>CM053772.1:116625753-116656529 GCA_028658325.1 Potorous gilbertii | reverse complement strand
GGAGGGATGATAGAAGAGAGGGCAGATTGGTGATATGGATAATTAGAATGTCCAGTGTATCGGGGAGGGGGGAGGGGACAAATGGGGAGAAAATTTTCGAACACAAAATCTTGTGAAAATGAATGTAAAAAGTTAAATAAATTTAGTTAAAAAAAATAATAAACAACTTTGAGTAGTTACATGTTGCAAAAGAAACCCACGCAAATCTTCTGCATTTCTCTACATCGGTAAAAAGCCCAACAGAAAGTTATAGAAAGAGAAATCTCATTTAAAGCTATAGTAGACACCATAAAATGTTTGGGAGTTTCCCTGTCTCAAGAAACCCAGGGACTATATAAACACAATTACAAGACATTTCACACAAATAAAGTCAGATTTAAGTTGAGAAACATTAAGTTCCTTGTGGGTAGGCCGAGTCAGTATAATAAAAGCAACTATTCTACCAATTTATTTACTTTTTTAGTACCACACCAATTAAACCACCAGAAAATTTTTTTGTAAAGGTGGAAAAAATATTATGAAAATTCATTTGGAAGAAGAAAACGTCCATAATATTAGGGAGACTAATGGAAAGAAATGCTAGGGAAGGTGGCCTAGTGCTACCAGATCTCAAATTGTATTGTAAAGTAGCAGTTAGCAAAACCACTTGGTAATTGCTAAGAAACAGAAGGGTACAGAAGTGGAATATGCTAGCTACTCAAGACACAGTAGGCAATGAAGATAGCATTCTACTCTTTGAAAAATTCAAGAACCTCAGCTTCTGGGATAAGTACTCACTGTTCTCCAAAAATCGCTGGGAAAACTGTATAACAATGTGGTAGAAACTAGACATAGACCAATACTTGATAATGTACACAAGAATAAAATCCAAATGGGTACACGATCTAGGTATAAAGATTGATACTATCGACAAATTGGTGGAACAAGGAATAGGGTATTTATCAGATTGATGGAAAAGCGAAGAATTTTTGACTAAAGAATAGGTAGAAATCATTATGAAGGGCAAGATGTATAATTTTGCTTTCATTAAACTTAAAAGGTTTTGCACAACCAAACCCAAAGCAACCAAGATTTGGAGGGATGTAGAAAACTGGGAAAGAATTTCTGCAGCCAGTGTCTGTGATAAATGCCTCATTTCTGAAATATAGAGAGAACTGTGTCAACTGTACGAAAATACAAGTCATTCCCGTATTGATAAATGCTCAATGGATATGAACAGGCAGTTTTCAGAAGAAGAAATTAAAGGTATCTGTAGTCATATGAAAAAATGCTCTAAATCACTATTGCTTAAAGAGATGTAAATCAAAACAACTCCAAGGTAACACATCACACCTTTTAGGTTGGCAAACATGACAGAATAGGAAGATAATAAATTTTGGAGAGGATGTAAGGGAATTGGAACACTAATTCACTGTTGATTGAGTTGTGAGCTGATCCAACCATTATATTGTGCAGTTTGAAACTATGCCACAAGGGGTGTAAAAATGCGTATACCCTTTGATTCAGCAATATTGGGGACCATTTTTACTTGAATTCCAATAGATTGCAATCAGTCTTGAAATATACATAGGGATAATACTCCTGTTGACTGAGATTTAATCCGGGAATATCTATGGGAGCATCAATAATAACTGCTGTGCTGCTGTCCAGGTATTTTTATAAATCATACAATACTTCTCTCAGTTTCTTCATGGTTTTCTTATTAGGTTGAAGTAGCTTTGCCTGAAAGTTCACTGGCTATTCATATCTTAAAATAGACTCAACAAAACTCTTAATGCTTTTACATGAATCCATGCTATGAAAACTTCATTGAAATTCACCTTCAGCCACTGATCTAGTGGTCCAAACTGTTTTTTCTTGACAGTGGAGAGCTTGGTCACTTCGTCTTTGTCTACTTTCATTTCCTCTTCATTACACTGAAAATCATGAGTAAACTTATTTTCTCTGGCTTTGTTTCTTAAGTCATCCACTGCCTTTCTTAACAAGGTAACATTGTATATGTAACTATTTTGGTCTTCTGAAAGAACCTTAGTAGCCCTTGGTTCTACCATCTCAGCCAATGTTTCATCCTTCTTTACTCTGTCATGGTGATTTGACTTTGGAACCACCACCAATAACGTGATGAGATACTCTGAAACCAGGACAAAGTCATCTTTCCGTATGATTTCTGCTAGACTTCTAGTTAATAAACTTCCTGCTTTCTTTCTTTCCATATTGTGAAGACTGCCTTTCAGATTATTATATGCAGACAATCGTGCTTTCAAGTCATTGTCAGTTTGATTTACTCTCTTGGCAATTATTTCAGAAATATTTTTCACGGGATACTTAATTGGATACTTGACCATATCCTACCGGAATCTTGTTACGTATATAACCAAGTAAACTCCATTGGCCAACAGGTTTTCTTGAAATTTATCTCTACTGTCTTCTAGTATATCAGACATGTATTGGGTCACTTTCTTAACAACTCCCTCTACAAGTGAATCCAGTTTGGCCAATTCATCTGATAATCCAACTAAAACATTCAGTGTGCCAACCTTTAAGTTAGGGAAGCTGAACTTTGAATTAATAGAAAGATTATTACTTTAGGTTGTTGCTGTCTTTAATTTCTCCCATTTTTTGGGCACGTTTTCTCCCCAGAAACTGATGTAAACCAAAATTCACTCATGCTTATCAGGGAATTTTTCTAAAAATAAGATTGTTATGGGGGTCCTGGAAAGAAAACAAAAAGGGAAGATGGAGCAAGGAATCCCGGGAGGACTTAGCAGCTCATCTCCCTATCTCCCTGCTCTGGAGCTCCCTCAGTCCTAGCACTAACCGAAACGAGTTGCCTTTTATCTTTAGATGGTATTTTTATCTAACCTCATAATGTTAAAATAAGTATTCTCATAGTTGGGGTATCATCCTCTAGAATTAGTTTCTTTATATTAAGATATTAAAATCATTTAAATCCTTCTTCAAATAAAGATTTAGGAGTGAGAACTAAGGAAAATTCACTGATATTAAGGCTTTTTGTTGCAGCCGAATGTATACCGATGATGCTATATTATGGTGTCTGTAAATAAGAGTGGAACAGCTTATCTAAAGTGCATCGTTGATTTTCTATTTCACTTAAAAGCACTGTCATTATTAATTCATGCTCAGTAAGTACATAGAGTTGGTGTGATCTCTGCCCTCTTATAAGATAAGTCTTGAATTATCTTCTACCAAAGACGTTCATCATTCTGAGTTATAATTCCTTTATGACTTAAAGTCAGGAAATTTCTTAGCCACATAAAAGTGGCTTCATTGACAATAAAAGAAAAAGTCCTATTTCCTAGGGACAGGTTTCCAAGAAAGATAGATGTATAATTACAAAAACCTGAAGTGTTTTTACCATAACTTTTACAAAGTCACATTTCAGATTTATGGAGGAACATTAGCATGTCAAAATTATTTTCTTCCCAGGATTTATCTCTATTGAAAGGTCAATAATGCTCCGTTTCGATCAAAAACTTTAGACTTACCTTAAAAGAGAGTGGTATTGTATCTAATACTGCTTTCTAGAAGTGTCAATCATAGACTGTTTTGAAAGCAGTAAAAGAGACGAATTGAAGACCTAATTTTTCTATGATGAATAATAGTCACCTTTTCAGACATATGCTGACATAATAATCCTTATTAGTAGTACTGTCATATTTTAAAAAGGAAGGACAGCCATGTAATTCACTTTATTCTCTGATACCAAAATGTTACTATTGGATCATCCCTGAATAAGAAACGGACTTGAGTTAATCTGACAGACGGTGATAGCCATTTTTAACGTGATTTATACCAAACAAATCCAAATGGGAAAGCTATCTTCTTTGGGGAGGGATATTTGAAGTCCATTAAGAAGTTTAAAGGATAAGTAAGCCAAGTATAGATTGCAGGGGTGGAGAACCTGCAACTTCTAATCAACATGTGGCCTTCTAGGTCCTTGCTTGTGACCTTTTCACTGATTCCAAGTTTTATAAAACAACTTCTTATTAAGGAGATTTGTTTCTTAAAGTTTTAATTTAGTCAAAAGGACACACTTGAGGATACAGAGGGTCATCCATGCTCTTGAGGTCACAGGTTCCCCATTCTTGAGTAGAGAATGCAAAAAAAGGTGGGAATTATAGACGCAGTACCTTCTTAAGATTGGTTCTCCACAACTTGACCTTAAATTCAGAATAAGAAAGTTTGGTACCTGTGTTTGTGTGTATATGTGTGTGAGTATGTGTGTGTATATTTGTGTACATGTTGTGTGAATACTCTAAAAAGTTCAAAGTTATACTATGGGTCTGTACTCCTAAAACAACAAATCATGAGTTACTGGTGGTAAGCTTAAATTCCATAAGGAGCCAATTCGTATAAATTCCTCAAAGCAAGGTAATTTATTCAAATAGACTACAAAAATAGTAGCAATAGAGCAATCCCCTCTTTTAACCTGGAATACGGTTGTCACAATCAAATGAAGATCTCCTGGAAAAAATAAGAGTACAATGTGAATGAAATATCCATTTAGGGGACACCTATGTAGTCATGAAAAACACTCATGCGCATACGCACACACACATACACACACACGAAAAATAAAGTATCTTTTATCTGCATTCAGGCTCCATCAGTTCTTTCTCTGGAGATGGGGAGAATCTTTCATCATATGTTATTTAGAATTGCCTTGGATCACTTTATTGTTGAAAAGAGCTAAGTCTATCAGAATTGTTCCCTATGCAGTATTGCTGCTACTGTCTACAATGTTCTTCTGATTCTCTTTACTTCACTTTGCATTAGTTCATGTAGGTTTTTCAGAATTTTCTGAAATCATTCTGCTTGATGTTTCTTATAGCACAATAGTATCCCATGAAAATTATATACCACAAGTTCTGTCATTCGCCATTTGACGGATATCCCCTCAATTTTCTCTTTGCCACCACAAAAAAAGAGATATTATAGATAAGTTTTTATGCAAATATGTCCTTTTTTATCTCTTTGTGTTACAAATCTAGTAGTGGTGTTGCTGGGTCAAAGGATATGTACAGTTTTACGGCCTTTTGATCATATTTCCAAATTGATATCCAAAACAGTTGGTAAGTCTACAACTTTAACAGCAGTGCATTAGTGTTCCAATTTTCCCATAGGCCCTCCAACATGTCATTTTCCTTTCCTGTCATATTAGACAATCTAATAGATGTAAGGTGGAACTTCAGAGTTTTTTCAATTTGTGTTTGTCTAATGAAGAGTGATTTAGAATTTTTTTAAATGTGAATATAGTTTGATTTATTCAGCTGAAAATTGCCTATTCTTATCCTTTGACCTTTTATCAATTAGAAAATCATTTGTATTCTTATAAACTTGATTCAGTTCTTGACATATTTGAGAAATAAGAGCTTTATCAAGTCTATTTTCTAAAGATATTCAGTCAGCAAAAAGTTCAGTTAATAAATTAAAGTGAGTTGGTCCTCCACACAACTAATATATTTACATTTCTCAAACTTCAATATTATCTTCATTTTTTGATATAGCAATAGATAAGAGAACATGAAACATCTGGAAATGAAGAATTCTTACTGAACTGAATTTTCTCACTTGTCAGACTTCATGAAAGCAAACAAAAAGGAAGTGACAAAAAGAAAAAACTTCCATTTTCTTTTCTGTTATACTCTTCTTAAACCACTTTCATAATCTCTGAATCCCTAAATGTGTGCACTAGGGCATTTATCCATAACTAATTTAGATGATAGATACATGAACTTAATTCTCACCAATTACGTTAGTAATATTCATTGTTATTAACTAGAAGCTGAAAAACAGGCAGTATAGTAGACATTTAGACAGAGGCAGAGGGAATAAACCGGGCAATTATGGCCCTGTAAAATTAATCTATATATCTTTAAAATTGTAGTATGAAATAGAATTTCAAATATCAATTTGCAAGTGACCACACTTAAAGAATGTAGTGGGTAATATATTCATTCATCTACTCATCAAATGATCAGCAATAACCTGAAGGAACTTGTGAAGCTAGGGAAAATCTCAATTTTTTTCCCCCTCAGTACTATCGAGTGAAGAATAGAACACTTATCCGAAAGCTACAAGGCCATACTGGTTCTTCTGTAGCACAAAGCTCTCCCAAAGAAATACACATAAGCACACAAACACACATACACACACACACACACAAGCACACACGCTTGCAAGCATGAACACACATACTGCAATATCCTTTTCTTCCCTCCAAGGAATAAAGCAAGAGGGAAAGAGTGGAATTATACTGGATTTGAAGTTAGGAGTTTGAATTTTAGTTCTACCATGAAATGCTTCATGGCATTGGGTCAACTTACTTCACCTGTTGCAACCACATTTTTTTTTTTCATTTATATAATGAAGTGAACAAACTAAATTACCTCTAAGGTCTCTTCTAAATCTTTGTTCATGAGCTTATAGACTTTATCTAGATAGCCTCTATGTGTTTTCTAGAAAAGTCCTGTTATCTATAATCTTCGGTTATATACAAGTCTTTCCACAAACATTTAAGTTTGGCATGGAGAGATCACCTGATTTGTGCAAGGTAATATAGCTAGCACATGTCAGAACGAGAATCTAAGCACAGATCTTGTATAGACAAATGCAATGTTCTTTCAACTACTTCACAATGAATCAATCAATGAAAATCCATTGATATTAATCATTGTCTGTATCATTTAATAATTATTTAATCTGACAGTATTATTAATTAAGATTACTAATACTAATGCCAACTATTGTTCTGGATTCTAAGGATACAAATAAAATTACTGAAACAACAGTCAATGACAAGGAGTTCATGTTTTAATGCACAAAATTATAAGATCTCAGATTTGTATAGAAATGGTAGAGGGTATCTATTCAAGCCCATACATGAAGTCAGAATTTTATTACACAAATTACAACCTCTAAATGTATTCAGTAAAATTCAACTCTTTACCTACCGAAGCAGCACAATCTACTTTTTATGGAATGAGTTGTTTTATTTTTTTAAAATTTATTCGTCAAAATTCTAATTCTATAACTTCCACTCATTAGTCTACTTTCCATCACTTTATTCTCTGATACCAAATACTTTTCCATCCTGTGTTAAACAGTACAAAAATTTCTTCCAAATAAGAACCTTCCAATTATTTGAGAATAAACTCAATGTTACACAAATTAATTAGAACCTAATGTAATAACTGCATTTGTTGATTTATTTATTATACAATATTTGTCTATTATCTATTTATTATGCAAAACAAAAGTTTTTACATGCTCACAAACTTTTAAAGTGGTATATGTAGTCCTTTTGCTGCAATAAATTGTTTTATGTCATTTGGTACCTATTTTACACTATTTAAAACATTTTAAAATTAATCTCCAAAAAAATGAAATGCTTTTCCAAATCTAGTTTTGGCTTATCCTATAGTTTTCCAATTGGTTTAAGTCAGGCAAGTTCCTAAGTAACTGGAATATGTTTATGCTTATTGTTTGTATGAATTTGCTAATCTTTATGATCCATGGCATTGGGAAAGACAAGGCTGCCATATTCCATCTGTTTTATAAAATTTATATAATAAGTCTCAGCACTCTTTGGACCTTTCTCAAGGTTGATGTCCCCATCTCTCACCATGAACATTAAAGAAGCCGTCATAAGAAGTAGTCAGTTTTTATAAGTTTGTACTCACCTTGAGTTTCATGGGGCTTTCTCTCCCTTCCCTTTTTCTCCCTCTTTATTTCATTATTGTTCCTCTCCATTCTCTCCCCAGTATGGCTTTATCTAGACTAGGACACACCAGACAATGACAGTTGATGCTTTGAGTGGTTGATGAACTAGAAGATTTGTGAACATTTTAGAGATTACTATCCCAATCAAGTTAAAGAAGTCAGCAGAGCTGCCCCCAGATAGAACTATGTGCTAGGTTCACATGCTCATGGGACTATATATGCTGAAACTTTTAAATTTTGCCAAGGAAGGCAATGATTTTTTCTCATCTTCAAATCCTTCATAGAAAGTTGGTAGGCTTCTATCAAGTCCCTGTGTACTGGGAATGCATTATGAGCTATAGGCTATGTTTGGTGAGCTTTCAGATCGTGGAATTCCTGCTCTGGAGGCATTAACTTGGCCAACTTGCTTATATCTTATTTTATGAGAAAATCATATAAAGGGCAATTGAGAATTTTATGAAGAACTTAAGAAAAAAGTTATGGAGAGAAACTGAAGAAGACAAATGTAGGGGAGATGAATAGCATCAGAATTCTTTATTGCAATTACTTTAAATATGGTGTTACAAAAAAAAATTAAGAAAAGAATAAAGAGTTAATCACTGTTATGTTAAAGGTTTGAAGTGACATAAGTTGTGACATTGATCATTGCCATAATATTGGAATTAGTTATATATTTATTGATCTTATAATTTTTATTTGATTAAAATTTATTTAAATTGTTGAAAAAGTGATCAATAGTTTATAAGTATTTATTAAATGTTTGCTATGTGCAAAGCCCTAGACTAAAAAAACTAGGGATGAACATAAGGAAAAGAAAGGTAGTTCTTTCCCTGAAGAGGCTTACAATCTAATGAGGAAATACATCAACCAAGAGATGGGGATAGAAGAAGATGGGGAAGGTACTGAGCTAGAGACAGGATGGAGAGAAAGGAAAGAAGTCCACAACAATTGCAAAAAAATATGAGGATATTTCTGTCTTGCACCCCTTTCTTTAAAATGAGTTAATCACTCTGCCCCTTAAGGTAATGGATAAAAATGAGGTAAGAGCATGACAGCAGATTGGATCTTAAATCATTTAATTATTTAATTATAGATAAATAGGAATAATTAGTATGGAGCAATAATATTTCTCTGTGTCTTAAATCATAGGTTTTATAAATGAGGTATGGAACTTTGACTTATTAATCAGAAACAGATGACAAATTTATAATAAGAAACGAATTGTCCATTATGTCTCTAACTTTCCATTGGTCTTGGGAGCATAAAAATTAAATATATAAAAATAACCTATGAAGCAAGCTGCTGTCGTTTTTGGTTAGACAGATGAATTTCGTTGAACTCCTATGCTCAATTAAATCTCTAAGCATAAAGGTTTCAGTGTGTTTCTTTCAAACTTACTATAAAAGTACATCAATATATTTATCAAAGTTCATCATTCTTTCATTGGGGACAAGATTTTATTATGTACTAGAAGGAAAAAAATAAAAATACACAAAATTCAATAGTTTACCGTCTAAGGAAGATGACCAAGATTTATTCTTACAATGACTTTGGTATGACCTTAAATGAGAAAAAATACAAGGTTTCAATCAACAAAAAATATGTTCTTCCCCACTCCAATCTTCAATACTACAGCCATTTAATTATCTTGCCATAAAGAGAAAAAAAAATAAAAAAGAAGGAAAATGAGAAACAAGGAGATTTCACTCCCACATGACAATGGTAGGCACTTAAAAATTGTCTTCCAGTTCCTCTTTCTCCATCAAAAAGCCTATGCCACTCTGTAAAGAGATTGAAAATAATCTCTTTATTTTCAAGGTTCCTCTTAAAGGAGTTGCTTAGTTTTTGAAGTTTATTATACTGCTTGTCATTTCCTTCTCTAGCTTGTTTAATTGATGAGGAAACTGAAGCAAGCAGTGAAATGACTTGTCTGGAATCATATGGCTAGTAAATATCTGAGACTTGATTTGAATTAAGGAAGATAAGGTTGACTTGAAGCCTATTGCTCTATTCATCGTGCCAAATGAAAGGATACGATATTTATTAATTTTCTAAAATTGTTTATACACCACTGGTATTAGGCTCCAACTTTTATCATTCTCTATGTCTAAATTTAAAATCTCTGGTCATTCTTGCCTACTTCTCCATATCTCACTTGCTTACCTTGGCTTCTATGTCTCCCACACACAAGCCTTTCCGGTAAATTAAGCATTAGTGGTACTCTAGAAAGTGTGTATATTCGTCCTTCGTTGCCGAAGAAGACCATGCCATCAGAGAAATGATGACATGATTAGCACTTGACTTTGTTCTGAGTGAGGGAGAGCTGTGCAAGTCACCAGCCTCACTTCTCCTCCAGAGCCATCTGAATCCAGTGACAAAATATTCATCAGGATGACTGGATATGACCTAGGATAAGTTAATTGGGTTAAGTGACTTGCCCAAGGTCACATAGTGAGTGTCAAGTGTCTAAGGTGAGATTTGAACTCAGGTCCTCCTGACTCTTGTACTGGTGCTCTATCCACTATACCACCTAGCTGATCCTACTCAAGAAAGCATGCTCTTAAGCAAAGTCTGAAATCCTCTCAGAACTTGGAGAAAGTTGGAAAGAAATCCTGTCAGCAAGGAGCTCTAACCCTAATTCCCCTTATTCCTATCCCAGCTTTTTCAGAGAAACTTCAAAGTTTTTTATGTTAGAATATTAATCAGCAAATCAATGAATACATAAACAAATGAACAGACTTCAAAAAGTTTTTTTATGTTAGAATATTAATCAGCAAATCAATGAAAATATAAACAAATGAACAAACCAGAGAAATAAATACATAGAGAAATAAATGCATAGATGATAATAGACAATTGATAACAATGTCTAACCTCCCCAGCTCCTACTACTTTGGATGACCAAATGAAATAATTTATGTAAACATAAATCACAGCTAATTGAATCTTTATGTATATTAATATAAATATAGTGACCAGAGTAAAAGAGGCGATGATATTGCAGTATTTTTGCCCTATCAAATCACATTTGAAATACTGTGCTTTGTCTAAGTGTCATATTTTAGAAGAAATATTGACAAGGTGGAACATTTCCAGACAAAAGTGACTTGAATGGCGAGTGTACTCAAAATTCTACCATAGGAGATCTGTTGAAGAAACAATAAATGTTTAGCTTGAGGAAAGAAGACTTACAGAGTAACATGATAGCTGTCTTTATGCATTTGAAGGTCTGTCGTGTAAGTGTAATATAAATGTCAGTTATCATAAGGTGTTTTTTTTTCTTGAATTCAGAAGGAAGAATTAGGAGCAATAGGTGAAAGTCATGAAAAGAAGTATTTATTCAGTATCTCAATATCACTGTTTTACTACCTAACAATTTCAGTTATCCAAATATACTGCTTGGCGAGGTGGTGAGTTCCCTGCTTTTGGAGGTGCATAAGTGATAGCTATTGCAATATATTTAACAGCGTGTTACAGTAGGGTTCTTATTAAGGTACACCTTCTTTAATATGTTATTGGGACAGTCACAGAATTATAAATCTTAATGTTTAAAGAAAATATTAGAGTCAATCCTTTCCCTTCATTCAAGGCATTCAAGGTATTATTCTTGTTTTATAGTCTTTGCTATTCTTTAAAGTTCAATTTAAATATATCTTCACAAAGCCTTTCCTGTACCTAGGGCTGATGAGAACTTAGGACCACACATATCAAAAGATGGTAAGATGCAGCGTTGGAAGGTACTTTAGAGATCACCCCATCTATTTTCTTGATTTTACAGGCAAAAACATTAATTCTCAGGAAAGAAAGATGGCTACCGTGAAGTGTTGCAAGTGGTAAAGCCAGGTTTTGATCCCTGGCCCTCTGAATGTAAATTCCTATTCCTTCACCTATACTAATATTTGCCTATGTTTGACTTTTGAACTCTTTAATTAAATTTTCATACAACATTGTGTACTTTATTTGAGTCTCTGTCTCATCCTTTTAGTATTATGTTCCATTACAGCCTGTGATTTGTCTCATCTAAGTTTGGTGTTTGTTCTTTGGTTTTGTTTCCCCCACAGTATCTATCAGAGTGTTCTGCCAACATTTGTTTGAGTAAAGGAATTAATATAGAAACTGAAGACAATGGATGGTATAACTTGCCCAAGGTCACACAACCAGTATGTCAAAATGCCTCTGAACTTCAATTTTCTGATCATTCACAATAAAAAAAAATGATTGAAGTAAGAGACAATTAAATGTCCTTCCAACTTACAATGTGTAGCTCTATATGATTCTACTGAAGACAAATTTAACTTGGGAGTCAGAGCTGGTGCATTTATATAAACCTTTCCCAATTGATTGAATGATTAGTCAATTTTGTGTGTGGCTGCCTGAGAGATGGAGTCTGGATGAATTTGAAAGGTGAGAGATCTTCTGGCTTTTGACTTTGAGAAAAGATACTTTAGAAAGCCCCTTCCAGAGAGAGAGAGAGAGAGAGAGAGAGAGAGAGACAGAGACAGAGACAGAGACAGAGACAGAGAGACAGAGACAGAGAGAGAGAGAAGTTATTAGGAAGGAAATAGCAGATCTTTGGAGAAGCTGACACCTTAATGTTTTCTTGATTTCCAGCTTGACTCCCTAGAGACTTAAAGGAATCCACACTTGGGTTAGATTAAAAGTTTTTGTTGAGCTGAGGTGCATTGTTCCCAGTGGGCATATTGTAATCTGTATGGCTTTTCAGATCTCTGTTTTCCATCTGCTTGGGTAAATGGGTGTATTCCTTATCTACTATTTACTATGTCATTTGTGTAACTAGTCTATGGAGGAGTGAGAGGAGAGAGAATTAAGGCATCAAAAATTAGCTTGAAAAAATCCTTCCCCTTTGAGGGATGGTCACCCAGAAGGCAGTTTGAAGCCAAGAAATTATTTTCCTTAAGTTACCAGTGTCTAAGGGGTAGCAATAGAATAGACATAATTTTAGTTTTGTGCTAGCTCTCTGAAGACAGCAGAGTCTTCAGCCTCATGTTTGGAGCCACTATCAGCACTACCTAGTCACATCACCCTGTGGCCAAATTTAGACAACCTCATATGTTATTTTAAGTATAATGGAAATGGAAAACATGTGCAACCTAAACAAGCATGTCTTATTTTAATCATTTAAATAAACTTTTCATACTTAAACAAAATAAGAAAAGATTATCCAAATTGTGAAATTAAAAGTGACTTTATAAAGAAACTAGTATCAGAGTTCCTACAAATATGGGGCCTACTATGGATATTTGACTAGTATTTCATATGCAACAAATTCTGTGAAAGTGGGAAGGAATAAGAGATTTGAAATGACTCATTATTGCCAACTAATCAGCAGACAAAATGAAATTCTTATAAAACTTTCAGTGAAAGAGGAAATGACTAATTTCATTAAAAAGAATTAAAATTTGATTTGGGATCCTTTCCAAATCAGAGAAAAATATTTTGAAAATTTAGACATATTGAAAAAATTTTCACTTTGAAGCAATGTGATGATACTAGATGTTATTGTGACCCTGAATATTTTATTATTTTTTTAACCCAAAAGGTAGGTTCCATTCTTCACTTAAAGAGAACTTTTGCCTTTCTAGCAGTAACTAGTGGCTAGTATCACTTGAATATAAATATATTTGTTTCTTAACAATTTCCTTAGAAGCCTGAAACTTCTACAATAATGACTGGATTAAAAAAAAAAAGGTTTCGGATATTTATAAAGTAATCTGCAATTTTCATTGGGTTAACATTTCTGAAACAAAGTAAAAAATGTCAGTGCTGATACACTGAACCTGTGGGAAATACGGTGTTAGATTCCTATGACCATACAAAACTATAATCTTTTGTGAGAGATCACTGCATTCAACTTTTTATAATGAAACATTAATTCTTACAATATGCACCTTTCCCAACACAGCATGAAATAACCCATGAAATGCAGGAAAGGAGAGAAAAGGAAGGAGAGGGGCAGGAATGGGGATGCAGAAAAGAACCCCCTAGGTTAAAAAAAGGAAATGGGCAACTGGAAATCTCAAATCTCCCATCTGACTCTACAGTAGAACTGTTCCTTGAGGAAAATCACAAAGCTGGGGTGAGTTCCCATTTTTTCTCTCAACTCTGAAGTCCAGGAAACTAGAATGGAAATCCTTTGCTGGGTTTCAGGTTGTGCAATGCTCCTTATAAGTATGTGAACAAAGAAAAGGCAAATTGGCATTAAGCTTGAGACTTCTGTCAGTGATGAAATCTGCAACCCTGATATCTCTAGTCAGCCTGTCAGGCAGGTCAAAAGTTACTTCTGGCTGGAAGTATATCTGCCACCTTTATTTTCCCATTAAGCCACAAATGGGACTTTACATGCTTGCCCTTACAGCCCAAAGGAGTTGTGCCACACTTTGAGGGTAAAATTATAACACAGAATTTGAGTTTTAAAGACAAACAATGAAAATATGCAATGAATGCACAGGGTGGGGTGGACATGACAATTAAAGTACCTAATAAGATACCAGTTTCTGCATTATATAGCTCATCTCTCTCTCTCTTTTTTTTTTTTTTGTTTTCTTGCACATTCCTCCCAATGACTTGGTTGCCAACTGAAAGTTAAAATATATTTACTTATTTTCACAGCTTGAAGTCAAAAAGTTAAACACAAAAATTTTGAGAATTGACTGCATATTATACACTGAACTTTACATTTTGAAAAAGGAATTGTAATGTAAATAACAAAGTTTTTGACATATAGTTGATTTTATAACAATGCCTAAAATAAATAAAATATGCACACTTATAATTGCTATTTCTATTTTAACTCTAACATATCTTAATATAATGTTTGGTGAAAGTCTTTTGAAAATTTAAAACACATAGCTCATGCAGAAATTTTCATTTGATTGAGGTCTACCTTGTAGAATATATTTTTCACACACATGCTTTCTTTGTGGTGCAAAAAATGAGACTTAGGTTTCCCCTAGTGACCTTCTTCCAAAGACCTGCTTCAGTCTTTCTTCAGAAATGCTTTACTGATAATGAGACTGCTTTGATTTTCCTTATCCTGGTCAGACCCCATCTAGAGGTAGGGAAGCCCTTTGAGTTCTATTTAGCCTTGAGTGTAGACACATTATTTTAGGTATGTAGGCCAAATCTAGAGGTAGTCTGATAAAATAGTTATTCCCTCTGTCTAGAGGTAAAGTGATCATGGGGCGAAAGCCTCTGTTGAAAATATGTATAAACTGTGTACCTTAACACCAAAGTGAGCTCAGTATAAGCCTGGGTTCTATGCATGTATGGTGCCCACTTTGAAAGAAATAAACATGAATAGAACTTAATCTTGTTACTCTCTCCTTGATCAAACTCTGTAGATTGAGAGCACATACATGATTTATATAGATATGAATGTGTAGATATACACACATATATAAGTATTCAAAAAATTGAAATTATGTGGAAATACAGATGATTTCCAATTTAAAGATAAATTGACAGATTTTTTTAAATTTTTGTATAAGCTACACATTGTTGTAATTATTTTGCTGCCATGTTTATTATTTACACTACAACTGTCTTTGAATATACTGTCCTTCTAAAGGTTGTGCTTACTTTACCAAATTTTGTATAAACTTCACTTGTTTTTCTGTTTTTCTCAAAATCACTATTTCTTGTAGCATAATGATATTGCATTATATTTATGGGTATCTAATTAGTTTCAAGATAACTTCCTGTTACAAAAGATGGTATTAAAATTATTTGGAGGATTGAGGCATTTGAAGGGATACACATAGACAGAGGTTATGGATATTAATTAAGTGATGTGATGATAAAAAAAAACTAATTAATGAATGTGAAGGGAAAAGAGGAAAGGAGGAGGCATAAAAGGGCAAATTACATGACTTGAACAGGCACAGAAACATATTATAGTAGAAGGGAAGAAGGAGGGGGATGAGCATTGTTTGAGCTGTACTGTTATCTGATTTATTTCTGGGAGGAAATAATGTATTCAGTTAAATATAGAAATCTAACTTGCCTTATAAGCAGTAGCAAGGGAAAGGGGAAAGAAAAAGGAGGGGTTGGTTGGAAGGGAGGTAAAATGTAGTAAGGGAGGTGGAGCCAAGATGGAGTAACAGCATAGACTTTCTAGAATTCTTCCCCCAAGCCCAGCAAAATGCCTGTAAAAATGACTCTAAACAAATTCTGAAGCTGCAGAACCAACAAAATGACAGAGTGAACCAAATCTCCAGTGCAAGACAGCCAGAAAGCTTGCCAGGAATGCTGGGTACAGAACTCAGTTCAGCTTTGGCTGCACTGGCCCAGATGGGAACCTGATTAAGCCCAGGGGAACTGAATCTCATCCACCTATGGAAGTTTAAAGACTTCACAAACACACAACGCTAAGGAGAAACTGGAAGGTTATCGCAAAAAAAAAAAAACCTGGGGTAGCTGTATGAGAATGTAGAATGGTTCGGTCCCAGTCCCAGGGAGGCAGAGGTGGTAGGGGGTGGAGGAACCTGCAGCAGGCACAGGAGCAGCAGGAGAACCTGCAGCAAGTGTTCCTGGAGCTCTACGCCCACAAATGTTGGGGGAATCAAGCAGTTGATAGTACACTCCCCATTGGAAGTAGAGAAATACCTTGACAAAGAGTTCAAAAGTATAGTAAATGACTGAAGAAATGAATGAAAATCAGAAAAAGAATCAGACTATAGAATCCTACTTTGGTGACAAGGAAGACCAAACTATGCAAAAAGAAGACAACAAAGTCAAAACTCCTACCTCCAAAGCATCCAAGAAAAAAATATTAACTCGTCTCAGGCCATAGAAAAAGATCATAAATTTTTGAAAATCAAGTAAGAGAAGTAGAACAAAAATTGGAAAGAAAAATGAGAGTGATACGAGAAAATCATGAAAAATGAGTCAACTGCTTACTACAAGACACGTCGAAAAATGCTGAAAAAAATACCACTAACAGAAAATAGACTAACCAAAATGACAAAAGAGACACAAAAAGCCAATGAGGAGAAGCGTGCCTTAAAAAAGCAGAATTGACCAGATGGAAAAGGAGGTACAAAAACTCACTGAAGAAAAACACTTCCATAAAGAAAAGAATTGAGCAGATTGAAGCTAATGGTTTTATTAAAAATAAATTATAAAGCAAAATCAAAGGAATAAAAAAAATAATACACAACGTGAAACATCTCATTGGACAAACAGCTGACCTGGAAAATAGATACAGTACAGAAAATGTACAAATTATTCAACTACCTGAAAGTCATGATCAAAAAGAGCACAGACATCTTTCAAGAAACTAGCTAGTAAAACTGCCCTGATATTGTAGAACCAGGGGGTAAAATAGATATTGAAAGAATGCATGATGACCTCCAAAAATAGATCCCAAAAGGAAAACTAGGAATGTTGCAGCCAAATTTCAGAGCTCTCAGGTCAAGGAGAAGATATTGCAAGCAGCCAGAAACAATTCGAGTATTATGGAAATAAAATCGGATAACACAAGATCTACAAGTTTCTACAAGTTATCACAGGGCTTGGAATATGATATGTCAGATGTCAAAGTAGCTAGGATCAAAATCAAGAATCTCCCATCTAGTAAAACTGAGTATAAACGTCAGGGGTGGAAATGATTATTCAATGAAACAGAGGACTTTCAAGCATTCTTGATGAAAAGACCAGAGCTGAATACAAAATTTGACTTTCAAACACAAGAATCAAGAGAAGCATGAAAAGGTAAACAGAAAAGGAAAAAAATAAGGGACTTACTAAACCTGAAGTGTTTTCAATTCTATATGGAAGGATAATATTTGCTACTCTTGAAACTTTTCTCAGCATTAGGGTAGTTGGAGGGGTTATATACATATAGAAAGAGGGCACAGGGTGATTTGAATAGGAAGATATGATATATAAAGAAATAACATTAAAGAGAGAGAGAGAAATGTATTGGGAGGAGAAAGGCAAAAACCGAATGGGGCAAATTATTTCTCACACAATTGAGGCAAGAAAAAGCCTCTTCAATAGATGAAAAAAGAGGGGAAGTGAGAGGGAAAAAGTGAACCTTACTCTCATCAAATTTGGCATAAGGAGGGAATAGGATGCACATATACTTTGCTATGAAAATCTGTCTCACACTGTAGGAAATTAGGGGAGAAGGGGATAAGTGAGGTGGGGGGATAATAGAAGGGAGGGTAAATGGGAGCAGGAGATAATTAGAAGCAAATATTTTTCAGGAAGAATATGGTCAAAAGAGAAAGTAGAATAAATGGGGTACAGGATAGAATGGAAGGAAATATAGTGTTTCACTATATGACTTTTATGGAAGTGTTTTGCATAATTACACATGTTTAATACATATCTAATTATTTTCTTACTGGGGATGGGTGGGGATTGAGGAAGGGAGAGAAGGTGGAACTCAAAGTTTTAAGAAAGAATGTTAAAATTTTTTTTTACATGCAACTGAGAAATAAGACATGCAGGCAATGGCATATAGAAATCTATCTTTTCCTGCAAAAAAATAGACGGCATGGGCATCAGGTAACGGAGGAGTGTCATAGAAGGAGGGTAGATTGGGAGAAGGGGTAATCAGAGTGCACGCTGTCTTAGAGTGAGTGGAGGGGAGAGATGAGGAGAAAATTTGGAATTCAAACGCTTATAGAAATGAACGGTGAAAAATAAAAATAAACAAATATTATTTTAAAAAGAAGGTAGTAGGTGAAAATAAAAGAAAAGGAAAGGGAGCTAATAGAAGGAAGGGAAGATTGAGGGGTGTAGAAGAAAGGAAGGGAGAAAGGAGAAATAAAAGCACAAATAATGGAGGGTTTCAAGGTATAGGGTGGGGAGAAACTCACAGATAGTAATCATATGTGAATATGTGAATATGAATGGGATGAATTCTACCTTAAAATAGAAGCAGATAGAAAAATGGATTAAAAAACAAAATACTGCAATATGTTGCTTGAAAGAAAGTCATTTGAAACAGTGGAATACACACAGGCTAGAGGTAAAAGGATGGAGCAGAATATATTATGCTTCAGCAGATATAAAAAAAGCAGAGGTAGTAATCTTGATCTCAGACAAAGCAAAAGCAGAAATAGATCTAATCAAAATGGATAGGGAAGGAAACTATATCCTACTAAAAGGCACCATAGATAATGAAGCAATATCATTACTAAACATATATGCACCAAGTGGAATAGTATATAAATTCTTAGATGAGAAATTAAGAGAATTACAGGGAAAAATAGACAGCAAAGCTACACTAGTTGGAGACCTCAAGCATCCCCTCCCCTCAACTTGATAAATCTAACCTCAAAATAAACAAATATGTAGTTGAGAAGGTGAATATAATTCTGGAAAAAGTAGATATAATAGAACTCTTGGAAAAATAAATGGGGATGAAAAGTATTATAACTTTTTCTCAGTGGTACATGGAATATACACAAAAATTGACCATGTATTAGGGCAAAAACCTCAAAATCCAGTACAGAAAGGCAGAAATAGTCAAAGCAT
Organism: Potorous gilbertii; assembly: GCA_028658325.1. NCBI lineage: Eukaryota > Metazoa > Chordata > Mammalia > Diprotodontia > Potoroidae > Potorous > Potorous gilbertii. Next base: position 116,637,278 of record CM053772.1, on the reverse strand, counting down.
CCTTTTTAGGTCATAATGCAATTAAAATTATTTGTAATAAAGGGTCATGGAAAGGCAGATAAAAAATTAATTGGAAACTAAATTATTGAATCCTAAAGAATGAGTGGGTGAAACAACAAAACATAGATACTAACATCAACTTCATTCAGGAAAATGACAATAATGAGACAACCTACCAAACTTCTGGAATGCATCAAAATCATTTCTTAGGGGAAGTTTTAAATCTTTGAATACTTACATGAATAAAATAGAGAAGTAGAGGATCAATGCATAGGGCTTGCAACTGAAAAAATAGAAAAAGAACAAATTGAAAATTCTGATTTAAATACCAAATTGGAAATACTGAAAATCAAAGGAGTTATTAATAAAATTGATATGAAGAAAATGATTGAATTAATAAGTGAAACTGAGAACTGGTTTTTTGAACAAAATAAAATTGGTAAAGTTGGGTAAATTTGATGTAAAAAAAAGAAAGGAGAAAATCAACTTACTAGTATCAAAAATTAAAAGGGTAAATTCACCTCCAATGAAAAAGAAATTAAAACAATAATTAGAAGTTATTTTCCCAAAAGTATGTCCATAAATTTGAAAATCGTTCTGACATGGATAAATATTTACAAAAATATAAATTGCCCTGATTGACCCAAGAGGAGGTAAAATATTTAAATAACCCCATCTCAGATAAAGAACTTGAACAACTCATCAGTGAACTACTTAGGAAAAATATCTCCAGGTCCAGATGGATTTGCAAGTGAATTGTATCAAATATTTAATGAACAGTTAATTCCCATACTATGCAGATTATTTGGAAAAATTGTTGAAGGAGCCCTACTAAATTCTTTTTATGATACCTAAACTGGGAATAACCAAAACACAGAAAGAAAATTGTAGACCACTTTCCTTAATAAATATATATATAAAACTTTAAGTAATATATTAGCCAAAAGACTATAGAAACTTGTCATGAGTATAAGATACTTTGATGAGGTAACGTTTATACCAGGAATGCATGAATGGCTCAATATTAGGAAAATTAGCACTTTTAGTTTAACATAATTAATTATTTCAACAACACAAGAAACATAAGACATATGACTATCTTAATAGATGCAGTAAACGCTTTTGACAAAATCAACACCCATTGCTATTGAAAACATTGGAGAGCATATCATTAAATGGAGCTTTCCTTAAAGTAATAAGTAGTATCTACCTAAAACCATAAGTAAATATTATACATGATGGAGACAATCTAGATGCATATCCAATAAGATTGGAGGAGAAACAAAGATGTCCATTATCACCACTGTTGTTATACTAGAAATGTTAGTTTTGTAAATAAGAGAAGAAAAAGAAATTGAAGGAGTTAGAAACTAAGATGTCACTCGATGATATGACTATACTTAGAGAATCAAATAAAAAACACTTGAAATATTAAACAACTTTAGCAAAGTTGCAAGATACAAAATAAACCCATGTAAATCATCTGCGCTTCTTTATATTACTAACAAAGTCCAACGTCAGGAGACAGAAAGAGAAACCCATATTGTAGTCACTAAAAATATTTGAGAGCCTAACCATCAAAACAAACCTAGGGACTATAGAAGACAACTGCAAAACACTTTTTGCACCAATAAATTTAGATTTAAATAATTGGAAACTCACCAGTTGCTCATGGATAGTCAAATCTAATGTAAGAAAAATGACAATTTTACCTAAATTAATTTACTTATGCAGTGCTATACAAATCAAACTACCAAAAATTATTTCAAAGAGCTAGAAAAAAATAACATCAAAATTCATCTGGAAAAACATGAAAGTTCCATAATATCAAGAAAATTAATGAAAATAAATGCCTAGAAGGTGACCTAGCCATACCATATCTTATGTTATATCCTAAAGGAGCAATCATCAAAGCCACTTGGTACTGGGTAAGAAATAGAGCACTAGATCACTGCAATCAGTTAGGTACACAAGACACAATAGTCAATGATTATAGCAGTCTACTCCCAAGGACTCCAGCTTTTGGGATAACAACTCAGGGTTTAACAAAACCTTCTGAGAAAAGTGGAAAATAGTGTGGCAGAAATTGAGCTGGGCATAGAGCAACTCCAGACACCAGAGTAAAGTTTGAATAAAGTCCAAAAGGTACACGATCTAGGTATAAAGACTGATATTATAAACAAAATAGGGGAGGAAGGAACATTTTCTTTGTCAGATTTATGGAAAATTGAGGAATTTATGACCAGAGATAGAAAATATTAGGAAATGCAAAATTCATAACTTTGATTACAAACAAAGGCAATGCTACCTAGGTTAGGAGGAAAGCAGAAGACTGGGAAAGATTTTTTTTTTTACAATTGGTGTCCTTAATAAAGGCCTCTTTCCAAAATATACAGAGAACTGAGTCAAATTTACAAGAATATTAGTCATTCTTCAATCGACAAATGATCAAAGGATATAAACAGGAAACTTTCAGAGTAAGAAATTAAATCTATCTATAGTCTTATGAAAATAAATGCTCTAAATAATTACTGATCAGAGAAATATAAATCAACACAACTCTAAGATACTACATCACACCTTGGTTAACATGACAAAAGAGGAAAATAATAAGTTTTGGAAAAGATGTGAGAGAGGTGGAACACTAATTCATTGTTGGTGGAGGTATTAACTGATCCACTATTCCAGAGAGCAATTTGGAACTATGCTCAAAAGGCTGTAAAAATGTTCATACTCTTTGACCCAGAAATATCATTTCTAGAACTGTATCCCAAAGGGATCTTAAAAATGGGAAAAAAGACGCACAGATACAAAAATATCTTTTTCTGACCAAGAAGTGGAAATTGAAGAGATACACACCAATTGGGGAATGGCTGAATAACTTGTGGTATATGGATATAATGGAATACTAGTATGCTATGAGAAATGATGAACAGGAAGACTTCAAAAAAACCTCGAAGGACTTATGTGAATTGATGTTGAGTGAAGTGAGCAGAATCAGAAGAATATTATACATTGTAACAGCCATAGTGTATGAGGACTGGTTTTGACAGTCTTAACCCTTCACAGCAATGCAAGGACCTAAAAGGACAAATGGTGAAAAATGCCATTCACATTCAAAGAAAGATCTATGCAGTCAGAAGTCAGAATGAAGCAGACCATTTTCTCTTTTGCTCTGTTTTGTTTTAATTTTTTTTCTCATGACTTCTCCCATTCATTTTAATTCTTGTATGCGAGATGACTAATGTGAAAATGTGTTTAAAAGAAATGTATATGTAGCAAGATGCATGCCATCTTGAAGAAGGAGGTGGAGAAAATTTGGAAATTATGGAAGTGATTTCTGAAAACTGAAAGCAAATTAACAAATTTGGAAAAATTATTTTTCTTTTATAGAGATCTCACATATAGGATTTTCCTTTTCTTTGTCCTCTTTGGAGTATATGCCTACAAGTGAGATCCTGGAACAAAAGGTATATAGCTGATTTAATATTAACTGCTTATCTTAGTTTTAACTATCGTGAGATCATGTTTCCCTGAAGTTAGCTCATCAGATATAATCTCATCATTTCAGAGATTGATCAAACTTGATATTCACCAACTCCTCAGCAATTTCAATAGCCTCTCTCCTCTGACTGGAAAGCTGTAAGATGGATCAATGAACTCCTCCCAATTCCTCTCTTCATGGAGGACTCAGACTTTTCCAGTGAATTGCATTTACCATTAGCTACTCTGCTTGGTTTTGACTCCATAAACACTGTGGGAAAAAATAAAAATAACTTCCAGTTTCTCAGTACCCTTTGATGCCTCCATTCCTGTTCAAGATCCTTTTCTGTATTGTCTTATTTCTTGGATTGTTAATTTCTTAAGAGCAGGGTCTATCTTTTAATTATTTGCATTATTATCACTTGAGACAATTAGATGGCTGAGTGCATAGGGCACTGGGCATGTATTCAGGAAAACTTGAATTCAAATTAAATATTTATTAACTGTTTGACCCTGGGCACATCACTTAACCTCTGTTTCCCTTAATCCACTGGGAAAGGAAATGGCAAACCACTCCAGCATGTTTGCCAAGAAAATTCTATGGATAGTATGGTTCATGGGGTTCAAAAAGAATCAGAAACAAATAATTAACCAAGTATCATCATTTACCACATTGCATGGCTACTGCCTGTTCAGTTCAGTTGTTTTCTTCTTTCCATTTAAGTTTCTGTAGTCACTGTGCACATACCTGAGTTCATACAATTTTTTCCTTGCTTCTTTGTTTTCCTCATAATCACAATTCCTTATAGTAAAGTGACATTATATTATATTTATGGGCCACATTGATTAATGTCAATTTAGACACCTTCATATAGTTCTAAATTCTTTACCAGGATGGTTTTTAAAATGGACAACTCTACCCAAATTGTCTATATGGCTAATGTCTATCTTTCCCTCTAGCAATGAGGAAATTGTGGGGAAAATACTCGTTTCATCATCTTCAATTTGCTGGATGGAAAAGAAAATCTGAGAATTCTTCTGGTTTTCCTTTTTCTTAGTATTAGTGAGTTTGAGCATTCTTCCCTGTTTATTAATAATTTATAGTCTTTTAAAGAATAATTTTGTCATCTCATCTAACAGTTAATTTATGAAACATAGCCTATCATCTGAATTATATCTGGTGCACTGGACATCGTTTAATTCCTTACATATCTTGAAGATCAGATACATCTCAGGGACATTTGATGCATTATCCCTCTTAATTTTCAGATTCTCCTTTTTGTCCCCTGGCTGCATTAATTTTGTTAATATAGTTTTTGTCTTAACATTTAGTCAAAGTTATATTGTTGTTTCCTTCTTTTGTGAATGTTTCTTTCCCTTTGGTTATAATTAATGCACTCCCTGTTCATAGTTATGAAAGTTACCCAAGTTACCTCTCTTCTAATGTGTTTAAGCATTATGGATAGAGTCTATGACCTTTACCATTCAGATGACATCCATTTTGATTTCTTTGTCATATTACCAAAAGAAGAGATTATTTATTGCCTAGGGAGAATACAGTGGTTACTAAAATACACATGGTTCCCTTTTCTTTATTTAAGATGAAAAAATCTGAATCCTACAAAAAATTACTTAAATTCTAGTTAGGAAAATTACTTATACCTAGGAAGAATTTCAGCTCTTCATCTAGCTTTATATTTCCATCTACCTCTAGTGAAATTCTGGTCTCTTCATGGTTATGGCAAAATCCATTTTATTAGAAACATTTAAGTAACAAAATAGTAGATTATAGTGTCTGCAGAAAGGCAAATATAAGGAGGAAAAATTAGGTAAAGAGATCGTTTCTTGTTCACTCCAATATTTCCTTTCTATGCCATACCTTAATCTCTTTCTTCTTCCTTATAAATCACTCAGAAGGATTTCCAGAGCAGGTTTAACACTTATCAGACATATATCTTATATATGTGCCTAAGTGCTATTGCAGTCTAAGTTTAAACTTACTCCCTCTATGGATGCTGTATTTATTTGTTGGAAGGAGTGAATCAGATTTTTAGGAAAATGTTTTTATTCTGTTGTTTGAATGTAATAGTACCTATCTTCTGGGGATTCATGCAGATTTGGGGGATACTATCTCTTTCTCTTCTTCCTCCTCCTGCTTTTCCTCTATCTCTTCCTTCTCCTCCTTTTTTTCTCCTTCTGCTTCTTCAGTTTCCTTCTTTTCTTCCTTTCCTCCTTCTAATATCCTTTCCTCTTCTTCCTATTTCCTTTGTCACATGTGGTCCTTTTCTCTCCTGGGGCACTATATCATTATATGTCAGTGTTGTGTTCACAGAAATATAATTTTTGGTCACTTATGTTTTGTAAGGCATTGAAAGGTTTGGGAATATATTTTTAATTTCTATTTAATTTTTAAAATTATTTCATTTTTTGAAAGCTGTGAAATTTTACTTTTTGACCTGCTATGGTTTTCATTTCTGATTTTTAAAGGTAACTCTGAAAAAAAACCAGACTTTAAAAAGAAGCCCATTGTGTTTTAAATGGAGCTACTTGAATATGCCTGTAAACCCAAATCATCTGGCTTTCTTTGAATGGCTAATGATAGGCCCCAGTCCAACAAGACTCACTGGCTCATTTTTTAGGTTTTGAAGTCCTAGAACGATTGTAATGACTTTGTCTTTTTACTGGTGATGACTGAAGGAATCTCTGGAAGTGAAAATGAGGCTGACAACTTTATACAGCTCTGCCTCACTTAAATCCAATTCACATGAAATTCAAGACATCACTGTTCTGGTGTCTTCGATCCTCTTTGAAAGCAAGATGATACAGAAAAACCAGGGAAGGTTTATATTACCTCAGGCAAAGTGATGGTGTGAGTAATATCAATAGAATATTGTATACAGTAAGAGAAATATTACAAAGATAATCAATTGTGAAAGAATTAGCTACCCTGATGAAGACAATTATCGAAGACAATTCCAAAATTGTTGAACGACACCATCTACCACCAGAAAGAGAACACATACTGAGCGAAGTATTCCTTAAAAAAACCAAAGAAATCTATTTTTATTGTTTTATTTTGCTTGAATTTTTTTGTAATATGACTAATATGGAAATGTATTGCTTGATTTCACATAATTGATATCAAATCGATTGCCTTCTCAAATAACAGGGAGGGATGGAAAAGAGGGAAAAAAATTTGAAACTCAAAGTTGTTTTTAAAAACGTGTTAAATTTTGTTTATATGTAGTTAGGAGATTTTTACTGGAATAAACAAAAAAATAATTTAAAGAATAGATGAGTGGAACTGATGTGGCTAGCATATGAATCCTTAAAGGGAAAAGCCCCTGTATTTCCCCACACAACCCTGATCCCTGGTGTTCACCTGAGGCATCAGCCATCCCAATAATTCTTTTAACTAAACTTTCATTGCTCCCCTTCCCCCAGCCTTAGTTCTCTGTTACCTCTGACCCAGACCAACCTTACTTTCTCTGTTACCTGTAAAACCACTACAGCTATTTGTCACTCCTTAATCTTATCCAGATCCTTCCACAGACTTTCTGTATAAAAATGTCCATTTTATGCCCCCCCCCCCATTAGAATGCTCAGAATCTTAAAATCTCGTCCACTTCTATTGGTGAAACAGTAAACATGGTTACTTGGACTGAAGGAAGGCTTGAGTGGTCAAATTCTTTCCAGGCAGACTCGCAAACTTTTGCCTTGCATTTTGGTGTTCCCCAGACCCCTAGAAAGCATTAGAACATAAAAATTGTGATTGGAAAATAGGGGAAAGTTTCTGCCTCTTTTTAAGAGGAGAATTATTGGGAACAGAGTCAAATCGTGGACAAGGATATGTTGGGAAATTTTCGCTAGGAGAAAGATCAATAACACGTGATTGATCTTAGAATAGAAATGAGTTGGTAACTTGAATTTTATAATATTCTTTCTTGGTAGTGGCAACTCCATTTCTCTCCTTCTTCCAGCCTTACTTTCTTGCCAGCATTATTTCTCTCTCTATCCCTCCATACCCTCTCTCTCACCCCTCTCTCTCATCCCCTCTCCCTATCCCTCCCCCTTGCTCCGTATTTCTCTCTCTTTCTTTTTTCCTCCCTCCCTCTTCTTTCACTGACTGAAAACATTTGGTGCCTTGTTGTGCTATTCTTAAATGTATATTTATTTTCCCTCTTTTCTATAATCTTTCTTTGCCTTGTCCTACCTCATTTTTGTAAAGATTATTGTACATAACATTTTTTTCTATTAAGCGTCCTAAGTGAATTTAAAAAAATACTCTAAATATTGTATACTTGAAAGTCATGTTTAGAAGATCAAGTGTGATAAATGACCTGACCAAAAACATACCAAGAGCGTAAGACAGAAAGACTAATCCAGGAGAGTCAAACTGCCATTGATCTTTTCTTAAGGGCACGATGCCAGGGAAAATGTATGGAGTGGATAGGTGGTCAGTGATCTGTCTTTCAGTAAGCAATCAGATAGGATAACTCAATTTTTGGATAGTTAAAGATAACCTTACTTTAATTTAATGCATAAACTTTGACATCCAGAAGGGGAAAAAGGAGATATTTAAAAGATGGACAAGTTTATACATATCTGTGCCCCAGGAGGAAAGGGCATAGACAGAGGACTATAGATCTGTTTCCAAATTGACAGGAAATGGGGAAATTTGTACAGAGGATTGAGACAGGTAGGGCAAAGTTGAGGAGAAGTGTGTTATCATTATAGATTTAATGGCTCATATACTTGCATAAAAAAACACAGCATATAAAATATACATATGTATATTGAGCCATTTGTCGCAGTTTCCACAAAAAGAGTTAACATATTCTTCTCACCCTTTACAATAATAAAAACATTTTAAAGATTTTGTCAGATTTTAAAATGCATTTATATCCCTATGCCTTTTGGTCTAAGATATTCTCAAGAAAAACCTAGAAGGATAGTAATTATTTTTTTTACTATTTAAATGACTTTTTCAAGTAGAAATTGATTTTTGTAGTGACAGATATTCTCTGTGGAAACATACCTTTGGCATAATATGTAAAGTCACATAACAGTTGACAAGTGATTATGTCCATCTCAAATTTACTTTACCAAACCATTCTAATAAACATCATTGTGCCAAAAATGTATTTCCTCTTTCTCTGTTATGAATTATTTACCTCTCCATATTCATACTTGCAATATTCTACAATGTTTCTACTGGAAAACTATATTGTGTGGAAATTTGTTATTTAAATCATGCATTAAGGTGGAAAAAGACGTATTTGTCTAGATTGTCAATGCTGAAAAAATTCTCAGGGACCTCCTTCTTAAAGAATTTGAAAAAATGTAAGAATCACATTATAAAGAATGGGTGAGATAGTGGATATGAACCTTTCATAGGGAAAGGGGAAAGAAATAAGAATTTATGTAGTTCCTTCTTTGTTCCTGACACGGTATTACATACTTTTGCACATATGTGATTTGATTTTTATGCAGATGAAGAGTTGAGTTTATAAACAGACAAGACTGACAAACTTGTACCTTTTGAGTATTCTTACTAATATATGATTCTCATCAGTTTTATAAGAAGGTAAAACGGATGTTCTCGCCCTTCAATTAGAATAAACATTGACCCTGCCCCTAACATTAAATTATATTCTGACAATTATGATTACATGAAAAAGGAAACAAGCACAAATATTTAGTTTCTGAAGGTGTCACACAATGCATATCAGTTATTTTATATTGTATATATATGTATATACAATAAACATATATTTTTTTTAAAAAACAGGCAAATATATTTGATGAGATATAGAGAAGGGTGGTACTATGAATAAGTCCAAGCCAGCTTTAACCTGCTTGTGAGAATTGTCACATTTTCAATGTGATCATATACAGTTGACCTAAATACCCTAGGAGATATCAGTCCTTGCCTGACATAAAAATGGCATTACTTTTTTCATCACTTAGTCCATTGCACTTACCCTAAATTTAATTACCATTCCAAATTTCTATTGTCTCATCTGCTTGCAACCCAAAGATTTTACCAAATTTTGACATTTTCCTTGGAAATGTTTCAATGTCTTCCATTTTGTTAAAGCTTATTTTTCTTCTTGTAGTATGATACTGTTTTATAGGATGTTATTCTTGATTGTGAGTCTTTTTCTTTTACCTTTCAAACATTATGTTCCAAGATTTTATTTTCTTTATTTTAATTCCAATTTAGTCTTACGTTATTATGACTGCATCTTTGACCCTTTCTGGCTTCCTGTCCCTCTAACATTTGACACTAAAGTTTCATAGGAATTTTTCCTTGAGATTTCTTTTAGAAGATGATTTATTCTTTTGTTTTGTTTAATTTTACCTTTATGTTTGGTTCTAACATTTTGGGACAATTTTATTAGCTTTTTATTCAGTTATGGTTTCCAGGATGTCTGATGATATTTTGTACTAGGGGATTGACCAATAACAGCTCAGTCCCTAGGAACATACTCAGAGGGGTATAATTCCATCAATGTAGACTGCAGTTGAGTCAACCTCTGGAACTCTGTAGTAATTTGGAATACTAAGGTCTGATTTTTTACTTCATAAAATGGGCAGACATTTGCTAACTATTTTCTGCATACTTAGAGGGAGTTTCAGGTTAAAGGATTAGTTTGCTTGAAGGAAAGATCTATTGGTAAACCGTTGTGCCAGAACTGAGTGTTGAAACAAAAGCCACTAACCCTGACAGGTCTTGAGTCAGAAAGATCGGAATTCAAATTGAACCATAGATAATTACTAACTTTGTGACTCTGGATAAGTTGATTAACCTCTCTCTGCCTCAGTTTCCTTACCTATAAAATGGGCATAATTATAACACTTATCTCCTAGGGTTATTGCAATATTATAGTTGTAATGACTTCGTATTATATTATAATTTTTTGACCACTACCCTCAAACTTCCCTCCCTTCTATCAACCTCTTCCCTTTTTGCCCCTTTTCACTTATTATTTCTTCCCTCTTTTCTAACCACACCCTCCCTTCTGCACCTTTCTGCACCCAGTGTGACATACCTTCCCTGTAGGCATTCCATTTTGTCTTGGGCTGGAAATCTCTTTCACTCTGTCTTTCTGTGCCTTTCTCCTGCTCTAGGATTTGTTTAGAATTATTTCCTATAGGTATTTTGGGGGCTGTATAGGGGAGTTTCTACATGTCCATCTTTTTACTCCACTCTCTTGGCTCCACCCCTTCATCATGACCATTATAGTGCTTAAAATAACTAAGTCATTGACAGTTGATCGTTGTACAACATCCGTGTGTACAATGTACATCTCTTAAAATACATTAACGTTCCATTCCACTCATATTCCACAACTTGTTTAGCCTTTCCACAGTTGATGAATGTCCCCTCGATCACTAATTATTTGCTACCAGAAAACTAGCTGCTATTAATATTTTGTATATTTTGATACTTTTAAAATAATCTCTTTGGAATATGGAACTACTAATGGAATTGCTGGGTTAAAAGGCTTAGCTACTTAGGAATAGTTCAAACTTGCTCTGGAGAATTGTTGGATTAGTTCCCAACTCCATTTTAGAGAATCCAGTGTCTCTATTTTTCCACAAACCCTCCAATATTTATCATTTTCCTTTTCTCTCATATTAAATAATCTGATAGGTATGAAATGGTATTTCAGAGTAATTTTAATGATTTGGAGCAATTTTACATGACTTTAGAATGTTTTCTTTTTTTATTTGAAAACTGCCTTATGAAATCTTTTAATCATTTATCAATTGAGGAATAACTTCTATTCGTATAAACTTGACTTAGTTCTCTATGTTTTAGAGAGGCAATGTTTATCAGAGAAACTCTGTAAACATTTTGCTCCTTATTTTTTAATTTTGTTCTAATTTTGATTGCATTAGTTTTGTTTGTGTGAAACCATTTTTAATGTAATAAGGTTATTTCAAGGAAAATTCTAGAGTTTTTAAATAAAGATGTGTGCTATATTTTATATAAAATTTTTCTTCTGCTTCAATTGAGATCATTATATAGTTTT
>CM053772.1:116603731-116625253 GCA_028658325.1 Potorous gilbertii | reverse complement strand
CTAAAGGTGATCAACTCTAGAGTGGGGGGCAGGGAGGAAAAATGCTATTTATATGATAACTCTGTTGCATATTTAAAAGGAATAGCATAGTTGATTTTCAGTATCACGGGTAATCATTTTTGTTATATTGTGTTATGGAAATGCTTGTTTTATTGCATTAATTAAAAATAATTTTTAAAAAAACCACTGTGGATTACAGACTTATGAATAACACTATACGGTCAGAAGATATGGACAGTGTTATTGTCTTGTAGGCATTGTTTTAAATTGCACTGCATGATCATTGGATCAATACACAATTCCACAAAAAAATGCTTTAGTGTCCCAATTTTCTCATATCCACATGAATATTCGTCATTTTCTTTTTCTGTCATATTAACCAGTAACCTAGGCATTAGGTGGTACCTCAGAGTTGTTTTAATTTGTATTCGTTTCATCAATGGTGATTTAAAGAATTTTGCATATAGCTATAGAAAAGTTTGATTTTTCCATCTAAATATTGCCAATTCATATCCTTTTAAAAATTTACATATTGGGGAATGATTTGTTTTCTTAACTTGGTTCTCTATATATTTGAGAAATTAGGCCTTAATACAGCAAGTTGCTGTAACTGCTTCTACAGATCATTTGGTTTTCTTTTTTTAAATGAAATTAACTTACAGTTTATCTATTTCATTCATTTTTAATGTGTTCTTTGTATTTTTTTATTTGGAGTCAAGAACCAAAGCACAAATACAGAATAGAGAAAAGAAACAAAAACATATCATAAACAAATATTGAATCTTAAATACAAATTAAGAAAGATAAAAAAGTCATATGCATAGCCAAAGATAAGAGAGGATTCAAAATATGTAACAATAAATTTTCATTTCAAGAAACTTGTATGATAAATAATACACGTTGTGTTGAGAATTGACATTCTATTCTTTTCTTCCTTGTGAGTTTTCTTTTGTTTTCTGCTGTGCACCATTTTTGCTTCATTCTTTTCCCCTCTCCCACCTCCAGAAGGCTACAATAAAGTTTAGATATGTTTCTTATAGGTATAGCTATATGCACATACACATGTATAGGTGTATACTTTCTCCAAAATATTCTTCTCCTATCTGTTCTTATGTTTGTGCATATTTTGTTTCATGTCACTCCTGCCTCCTTTACTTTTCTTCTACCAATTACCTTGCCTTCCTATTACTTGCCTACCCCTTCAAGAATCCCTCCCCTATTGCCCCATTTCTATAAATTTAAACACCTCCTTTTACCTATTCCCTCACCCTCCCCTCTAAACATCCCTCTCTTGTCCTCTCTCTCATCCCTAAAGCCCTACCATTTCATTTCTTCTGAATTTAGAAGATTTTGATATTCTTCTAAATATATATCCATCGTTCCCTCTTAAACCCATTCCCAATGAAAGTAGGTTACCAGAACTACTAGCCCTCCTCCCGCATCTTATTCCTCTGTATCAGTTTTTCCTCTTGCACATCATTTGTGTAAAATAATTACTCTTTGTAGTTAAATCTAGATAGTTTTGCTTTTAAATTTGATATCAATATTAGTGTTAACCCAATCGTTGTTATGAGCTACTCAGTTTTTAATAAGAATCTTAGACATATATTTTACATACATAAAAGCTAAACAGTCTGTTCTTATGAATCCCTTATGTATAGTCATTGGTATATGCCTTATATTTCTCTTGTTTTCTTTATGTCAAATCCTTATATTAAATTCAGGATTTTTTTAATGAAGTCTTGAAAGGTTGAGAGTTTATCAAATGCCCATTCAAGATAACACTTAACTTTGCAGGGTATGATTTTTTTTGGCCAGAGCCCCAGTTCTTTTGCTCTTTGATACATTGTGCTGCAAGGTTTGCGGTCCATTAATGTCTCTGCTACTAGGTGTTGTTTGATTCTGATTGTGGCTCCATATTCTTAACATTATTTTTGAATGATTTTTTTCTTACTTTCAATTTAAGATATTCTCCTTTGATTTTCAGGATTTCCAAATTGTTGTTTAATTATGATTTTTAATTTATGCTCTTTCTAGGCTTTGTTTAGCTGCGTATTTAATTGCCAGGTCTATTCTTTCTCTATTTTATTGCTATATAAATATCTAGATATTTAAATTTTTCCTTAATTACTGATTTATTTGCTTCCCACAAATTTTGGTATGTTTTCTTATTGTTGTTATTATCTTTAATTAATTTAGTGATTATTGTACAATTTCTTCTTTGACCCACCTATTTTTTAGAATTAGATAAGTTTTCAAATAACTTCAAATATATGTTTCCGTGATCCTTTATTGAATATAATTTATTGAAGAAGATCCATTTATTATTTCAACATTTTTTGTCTTTTCCTGCAAGGTTTTTATTCTCTGATACATAATAAATTTTTGTATAGGGGTCATGTACTAGTGAGGCAAAATATATTCATCACCAATCCCATTCCCATTTAATTATTTTTCCAGAACTCTAACATATCTGGCTTTTCTAAAATTGTATTCATCTCTTTAACTTCTTTCTTGTTTATTTTTTGATGATCTACCTAGTTCTGAAAAGAGCAAGTTATGGTCTCTCATTGGTACAGTTATATACTCTGTTTCTTCCTCTAATTTATCTAACTTTTCCTTTAAGAAGGTGGGTGCTATACCATTTGGTTAATAAATGTTCAGTATTTATGCTTACTTCATTGCCTATTGTGTCTTTTAGGATATTATAATTTCTGTTCTTATCTCTTTTAATGTGATTTCTTTTGTTTTTTTGCTTTTGTTTGACTGAGATCATGATTGCTACCTATACTTTTTTTTTTAATTTCAATGAAAATATAATAAATTCTACTCTAGTCTGTTACCTTTACTCTCTCTGTGTCTCTGCTTCAAGTGTATAAAGAATACACTTTAAAACCATGACTTTTAATCCACTCTGTTTGCTTCCATTTTATGGATAAGTTAATATCATTTGCTTTCATTGCTATGATTACTAACTGTTCATTTCCCTTGATCTTATTTTCCCTCTTTTTATCCTTCTCTCTCTCCTTTCAATCTGTCCTTCCTAAAATGTGTTTTGCTTCAGACCACTGCCTCCCCCAGTGTGACCACTATTTTGTCAGCTCCCTACTCTCATGTTTCTCACCTTCTATTTTTGTGTAGGGAAAGATAGATTTCTAAACCCAATTTTTCTGTATGTTATTCCCTTTTCGAGCAAATTCCAATAAGAGCAAGGTTCAAATATTTCCTACTACCCTTCTCCATTTTTCCTTTCACTGTAAAAACTTTTTCATGCCTCTTTTATATGAGATAATTTACCACATTCCACCTCCACCATCTCCCTTCTCCTAGGGCTTTCCTTTTCCCCAGACCTTAATTGAATTTTATTTTTTTTTAAGTTATACCTACATGGTCAATTCAAATTCATTATCTCTGTTTATGTACACTCTTTCCAACTACCTTAGTAATAAAAAAGTTCTTAGGAGTTACAAGTATCATTTTCCAATGTAGGAATGTAAACATTTTCAACTTATTGAATCTCTATAGATTTCCACTTCCTGTTTACTTTTTTTAAATTCTTCTGTTGAGTCTTGTATTTGAAAATAAAATTTTCTATTCAACACTATTTTTTTTAATCAAGAAAGCATGATGTTTCAATTTTATTAAATGTCCATTTTTCCTCTGTTGGATCATACTTGGTTTTCCTGAGTAGGTGATTCTTGATTGTAATCAAACTACTTTGCCTTCTGTAATATCATATTCTAAACCTTCCACATAGAAGCTATTTAATCTTTTGTAATACTAACTGTAGCTCCATGATATTTGAATTTTATCTTTTTGAATCCTTTCTGTATTTTCTCCTCAACCTGAAAGCTCCAGAATTTGTTTCTAACGTTCCTGAGAGTTTTCAATTTGAAATTTCTTTCAGGAGGTGATTGATGGATTCTTTCAATTTCTATTTCACTCACTGGCTCTAGGATGACAAAGAAATTTTCTTTGATAATTTCTTGAAATGTGATATCTAAGCTCTTTTTAATTATAATTTTTAGCATTTCAATAATTCTTAAACTATCTCTTCTGTATCTATTTTTCAGGTCAATTATTTTTTTCCAATTAGCTATTTCACATTTTCTTAGATTTTTTCATTCTTTTGGTTTTATTTGATTGTTTCTTGATGTCTCATAGAATCATTATATTCTAGTTGCCTAATTCTAATTTTTAAGGGTTTATTTTATTCAGTGAGATTTTTTAAAACTTCTTTTCTATTTGCTTTATTTTACTTTAAAACATTTACTTTCATCAAAGAATTTTGCACTTCTTTTTTTCCCTTTGGCCAATTCTGCTTTTGAAGAAGTTATTTTCAAAAGATTTTTGTGCTTCTCTTACCATTTGGCCTATTCTGTTTTTTAAGCTGATTTTTAAAAGTACTTTTGTGCCTCCTTTACCAAGCTGTTGATTTTTTCATTATTTTATTGGATCACTCTCACTTCTTTTCTTAATTTTTCTTTATTATTTCATTTTGAAAGTCTTTTTTGACCTTTTACAGAGCCTGAATGACACATGTTTTAGTGTAAGCTTTTCCAAGAAGCAGCTTTGATTTTATTTTCTTTTTCTAAGTTTGTGTTTTGTACTTCCCTGCATCATAGTAACTTTTTTATGTTCAGGAATATTTTTGGTTGTTGTTGCTTCTTACTTATTTTTTCTAGCCTATTTCTTGACTTTTCACTTTTTGCTGAAGTTAGACACTGCCCCTGAGGTATAGGTGGCACTGTGTCGAAATTCAGGGTTTTTATGCTGCTGTGTTCAGAGCTGTTTCTGAAGTTCTACAAGTTTTCATTTCTACCAAGGTAGTATGATAACAGGAGAGATTTTGTCTCTGCTTTACTGGCCTATATCTGTGAATGATGACAATTTCTCTTTTCTACTCTGGATCTGGGATCAAGGTCCCTGCTCTTACTAGTGTTCCTCCTCACCCTGAGACTATGACTTGAACCTGAGTATGAATAATATAATAAAGACCTGGCCCTTGCAAGCAAAGATCCTCTTCAATCTTCCTTTGACTAGTTGTCTGACTCCACTACTGTTTGTAGCTTGAGAGCTCCACAAGTCATAGCCTCAGATTTGGTAGCCTCCAAAGTCATACTAGCTCTGACTTCAATGTACAGTAACCATACTTTCACTGTTAGATAGACTTTATCTGTTAACTCTTTAAGTTTTCTTGTGCTGGAAAACTGTTTCACTCTGTTCTTTTGTTGAATCTGCAACTCAAGAACTTGTTTTGAGATGTTATTTTAACATGTTTTGGAAGAGAATTTGGGAGATCATGGGCAAGTCTTTGTCTTTACTCTACCATCTTGACTCTCACCCACACTCATTTCTTTTTTTTATTGTTTATTTCTTTATTTTTATTTTTTAACATTCATTTCCACAAAATTGTGAGTTCCATATTTTCTCCTCAACTCTCCCCTTCCACCATGCCATAATGTCTTGCATTCTGATTACCCTTTCCCTCAATATGCCCTCCCTTCTATCACACCTCTCCCTTCCCTTATCCCCATCTTCTCTCTTTTCCTGTAGGGCAAGATTGGTTTCTATACTGCGTTACCTGTATTTATTATTTCCCAGTTGTATGCAAAAATAATTTCAACATTCGTTCCTAAAACTTTGAGTTCTAGCTTATCTCCCTTTCTCTTTCCCCACCCATCCCCACTGAGAAAGCAAGTAACTCAATATAGGTGGTATATGTGTAGTTTTGCAAAAGACTTCCATAATAGTCATGTTGTGTAAGACTATATTTCCCTCACTTTTTTCTATTCTCTCTTTCAACCTTGTCCCTCTCCAAAAGTGTTTGCTTCTAATTAATCCCTCCTCCCACTTGTCCTCCCTTCTATCATTACCCTCACTGCACTTGTTCCTTTCTTTCATATTTTCCTGTAATGTAAGATAGATTTTCATACCAAATTGAGTGAGCATGTTGTTTCCTCCTTAAGCCATATGTGAAGAGAGTAAGTTTCACTTTTCCCCTCTCACCTCCTCCCTTTTATCCTCCATTGGAAAAGCTTTTTCTTGCCTCTTTTATGAGACATAATTGGTCCCATTCCATTTCTCCCTTTCTGCTTCAACTATATTTCTATCACATCTCAATTTTATTTTTTGATATAATCCCTTCTTACTCAGTTCACCCTGCTTTCTCTGTCTACATATATATATATATACATATATATGTATATATATATGTATATGAATATGTGTATATATATATATGTATATATATATATATACACATACACATTCACACATAATATGTATATGAACATGTGTGTTTGTGTGTATGTATAATGGCTCCAACTACCCAAATAGTGAGAGAAGTCGCAAGAGTGAGAAATACTATTTTTCCATATGGGAATGTAAACAGTTCAACTGTAGAAAATCCCTTATGATTTCTCTTTCCTGTTTATCTTTTCATGTTTCTCCTGATTCTTGCATTTGAAAGTGAAATTTTCTATTAAGCTCTGGTCTTTTCATAAAGAATTGAAAGTCTTCTCTTTCATTGAATAACCATTTTTCCCCCTGAAGTATTATACTCAGTTTTGCTAGGGAAGGGATTCTTGGTTTTAATTCCAGTTCCCTTGACTTCTGGAATATTATATTCCAAGACTTTCAATCCATTAATGTAGAAGCTACTAGATCTTGTGCTATCCTGATTGTATTCCCACAATACTCAAAATGCTTTTTCTACCTGTTTGAAAAATTTTCTCCTTAACCTGGGAATTGTGGAATTTGGCTAAAATAAACCTAGGAATTTCTCTTTTTGGATCTCTTACAGGAGATGATCAATTGTTTTATTCAATATTTATTTTGTCCTCTAACTCTAGAATATTAGGGCAGTTTTCCTTGATAATTTCATGAAAGATGTGTCTAGGCTCTGTTTTTGACCATGACTTTCAGGTAGTTGCATAATTTTTAGATTTTCTCTCCTGGATCTCTTTTCCAGATCAGTTGCTTTTCCAATGAGATATTTCACATTATCCTCTATATTTTTCATTATTTTGGTTTTATTTTACAATTTCTTGGTTTCTCATAAGGTCATTAGCTTCCATCTTCTCTGTTCTAATTTTTAAAAAATATTTTCTTCGGTGAGCTTTGGGACTGCCTTTTCCATTTGGTTAACTCTGCTTTTTAAAGGATTCTGCTAGTTGGCTTTTTGGGCTTCTTTTGCTAATTGAGTTAATCCATTTTTAAAGATGTTATTTTCTTCAGCATTTTGGAGTCTCCTTTAGCAAGCTGTTAATCTGCTTTTCAAGCTCTTACTTGACCTGAGACCATTGCATATTTATTTTAGAAGTACTGGATGCAAAAGCCTTGACTTCCTCTGACAGTATCCATTTTTCTTCCTCATTTGAAAGGATGGAAGAAAATGCCTGTTCACCAAGAAAGTAACCTTGTATAGTCTTATTTTTCCCTTTTTTGGGCATTTCCCAAGGCAGTTACTTGACTTCTGAATCGTTTGTCAAGAGGAGGGTATACTCTGGGGACCTAAAAGTTCTCAGTTTCTCCAAGGTTGCATTATCAAGGGAGAGGAGTTTACTCCTCTCCTGGCCTGTGCTCTGGGCTGGGAAAAACCAAGAACTTTTCTGCCTAGAATTGGCGAGTAGTAGAATTCTCTCTCCCACAACTGCTTCCAGCTCTGCCAGGGCTCCTCCTTCTCATGTCAAGTCCCAGGTTAGGGCTGAGATTCATATCAGCTGCTTAGTTCCACCAGGAGCTTTAGGCTGAGGGCAGGACTACCACCCACGGCTGAGATTCAGAATAGCTGTTCAATTCTCCCAGGGGCTTGTCAGGTGAAGGGCTCTGCAGCTGCAGTGGCTGCTGAAGGTGGAGCCAGACCTTATTCCCTTTCCCAGATGAAAAAAAGCTTTCTCATTAACCTCTGAAGCTTTCTTTGGTGCTTGTAGGTTGAGGATCTGAGAAGCACAGCTGCTGCTCGGATTCTGCCCCTAAGGTCTGTTCTGGTTGGTACCAAACAGCCAAGGCTGGGCTGGGCTCCGTGGGCTGTGCTTAGCTCCATATCCCATGCGATAGATCTTTCCTGTCAGCTTTCCAGGCTACCTTGGCTTGAGATCTGTTTCACTCTGTTGTTTTGTGGTTTCTGCGGCTCTAGACTTCGTTTAGAGTCATTTCTTACAAGTATTCTATAAGCTGGGGGGGCAGAGTTACAGGATGGTTGCCTTTCTACTCTAACATCTTGGTTCTTCCCTCCCCCCACACTATTCCTGTGAAAAAATTAGGATCATTATTTATAATATCTGGGGAAGGGGGACCTCCTTTAAAGGAAGGAATTCAGTGCCTCAACTGTCCTGCACTCAATAACTTCTTCATAGGCATGATTGTAATTATTTCTTTGTGAAATCTTTTGTATTTAGAAAAAATAGCTGTTAGGTAGATGTGGAACTTCCTTTCCATTGACATAACCATTTTCTATTTCATTTTTTTTTTGCCAGTTTTTCATTATCAGAATGGATCAACCCCACCTTGTCAGGAAAATTGAGAAACACTGTTTACTGCTGAGTCAATGCATTTTGAAAGTGTTATTTAATTTGAAAAGAAAAAAAAATCAAACATTCAATAAGCTGTTTTCCATTATCTGAATGTAAATAGGTGCCTCAGAAATTATTGTTTTCTTCAGATTTTTCATCTTGTAATTTTGTTTTCCCAGGACACTGTAAACTAATCATCAATTCACTAATATTAAGCACTATGAAGTGTCGGAGTCATAAACTGCAATGATACAAGGAGCATCCTCATGAATGAAAATCAAAATAATTGAAGTACTAAATTACTACAAATAATGTATCTCTACTTCATTTTCCAGGCTACCTCCTTGACAACATTTGACTACCACTGCCATTCCAGAATCCATACCTTTCCCAGTGGAATATCTGAGGATTGTCCTAAAATAACAACTATACAGATATAACTTCCATACAAGAAAGGGCCTAAAGAAGGCTCTGGCACCATATTCAGTGAATTTATTGTAAGAGGATTAACCAATTAGAGGCAGTATCAAATATTTAGCATTGACATTTAATTGTTCTTTTCTGTTTCCAAGTTTAAAAAAAATTCATTTATTTTTAATTGTGTGTATTTAGATGCAATATAAAAAAGATATTTGACCAGTATTCCTATTTCTATTCTAGGTCTTTCACTAGCTAGCTATATAATCCTGAGACTATTATTTAGTATACTTATTTCAAATTGTTTTTCTGTAAATAAAAATATGATCTTTTGAAGTTTCAAGCATTTATAAGCACAATGTGTCACTGTAATAAGCATTGGGAATACAAAGCAAAACAAGATAAAATAAGTTCCTGCCTGTAGGGAACTTGTAGTCTACTTTTTAATAATGTCTTCTAATAGTCAGGGGATATTTGGGGCAGCCCACTACTTTAGACGTTTCCATATTTAGTTAGATAAGCAACTTTTTTCTATTAGCCTTTGTGTGTTTACTTGTGTCATTACATTTATCTTGAATCCAGCCTTGCCCTCCCTTTTTTATGCCTGCTGAAATTTCTTTCCATTTTATAACAACTGCTGCATGAATGTTTACTTGATTATATCATCTGGAAGAACTTTATGTCCTTTCTGAACTCTTGTAACTCTTTACCCCAAAACCATGACATGCTTATTTTGCTTATTTATGTATGTCTTACCTCCCCTCTCAGACATGAAATTCTGTAACAACAGAATCTCTCATCACCCTATCCCACAATGCACATAACTGTGTATATATGGTGAGGAGATAGTCACATTAAAGATTGTTGAATGATAATGTAGTGGAACAGTTCTGGATGTGAAACCAAAGGAGTTGGGTTCAAATCCCCTTCTTCCACTTAGTAATTATATCTTAGCAAGTTGTTTGATCTCTGAGAGCCTTATAAAACAAGAGAGTTGGATTTGGTGCCTTATTGGAATTTTTGCTCTAAGCTTATGAAGCTACTGAGTAAGTTAATAAAAAAATTTCTTATAATTGGCATTATACTCATGATATTACTGTTTTATTATAACTTTTGTATATACCAACTTTATCTAGAATCTTTAAAATAAGGATAAATCTTTTTTCACTGCTATTTTTGGACAAGATTTGGTACCTATGGATCTTAATGTGTGGATAAGATTATTTATTATGTTATAAAATGCATGTATGTTTTAATTTCAAGGGCCATTAGATTAGACGGGAAGGAGCAACTGACCTTGTATAATCTTTCAGCTTTAGGCAACAGAAAATATTTAAAGAAGTTATAAATCTGTGGAGATCATCCTGAAGACTTCATAAATGATCTGAATTGGAACTTGAGAAAGGTCATTGAGCCTGAAAATGATGCATGGAGTATCTATTATCAAAACTTTTCTAATGATAGCCACTTAACCTTTACAAGTGCTCATATAAGTGTCATAATGTGTCTGTCCTTAGATTGAGTCCTAGAGCTATAATGACCTTAAACTTATTTCGTTATCCTTTTCACTCTGAAAACTAAAATTTTCTGGCCAGCATTTTCAATGGTTCATTTATTTTGTAACAGTTTCACCACAACTATGCCCATTTGACAAAGAAATACTTAAACTCTAGTACTTATTGCATTCCTTATTAAAATATCCTTTAAGATGTTAGGAAGTTCATATAAACTCACCTTATCTTTATATTGTAATCCTTCAGTTTGCCATCATTAACTATTCTCTAAGAATAGTCATTCAGTAATAAAAAGTACAGTAAGTGTAGCCTTATTATAATTTCCTATTTATTAGTGAAAATACCTTTGGATCTAAGTAGATATGTTGATTCAACTGTCATTCTACTCATATCAACTATGCACAACAATGATTTATTCATCACAAAGTCTTTTTTTATTACCTACCATGCCAACTAACAGGTAGCCACAATTTTAATGAAGAATTTCTTCACCAGCATTTTTCAGGGCATCACATTTAATCTTTAATTTCCCAAGCTGAATTTAGTCTTTACGTTCTAAAATCAACATAAGAAATTCTACACTAAAATCAAAAGGCAATGCATACATACATACATGCATACATATATACATATATAGATAGGCACAATAATGTTTTATGTATAGAAAAAATAACAATGGCTGAAGCCTAGTTGGTTATGATGCTTCAATACTTGTCTTCTTTTTAATTGCTATTATTCATTGGCCTGTCTTTTTTTTTTTAGTGGGGGAGGAGGTTGTGTACCTGAAGTGGTTTTTTGACCATTAGTCTCCCAAATGGAGCATGTACACGCCAATGGGTATACAAGGTGATCCATTGAAGTCCAAGAAGAAAATGTTACATAAAATAAGAGGGAAAAGATGCACTAATGTTTATTCTATAAATTGACACTGGAGCCTTCACTTGGTCCATATGTCAGTAATGTGTCATTTTCTACATATGATATCCAGAAAGAAGGGTGAAATTACCATAATATGGAAGAATTTACATTGGTGTTCACACTTGTTTCTTCTCTTTCAGCACATTATAATATATAGCAGCTTCTCTATGCCATATTAAGTGGATTTATGGATAATAGTAACAGATTTTAACTAAACTGCCTCTCAAGCTGTTTGACAAGCAACTTAAAGAGGATCTCGAAAAGAAATTATAGATTGAAGATGATACTAGTAATGTAAGCACAGATTAACAATGCAATGGCAGAACTGACATTTCAGGTGGAATAATTCAATTATTGTCCTCTCATACTGAATCATGATATTTATTTTTCAGGATCATCTACAAATTGTGCAAAAGATTTTATTTGAAATTCTGTTCGTAAGTTTCCATCTTCTCAGATGCTTATAATATTTTCTTAACAAATGCTAGCAAAATCAACTGAAACTTTCTCTTAGAAAATATTTATTTGGATAAAGGAAGGTATCTATTTTCATTGCTAATAAATAAATTTAAAAATATAATGAAATATCGTTCATTTAATCTATATCCCATCTTTTTATATTTCCTTTTTTGTTTTATAGCATGCATATTAGTAAAGTGAAACTCATATGCAACTTATATTTACATATTAATATACATACATGATCACATACATATTTACTAGAATTATGCAAAGAAATTTGGAGTTCACTGCTTTCAAATATAAGCCATGTCATATTTCATATAGAAATATTTTGAAGTCGTGATAAGAGCTTTGAATTTGGAGTAAAAAAAATGTTTTCAAATTCTGTTCCTCTCAACTACTCAATACAATTTTGACATACATAAAAGAGCACAGGTATTGGAATCCAGGTATCTGTCAGCCTCTTGGTTCCATCACTTTCTATTTACATGATGTTGGGAAATCAATTTCATGTTTCTAGGCTGAGGTTTTGCTATTTATGAAGTAAATAAATTAAACTAGATGAATAGGTCTTCCTTGGTATTCCAAGGCCTTCCAAGATCTACTCCTCTCTGTTCCCAAATGTTTGACTTCAGTGGCCATTTCATCTCTCTAAGACTCAGTTTCTCCAGGTATAAAATGAAAATAATGATACTGATAACATGATTCTGTTTCATAGAGTTACCATTAAGATGATGTCATATAATAAACATAAAATGTTGCACACACAAAATCTTTGATTTCAAGTACTGTTTTAAGAGGCAGATGACATATTAAATAGTGTTAAGCTTAGAATCAGGAAGGCCTGAATTCAAATCCAGCCTCAGACATTTACTAGTTATGAGATCCTGGACAAATTACTTAACTTCTATTTGTCTCAGTTTTTCCTCAACTTGACAGCAACTTAGCATGGTACAATGATCCTTCATGTAACCTGAAGGAATGTAGCACGTTAACACTCTGCTCATCAAAGTGCTATGAGTGGTCATGCTTTCTCCATGTCAAGGAGGCTAGAGAAGCCTGAGTTTATGACCACTGGGAAGTGGAGAATGTGAGTTAGGGTCATATTAGAACAAAGTCTCTGGGTTCTATTCTTTTTTGGGGCAGGGAATAGATATTGACAGACAGACAGGAGCCAAAAAAGAAAAAGAAGAGGACACTGACAGGAAGATTAGGGAAAAAGAAAGATTTCCAGAGGCATAATTGACTAACAGGCTCTAGGATAATTTTCCTCAATAGATTGATCGAATAGGATCTTGATATGCTAAGAATGACAAATGCACTCACTGATATTTTAAGCTAACTTATTTCTTAGGTATTTCCAGCAAAATACTGTATTCTCCTAACTATATTACTTTACTGCTGACTTGTGTAGGTGCTTCATTCATTCTTCCAAAGCATGTTTTTCTCATCCTATATTTGTGTAATTTTTTTCCCCATTACGCTAGGAAGGAAAGAAGGAAACAATGATTTTTAGCACCTGTTATGAGTCAGGCATTGTGCTAATCCACAAATATTATCTTCCTTGGTCCTCACAACAACTCTGTAGGGTATGTTCTGTTACTATCTTCATTTTACAATTGAGGTAACTGAATCAAGTGGAGATTAATTGACTCAAAGAGACTCACACTGAACTCAGATTTTCCTGACTCCAGGCCCAGAACTCTCTTCATTATGCTACCTTGTTCAGATGTACTACAACTTTGTCCTTGTCTTCAGTGATTTCCATTAATTAATTGGCAAGTAGAATATGGCAGATAAATAGAGTATAAGACAATGGAAAGAGTCCTGCACTTGTAGTTAGGAATGATAAGGATTTGAATCCAACCTTTGGCACTTACTACCTTTGTGACTATAGACAAGTCAATTGGTCACCTGGAATCTCACCTTCCTAATTTGTTACATGAGGATAATTATAGGTAGTGCCTACCAAATATGTCTATAATGAGGAACAAATAATACAATATTGGAAAAATCCTCTGCCAGTCAGTTATCCTCTATATTATGGGAGACAAGCATTTGTTTCTTGTGCTTAATTTTCTTACCACTCCAACTAAGTTAGAAGCTCCTTGAGTTTGGTGACCACATAGTCCAACAGTAACTATTATAGAACTGAGCAAGTTAGAAGGCAATTCATATTCACCAATATATAATGCTTTTGATTCAGTTTCAGAATATTGAGCTGGATTGTGTCCAGACTAATGATAGATTTCGACTAAGAGGATATGGGTTGAATGTTGGAGCATCAGGTCTAATGCAATAAGATGAAATTCAGTAGGGATACACAGAAACTTAGTTTCACAAGTACAAGATAGTGGAAGTATGCTTAGACAGTAATTTATCTGGAACAAAACCAAACAAAGCAAAAACAGTAGTTTTAATGAATATAAATTAACTGACTGATGTGGCAGTTGGAAGAAATAATGCAATTAAGTGTCAGGTACAACACTGCATAAGATACCTAGATGACTCAGTGGATAAAGCACAGGACCTTGAGTCAGAGAAGACAAGATCAAATATTGCCTCAGAAACTCCTTAACTCTGTCACCCTGGGCAACTCATATAACTTACCAGTACCTAAATTTCCTCATTTATAAAAATGGGGTAACTTGGCTTTTAGTGTTACTTTGAGGATCAAAAGTGTTAACATATGCAAAGTGCTTTGCAAACCTGAAAGCACTATTTAAGTGCTAGTTAAAATTATTATTATTTATTAGTTGGTCAACCTTGGATAGCATTGAGAAAGACAATCCAAGAATAAAGAGGTAATAGAACTTTTATCCTGTTCTAGCAAAAACATATCTAGAGTATTTTGCTTAGTTCAGGAAAGTACATCTTAATATGGATATTGAGAGCATGGAGAACATAAAAAATGAGGCAGTCAGGATTAAGAATGGCCTTAAATCCATGTTATTCTGAAAACTATTTGAAGGAACTGAAATGACCAGCCTGAAAAAGAGAACACTTGGGTGGATAGGGAACAGGGACAAAGTAACCCTGTTCAAGCATTTGAAAAGTTGTTATATGGAAAAAGGAGTGGTCTTATTCTATTTCATCCTGTACAGAAGACTCAACACCAAAGGGGGGAAGTTGCAAAGAAGTAAATTTAAGCTTGATGTCAGGAAAATCTAGCTAATTATGAGATGAGTCCAAAAGTAGAATGCACTATCTTAGGAAAGGATTGGTAATCTGCCTTATATATTTTCAAAAAGTTGATAAACAAACACTTGTTGGGAAAGTTTCAGAAAGGAATTATTTTGAGTATGATTTCAACTAGATGGCTATTTCAATAATTTCCAACTGTGAAATTCTGTGATTCTGTGCCTTTGGTACTCCAATCTTCCACTTGCTTCCTATGTGACTTTAGGCAAGTCATTTAATGTCTCTGATACTCATCTTCATTGGTTATAAAATAAGTAGGTTGGACTAACTGACCTACAAGGTCCTTTCATGTTTTGTGATACTATGACCATATACAGATTTGAGGTCTGTACTCAATTTTCTTCAGTTCATTGTGGTGTACAATAAAATAAAATAAATTAAAGCCAAGGTCAATGACTGCTATTCCTTTCTCTCATCCTACCCATCTTGCAGTGATAAAACTATTGAGATAATTAATTTTCTGGATTACTCAGGGTCCTTTGTGTCTTTGGAACCCTAGTAAGCAATTTAAAAAATCTCCCAGTAACTAATACTATATTTATTGCACCTATAAACCTTTCTAATATAGTCTTACAACAGCCAAATTACTTTTCAATTTCAATTGCTTTTTGAGGTCCTTTTCCAATTCTTAGAAGGTTTCATTGAAAAGGAAAATGTCACCAAAGTTAATGCCACAGAGTGGATTCTTTTTGAAGTAGCAACACTCCTTAGGAAGCTTACAGAAGCATTTGAGAGGTGGATTAAATTTTTTTTCAAATTTATATGCTAATATTCCTTTGCAGCATTCATGTTTGACTAGAGATAGAGAAGAAGTCCTTGCATTGTCTATCTTTGGTTCTTAAAACTCCACGGTATTGAGTATGTAAGTGGGGTGGGGGAGTCATCTCTTTCCTGCTTTTATTTTGTGAAATGTTTCTTGATTTATGAGAAAGATAATTCTTTTCTGAAAGAATTTTTTGACTAAGTATTAACATCAGCAAAGCTACTGCATGTTATAAAATGGACTGACGAACAATAGACTACCTATTTCATTTGACATTTTTCATTCTTGATGGAAAGGTGTGCTGCCTGAGGGCAATTTTACAGTTCTCCTCATTTCTGTTTGGAAACTACCTCTTAATAAACATAGGTTGTTGCCTGGCTGAGTTGATGTGATTGAAATATGGTTGCTGAGATTTTTTTCCTCTCATTATTCCAAAATTTTGCCTCATTTCTTCACCCTTTTGTTCATTTCTTGCTATAATAGAAGACAGTCCTGGGAAATCTCTAAGTATATGAACCAGAAGAAAAAAGAAACTACAGTATGGTTACCAGTCTCACTTTCTCCTCCAGAGCTGCCAGTGTTCAATGGCCAGATGTTCATCAAGAAGACTGGAGATGGCCCAGGATACACTGAGAGATCCTGGCTCTTTTTGGCTAAGGTTTATTCGGGTTCTCACTTTGAGTGAAGGCAGGTAAGAAACGAGGCAAAGTATGGCCTCTTTTACCTAGTCAAAAAAAAAATCAACATGAGAGGACAAGACCCTCAAGATTTCTGGTCAAAACAGAAACAATTGCTAGTTACACTTTCAACTACAGAAATCCAAAGACCAAATGAGAGTTGAACTAGTACCTATTGTTGGCCAATTAATGAAAGCCAGAGCAATTTGATTTTAAGGCTTGGTCCTTAAAATAATAATCTGGATTGTTAACCTCAAGATATTTTGTGAGGTTTCAGTGATCAAAATTCACATTCCTTTGGGTATAGCACCCACAGGTAAGGGCATAGTACCCTATATGGACAGAGAGAAATGAGGGAGGGAGAGAGGAAGGAACACAGGGAGGAAGAAGGGGAAGGAGGGAAGAAGGAAGCAATGAAAGAAGGAAGGAAGAAAAGAAGGAAGGAAGGACAGAGCTGCATTGCCCAGCTGACCAGTTGGGTGCCCAGTGGAGCAGTTTTTGTTACACGTTGTGGTTTGTTCCCTGTTCCTGAAAAGGACCATAATGTTAGGACGGTGATGCTGTGACTTGAAAGCAAATTGAGGGAGGGCTCTGCAAAATCATGAATCTCACTCCGTCCTCTGGACAGAGATAGCTGAAGATGAAGTTTGCCTCTATAATAAGATATCAAAGGATCCTAAATAACTAAATGAGATTAGTTGGCATATTGTATATCTATCTGTCTGTCTATCTACTTTATCTTAATTTATGGATATTTACACATGCAATCCCTAGTCTTCATCATGTGCTCTCTCTTTTCTTATTGTTTTGTTTTTTGAGAAACATTAATTATTGTAAGGTGCAGATTATTATAGATTGACCAACTTTTTACTATGTTTGAACATTCTTGTTGTACAAATTCACATTAAAAAAGAAAAGAAAAGCAAAACCAAAATTAAGTGAAATCAGTTCCATTCTCCTCATCAAAGAAATAAGTGCACCACAATCTAATATCATGGTTGGGAGAACATTTCATACTCATATTGCATCTCAAATAATCTTTAGGTGCGCCACTTAGAAATCAAATTAATTTGAAACTACTGATGCATGTGATAAGGAAGTGTTTTCTATTAGATATGCTGCCTCACTGAAGACTTCCTAACTATATTTAAAAAATAAAGTAGTGCCTACCTGACAAGAGGTAGAAAATCTAATTTGGCTGGATAAGGACTCTTGAAGAATGGTATGACATGACATTGCATGGCATGGTGTGATATAGTTTAATATGGTATTATATACTATGTAATAGCATACTATAGTGTAGTATAGGGATAGGCTATGTCTCTGAAATCAGAAAAAGTGTCCACCAATAATCAAAGAATGTAACCAAAATATAACCTACTAACATAACCGACATTAACCAAAATTCTCATGTAATTGAATATGACATAATTACATTAATCGCTCCGTCTTTTTGATGCGGATATTAATTTTGAGTGATTTACAAAGTTTGCCCAGTCAAAAATTCACTTAAGTAGATCTGTAAGGTTGATCCTCTTAATTCCAAATCCAGGGTTCTTTAGTCATATTAGTCCTAGAAACTGAGCTTGTTCATAAATTGTAAAAGTCAAGGCAAGAAGTGCTAACCGCTATGCTAAGTGCTGGCAATTCCAACAAAAGAAGAAAAGAAAGGGAGTCTTTGTCCTCAAGGAGTTTACATTTTAATAGACATAAAGGAGCTGAAAATTATGGAAGAGTGAAAAGCTATCCATGTTGTGACATGGTATTGATGTGGAGAAAGTCAGAAGCAGACCAAGCAGAAGAATGAAGGTTGACTGACTTAAAGAGTTCTCTTGATAATAAAAGGAGGTAGACGAAGTGGTGAAGAAGATATTTTCTCACTTGGTTCATTACTCTATTTGAAAAGTCCATAGAAGAGAAAGTATGGAAGTGCAAATGGAAAACTAACAGGACAAAAAGAAAGTGAAATATTTCACTATTTGCTTTTACAGACTCCTGAGGTGGGAGTTTCTCTCATCACAGTGTATGCCCACAAGTCTGGGTCAACAACCGTATTGGAAACAGCCCCAGTCACTGAGGGCCAATCAGATGATTTCCCTTTGTTCTCTGAACAAAGGGCCGGGGTACATTTCCATCTACAGATAAGGTTCAACTTCCAAAAAAGGTCCATGTCCTGAATCCCCTGTATTGGGGAACTCATTAAGTTGATTAGGGGCTGTTCTAATTATATCTTCTCCTCCTTACATGTTAAAATGTTACTCTTCCTCAGGCAGAATTATTATTTAAAAGGACTCTAAAATGGAGTAGAATTTCAGATATTATGTAATGGAACAAAAGGAATTTTTAGCGTTGAGACCTTGAAGAAATTGAACTGTACATAGTCATCTACTTTGCCTAGAAGAAAACTTTCCCTACCCCACGTCGTACATATTTAAAATGAAGACTTCTTTTTCTCTTGTTCAAATTTGAACTACATTGCAAGTCAATGACTTTGTAAACTTCACATTGAACTTATAAAATACAATAAAATTCTAATAATTATGGATGCATTCTTTCTGAATTTATGATAAGGTGAAAACTGAGTTGAAGATAACTTATATTTAGCAAACCTGTCATAATGAGTAAGGTAGTATTAGAATATATACATATATGTATATATAATAAATTTGCTTAACTTGAGTCTTAATTACCTAATAACATTCAGTAAGCTCCATCCCCCCTACACAAACTCCCACACGCAAACACCAAACACTCAATAAATAAGTCAATCTGTGACATTTCTTGTCTCAAATTTGAATTCAAATTTTGAATTCAAAAAGTAATGTGTACTTGCAAAATGTGTAGTCTTCATTGTTATTTTAATAAACAAGCTGAAAAGTAACTTTTCAAATCTTTGAAAAACTATCACATGAGTCAATATACACAAGCAACACACTTCCTAGACAGAAGTCCTTGAAATTTGAACAGGTTTTTATTTAGTTTGTGGTTAAATAGCTCTTAAGAGACAAATTGCATTTATATGTGCATCAATCACTTAAATGTGTTTCCTTTAGAGAAGTGTACAGTTTGTTTTCATTATAAGATGCAAACATTATTGCCAGATGGACTGTTTTTAAACCCCTGGCAGCTTGGGGTGTTCTATTGTATTTATTTATTTGCTTGTCTATTTACTAACCTGCTTGTGAAAGATCCACTTTTTGAATGATTTTCTACATCAGAATGATGGTAATGGATTCCAGTGATATTGGGTGATTAGGAAGAGTTGGTCTTTCCTCAAATTAGCAAATCAGATATTTAAGAAATGCCTATATTTAAAATTCTGTTAAATCTCAAGTCCTTTGGTTTAAATAGGTCTATCCCATATTAGGCTATTTAATACACCACTTAAATACTGCTTCCTTCAGGAAGTCTTTTGTCATCATTCTAGCTGAAGCAGGAAGTAATACTCTCTTCCCACTCTTATCTTACATGTTCCCTTTCTATTACACTGAACACATACTATTTTTTCTAATTACTTCTATATCTATATTTTCTCTCTCTGTAGATGTTGTTTGCTTGAAGGCAGAGGGCTTATCTTTGATCTTTCTATCTCTCACAAAGCACTATAAGTATCAGGTACTCAGTATTGGCTGAATGAATGCATATTCAGCCTCTCTAATTATGTTTGAAACCATTCTAGGAAAGTATCCAGACCTCATGCTTTGAATTACATTTCTCCTTGGATCTATTACATATGTGTATATGCATATGTGTATACATAAATGTATAACTATGTGTATATTAGGCAATTAATAAATGTAGCATACTCTGTCATATTAGCCTAATAAATTACATACATAGATTTCATGACATGTTATCTCTTATTGTATTGAATATTCAAAATGTAGTAAGCAACAATCTAGGTTTATAATGTTTACCAAACATCAATCTTTCAATAAAAAATAATGTAAGCATCTCTATATACTAAAAAGGCTGGGTGTATGTGTGTGTGTATGAGAGAGAGAGAGAGAGAGACAGAGACAGACAGACAGACAGAGACAGAGACAGAGAATATACATTATGCATTTCATAAATGTAGACTATGTGATCATTCATGTTATAATTATAAATCATCTATATGACTTGTATGAGATAGCATTTCTAATAACTTTTAGTACTGAATGATGCTGCCATTTTTATAGTTTTTATAGACCACTTCATCAATCAATCAATCAAATCGCATTTATTAAACCTCTATAGATACCAAACACTGTGCTGGGTACTAGAGATTCAAAGTAAAACGGTCTCTAAAATCTAGTAGTTTAGAGTCTAGCTGGAGAAGATAGTATGCTCATACTGTATATACATATATACTAAATAAATTCAAAAGAGATATAAGATAATCGAGGAGAAGGGAGGCAACAGCTCAGAGAGAATCAAGATAGGTTTTGCACAGGAGTTAGATTTGAGCTAAGTCTTCAGTAAAATTTTGTCCCTTTCCACTTAATGTTTCAAGAGAACTTTAACTGCAAAGTTTTGTCCTTCAAAGTCATAAGTGTTTGCCTACAGACTTTTGAAATTAATTTGCTCAAAACAAATCAACACACTTCCCCATATAATGCTTTATGATACTTAGTGTGTTGCTGTGATATTCACTAATTAAGTGACCTTGAGTTTGTTGGTGTTTTCTCCCTCTTGAAATTAGCTTAAATTTTATTTATGGTCAGTGTCTTACACCATGATTGCTACTACCCACATATGTGCCTGCACATACACACACACACACACACACACATATATATACATACATTTGTCCCTACTAGAGACTATAACTTTTCTGAAGGCAGAGTCTTCTTGTTTTCATAACTCAAAGGTTTAGTACAGTACCTTGCACATAGAAAGTGTTTCATGACTATTTGTTGAACTGTATTTTCTGCTTTTGCTAAACTCACTGCCTTTGCACTTTATTGTTGCCTTTCTTGTTTGTAACTTTCTTGCATTCTCCTTATTTAAATTATGAGATACAACAACTGTTTAGATGTCTTGCTGAGTTGGAAATGCTCAGCAACCCTGGA
>CM053772.1:116567728-116603231 GCA_028658325.1 Potorous gilbertii | reverse complement strand
GGGGAGAAAATTTTGGAACCCAAAATCTTGTGAAAATGAATGTAAAAAGCTAAATAAATTTATTTAAATAAAAAAAAATTCAAAAAATAAATAAATAAATAAAAGAATGGTAAGGGAAGATGAAGTGTCCTACCGGTATGCTCATATATATATTTATTAACCAGCTCTCTGAAAAAGCTCAAGATACTTTTAAGGTTGATCTCCTTTACTAACATTTCCCCCCATTACTTTCTTAAGTCTAGCAAACTAATCAATATTCACAGGGTTTTTCATTTCTGAGGTGTAAATGCTTACTTAGACAATTTTAAAAATTAGCTATAAAGAGTAGGTATGAACTGACTCTGGTACACACCCCTGCAAGAGTAATAGGAGAAAGACTAATTTGGTAATAGAATATATCCATAGTAGAATAAGGTAGAGAATTTTCTCATAACTTCTATGTAGCAGTTTCATGTTCTTGTTAACTGAAGTTAGGTTACAATAACTCCAATGGTTAAGGCCTGGTGCAGGAGTGAAGTTGGGAGTTTGGATGACTATAACACAGATCAAAGGTGAAATGGGGATATAAAATAATAGGTGAACAGGTCATTAGGTTTAATTTGGTGTTTAACCTATCAGTTCACTATCTGGAAGACTAGAAGAGACTCACATTCTTACCCTCCTCGTTTTCTGGTTGTTCATGCACTGAATTCATTTTTGGACCCATTTGTGGTATAGTGCACCCTCTGGTATAAACCACTATAGAACAATATTAACTCATTTACTTTAATCATTGTTATGATCTTAAAATGGTTCTATATAATATCATGGAATTTAATTTGCACACCATTTAAAACAGGGATAAATTAACCTTGCTGATATCAACATTTTCATGTCTATGATCTGGCCAGAGCACACAGTTGACTAGAAGCTGTACATCATCAAATGTGGTAACTCTGAAAAGCAAACAAAGCTAGTTTGATGGACTTTAAAGATCAATTATGTAAGGCAGTTTCCACATTTTTTTATACTAGATTAGAACTGAAAACTCCTACTTTATGTGATAGTATAGGCTGGATTTGTTGATGGAAAACATCTCTGCTACTGTGAGAAATCATCCTTCTAAATTGAAACACTGAGACAATAGCTCTGATTAGAATATTCATTCAGTCAATCAGCAGTTTTTGTTTTGAGTTATTCGTTTTAAGAAGTATTGCAAATCTGCACGTGCATCAGCCTTGCCTTTCAAATTTCATTTCTGTTTATGACAGCATGATTTTCAAAGAGATTTTGAAAATTAAGTGCATGTAACAATGTGGGTAGATTTCAATTCTACAGATAAGTTTGCAGCTCCAATATTACAGTAAATCTCTGCTTTGAAAGTTCCAATATAATACTTCCCTGTACATTAGAATTATCTCAGAAAGAGTCAAAAAATTATAGTGTTCAGAGTTTCAAAACAACAATATTGCTCTGAAAATCAGGAGTTCTTACCTTCATGAAATGTTTAAGTGTTAGTATTATAATTTTTCTTACAACTTATTTTTTTGGGACAATTGTATCTCTTTACTATTGCCAATAAATATATTGACTTGGAAAAAGCATTTTTTTCTTCCTATATGTCAGTGTACTGTTATTTGAGGCTATTTATGATATAGCAAAACCCTCAATATTCAAATTTAATTGAAATATAAGCTGAATTTAGTAGAGGTAGTATCAACCCATATTTTCCAATTACTCTAAATATTGATAATAGAAAAAAGATCAAATTTCAAAAACAATTAAAATATTGGAGGTTTAAAATATGAAGTAAATTGTAGGGAAATTAAAAAAATAATTTAGTATTGTCTTGAGGTTTTTTAATAGAAATTTTATCCAACAAATACAGAACAACAAATATCGTCTATAAACAAGGCACTTGGGAAACAAAGGCAAAATAGAACTATAACCTGACTTGTAAGAGTTTATATTCTATTGGGAGGGTATAATGAGAGCACAGGCAATATAAAAATGGGATGATATAAAGTACAGGGGAAAAAAATTTTGATCAAGAAAAGATTGTGCATAATGAGAACCAATAAGGAATCCTGGAGTCTTGAAATTTGAATAGAAATCACTTAAAAACTGAAAAAAGGAAAAAGAAAAAGAGACAACTCCTAATGCATATATAAAAACCCAGATTAGTAGTTACACAGTGAAAAAGAATAAATAACATTAAAGTCATCAAGAAATTCCTAGAAGAGGAAAAAGAAGTCATTAATAAAAGTTATGACCCCTGATGTCTCTAAATAAATGTATGTATAATGAGAAAGATGACCTAGAGATTCTAATGCAAAGGAGTAAATTTCCCTTCATAGATGTAGGAATAAGGTATCTTTAATCAAGATAAGAAGATCGCAAAACTGTCCCCTAGGAGACTTACAGAAAAGTTTCTTACTTTTTGAGGAGAAAAAGCAAAGAGAATTGTATTAAATTGCAAGGCCTGGTCATGAGAACCTTTCTACCCTCAGCCGTCTAGGCAAGGAAATTTCATTCTGTGGCTGGTTTGTTGTTGTTTTATACTCTTCATGATCTAATGCCATAAATCCCAATGAGGGACACAAGGACATCAAAAGCCACTTTGGCACTTGATTTGTTTCAAGCTGACTTTGTTTACAGGCAGATCCCAGAGTGCTGATTTAGTTCAACCTAATTGAGAGTAAATGTCTCCAAGAGTAAGAATACCAAGACTTTACTAGATTCTGACATTACAAGGATAATTCAGAGAGAATGACAGATAGTAGGTAATATTGAATTTGATACTAACAATTTTTCAGTTGTAGGTAACGTTGATACTTGCTTGTATGAGATTCATAGAAGATTATATTTTATTTAAAAATAAATATGATACCTAAGAGGAAGAGGAAGAGATAGATGCACATTAAGGCAATATTTTCCTATCAGAAATTCTAGGAAGCAGATTTGTACAAATGCAGTGGATAATATTTAGGTGACTCTATCAGATAACTGAATATAAACTAATTCAAGAATGTAGGAAAGTATTTAACAAATTAAATGATGAGAACAGGAGTCTTGAAGGGAATGACATCTATGATGAAGAAATCCAGGAATTCAAAAGGAGTAGGGGGTGATAAAAGAGGTCACTGACCCTGAGTGAAGACATGGAATTAGGAGATGGTGGAAAAGAGCTTGGCTGAAATCTAGAGTGATTTCAGATTAATTAGAATGTTTTGTTTGGCTAGGAATCATGAAGGGATTTTACAAGCTGTGCGGGGAAAGGCAGAAGGGCCTCAGATTGAGAAGTATTTTAAATGTCACAATAAGAAGTTTGTGCTTTGTTGTCAGGCAATAGAGAGCTATAAATCATTTTGGAATAAGATGAGAACTGGGGCAGACTTTGTCCTCTTTTGAAGACCCTGATATTGAGGACTTTTATTTTGCTTCCTCCCTCAAGATTCATGCGGTTAGAGTAACTAGAGCTTGAAACTATGAGGTAGAAAATTTGTTTCCTCTGCCTTGTTCTCTCCAACAGTTCCAGATGGGACCACAGAAATAAGAAAAGGGCATTAAAATGCAGGCTCAGATTCAGACTTTATACAAAGAACTTTTGTTGTAAATATGCATGTACATATTTGCTTATATATGTTTGTATGAATGCATATATATGTCTTTGGTTGTTGTTGGGAATTATCTTATTTGTGACTATCTTAGCTTATCTCTCAATTTTGTAGCCACTTTGCTTCATTTGGTACTGTTTTCCATTGTTCCTGAAATAGGCCTAGAAAAAATGGAGGTGTATAAAACTTTTCTGATCTGTCATCTTTGTTGCAAGACCACCCATCCATAAATGTGATTGAATGATTCATTCCTTATTTAGATGTACATATATGTAGTGACTTTTAGAATTTTTAATCTAGTATCCAATTAGAATTTGTATCATAAAGTATGAAATCCTGATTTAATTTAGTTACTTTTTGACAGTCTTCCAGTTTTCTCAGTTTTTACTGAATAAAAGTACTTCAGTTGTTTCTATTTATCAAACATGAGACTGCTGTGAACATTTATTTCTATGTTTTGACAAACTAATCTATTCTGTTTTTCTATATACACATACACACAATACACACACGTATCATATTTTTAATCGTTCTATCCACTTGCACATGAATAGACACATATTTACTTCAAAACCATCTTTATTTAAAAATACATATCTAGCATACCCTTCAAGGGAAAGCCTGAGAGAATAGGATTTAATGAGCTGGAGGAGAAAAGAAAGAGGGATAGTTGCAAAGGAAGAACTTTTACAATAGGTTTAAGAGGATGTTGAGAAGGACAGAAGGTATCTTAGTGCCTTCTTTTCAGGAGTTCGGCCACCTATATAGTCAAGCACCAAAATTCAGGGATGAAACTTATTATTAGAAAGTGAATGCCCTCTGGGAAGGTAGGAGCAATGTAAATAAAGTGATCTGGGAGTTGGGACTTGGTTTCAGTGACCTAAATTTTCTAGAGGTGCAAGAGATGGTCTCTGAGGATCTCTCAAGAGTGAAGCCTCCTCAAAGAGTTTGTCCAGTTAAAGCATGTGCAACAGGTTGATCTTGTAAAGAAATGTTTCAAGACATTCTGTACTTTACCAGACACCACCCCCCATCTTGGTTTTAGGCATATAGCAGGGAGGAATAACACTCCCCACCTTTTTTTCTAAAAGTGCTTACTCTTGCAAACTTCTCACCTGTCCTTGTCTTCAGGCAAGTTTGTGAAACTGTCTTTGTTTTCAGTTGTTGTGGTAGATTGCCCCACCCCAATAGATTGTACTCTCAGGGCTTGCACCAATGAGCCCTGAGGAAAGGGGCTAGAGAGGAGGGGATTGTGCTTAGGACCTATATAATCTGCTGATCTGAACAAACCTCTGCTCTCTTTAGATGGCATCATCTTTAGGATGCTCTGAGGGATCCCTTTCTCAAGAAAGACAATAAACTAACTATTCTTTTTGCTAATATCTCTGAGTCTGTGATTCATTGATAATGGTCTCTGTACCCCATACAGTGGGTAACACAGGATGCCTTTACCTTGAGTCTAGGAAACTGAGACTGCTCCAGGCATGTGAGATAACTTCCAAGCAAGCAGAACAGAGTTGGTAGGAAGTATGTAGAAGAAGAGAGCAAAATGGCAGGAGCACCAAGTATGACAAGTGGAAGAAGTAGGATTCACCAGGATCAAGCCAAAGTCCCCAGGAAAAAGTAAAAAATTCACCATAAACTTGGGAGTGTAATAAAAGTCAGTATGATAAATAGAGCCCCCTCCTCCAAAATAAAGAATGTCAGCCACATAAATTCATTATGGATTAAAACTAAATTACATGAGCCTTTAAAATGCTCATTTAATATCTT
The DNA here is from genome assembly GCA_028658325.1 of Potorous gilbertii. Lineage (NCBI taxonomy): Eukaryota > Metazoa > Chordata > Mammalia > Diprotodontia > Potoroidae > Potorous > Potorous gilbertii. Next base: position 116,597,862 of record CM053772.1, on the reverse strand, counting down.
TTCCTCACTAGCTTTAATATGCTGATTGGGAATATGCAAAATTATTTGGGTGTGTTTGCTTGGCCCTATATTAGCTTACTCTCTTTTTAATGAGACTATACGGATATATCCATCTCATGATGCTTCTCTCCTTACTCTGTAACCACTTGCAGAAACTGCTTCTGCTTAGCTAAATGAAGAGAAGAAGTGAGGGGTAAAGAATATGGGGCGAACTCTACCTTAGGTACCTTGGATGCTGTAGAGATTCTATCCAGAACATTTCCCTCCCACCTTGTTAAAAAGAATAGATTGTGGCTCAACTTTGCCAGAGAAGGAAAGGAGACCCAGAAGTTGATTTGAGATAGGAATCTAGAATGTGTATTCATAATGGACCTATAAGAAAGTGGACTGAAGTCAGGTTGGGGCTAGTCTTGTCCTCTAAGAAACTATTTAGAGCACAGACAGAGACAGGTCAAGTTTAACTCCAACTTACCCACTATATAGAAGCATGCTGAAGAAATTCTACAGTTCAGCCTTCAGAAAAAGGGGAGGAGTTAGTAGGTGAGTGACAAAGGAATGTAATGAAAATAGACTGAAAGAGCAAATCCAGTACATATGTGGAATCTTGAAACTACAAGCAAGAATCAGGACTGAAGCCTAATAAAATATTATCTTAAACTTGATGAGAAAGCAAAAAGTGATGTGATAGCCAATGAAATGTAGAATCCTGTGGACTCCCAAGAGAATATAGAATAACAATTACAAAATCCAGGATGACACAAAACAGTAATGAAATCCAATGAAAGAAAAAGAAATTATGAATGCACATGGATAATAAAGTTTTCAATTCAGAGATAAAAAATGCTTAGCAAATTAGAGGAAAAAAGGATCTTCAACATACAATTTCAATAAAGAAAAGAAAGCTAACATATTTGTAATTTTTAATGGAATTAGAAGAAAATATAGCAGAAGAGAATGTCCAATATATGATACATAAGAAGAATACATAATATCTAGGAACCAAAATAATTAACCATAAAGGTAAAATATGCAGAGAAAACTTAAATGCAACAGGTATCTTCAAAAGAATATTGGAAATTAAAAAAAATATTTTATAGACTAATGCAAGAAAAATATTGTGTACAATTCATTTTTTTAAATTGAACTCAAGATTTTAAGAAAATGATAAACATTTTACATGTAATTAAGAGATACTTAATAATATAAATAATAATATAAAATATACTGGAGAACAACATTCACAATAATCATGTAGAATTGATTGAGTCTACTCTCTATCAGGCACTAATAGGGATTAGGGATAATCTTTGCTTTCAAGGAGCTTACATTCCACTGGGGGGAACAAACACACATAGAACTATGTACAAAATTGGTGTACAGAAAGTAAATAAAAATAAACTCAAGATTGTTAAAGGACAAAAGCAGTTGTATGAATGAGGGAAGGCTTCATGGAGAAAATAGTATTTTGGGAGAAGAAAGGGCTTCTATGAAGTAAAGATGCAAGAGTGGTTTAGATGTATTGTTGGAATGGAAAGTGCTCAGTATGGAGACACAGAGGCCAGAAATATAATTCTGTGTGTGAAGAAAACAAAGAAGGTCAGCTTGGGCTATCAAATAGATATTTGGGGGATCAAATTCAAATAGAAATGGATCCTTATGGCAACATATTGACTTTAACCAGTGATTAACAACATCTATATTGCACTGTATTTTTATTCAATTTTTTAAACATTTCCCAATTATATTTTAATATTTATAATATTAAATATTTTAATATTGTCTGGACCATGCTATGTCTGAAACAGCTCTGCTGTAGAAGGTGAGAAGAAGCAATACATAATGAAAGTGGAAAGAGAGGCTGGGTCAGGTTGTGAAGGACTTTAGAAAACACTAGAGACTTGAGGTAGGAAGATGAATTACAATGCTCTTATACCAGTCTAGGTCAAGGGATGGTGAGGGCCTGAACTAAGATTGTGGCTATGTGAGTTCAGAGGACATTGATAAAAGAGCTATTGTTGAGATGGAAATGAAAATATTTGGCAATTGCTTAGTTAAGTAGAGTGAGAGAGTATGAAGTTAATGTTGAGATCATCAACTTAGGAGACAGAAGAATGGTAGATAGAAAAAGACAAGATCAGAAGAGTGATGGGTTTGGGGGAAAATATAATGAATTCTGTTACGGTCACACTGACTTGGAGATATCTCTGGAGAAGAATGAAATTTAAGAAAGATATTGGAGCTGAGTGTGTAGATCTATAAGTTTTAGGCATTAAAATTATAATTAAACCAATGAGATATGTTAAAATCATCAAGAGAAAGTCAGCATCATCCAAAATAAGCCACAAACCTATAGAAAATAAAACAATAACAAAATTTATGCTTCAAAATTCAAATTGTCAAACTCACCCACTTTAATGACATGCAATAAATTATGGAAGGTGTCAAGAAAAATACTTCAGAAAAAAAGGAAGGAAAATTTGAATGATAATATTACTCTACAGCTTTCACTCAGAGATGTGTGTTAGAGGAATGTAGATCCAGAGAATAGATGACCAATAAAAAGTACAAATGGTAAGGGAAGAGGGTAGATTTGACACACAAAGTGATTTCTCTGATGGATCACAGCTCTTATTTATTTATCTTGTTAATTGTACTTCTCAGAATAAATCATTAAAAAAGAATAAAATATAAACTATGACATAGAAATTAGTTAGCAAGGGGATTTCTTTAATCATTCTGCTTCAAAAGCTTTGCGCATATGAGTAAAAAAGAAATTACAGAAGGAATAAATAAGAGTATATATTATAAAACAAAGAGTGAACTTCCTTTAAAAAAGTAAAATTTCTAAATAGAAATAATAAAAACAGTGTTTCATATTAAATTTCATAATAAAATAAACTTTAAGGGAAGCAAATTAATGAAGAGAACTATGTAAAGAGGCATTTCTGGTAAAAAAAAAAAAAACAAATTAGTCTTCCTATCAAAAAATATATAAAGATGTAAGGTGGAGCAGAGGGTGTATGTTCAACTAGCTAACCAAGAGAGGTAAATTTAAAAAATAGGTTATGTATCCTTTGGATATATGACCTGAATGTTAATGAATGTAGCAGGTTGTTTTGACCATTAGATTTGTTTGTTAAGAGACTGATCACTGATAAGTTTGGAGAGAATAATTTCACTTGAATGATACAATGAAAAAACAGAGGATGATGATGTTTTAATGATGATGATGATGATGATGGTGGTGGTGGTGGTGATGAAGATAAGCACTGATATAATGAGTGTTATGGTTAAATAATCCCCTCTGCTCATAATAACTCTGTGAGTAGTTAGTGCAATTACTATCATCTCTGTTTTGTAGAAATGAGTAAATAGAGACTCAGAAATATTACATTATTCACCAATAATCACACATCAAACCTGTGTGTCTCAGAAGATATATATGAAGTGAAGTGCTAAAAAAAGAAATATCACAATGACAATAAAAAGAAACATGTTAAAAACACATTTTATGGCTCTGGTTTTGTACCAGGCAATGTACTAAGTAATGGAAATACAAATGCCAACAAAGACTCTCTCCCTTCAAAAAGCACATCTTCTAATTAGGGAAAAAACAAATCCAAGGTAGCTGAAAAGACTGTGAGGTAAAGAGAAGAAGGTGCCCATGTGGAGGCATGGTGGTATTGTCTCGAGAGCCAGAAACTGAGTCAGTAGAGGAATGAAAGATGGCAAGTCTGGGAGCCTCCTCAAAATGAAAGTCCAGGAAGGAACACAACAATGGGAGGAAACGGGAAGAAGGATCTTCCAGTGTGGGAAGGTAATCACACCGAGTTAAAGTCTAGAGGCACAATTAGAGTTGGAAGAGAATGATTAAGTGAAAGGAAAAAGAGAAAATATGCAGAACTGAGCAATTCTTTCAACAAAAATTCAAGAAGCATTTATAATTACCACTTGCAGTGACATGTGAATTGGGAAAAAGTAAAATTATTAAACTTGTTGGCATGTAATTTAAGAAGTAAATTATTTTTTGAATGTAACTCTTGGCAATCACTTGTTTTACATGATTTGGCATTAAATTCACAAGACTTTGACACATTTTAAATTCTCCTCAATGAAACTACATTTTCTTTGACACAAGGCATCGTTTTACAAACAGTTCATTTATCCAACTTGTCTTATTTATGCCTAAACAGTTTTCAATGGGGTTTAGATCAGGTAAATTCTCAAACTATCAAAACCTTTGGCACCAACATCTCCTTGATTTGTAAGGTATAGCATAATGCAATGTCTCATTGCAATATTTACATTTGTGCATTTCTCTAATTCTGGAAAAATTCAGTTTCTAATTATTTCAATATATTTAGCTGAGTTTAACATTTATTTAGTGGAGATAAGACTCCAAAACCTCCTAGTAGTTAAAAGTACCTTATTTTTTTACAGGGGAGAGAGAGGATGAATATTTAACAGATTGATGATAAGTATACACAGATTATATAGGGACACCTGAACTTCTTCTGACTTGGTTTTGGTAACGTTTGAATTAAAAACTGAGTTTCATCAGAAAAATTTGGCATTTCTCAGTCTTAAACACACTCTTTTTTTACTGACTTCACCTTGACAAGTATTTTTTATTGACAAGAGTTTAATGACCAACGATTTTCAGCATTTTTTCTATTCTTTATAATTTAAAAAGCCTGTGTCACACCATACAGAAATCTATAAGAACCTAGTTTCCTGGTCCCTTGGAAGGATTATACCTCTTCGTGATAATTAATTGATTTGTTTTGCAAAAATAATCCATTAGTTCTTAGAAACACCCTTCCATTTTCTAGTATATTTTTATTTGTGCATCAGTGTGATTGATACTGCTTTGATGGACTTGGATGACCTCAGAAATACTTGATTTCCCCACACTAATAGCCACTGAAATATCTCTAACAGTCATTGAAGTGTGCTTTCTCACAGATAAAATTTTGTTTTGTAAAATTTTTTGGAGCAACACCCATTCCCAGCCCACCCAAAAAAAATCACAGAAAATGGACCAAAAGAAATCCATGAAAGACATGACTATGACATAAAATTCAATAGAAATTTTACTACAGGTAGAGAAGCCGGATGAATCAAATTTCATTTAGATAACTTTTAATATTTTAAGTCAGCCTTGGGTCAGTAATAGGAGAAATTGATTATAACTGCTCTCATAAAATGAAGTAATATAAAAATGAAAATTATGTAGAGATTTGTACTAGGTACTAAAAGAGATACGTCACTGAAATAAGATACTACTTGCAAGTGCAACTCCCTATTTAACAACTAGATGTGAACAATTAATGTTGCAGTTTTTATAATCTTGACACAAGAACTCACTCAAATCCAAACTATACCCTCCAGTTTTCTCTCCCTTCAATATAAGAACTTAGTAAAAGTCAGAGTATCAATAGCTTGGGTACTCAGAAGGAAGGTAGGCAGCATTGGAGTTAAGGTACAGAAATATCATCCTAGGAAAGGGCAACAATGGAACAGGTGAGTATGTAGAGAAGGGATTGAGTAAGATTACAACTATGTTTGTATATTGCCCTTTAATTCATTTTTAGCCACTTTCACTTTACGTATTTACCAGTGCAATCACATTTCTATACTCAATAGGAAGAACTCTCTAACTATTTAACCATGATGGTATTGAATTCTTCATTTTCTCTTTGCTAGCTAATGAATTTGTTATTTACTATGTACTGATGCTATATTTTCCACTAAGAATGCGGGGAATATGTGTGTTTTTTCCAGAATTACATATAGATTTAACTATATGCACATATATACATGTGTGTGCATGTATGTGTGTGTGGAGAGAAAGAAGGAAAGAGAAGAAGGGAGGAGGGGAGGGGAGGGGAGGAAAGGGGATGGAAGGGAAGGGGAAGGAAGGGTAAAAGGGTAAAGAGAATGGGGAAGTGGAGAAACAAAGGAAGAGACAGAGAAATAACACTGGAATATTGTTGGGTAAAGGATCAAAAGCATTGGAACTGAAAGCCTATATTGACACTTATCATATGATCTTCATTAAGTTACTCTTCTAAGTAAAGGGAATTCCTGTGCTGGATTCTATGCCTACAGCATCAGCTTTTGAATTTATGGATATGTGAGCAAAAATATACACACATCAAACACAAGTTATGTATATATCACACATACATGATGCATGTGATAGATTGCACATCAATTACATGTGTGTGTCAACTTCATATATGCATTTATCATGTTCAATATTCTTTAAAACAAAACTTTTTCAGTACTTATTTTTAGATAAAATTTGGACTTATATTACTAGTCAATATTTACATAGCAATTTAAAGTTTGTAAAATATATTATTTACATTATGTCTTTTGATCTCTGAAACAATCCTGGCAGATACACGTTATAAGTAATACTATCCTCATGTTACAAATGAAAATATATTTGCTCAGCGAGATGAAATATCTTGCCCAGCTCCCCCCAGCTAACCAGTTGAAGTGGGATTCAAATACCTGCTTTTCTTGTTTCCTAGTCTCTTTTCACTACATCACGCTGTTTCTCCAGAGAAATATTAATCCCCTTCCTTAATGGAGATGGTTTTCTCATGGATTATTTTAGAAAACAATCCAATGATACTATTGAAATTATGACATCACTCAGGTCATTTCTTTCCCCAGTTGATGGATATCTACATTAAAGCTCATGGTTGGAGGTAAACAGATTCCCAAGAAGCTAAACTGTGCTCTCATCTGGAAAGAGTATTGAATCATTTGAAGCTATTTGGAATAAAGAAGGCCCAGAAGCCTTTAAAAAGAGGAAATGTTTCTATCTTTGAGAAGATAAAACGCCCTGGGTTATATTTCTATTCCTAAATCAGGCGCAGTAAATAAACAAGCATTTATTGAATTTATGCTACATCCAAGACTAGAAGTTGTGGAAGTATAAAGACATGTGAGTCACTGTCCATATTATTGTAAAGCTTCTAATCAATTTAGATTTTATAAAAAGAGAAATGTGTTCTCATTGGTCACTCAAATACTCATAGTTACTACAATTTACAGACTTTCTTTGAGGGGTTAGGGAGCTAAACGTAATCCTAATCTTCCGTGAATATAGGCAAATAGTTAGGTCTATTTATCTTGATGGCAGTTTTCTAGATGTTTTCCCCTCAATGTCAGGTTCTCCACTACCTTTGATAGAGTATGTATGTTTTCATGTATGTATGCATGTGGGTACATGCATATGTGTTTGCACATGTAAATATATGTATATGTTTATATATGTATTTATGTGTATTGTCTTCATCTCTGACCAATAAATTAATTTTGGACAATTTTAAGTACCTCATTCCTTCTGTACTAATATACCCCAATTCTTTTTTTGTGTAGGAAACCTTGCTTTCAAGAATACCAAATTATTCATAAATGCACCCATAGTCTATCTGTCTGCCTTTGGCCACATAAGGGACTCTGTACTTTCTACTAACGTCCTAGAGGAGAAATATCTTTCTATTTCTGACATGTTCCAAATTTTTCTGAGGTCTTTGAGTTCTGACTATGGTTATTGTCTTTCATTTTTTTCTTCAAATCAACTAGATGCTTATGAAATTGGGCTTATTTTATTCACAAAAAAAGAATCTCTACAGTATGACTGATATATATCCACTCTGAAAGTCATGTGGGAATAGATCATGGACTATTGGAAGATAGTGTAAATGTTTGCTATGTAGACTGAACAAGAATAAGTTGAAATTTTGACATTTGATCTTCCAATCCCTGTTATTATAGCTGTGTATTCTGTCAACTTAGAACATTGTCTATTAGTACTTGACAAAACAGAATGTGTCTTTACTAGTAGACAAACAGATGTAGGCTCCTGAAAATAAAGTTTACTATTTTCTCTAGGGAAAATGCTAAGTACAATCCATACTACCTAAAAAAACTGAACACATTGAGTTTTCTTAAAGGAATAATTTCAATTCAACAGTAAAACATAAAATATCTATTTATTTTACGTCTCATTTTTAGGTTTTATGCTTTTATATTAAAGCTATATTTTAAAATGTTTGTTTAGCCCAATTTGAGAGGACCTTGAAAGGCAGCCCTAAAAAGTTTGGACTCGATATTTTAGGAAGGAGGAAGTTTTTGAGTAGGGGGATGATAGGATCAGGTTTTAAATTTCAAAATTGGACCTAATTGCTTTTATTTTATGCCATTTGGCTTAAAATTATCCAGTAACCACATTTATAAGATCAGTACTGAAGAAAAGTTTACTTGCATTCTGGCTGCAATTGACCAGTGATTAAGGAAATATACCTAAACATCATTTACATTAAATTAAGATGAAGATAAATGCATCAAGACAGGAAATACATTGAAGACATACTAAAGAACATCTTGAAATTCCAGGGTTTCCTTATGGTCTGTGAGGAAAACACTATGGCAGGAAGAAGTACTTTATATTCTAGAATTCAACTTATTTTAACATGTGTTGGAAATAGGCTTGGAGATGAATAAATAGATTGACAGTAACAGCAGTGACAGCAACATCAATATAGATATTCCTGAATTAGATTGCATCATCTATTTGTCCCAGAGCTACCAAATAGAGCAAACATCATCAAGTAATTCAAAAGCAGAGATTTGGAAGGAAAAATAAGAACTAAAAGATTCTATCAGTCAATTTCATGTAATCTAAAATACCTAGAAAGGGAAAATATTCACTAAGAGGGAGCAAGAGGGAGAAATACTTAGAGTTTACATGGCCCTGGAGAGTCTAAGATCATAATTCATTGAATTGAGCCTATCAGCTCAAAACAAAAAACAAAACTAGACAACCTTAAGGAAGCTAGGTAATGGAAGCCTGCATAGACAGAATATTCTATTTAGAGCAATAAACCCCGTGGATTATGTATTGAAATTCCCAAATTTATCAACTAACCTAAGCAAATTATTAAGAAACATCCACAGTAATCATTGGAACCTCAACTTATCATAGTCTTTACTGGTGGTTTAAATAGTGCAATGTTAACAGATATTTTAATATATATATATATATATATGTATATACTATATATATATGTAATATATATGTGTGTATTTGCTTATATATATATGTATACATACATATGTAAGTATAAATTTGATCAGAATAATAGTTACATTGACAGAGGAAAGTCTCCGTGAGGCTCTCCCCTCTACATATGAAGATTTGCACCTGTTCTGCAACTTAAATGCTTAGACACCTTCAAGGGACCACTGAGAAATTGAATAATTTATCCAGGGTCACAGAGCTAATATTTGTCGGATGTAAGAGTTAAGCCCAGGTCATTCTGACTTTGAGTCTCTCTTTCTAACCATTAAACCACGCTGCCTCTTGACAACAATAACAAGAGTTCACATTTATCTAGCACTTCAAAGTTTACAAATATTTTCATCTTAACAACACTGAAAAGGTAAGTAGAACCATTATTCCCAATATGATTTTACAGATAGGGAAACTGATGCCTAATACTTTCTAAACCAATCCAACAAATTATTATTAAGCTATTATAATGTGCCAGGCATTTTATCAGCACTAGTGATTCAGAGACAAGAAGTGACTTGTGATGTTATTGGCATAGGAAATTTCCAATTGGAGGAAACTTCCTCCATCAATAGAGACCAGCTTCTACTCTCTAATTTACAGTCATGGAAAGGTGACTGAGACATTATGGCTATATAGGTAATATGTAAGACAGTTCAGCCTTGAACTGAGGTCTTTCCCTACTTCACAATGCCTCTGGAAACAGAAATTAAGTGAAAAACAGACCCGCAATCATGATCCTACCTTCTACTGTGAAGATCTGGCACATAAACAGAGAATTATTTAAATTAGATAATTAGATAAAGGGAATTATATAAATGGTAAGTATGGTCTGGGGTTCAAGAGTTACAAAGTGTCAGAACTGGATATCAAACCCTATTCTTCAGTTCCCGTACTCTTTGCAGTGCATCACAATACCTTCGGCTCTAATCTTTCTTTTCCCTAAGAAAATACTAAACAGTAGCAAACTGGACAGACATGACATTAACTCATATTAGTGAACTATATCAGACCCTAGATTTTAGGTCAGAATCTTAATATTTAGATATAGCATAAAATATATACTTTACTCATAGGAACAAGAAAACCCTCCACAAATGGAAAGTCTCTCTATTCATGTTCAGTTTAAGGCCATCAATAAATTACTATCAATTAAGCACTGATTATGTGGAAAAGAAAAATTATCTGCCCTTGTCATCAAGATGTCTGCATTCCAATGCATTACAGAAATAAGCATGTATAGGAAACATACAGATTTGATAAATAAAAAGTATTTATCAATGCCTATTATGTTCCCGGTACCATAAAAAGAGGTGGAGAAATAAAGAAAGACAAGTGATAATCCCTATTTTTAAGGAGTTCACAATGTTCTAATGGGAAAATATAAGGTTGTCTTAGAGCAGAAGGCACTAGGAGCTAGGGGTCTGGATAAGGGCTTCTGCAGAAGATAGAATTTCACTTGCATCTTGAAGGATGTAACAAATTCTGAGAGACAGAAGTGAGGAGATGTATTCCAGGCTTTGGAGAGAAGAGTTAGTAAACAGACATGGAGATGGGACTCACTGAACACTGTTTGAGGTAGAGTAAGTAGACCAGCATTATTGAATTATAGACTATGTGAAGCAGAGAAAGGCATATATAGAGAGAAAGAAATATAGCAAAATGGGAAAATAATAGCAAGTGAAAAGTTTTAAATGGCAAGTTGAGAAGTTTATATTTTATGTCAGAGGCAATAGGGAGTCATTGGAATGGGTGGGGATGAGAAAACATGGTAAGATTTAAATTTTAGGAAAATCACTTTGGTAGCTATGTGGAGGTTGGGTTGGAGGAGACTTGAGACAAGGATCAAAGTTAGATGTTTATTACACTTGTCCCAAGGAGAGATGATGAAGGCTAGTACTAGGAGGATGAAGGAAAAGGACTGTACATGAAATATGTGGTGATGGATATGGCAAATAATTGATATTTGGGGTAAAGATGTATAGGATAACAACAAGTTAAGGAGCCCAACATATCGGAAGTATGAGGATACCCTTGATAGCAAAAGGGAAGTTCAGCAAACATAAGTTGCAGTTATTGCTGTTTTGGTGGCAGAAGATAACAAGTTCAGTTTTTGGACATATTGGATTTGAAATATGTAACATAAAGTTTTATTAATATGTTCATGATCTTCACCCTCTGAAAATCAAGCTAAGAATACACAATGATCAGGAGGGGGAAAAGACTACAAACTTTGAAACTATCTAAGCAAATCTCTCCCTCCTTTTTACGTATTAAATGCATTATCTTTCTTTTTTAGTATAAAGCTTTCACTCTATAGATTTTAACTAATAGGCAAGACATCAAAATGTGAGGTAGTTTTTAAAAGTAGACAATGTGGGAAAAGACAGCTGGCCAGATCACACATTGGCGTTTGCAGCTAGACTGAACAGATAAGGATCACCTTTTATAGCATCCTCCCATTACACAGAGGATAGCACTAAAATTTAATAATGTTTTCCTAATGTCTTTTATGTTTTTGATACAATGCTCAATTTCAAAAGAATAGCATTCTATATTCCATTTATGTCTCCAGGGCCAATATGAATGTGGGGATTCTTGAAAGTTTGCCCACTTTCTTTCAGAGAGGCTACATTTATTTTTCAAGAGTTGACTGGGGTGTGGAACTAACCACTGAATCTTTCCATTGTTGAAATAACAAAGAATCCACAGAAGACTCAGAGGTAAAATTTTGTACCCAAAGAGTAGAGAGTATTACTCTCATGTTGATTTGAATCAGTGATGCTTCTTCTTTTAAAGCAGTTGTTACTGTTGTTTTAATATTTTGATAAAATGTAAATTAGTATTAAAGATTAATTTACTTAATATATGGGTAATATTTAACACATGATAAAATATTTATACAAAAGGAAAGAGTGAAAGTATATTTCATTGCCTCGTTTAAAGAATTTATGCTATCATTTTTACTATCCACCCAGAAAAAAGGCAGATAATTGAAATATTTGGAAAGAAAGAGATATAGAGACAGCAAAAGACAGAGAGATAATAAGACATAGACCTAGACGGAGAGAAACAAAGACACAAACAATGACAGACAGAGAGGAACAGAGACAGAAAGGCAGAGATAGATACTGATACAGACAGAGGTACTAGGATGTACTGGGAATAAAATTGAACCTCAAGAAAGGGGTCTCAAGAAAGGAAAAAAAAGAGGATGGGGGAGGTATGAGAGACAGAGAGAAAGCAAAGGATGGAGGGAGTGAGAGATGATTTATTCTGACCTTCCTAAGTACCAGACATTATACTAAAAGACAGAAATAAAAATATAAGGAAGCAAATGATTGAGCTTAAGGATCTTACATCCCATACAGAAAAGGAAGCTGAAAAGCAGGATTGGGAGGTCTCAGTAAATTCCTGACTCAGGAAAATCATGTTTCTTGCTGCTTAAATCAAGCACAGCTGTTGATGGAAAACAGAAGTTACCTGGAAAACTTTGAGCCTTCAACAAAGGAAGGTTTAGGGCAGAGCTTATTGCTTTGCCCTCCAACCTTCCAATCATACAAAAGAAGCAACTGAAAGAGGTGATGTACTAAGTATCAAGAAATGAGTCAATCTGCATAATGATGAGATCATGTCATCTTGAAGTTCCAAAGCAGAAAATTTCAGAGAATAATTTGGTGTTTTCTTATTTTTTTATTTATTTAAATAAACCTTTGGTTTAAAAGGTTAATTTATTTCTTTTGTTGGCACAATTTAGCTAATGATAAAATATTTATACAAGGGAGAAAAATGAAAGCAATTTGAATCACGAACAAATTCAGACTCATGTGAGCAGAATCCAGAAATAAATCTAAGCAAGTGCAGTGATATTGTGTAATGGATTCATTAATACACCCATATGACCTTGCTTAAATCACATGGAAGTCTAAGTTACATATGGTGTGAGGAGCTTCCTGAACAGGTAGAACAGGAAGAGCAGAGCGAAACTGGGAGGAAGTTGGTTAGAGCTGTTAGGGTAGAGGGAGGAGAGGATATAGGCAAGCAGGAACAGCTAGGTTCATGAGAGTTCATCCCAGTGGTGATGGAAGAGTGCTTGAGAATGGTTTTGTCCCCTGCAGTGCTAATGTGTATTGACTTCTTGATTACTATGAGGAATTTGGCTTTCTGGTTTAGGTATTTGATTTTCTGGTGTTTGAGCAAATGTTTTTATTTTCTTGTGCATTCTATATAGCGAGTCTCTTATATTTTGTGATTCAGAACTATGCCTACATATTCATAGTCACCTTCAGTGGTGTGAATGTTGGTTGGGCAATACATATTGCAATGTGATGGAACTTATAAGTCCTAAGAACTCTATTCAGCACAATTGTCAATGAAATCTCTAGGGAACTTACAATGAAAAAATGTTACTCATCTAATAGAGAGCTGATGTACACATGGTGTGGAGACATAGATTTTAGGACATGTAGATTATGTGGATTAATTCTGCTTGATTATACATATTTATTATGAGGCACTGTTTGGATTGTTTTCTTTCTCTTGGTTTTTAAATATGGAAAGTCCAGGGTAGAGATAGGTAACTAGCCCCAACATAAAAAAGAAAATTTAAAACATTTTTAATGCATGGAATAGAACAGAAAGGAATTTTGAAGGAACCATTACTAAGGAACATTTTGAAAGTAATATGTACAATTTTACATACATATATACCTTTTATGTTTTTAAGTAAGAAATATGAAATGAATATATATATATATATATTTTCATGTAGAATCCTCCTTTTATGCTCTAATGTGTATGTAAAAAATTCTTTTTCTTGGTTATTGAATTTAGATTTAAAAATAAAAAAAAGCAAAAAGGAAAGATTAAAAGACCTATAAGGTTTTTTTTTTAATATAGATACAGATTGAGAAGGTATGGAAGGGAAATGATCTCTAGTAATTGAGGAAGTAAGCATATTAAAGAAATTCATTGAGATCATGATGTGAGGGTCATTTGAGGAACTAGAAATGTTCCTATAGAAAAGAAAACCTAAGGGGTTATCATAATACTTTTTAATTATTGGAAGGACCAAACAATTAGAGCTATGTTGAAGTAGAATAGCCTGCTTGAAAAGTTGGTGAGTTCCCCTTTTACAGGGAATTCATGCAGTGGATGGATAACCACATTTTGAGAGGGTTTAAGTAGGAATTCTTTCCTTTATGATTTGGTGACTATTAGAATCTCTTCAAAAACTTAAATTCCATGAAAGCTTAGCTACAAAAATATTGTGAATTATTCCTTCTTGTTTTCTTGGATATATGTGTGTATACATATATGTGTGTATACACATATATGCATGTGTGTATATATGTGCATATGCATGTAATTATAAATGTATCATATGTATATGTATAAATCTATACATAAAATATGTTGGTATGTACATTTTTTGTATTTAAATTTATTTATTTAAGTTTTCAACATTCATTTCCACAAAATTTTGAGTTCCAAATTTTCTCCCAAATTTTCCCCTCCCCACACCCCAAAACGTTGAGCATTCTAATTGCTCTTATTGCCAATCTACCCTCCCTTCTTATATCCCTTCCTTCCCTTATCCCCTATTCTCTTTTGTCCTGTTGGGCAAGATAACTTTCTACACCCCATTACCTATATTTCTTATTTACTAGTTGTATGAAAGAACAATACTCAACAGTTGTTCCTAAAACTTTGAGTTCCAACTTCTTTACCTCCCTCCCTACCTACCCATCTGCTTTGGGAAGGGAAACAAATCAATATAGGCCATATCTGTATAATTTTTCAAATGACTTCCATAATAGTTGTGTTGCGTAAGACTAACTATATTTCCCTCCATCCTATCCTGGCCCCCATTTCTTCTATTCTCTCTTTTGGTCCTGTCCCTTCCCAAGAGTGTTGACTTCTAATTACTCCCTACTCCCACTGCCCTACCTTCCATCATCCCCCCACCCTACTTATTGCCTTTTTCTCCACTTTCCCGTTTTGCAAGATAGGTTTTCATACCAAAAGGAGCGTGCATTTTATTTTTTCCTTTAGTTGAATGTGATGAGAGTAAGTTTCATGTTTTTTCTCTCGCATCTCTCCCTTTTCCCTTCCACTGAAAAGTTTTTATTTGCCTCTTTTATGAGGAATAATTTGCCCCATTCAATTTCTTCCTTTCTTCTCCCAATATGTATCTCTCTCACCTCTTAATTTCATTTTTTCGTGATATGATCCCATCTTATTCAATTCACCCTGTGCTTGCTCTCTCTCTCTTTCTGTGTCTCTCTCTCTCTGTGTCTCTCTCTCTGCGAATGTGTGTGTGTGTGTGTGTGTGTGTGTGTGTGTAATCCCACCAACTACCTAGATACTGAAAAAGTTTCAAGGATTAGAAATATCGTCTTTCCATGTAGGAACGTAAACAGTTCAACTTTAGTAAATCCCTTATGATGTCTCTTTCCTGTTTAATTTTTCATGTTTCTTTTGATTCTTGTGTTTGAAAGTCAAATTTTCTTTTCAGCTCTGGTCTTTTCCATTTTTCCCCCTGAAGTATTATACTCAGTTTTGCTGGGTATGTGATTCTTGTTTTAAGCCCTAGTTCTTTTGACTTCTGGAATATGATATTCCATGCCCTTCAAACCCGTAATGTAGAAGCTGCTAGATCTTGTGTTATCCTGATTGTATTTCCACAATACTGGAATTGTTTCTTTCTGGCTGCTTGCAATATTTTCTCCTTGACCAGGGAACTCTGGAATTTGGCCACAATGTGGCCAAACTCCTAGGAGTTCCTAGATCTTTTTAGATCTCTTTCACAACGTGATCGGGGATTCTTTCAATATTTATTTTGTCCACTGGTTCTAGAATATGGGGGCAGTTTTCCTTGATAATTTCATGAAAGATAATTTCTAGGTGCTTTTTTTAAAATCTTGCCTTCAGGTTGTTCCAAAATTTTTATATTGTATCTCCTGAATATATTTTCCAGGTCAGTTTCTTTCTAATGAAATATTTCACATTATCTTCCACTTTTTCATTCTTGTGGTTTTGTTTTGTGATTTTTTGATTTCTCATAAAGTCATTAGCCTCCATCTGTTCTATTCTAATTTTTAAAGAACTATTTTCTTCAGTGAGCTTGTGAACTTCCTTTTCCATTTGGCTAATTCTGCTTTTTAAAGCATTATTCTCCTTATTGGCTTTTTGGACCTCTTTTGCAAATTGAGTTAGTCTATTTTTAAAGGTGTTATTTTCTTCAGCACTTTTTGGGTCTCCTTTAGCAAGGTGTTGACCCTCTTTTCATTCTTTTCTTGCATCTCTTTCATTTGTCTTCCCAATTTTTTCGCCTCCTCTTTTGCTTGATTTTCAAAATCCTTTTTGAGCTCTTTCATGGTCTGAGACCATTGAATACTTATTTTTGATGTTTGGGATACAGAAGCCTTCATTTCTATGCCTCTCCTTGATGGTAATCATTGTTCTTCCTCATCAGAAAGGAAGATATCTGTTTACCAAGAAAGTAACCTTCTATAGTCTTACTTTTTCCCCCTTTTTTGGGCATTCGCCCAACCAGTTATTTGACTTTTGGGTCCTTTGTCAAGAGTAGGGTATACTCTCTGAATCTGTAAGCTCTCAGTACCTCCAAGGTGGCATAATCAAGTGTATACACTGGTCTGGGAGCAGAAAGAGATTTTTGTGCCCAGAATCTTAGGAGGGTTTCCTCTCCACAGCTACCTGGCCTCCACTTCCTCCAAGCCAGCATTGGGGGCCTGGAATTTGCATAAGCTGCATGGGCAGGGATATCTTTCAGTGTGAGATAAAGATCATCTCCCTCAGGGCCTCTACACAGGACTGAAGTAAGAATAGGTTGCTCAGTGTCCCCAGCGTTTTTACGATCCAGCAATGGCTGTTGTTTGCTGTAGGGGCTGCTGTGGGAACTGCTGCTGCCTGCCTGATGTGGTCTCTTTGGCTGCTGCCTAAGGCAGGAGTTATGTGAAGGCACTTTTCCCTTCCAGACCAGCTGAAAAAACCCTGTCACTGACTTTTGGCTCCTATGGGTTGAGGGATCTTTGAACCCGCTGCTACTGTGACTGGAGATTCTGCCCCCAAGAGCTGTTCTCGAGTCGTGCACCAGGGGGCCAAGGCTGGGCTGGGCTGTGTTCCACCTCTGGTGCAACAGACCTTTCCCATGGACCTGTCAGGTCACCCTGGGCTAGAAATCTCCTCCACTCGGTTGTTCTCCACTTCTGCTGCTCCCAAATTTGTTGAGATTCCCTCTCTTCAGGTATTTTATGGACTGTGTGGGGAGAGTCAGTATACGTGTGTCCTTCTAGTCGTCCATCTTGGCTCCACCTCCCCCAACCCCATCTTGGCTCTGCTCCTGTGTATTTTTTTTAAAAAATGCATATGAAGCAAACATTTTAAAAAAAAAACACATTTTACTTTTTTTCCACTTACGCCTTATATTCTACAGGGTAAAGTATCATATGCACATGTATTCTAATATTATCACTTAAATTGATACTTCATAAGTACTAACTGAGAAGGAAGAGTGCATAGGGGAATTCAGCTGCTATTGATGTCTAATCCCAGTATTGCTCTATCTCTGTATGACTTGAGCAAATCATTTAACCTCATTTTTATTCATGTTAACTAAATTTAAAATGAGGGCAACCTTGCAAAAAATGTATAGACCCTAGGGTTTTAATCACTTTTAGCATAATCTACTAAGAATAATGAAAAGTAAACTAAAATTTCATAGCTAATACTAACTTTGAAGTACAATTTTTTAAGGCATTGTGATAAGAGGTCACACTAAAAATATGATGCTAAAGTAATTGAGGCATATACACAATTATATTTATAAGTTCTGGAAAAAGTTCGAATTATTTTTTCATATCTATTTCTTTTCCATGCCATTGCATTATTTTTCTTATAAATTTTACCAAGATCATGGATGAAATTAAGCTCAGATACCATTAAAGATATTTTCATCAATGACTTCACTAGAAATAAGAAGAACAACCAAAAATATAATATGTAACAAAGCAGAGTAAAATGATTAGTAATCATTCGTCAATCACATAATATGTGCCATGGAACTATGCTTAGAGATAGGGATACAAAATAAGGAAAAAAACAGTTCTTGTACTTGAAGGGCTTGCTTTCAATAGGGGAAACAACATGCAAATAAGTTCAAATCCAGGGAGGCTCTAGAAATGTGGTGGAAAGGGGTATCTGAAGATGATGCTATTTGACTACATTTAGTGCTTTTGCTAATGTAGCCTGTGTGAAACTCTTTATCATTTTAAAAGAAGGGAGAGTTGGGAGGGAGAAAATATTGGAACTCATAGTTTTGAAAAAAATAAAAATGGTCTTTTTTATATGACTGGCAAAAATACAATATTTTTAAATGAAGCTAAAGCAAAAATAAATACCCTTCTCCTGCCCCCACTATTATTTACACAGCTTTAGAGGAGTAATCTATAGTGATAAGTATACAGAATAAGATTATAGTTACAAACATCAGTAAAGAGGAAGCAAAATTATGACTACACATAGATGATACGGAGATATGCTGAAACAAATGCAGACAAATTAGAAAAAAGCCAAATAAATATTACTAATAACTTCAGTAACATAGCATGCTACTGGTAAATCCACAAAAACAACCCACCAAACTTAAATTACAGTATCAAAAACAACCCCATCCCAAAAAGTATGATAATAATATATTTCTGAAAGATTAGCAACAATTATATAAAGCTCCTGGCAGTAATCAAAACGACATATGCAAAATTTATGGAAATAGAACCAAAGAGCACTTTTTATAGAAATAATGGTAGACAAACAATTGAAGTGATATTCATTTTTCCTTGTTGGGTCATGCAAATAGGATGAAATGAAAATACTATCCAAATTAATTTACAGATTTCAAACTATACCAATCAAATTAGTTAATGTATACTTTGTGACACAGAAAATGATAAATTAAAAATTTTGAAAAAAGGAAAAAGTTTGAAATCCTCACAAAAAAATGAACACAAATGAAGGTGGCCTAGTAACATAAAATATCCAAATATATTAAAGCAGTAGTAATCAAAACTGTTACTAATTTAACAATAACTAAATGAAAACCTAAAAGTGAAACAAGGAGGAGCCAAGATGGTGGAGTAGAAAGATTCACACATGCTAGCTCCAAACCCACAGCCAATAGATTTCCTGTAAAAAGAATTCCCAACAAATTCTGGAGCAGCGGAAATCACAAAGCAATGGAGTGAAGGAGATTTCCGCTACAGAGAGCCCTGAAAGATCAACTCCAAGGGACCTTGGTGCACTGATGGGAGCGGAGCCCAGAGCTTCCCTGGCCACAAGGTACTTAGAGGAGCAGAGCCGAGCAAGCTTCAGGGACAGAATCTCCAGTGCCGCAAAGTTCTCTCTACCCACAGATGCACAGGTCATTGAGAGAGACTTCTTTGCTGGCTGAGAAGGGAGCAGGGTGTCTCCATAACTCAGGCCCCCTTGGGAGGCAGTGGCAGAGGCAACGGGCAGCCAGAGGCTCCCAGAGCAGGCAGGACCTCAGGTCCATTACTGAAGGTCTCTGCATAAAGCCCCTCTGGGAAATGAGCCTGGGAGGCAGCCCAGCCCCACCTGAGCACCAGAACTTTAGCTCACATTGTATAGCAGCCCCACATGCCACTGAAAGCCCTGAGGCTGGGGACTAGAATTTGAATCTCAGACCCCAAGCATTAGCTGGGCGGATCGGGCCAGGGGTGTAGATGAATCTCAGAAGTCAACTAACTGTCTTGGAAAATTCCCAGAAAAGGGGAAATGAAATAAGATCATAGAAGGTTACTTTCTTTGTGAGAAGATGTTTCCTCCCTTCCTTTCTGATGAGGAAGAACAATGCTTACTATCAGGTAAAGACATAGGAGTCAAGGCCTCTGCATCCCAAGCATCTGAAATAGATATTCAATGGGCTCAGCCCATGGAAGAACTCAAAAAGTATTTTGAAAATCAAGCTCAACAGGTCGAAGAAAAACTGGGAAGAAAAATGAGAGAGATGCAAGAAAACCATGAAAAATGGTCAATACCTTGCTAAAGGATACCCAAAAAAATGCTAAAGAAAATAATACCTTGAAAAATAGGCTAACTCAATTGGCAAAAGAGGTTCAAAAAGCCAATGAGAAGAAGAAAGCTTTCAAAAGCAAAATTAGCCAAATGGATAAAGAGGTTTACAAGCTCACTGAAGTAAACAGTTCTCTCAAAATTAGAATGGACCAGATGGAGGCCAATGACTTTCTGAGAAACCAAGAAATCACAAAACAAAACCAAAAGAATGAAAAAATGGAAGAGAATGTGAAATATCTCATTGGAGAAACAACTGACCTGGAAAATAGATCCAGGAGAGAAAATTTAAAATTTATGGGACTACCTGAAAGCCATGATCAAAAAAAACAGCCTAGACATCATCTATCATGACATTATCAAGGAAAACTGCCCTGATATTCTAGAACCAGAGGGCAAAATAAGTATTCAAGGAATCCACAGACCACCGCCTGAAAGAGATCCAAAAAGAGAAACTCCTAGGAATATTGTGGCCAAATTCCAGAGTTGTCAGGTCAAGGAGAAAGTATTGCAAGCAGCTAGAAAGAAACAATTCCAGTATTGTGGAAATAGTCAGGATAACACAAGATCTAGCAGCTTCTACATTAAGGGATCAAAGGGCGTGGAATAGGATATTCCAGAAGGCAAAGGAACGAGGACTAAAACCAAGAATCACCTTCTTAGCAAAACTGAGTGTACCACTTCAGGGGAAAATATGGTCTTTCAATAAAATAGAGGACTTTCAAGCATTCTTGATGAAAACACCAGAGCTGAAAAGAAAATTTGACTTTCAAACACAAGAATGAGAAGCATGAAAAAGTAAACAGCAGAGAGAAGTCATAAGGGTCTTACCAAAGTTGAACTGTTTACATTCCTACACACAAAGACAATATTTGTAACTCTTAAAGCTTTTCATTATCTGGGAAGTTGATGGGGTTACACACACACATACGCACACACATGTACACGTGTGCAGGCACACACACACACAGAGACAGAGACCCTAGAGTGAATTGAATTGGATGGGATCATGTCTTAAAAGAAAACAAGGTAAACAGTGAGAGAGAAATGTAGTGGGAGGAGAGAGGGTGAAATGGAATGGGATAAATTATCTCTCATAGAAGAGGCAAGCTGGACACGTTTTAGTGGAGGGAAAAAGAGGAGAGCAGAGAAAAAAAACATGAAATTTACTCTCATCACATTCAACTAAAGGAAGGGATAAAATGCACACTCATTTTGGTATGAAAACTTATCTTACAATACAGGAAAGTGGGGGAGAAGGAGAAAAACAGGTTGGGGGAGTGATGGAAGGGAGGGCAATGGGATGAGGGAGCAATTTGAAGTCAACACTCTTGGGGAGGGACAGGATCAAAAGAGAGAATAGAGACAATGGGAGGCAGTATAGGATGGAGGGAAATATAGTCTTACACAACATGATTATTATTAAAGTCGTTTGCAAAACTACAAAGATATGGCTTATATTGAATTGCCTGCCTTCCCAAAGGGAATGGGTCGGGAGGGAGGGATGGGGAGAAGGTGGAACTCAAAGTTTTAGGAACAACTGTTGAGTATTTTTCTTGATACTAGGCAATAAGAAATACAGGTAATGGGGAATAGAAAGTTATCTGGCCCTACAGGACAAAAGAGAAGATGGGGACAAGAGAAGGAACAGATGATTGAAGAGGGCAGATTGGTGATAAGGGAAATTAGAATGCTTGAGTGTATTGGGGTGGGAGAAGGGACCAAATGGGGAGAAAATTTGGAACCCCAAATTTTGTGAAAATGAATGTAAAAAGTTAAATAATTAAATTTATATAAAAAGAAGTGAAACAAATTGGGTGGACAAGAAGTAGAATTAATTAAAAAGCAGATATTGTGGGACTATTTCAAGGGGTTTGAAAGCACACAAAGTACAAACAAATATTTATACTCTGATATCTTTGAGAGGTTTTAAGGAAAGATCATATATGATGTCAAAAAAAGTGGCTAGATGATAACTGAACAAGAAAACAACAGATGGATATACAGAAAATGAGAGAGAGAAAATGCAGATATTTGTGATGCAGATTGTGATAATTAAAACCACAGCCTCTATGCATAATTTTGAAGTGGTGGTAAAATTTAACTATCACAGTTCCTTTTCCCAATGGCCTGCTTACTAGTGGGTGTTTTAAATAAGATTTGATTAATTCATCCCTGTATTCTTATTTTGTTTTATAAAAATATATTTGATCATTCATAACTTCTTTTTGATAGACATTTGAACCTACATTACATGCATATTTGTGAAAGGGAGGTGGTGGGGTAACACATATCTCAGACTACCTGGAAATACAAAGAATTCAGTCAGATCAGAGTTTTAAATCTCAGGGTTTCTCACTAAAAATGGAGATATTTTAGATATAAGGGTAAGAAGATGCTGTTTATGTTATTATTAATATTTGATAAACTTCCTGATAACCAAAACTAAAGTGGATCTAATATTTTCCTTTGTCTTTGCATTGAAAAATGAGTCAGTGTAAGGAAATCATACCACCTGGGGCTGATAGGTGTGAAGAGAAAATGGGGTTTAGTTGACTGGCCAGTCTTGGTAAATGAAAAATTAAAGGAAGGGAGGGAAAACCCTGTAAGGGCAAGTAAAGTAGGATCTTTTGCTGTTTTACTTTTAGTATAATCAAGTATCTCTGATTGAATCTTGCCTTTATCAATTAAGAGTCTTTACTAGGAGTAAAGTAGTGTTTTTATCTAGAAACAGTATCTATATTTGTATTATTAATTATTTTAATGTGATTAAAAATCTTCCCCACCCATTAATGGGCCTGTCCATTAAGGGGAGTTTGATTAGGGAAGATTTGTGGGAAGGTTCAAGCCTTTTGTTAATGAATCACTCATGAAGTCACTAAGGAAAAGGGTTGTGATGCCCTCTGTCTCTAAAAAAGTTGTAAATACTCTAAGTTGTGGTTTTACTTTGGAGCTTACTAACTGGCAGTGTTTGTTTGGTCAGAAGAAGGCTCTGGGAAGCCAATAAGGAGACCTCCTGGCTTGGAAAATTCAAATGTTAGTGCTTCCTTCTCTGGCAACTGTAGTAAGACAGTTAGGTCTGTCTGTTGATGGTCAGGCAGAGGAAGCCATGTTTGATGATATTTGATTTGTCTGTATTTTCTTTGAAGTTCAGGGTTCTGACTCCTCCGAGTTAGGTGAATGATATTTGTGCTTGGTTAAAGGAAAGATACATGAGCTTGATTAAAGTGGTTATCAACCCCTCAAAAGTTGCCTTTCCTTTTATGAATGCAGATCTAAAAACCTGTGATAGTAGCCCCCCCCCCCGTGTATGTTAGGGTGCTTAATGATACAAACCCTCATAGTAGAGCTCCAAAACAAGTAAGTATATTTGCTTTTATTCATTAGATTTCATTTAATTCAATTTCATTCATTAAATTCATTCATTTGACATGATAGACTTCTTAAAATTTCAAATTCAGTATGAAATATGTATTGCTTAATTAATAATATCAGCTATATAACAGGAGTCTTTGGGACAGGTTGCATTTCTCTTGGTTTGGACATAGGCACATTGACTATACACAGTGTAGGCACACTTGGTTTTACTTCCTGCCCCAATCCTCAAACTACTTCTAAAATTTAGAGGAGGAATATTCAAAGCTTACTTTCAGCTCACATCTAGAGTCTTGTTAATCAAAAATTTAAATAGAAATGTAATGTACTAACTTTACAGAGAATCCCACCTGAGTCCAATGCCCTTCCAGAAAATAGCATTTTAAATACTTGAAGACTATACTGCTTACACAAAGTCCCAAATTTTTCCTTTGCCCATGTTACATATTTTCAGTTAATACTATTTTTTGTATTTCCTTTTAACCTAACATTTAAAACTAAGACTGACAATTCACCCCATCTTGAATCTGTTCCCTTACACAATCAAAATATAATCCCTGAAAAAAACTGAATGCAAATTTTAACATTGCCCAGATATTCTCTTGTTGTTGTTTAGGAAATGCTTTTTTTTAAATTAAAAATGCATTTTTTTAAGATATTTTCTTTCCTATATAAGTTTTATAATTATGGGATGATAGAAGAGAGGGCAGATTGGTGATAGGGGAAATTAGAATGCTGGGTGTATTGGGGTGGTGGGAAGGGACAAATGGGGAGAAAATTTGGATCCCAAAATTTTGTGAAAATATATATAAAAAGTTAAATAAATAAATTTATATAAAAAAATTAAAAAATTATAAAAGGCATATTTTTTTCATCAACTTGATAATCTTTTTTAACCTTTAACTCTTCAATCTCTTCTAAAAAATCATCACCCAGTGACATTTTCCTTGTTATTTTATCTATCTCTCTTTTTTAACCGGATTCCTTGAGGTAAAAAAATAAATTCTAAATTCATTGCTACTAGCTTGTCTCTTCTCATTCTCTTTTAGTAATCTGGCTTCAGACATTGTCGTACAACTGAAACTTCACTCTTCAAAATTACCACTAATCTATTTATTGCCAAATCTGATGGACTCTTTTTAACCTTCATCCTTCTTGAGCTGTCTGAAGTATTTTTCATTGTTAAGAGCCCACACTTTTCTTTTCTTTGAGTTTTTAGGGCATACTGTCCATTAGTTCCTCCTTTCTTTCTGACAGCACTTTTTCACACTTCTTTGATGGACAATTGCACATAATCTGATAGTGAGCAAACGCAAGAAATCTCTCCTGTAAGTTTATTTCTTTTTTTTTGTATGTCCTCTTTCTTAGCAACCTCTTCAATTCTGATGTTTTCAATTATAATTTCCAAGCTGACAATTTCCAAGCTGATAATTACTGGATCTATATATCTAAGTCTAATTATATGTTGTTTTGTTTTTCTCTAAAGCTCCAATCATTCATAAATTCCCATTGGACATTTCCAACTGCATATCCAATAATCTGAACCTCAGTATGTAAAAAAATAAAATAAAGAAAAGAAAACTCATTATCTTCTTCCCTCAAACCCACCCATCTTCCAACTTTCCTATTATTGTCAAGAGATAGTTTTGAACCACAAAAGGGGTAAAGGCAATTAACAAGATAAAATAGATTTGTATTATGTTAAATTGAAAAGCTTTACAGAAACAAAATTAATCCATCTAGGATAAGAAAGGAACCAGTCAACTGGGAAAATCTTTGTATCAGATATCTCTAAGGGTTTGATATCCAAGAAAAATAGACAACTAACAGAAACATATAGGACCAAAAACCTTCCCCAAACAGAGAAATGTCAAAAGAATATGAACAGTATCCAAGGAAAAATTACAAAGAATTATCAGCCAAAAATAGTAGAAATTGCTATATTGGAGAATGGTTAAACAAATTCTGGTATAAAAATATGTAATGGAATATTATTGTTCTTTAAGAAATAATAATGTGTACAGGGAACATGGAAAGACATGAACTGATGCAAAGTGATGTAAACAGAGTAAAATAAATACATAATAACTAAAAAAATCACAAAATTATCTAAATATAATGTTACTGTTGTAAGTAGTAAGCATGACTTCAAAGAAGAAATATTAGTAAACACCTTCTTGGTTGGTTGGTTGTCCTTCGTCTTTGAAGAGGACCAAAATGACATCACCAGTGTAAAGTGAAATTTCAGTCTGACTGTGGCTGATCAGACCAATATGAACTCAGATTGCTCTAACACAGGTAGGGCACAGATAGTCCGTATGAATATTTGGTTTGGATAACCCAAATTTTGCATTTACTTTGTTCTGTCTCAATTCTGCTTTGCTCAAAAGCACAGCACCTTTTCTTATGTGGGCATGCTGTACCGAGCGGTCCTGTGTCAGTGTCTCCCATGTTGCACAGTAAAATCCAAAGTTCTTGAGTGATACCTTGACAGTGTCCTTATATTGTTTCTTCTGACCAACATGTGATCACCTGCCCAATGCAAGTTCTCCATAAAATAGTCTTTTTGGCAAGCATACATTTTGCATTTGAACAACGTGGCCAGCCCATTGGAGTTGCCCTCTCTGTAGTATGGTTTCAGTACTTGGCAGTTCAGGTCAAGTGAGGACTTCAGCGTCTGGAAACATCCTGCCAAGAAATCCTCAGAATCTTCCTAAGACAGTTCAAATGGAAGTGATTCATTTTCCTGTCATGGTTCTGGTACACTGTCCATGTTTCACAAGCATATAACAATGAAGTCAGCACAGGAGCCTTGTAGACCTTCAATTTGTTAGTCAGCCTAATCCCTCTTCCCTCCCAAACCTTTCTTGGGAGCCTCCCAAACACTGAACTAGCTCTGGCAATGTGTGCATCAATCTCATTGTCAATGCTTACATCCCTGGAAAGTACATTACCAAGGTAACTGAACTTATCCACACCATTCAAAACTTCTCCATTTGTTGTAACCAGTGATTCCACATATGGGTGGTACAGTGGTGGCTGATGGAGTACCTGTGTTTCTTTGGTGTTAACTATTAAGCCAACATTAGCACAGGTGGGAGAGAACTGATCCATACTTGTTGTGTCTCAGCTCCAGAGGCTGCATTGAGTGTACAATCATCTGCAACAAAAAATCATTCACCAACACTCCCTCCACTTTGGTCTTGGCTTGTAACCTTTTTAAATTGAAGAGCTTACCATCATTACGGTAGTTGACCTTGATGCTGTGTTCATCCTCATCAAAAGCATTTGACAGCATGGCTAAAAACATCATGCTAAAAAGCATGGGAGCAAGCACACAGCCCTGTTTCACTCCATTGGTTATTGGGAAGGCACAAGAGCATTGTCTGTTATACAGAACCCGAGAAAACATGTCATCATGAAATTGACATACAATATTGATGAACCTTCTTAGGCAAATTTTGACATAATTTTCCATAAGCCCTCAAGAAAAATAGTGTCAAAGACTTTGGTCAGATCCACAAACATTCTGTACAGACCTTTGTTCTGCTCCTGACATTTCTCTTGGAGTTGTCAGGCAGCAAACACCATATCTAATGTTCCTTGACCCTTTCTGAAGTGACACTGGCTCTCAGGTATATGCCCATTTTCCAGGTGAAAGATCAGCCTATTAAAAAAGGACTCTAGCAAGAATTTTGCCAGTAGTGACTAAGAGAAATATCCCCTTCGTGATTATTGCAAGACAAATTCCTTTTTGCTTTATAGAGATGGACAATGGAGGCATCCTTGAACTCCTGGGGTATAAATTCCTCTTTCCACACAACCTGGAAAATTTGAATCAGCTTTTGTATGAGTGGTGGTCCCCCTACCTTGTGACTCTCAGCTGGAATAGAATCAGTACCAGGTTCTTGCCATATGAAAGAAGCCTAATGGCCCTCAAAATCTCTTCTTTAGTTGGAAATTCAGGTAAGGAGGGATTGACTTCAACCTGAGGCAGTCAGTGGCCTCAGCATTGATTGATGACGATCTGTTGAGAGCATTCTGGAAGTGTTCAGCCCATGTCTCAATGATAATTCCTTATCACTAATAAGCTGGGACTCTACCAGCACTGAGTAGTTGTGATGCACCATAAGGTGCATAAATACCTTTCAGGGAATCATAAAATGATTTTGCATTGTTACTATGAGCATAAAACTGAATTTCATCTGCCTTCTTATTGAGCCAGGAATCTTTCATCTCTATAAGCTTTGCTTGTACTTCTTACCACTCCTTTAAAGATGTAGAAGCCCACAGGTGTGGAGCATTAAAAGTCACAGAATATTTTGATGCATTATGAATTTTATTGATATTTTTCCTATTCTCCCTCTTTTTGTTCATTTCAAAAACCATTTTTTGCTATGTTTTGGTTCTGTTTGGTTTTTCTCATGTTTTCTCCCATTTGTTTCAATTCTTCTGTACAACACGATAGATTTGAAAATATGTTTAATAACAATGCACGTGTAGAATCTATATAAGACTGCATGCAGTAGTGGGGAGGGAGGGAGGAAAGATGGGGAGAAAAATTTTGAAATGTATGGAAATGATTGTAGAAAATTGAAAACCAATAAAAAATTATTTTAAAAAAGCATTTTAAAAATATAGAATTATGGGAAGAAGAGAGGGATGACTCAAGGGAAAGTTTAAGTGATGTGAAATAAGTAAAAGTCATTATTTTTTTAAATACAAGAAAAAGGTGAATGGTTTCACATGTACAAAAATATTTATAGCAGCTATCTTTGTGGTAGCCAAAAACTGGAAATCAAGGGGATACCCATCAATGGAGGAATGGCTGAACAAGCTGTGGTATACGAATGTAATGGAATACTCTCGTCCTATAAGAAACAATGAACAGGAAGACTTCAGAGAAGCCTGGAAAGACTTGTATTAACTGATGCCAAGTGAAAGGAGCAGGACCAGGAGAACACTGTACACAGAAACAACCATATTGTGGGAAGGATTTTTCTGGTAGACTTAGTACTTCATTAGAATACATGGACTTAAAACATTTCCAATGGACTCTTGAGGCAAAACACCTTGCACATCCAGAGAAAAAATTATGGAACCGGATCACGGACAGAAACAGACCATTTTCTTTTGTATTATGTTTGGTTTTGTTTTGTTCTATGGTTTCCCCCATTCATTTTCATTCTTATATGCAACATGCATTTGATAGGAATGTACATGTAAGACTGTAGGCCATCTCAGCGAGGGAGCAGAGAGGGCAGGAGGAATAAAGGGGAGGGAGTGGAAAAAATCTAAGATATTTGAAAGTGATTGCTGAACACTGAAAACAAATAAAATAATTCAATTTAATAAAAATGAGTAAAATACAAGAAAAATTTAAAAACTCTAGGGACTAAAATAAGGGCTTTACTTGCAAAAATGAATTGTTTTTCAAAGGAATATTTAGTGGATAAAAATGTGTTTTGGTGATAAGTTAATGAATATATCAAAATCATGTGAACTCAGTGAAAAATGTGAGAAATGAGTGATGACAGCAAGAGAATAATACATCTCTCTTAAAAATTTAAATATGTAAAAATTGCAAGTTTAATATTTAGCTCAGTATATTTAATTACTTTACTTTTTCCAAAGAAATTCATGAAATTCTGTAGCTTTGAATGAGCCAATGAAGAAATTTAAGTGATAACCAAGGGTAGTAATATTTGCTCCTGGAGTTAATAGTGAGCCACTGGAGTTTATTAGAGCACTTAAGTAATGTGCATTTAAGGAAAATCTTTTTTGCAATTTTAAGGACAGTGAAGAGACTTGAACCTTAATTGCAATGTCTACTGCAATATACCAGATGGGAGATGATTAGGGTTTGAACTATAGAGGTGATTATGTTAATTGAGAAAATGAAACAGATGTCATACATGTTGTCATGATAGAGACAACAAGACCTGATAAGAATTTGAATATATGGAGTGAAAAAGAGTGAGACATAAGATGACCCCAAAAGTTTGACTAAGGGTAACTTTTAAAAAAAGTTTTTGCTTTCACAGAAACAGGGAAGGTCAGGAAAATATTGTTTTGGATTAAAAATGATGAATTCTATTTTAGGCATATTGATTTCAAGACACCAAAAATATTTCATTCAAAGTATCTAATTTGTTGCAGTAAGATCCTAAGGAAAACTTAAGAGGTTGTAAATGTATAATTTGATGTTGTTTGCAGAAAGCTTATCTTCAAGACCATAGGAATTGATGGGGTCACCAAGAAAGAGAGTGTAGAGAAGGAAAAGAAGACCAAGGAAAGAGCCTAGGCATATATCAGCAGTTTAAGATATAAGATGTGGGTGATGATGCATCATAGATGATGAAGGAGTAGTCAGATAAGTAAGAGGAAAGACAGTAACACGAAAATCCAGAAAGGAGAGAGTTTTCATAAGAGAGACTAGTCAAAATTTTAAATACCATCAGAATGTTAAGAAGGATGAGGATTACGAAAAAGTTATGAGATACAGCAATTAAGAAATACTTGGTAACCAAAAACTATTTTAATTAAGTAATGA
>CM053772.1:116535070-116567228 GCA_028658325.1 Potorous gilbertii | reverse complement strand
AATACAGGTCATGGGGAATAGAAAGTTATCTGGCCCTACAGGACAAAAGAGAAGATGGGGCAAGGGAAGGGAGGGATGAAAGAAGAGAGGGCAGATTGGTGAGATGGGTAATTAGAATGTTCAGTGTATGGGGGAGGGGGGAGATGACAAATGGGGAGAAAATTTTGGAACCCAAATCTTGTGAAAATGAAGGTAAAAACTTAAATAAATAAATTTAATTTTAAAAAAGAAAACAATATCACTCTCAAGCATTTATTAAGTGCTTACTTTACTTTGTTTACTATATTCAGTACTGGAAATTAAAAACAAAACAAAACATGGTACTTGCACTGAAGGTATCCACATTCTAATGGAGTCACAACATGAAAATAATTTTTAAATAAATATTTATCCTTTTTAAGTGGAACGTAGTCTCAAAGACAAAGTACATCTCAGACAAGGAATCGGGTCAAGCTAAACAGAGTTTAAACTGTCATTAAAGAAGCCAGGAAATCTAAGAAAGCGAGATGAAAAAGCATGAACTTTCCACAAATGGGCGGCAGCAAATTCAGAGATGGAGGTGCATGGGAGATGAACTGTAAATAAACTAGTGTATTGTCATAATTGAGTACATGGAGGGAAGCAAAATTTTGACAAAATTTAAAAAATAAGAAATGGTAAAGTTTTGAAGTTTAAATGTGAATTAGAGGATTTTATATTTTTATTTTGAAGGTTATAAGCAGTAACCAAATATACTGAAGATGGAATTAACATGTTCAGAACTAAATTTTAGGAAAATCACTTTGGTATCGTGTAGACCATTGCTTGGAGTAGAGAGAAACTTGAGACTACATAGGGGAGACTATAAAGTTTCTTATATAGGGGGACTACATAGAATGTTATTGAAAGGTGAAAAAGCTTATAACAGGGAGACATCTGTGTAAGTGTAGACAAGATGATTATATATATATATATATATATATATATATATAACAACAGATTGAAAAAGATTATGAGTGAGGAGGAGGAGTCAACAATGACATAGGAGTAAGGATTGCAGAATTAAACCTTAGTGACAGGGGGGATGGTGATATTCAATGTTACAGTAATAGGGAAGTTACAAAGAAATAAAGATTTGGGGATAAAGATAATGAGTTCTGATGAATTATATTACATTTAAGGTACCTATGGCACATTTGACATCAGGTGTTGAAAAAGCAGTTGAATATATGGGATTGGATTTCAGTAGAGAGGTTATGGATGGATATATAATTATATAAATTATATAAATAATATATAATCTGAGAATTACTTGAATAAATGATGATATGGGTAAAAGTCAAATTGCCAAAGACTTAGAAGTGAGAAGATGAAGTGGATGCACCTGATTTATAACACTTTCCTCACAGAGTTTAGCTGAGGACAGAAGAAATATAGGCTATAGGCTAGTAGGGATGGTTGGATCAAGTGAGTCTTTCTAAGGATGAGTCATACATGTGTTTGTTGGCAACAGGGGACAAAGTGAGTAGATTGGGGAAGTTTGAAGGTTAGCGAGAGAAGATTGGGCATGAGAGTAAAAGAGCACAATCTATTTGAGAAGACAGAAGTAGATATGATCAAGGTAAATTGTGGAGAGGTTGGCAAAGGAAATGACTTCTTTATATGAGAAAGGAATTAAGAAACAGAGTGGGGAGGGGATGTCTGGGTGATATGAGTTGAAGGGAGGGGAGAAATGGCATATTACAACATTGGAGTCATTTCTGAATCAGCTATCTGTTTAGAGTAAGATCACTGGACTTCAAAGAACAAAATTAAAAATAAATTTGATGAAAAATTTTAAAAGGATGCGATATGAAATCAACTTCTAATAATAATGTAGCATGCACCTATATAGGACTTTAAGGTTAGCAAACCTCTTTTCCTATCATATCTCTTTTGATTCACATAATAATTCTGAGGTTGATAATTCTATTAACCTCATTTAAAAGATAAGGAAAATGAGACCGAGAAGTTAAGTAGCCTGCTAAAGATCACACTGCTAGTTAAATGTCTGAAGCAAGATTTGAACTTTCTGCCTCCTAATTCATTTCTCTATTCACATAGCTACCTGCATAATAGCTTAAACCTAATCTGCTAAAAACGATACTGAAAAAAAGAGACACTTTCAAAAGAAGAGCCATCAATATAGAAATTCTATTCCTATTTTCTAACTTCCAGTTAATATTCTATTATACAATGTACTGCTAGTCACAATAGGCACTTAAATGCTTTCTCATTCATTCATTCATTCTGAAAAAGAACGTTTGTCAATGTAAATCACTTTTCCTGGCAAGGAGACCAGAAAGGTCTTGAAGATATTTCAGGCAACAAAACCTTAATTTTTAAGTCAAACAGGAAAAATAATAGCAATCAAGAATAACACTGTTTAAAATGAAGATAAAATGCTACAGAGGAACATGATGGGATATTGTAATAGGTATTATGTTGCAAATAAAGAAGAAACATTTAAGAGAAAAGTGAGTTTACAAATTCCTTAGCATAAATTCAGCTTAATGTAGGTAGGTCATCCTGTTATATAAAATTAGAAAGAGGAGAAAGGTAAGAATTTTTTAAAAAGGCAAATACCTATAAAAATTTCATTAATAAGGTATTCTCACAGTAAATGACAATGGAAGCATACCACTTGGATTCTAGCACCACAACTTCTTTTGTGTTGCATGATGGAGTAGATATGACTAAAAAAAACCTAAAGTGAAAGCATCTAGATTTGCTAAGTATAAACAAAGCATATCAGTGTCACAGAAGACACAACTTAGAGGTGTTTTTGGGATCAATTCTTATGGTATCTGAAAGAAGGGAGCATGAAAATATGATGAAAAAATCAGGTCTTATTATTATAGGACAAAACAGCTAAAAATATCAACAACCACCAAATCGTATGCCTAATTTTCCATCTCAGCAATCAGTTTATGAAAATAAGCTACACATGCATTGAGGTCATTTCTTCATGAAGGTGACAGAAAGTAACAGGTATGTTTTGGAAAATGATATTCTATCTCACTCAAAAAACTTTTAACTATATGATTTATTGTAATGTACAGAGAATCATCTGTTGATTTTCTCAAAAATCATATTGATTCAGTAGTATAAAACTTTAAAAGTTCTCCTCAAAGAATGAATCTCTAATTTTTCAAAATAATTTGTTTCCTTGAATTATATAATTTTATTTTATCATCTTCAGATTATTAAAATTAAGGTAAGCATAAAATAAAAAGATGTATGGTTACTAAAGATATTTGTCAATATACTAGAGTATATCAAAGTCAGTATTAAGATGGGTGAATGATTCAATATAAAGTTGAAAGGGCTTTCTTAGGTTCCTCTTTTTCAAATGGCATGATTGCATCCAGACCTGGGACATTATTAAGGCTCTTAAATGAGACTTTTGTCTATGCTTTGAAATAGAACAAACCAAATGAATGAAGAATTCCTGTTCAAATGATCATGTAAAACAGAATGAACAATACATTGATCTTAGAAAGGTACTTCAGATAAAAAATGAACTAAACAAAGACTTGAACAGAAAATCGGAAAAAAATGGGATTGCCTCTAAGAAATTACTCAGTGCTTTTCCTGAAAGATTCGTCTTTTGTCAACAATATTTCTTAAGTATTATAGCATTATTCCATTCAACATAATATGATGGTTTCTGAAATATTAATGCTGCATGTTAATCAAAATGCCATTGAAGAATCAGCTGAGTCAAACGTTAAAAATTTGTTAAACACTTATGAATCAGTCACTGAGCTAAGGCCTTAAGGATATATTTCCCCAAAAAAATGAAATATGGCTTACCATTCTACACCTACTCTAAAGATCATAACATTTTAATAGAGGAGAGAATAAGTATATGTACAATTATATACAAAATAAATATAAATATACTCAGATGGACATATAGGTGGTATAATTAATATGATTATGGACCTGAAGTCAGAAAGACAGTTCTAATCCTGTCTCAGACACTTCTCATTTTTGTGTCACTGTGTCAGTCACTTAAGCCCTCCCATCCTCAGTTTTTTCATCCATAAAATGGGAATTAATAATAACCTCTACTTCATGAGGTTATTGTGAAGAGAAAATGAAATAGCATATGTTAATTAGTACACAATTCTTAAGAGGCTATGTAAATGCTAGCTAATATAACTACTTTAAAGTACAATTAAATCCAAAATAGATATATGCAAGTTAGTTTCGGAAGAGGGTATCAGACTTTGGAATCAGGAAAGACTATGCACAGGTGCTGGTGCTTGAACTACATCTTGAAGGGAGAGAGATTCCCTGAGGTACAGGTGAGGGGGGAACATACTCTATTGATGAGAGACAGAAGATGGAATATAATGGAAGGAATGGAGAGATGCCAATTTGACTGGACCACTGAATGATGGAAGTGAACTAACATACAAGAAGATTGAAAAGATCGAGTGGACATAGTGATGGATTTGGAGTTTCAAAGCCTGGTTGAAAATTCCTTTCCTATTCTATCCAATTCCATGCTCATGAATGGGTCAAATTGAGATCATAAAAATCAAAAAAAAAAAAAAACTACTGGAGTAATTAATGTTTCTATACAGTCCAATACCATTTAAGAAAGCTGGAGGTTTCTTCAAAGAATTGGACAAGAATACAACAAAATTCATTGACATATTTCAATAGATTTCTGAGCTTTTCAATATGGACACTTCTTTCAGAAGTAGAAGTTGAAAACCCTTCTATGTCCTTCTATAATGCAACCCTTATCTATGTCCTTCTATAATTCCCCCACTGAAGCTCCTCCCATATTGCTGAAGGCTTTCCTCTAGATTTATTTTGTCATTGAATGTATGTCAGTGGAGCATTCATCAGTTAAGAAGTTCTCTAAAGAAAAAGAAATTAAAGAGATTAGAATAGGCAACCAGGAAACAAAATTCTCAGTCTTTGCAGATAATATGAGTAGAGAATTCTAGAGTATCAATTAAAAAAACTACGTGAAATCATTAACAAATTTAGCAAAGTTGCAGGAAAATATTAATAACAAAATTAATCTTGATAAAAAAAGCTCAAGAATATCAAGGGAATCAATAAAAAAATGTGAAGGAAGGTAGTGTAGCTATACCAGATCTCAAACTATATTATAAAAATGGTAATTATCCAAACAATCTGGTACTGGCTAAGAAATAGAGTAGTGGATCAGTGGAATAGCCTAGTTACACATTATATCATAGTAGATGACTGGAGTCACTAGTATATGATAAATTCAAAGATCCAGCCTTCTAGAATAAAAAAACAACAACAACATTATTTGAAAAAAATTGCTAGGAAAACTGGAAAACATTATGGCCAAAAATAGATACAGACCAACATCTCACATCATATAGCAAGATGAGATCAAAATGTGTACATGATTTTCACACAAATGATGATACCATAAGGAATTTAGAAGAACATGGAATAATTTATTTGTCAAATCTATGGAAAATGGAATAACTCAAGACTAAAGAGAAAACAAAGGGTATTACAGAATATAAAAGATAATTTTGATTATTTAAATAAAAAAAGATTTTGCACAAATAAAAACAATACAAACAAAATTAAAAGGAAAGCAGAAAATGAGAGGGGAATTTTGCAACAAGTATGTCCAATAAAGGACTTATTTTTTCAAATATGTAGAGCACTAAATCAAATTTGTTAAACTCCAAGACATTCCTCAACTGATAAACTGTCAAAAGAGATGTACAGGCACAAAAGAAATCAAAGTTATCCATTGTTATATGGAAAAAAATGTTCTAAATTGCAATTTATTAGAGGAATGTCAATTTAAACAACTCTGAGGTGTTACCTCACACATGTCAATTTGACTAATGTAACAAAAAAAAGAAAATGATAAATGCTAGAAGGGATGTTGTAAAAGTAAAACATTAAAACATTGCTAGTGGAGTTATGAACAGATCCAACCATTTTTAGAGCAATTTGGAACTATACCCAAATGGTTATAAAACCGGTCATAACTTTTGGTCCAGTAAGATAAATACTATGTCTATATCCCAGAAACATTTTTTATAAAGGTGTTTGGGGGAGTTTTGTACAGAAATATTGACAGCAGCTCTTTTGGTATTTTGTTTGTGTTTATTATAATTCTATTCTGAGAATTGAAGATCAAAGGGATGCCCATTAATTGGGGAATGACTGAACAAGCCAGGATATATACTGGTGAAATATTATTATGCTGTAAAAATAACAAGTAGGATGATTTCAGAAGAAAAGTGGAAAAACTTAGATGAACTGATGAAAAATTAAGCAAGCAAGAGCACATCATACACAGTAACACAGTATTGTATGGTGAAGAACTGTGAGTGATTTAGGTATTTTCAACAATGGAATGACCCAAGAGAATCCCAGAGAATTAATGATGAAGCATACTATTCAGGGAAAGAAGTGATATTGTTTGAATACAGACAGAAGCATGTTGTTTTCCACTTTCTATCATTCTTTTTCTTTTATTCATGTCTCATTGTAAAAAATAACTGATATGGAAATGTTTTACATGTATTTATACATAATAGCTATGACTGATATGGAAATGTTTTACATGTATTTATACATAATAGCTATCAAATATATTTAAGGATACTACATTGTTTAAATAAATATGTACAACCTGGGCAGCTAGGTGGTGCAGTGGATGGAGCACCATTGCAGGAGTCAGGAGGACCTGAGTTCAAATCTCACCTCAGACACTTGACACTCAGTAGCGGTGTGACCTTGGGCAAGTCACTTACCTTCAATTGCCTCATCCTGGGTCATCTCCAGTCATCCTGATGAATATCTGGTCACTGGATTCAGATGAATCTGGAGGAGAAGTGAGGCTAGTGACATGCACAGTCCTCCATCGCTCAAAAAAAGTCATTCCCCAATTGATAAATGGTCAAAGGATATTAATAGGCAATTTTCAGAGGAAGAAATTAAAGATATCTATAATCATGAAAAAATGCTCTAAATCACTTTTGATTAGAGAGATGCAAATCAAAACAACTCTGAGGTACCACATCATACCTATAAGATTGGAAAACATGACAACAGGAAAATGATAAATGTTGGAGAGGATGTGGGAGAGTTGGAATACTAATTCATTGTTGGTGGAGCTGTGAGCTCATCCAACCATTCTGGAGAGTGGTTCGCAACTATACCCAAAGGGCAACAAAAATATGCATATCCTTTGACCCAGCAATATCACTACTAAGATTGTATCTCCAAGAAATCATAAAAATGGGGCAAGGGTCCCACATGTACAAAAATAAAGCAGCACTCTTTGTAGCTGCCAAAAACTGGAAATCAAGGGGATGCACATCAATTGGGGAATGGCTGAATAAGTTACAGCACATGAATGTAATGGAGTACTATTGTACCATAAGAAATGATGAACAAGAAGACTTCAGGGAGACCTGGAAGGATTTATATGATCTGATGCTAAGTGAAAGGAGCAGAACCAGGAGAACTTTGTGCACAGCAATGACCACTGTGTGTGAGAGTTTTTTTCTGGTAGACTTAGAACTTTGTAATAAGGCAAGAACTTTAAAAAAAAATCCCAATGGTTTTCTAAGGCAAAATGCCTTCCACACTCAGAGAAAGAACTATGGAATTCATTCACACAATGCAACAGATTATGTTTGTGTGTGTGTGTGTGTGTGTGTGTGTGTGTATGTGTGTATTATGTTTCGATTTGTTGTATGATTTCTTCCATTTATTTTAGTTCATCTACATAGCATGACTGTAGTGAAAACGTATTCAATAGGAAAGTATATGTTTTATGTAGATCCTGTATAGAATTGTATGCACTCTTGGGGAGAGAGGAGGGTGGTGGGGTGTAAGTGTGTAGGGGGGTAAAAATCTAAGTTTTATGGTAATGATTGTAGAATATTAAAAAATAAATAAATAAAATCTGTATTATACTGTAAAAAAACAAAAAACAAAGTCAAGTTCAAGTAATATCATTATTTCTGATGGAATGGTCTTCTTCAACAATGAAGGCCAAACACATACACATGTATAACCTGTATCTGCTTACTGTTTGGGAAGGTGGGAAAGAAGAATGAATGGAATGTATAACTCAAAATGAAAAAAAAATTGCGAAATCATTGTAATTGAAGAAAAAATAAATATTATGTATTTGTATATACATACATGTACATATGTATCTACATATATAATAATTCTAGCTGCATGGTATAATTACTCTAGCTACATGACAGGCCTGCCATCTTTTTAATTCATATATCTTTATATTATTTACAATGTTAAGATTACATATTTAGAACTGGAAACAAAAGTTCAACCAACTCATTTTTATAAAAGAGTGAACTGAGACTCCTAAAAATAACGTGACTTCCCCAAGGCCTTATGAGCAGTAAGTGTCTGAGTCTGAATTAAAACTCAGGACTTTGTGACTCTTGAACAAGCATGCTATTCACTTTGTTACCTAGATTCCTCTTTATCTTTTCCTCTGTTATTAAAATTTCAGATGTAACAAAACTCAATGGCTGAATCGTTCTCAGTCATCTTTAGAGTTGACCATGAGGGAGCTTTGGGGTTTACTATTCTGCATAAGACAGTGAAAAACCTCCCCCTATTTAAATTGTGTGGCAAACAGTTTTTTTCCCTCAGTCCTAGGTTACCCTGTGACAATAGAAGTGGAGTAGGTTGCCATATCTGTTAAAAGAGACGACTTTCAGATTGAGCACTCTTCCTTTGACTATTCAGGCATGTCAACTCAGATTCCCTATGAGATGTGTGAAAAGTCTGGATTTTGTCAATTCCAGCATAATACGTGGGACACTCCATGGCGCAGGTGGGGGGCACTGTAATAGTCAAGATTGTGCTTGACTACATGGCTGCCATTCCTATCTCAATGCTTACTCTCACCTAATCATAAATACATAAGTATCTGTCCCTATATGGAGGGGACCAGCGTTGGAGGTGACAATGAATACAGGAAGTATTGAGGTACTTGGATTAGAACTGGATGTTCTCAAAGAAGAAGCCCTTGTTATTCCATTACTTGTAAAGGGGATGGATCCTGAGAAGAGAATTAGTTCATGTCTGGTTGTCTTACTAGCAAAAACATGCAAGATGTTTTTACAAGGCTGAAATAAAATGTAAAATTACTAATTACCAGTATTGCAAACTACTTTGTAATCTGAAGAGGTTTAAATATCAGCTGCCCAACAAATTGTAATAGGAGTTATAAACTATTAGAAAATCTTGTCTTAAGTTACTCTGTTAATAAAAATCTGTTTTTTAAAAATATTTAGCATTTATATGTAGGACTACATTTTTTATCTCCCATCAGATTCATATTATATGCTGAGCATATTGTCTTCTTCCCCTATTTTGGGAAATTCTAGATATGAGCAATAACCTAAGGTAAAACATAAATTTGTAACTGGAGTTCTGAGATCAAACTTCAATGAATCAAAGAATGTAAGAACCATAGAGTTTAACCCTAGCTTATTAGTCACCAGGATTCTTGGGAATGAATCCATTTTAAAATGCATGTCTGGGTACCTAAAAGGGAACAGGGATAGTGCCCCAGGTCCTGAAGATTTGGCAGTGGTATCTCAAATTTAAACTAACATTTCCAACACTATGTGAAGTAGACATGATGAAAATATGGACCTTAATTTTGTACCTGATATTATTGGGATTTTTTTTCTTTTTTATGACATATTATGTTAGTTATTGTCTTAAAAGAGATTTTGAAATTTATTTTGAAGAAAAAGTTCCCCATTTGGAGGGTCGCAGACTGATAAGCTTTTATTCCCCTCCCAGCCTCATTTCTGCCTTTCTGGACTTCAAAACTATGTCCTGGCACAGGTTACTTTCACACACACCCACATTCACACATGCGTACACACACACACACACACACACACACACACACACACACACACATACACACACACACGCACCTTTCCTGCTCTCTTTATTTATCTTCTGCCATTGGAATATAAAATTATTGAAGATAGGGCTTGTCTCTCTTTTTGCTTCCCTTTGTATCATTACCACATGGAACAGAACCTGGAACACAATAAGCGATTAATGGTCTCCCTCAACTCAATACATTCATTTCTATTGTTATTACTTTTTATTAAGAAGAGGCACTTTGAAAATTTCCACATCATCTTCACACTGGATACATTCCAATCTATTCTGTATCATTCTAATTTTTAGATATATGCTGTGGAAGTGAGCACCATTCCTGTAGTGTTTTTAGCATCAAGAAGTATTAGATTTAATCACAAGTTTTTTTTTTTTCTGTATCTATTGATATAAACATTTTAGGTTAAGTTTATATGTTTCACTATCTTAGTTTTTCTGATGTGGAGTCACCCTTCCATTAGTGTTATGAACCATAATTTTTCATGAAGAGTAATTTTTCAGTGTATTGCAGTATTGCAGTATCATGTTAACTAATAACATGTTTGGTATTTTTACAACTATTTCCATTAGGGACTGATGTACAGTTTTCTTATTTTGGCATTTCTTTCACAAGAAGATTTAAAAATCAAGACTAGATTTGCCTCATAAAATTTATTTGAGAAGAATGTTACATTTTTCTGAATGGATAATTTTGACTACATTAGGATTTTTTAAAAATTTTAAAATTTTAAAAATTTTTAAAAAATATGAATTTAACTCAGTGAAATGGTAGAGTTTAAGTATTATAATTAGTGGTGGTGGTGGTAATAGTGGTGATGTTTTACAAGGTAATGCAATGACAATTTCTCTTTTCTTTTCCTATTGGTTTGTTTAGCGCAGTAATTCCCCATTGAATCTGTTTTTGCATGAGCAGTGGACCCTGTGCCTTGTAAATCACAGATTGAATAGAATAAGCATAAGGTGCTTTGTCACATGAGAAGAACCTAATGGCATTAATAATTTTTTCTTCATTCAGAAGTTTGGCTAGGGAGGGATTGATTTCAACCTAAGATGTATGATTGATGATTTCAGCTCATGTCTCCAGGATACATCCTTATCACTAATAGATCTGGTTCTGGTAACACTGAGTAATTCAGATGCATCACAAGTCTTTGGTCCATAAATTGACCTTAGGGCACCATAAAAGTATTTCATATCAGCACTATCAGTGGAAAACTGAATTTCATCTGTCTTCTTTCTGAGCCAAGATCCATTCATAACTTTCTAAGCTTCACTTGTACTTTACATTTGATGGAATTAAATGCTGCCTCCTTAGAGCTGAGCAAGCTCTCTTACGGATAAACTCTGTAAAATTGTTATTTTTCAGTTAGTACCTTCTGAATTACCCTATTATTTTCATTAAATCACAGCTCTTGTTTCTGAGCATTCTGGCTCAGATGAGTAATGTGGTGCTGTACACTAACTCTCTGAAAGCTGCTCACTCCATTTCTACTCCACTGCTGCTATGTGTTGGCTCAACTTGCCTTCCAAGTTAGCAACAAACTGTTTACACACACGGTGCTTCTCTTATTTGTTGACACTAAGAGTCCTGGTAGTTGTATTGCCTTGAGGCTACCACTCTTGTTGAATGTGCATGTTGAGCTTGGAGAGGATAATTTTACAATCATTCGATCACTCTGCACCACACTTCACCTCCATTACGCTCACATTCTTCATTCTTTCTGTCTGTACTCCTTATAATGACAGAGTCTGTGAAATGTCAGTGTTTCCTGTGCGGGAGCATCCAAGAAGCTTTATTGAATTTAGGCAAATGAAAGACATTGTTGATCATAGTAATAAAATATTAAGTGACTATCGCTATTGCTGTTTTTGATTACATTCCTCCCAAAGAATCCCTGCTATGTGAGATACTTACTTTGGCGTTAAATTCGCCCAGAATTGCAAGGTTATTCTTTTTCAACACACTGATGAAGAAGGTCTCCAGGTCTTCATACACTTTTTTCCTTTACATCACCAGGATCCATCATTATCAGAGCGTACACACTGATTATGGTGGCATGACACCATTGCAAGTGAAAATCATATTGTCATAAGCTTGACATTCACTTGGGAGGTACATAAAGCTTGTTAAATAGATAAGATTTGATCAGGAAACCTCTTTCAGCTTCATAGTGTTCCGTATCACCAAGACCACTCTAGAAAACAAAAAAGCATTTGCAGTTCTATCTGCGGCAAACTGGTCTTCATTTGCCAGCTGTATTTCACTCAGAGCTGTTATTTGGATGTGATACTAGCTGAATTCTCTTGCAACAAAAGCTTTTTGTCTTTTTAAGGTCTTCTTATTTTGTGTTGTCCATAAGCATGTGCATATTTCAGATATTTACATCAGTAGAATAATCTTTGCAGAAGTTTTCATACATTGCGTGAGTATGTGTGTGTGTACGTTACCACAAGATAGGATCCCCATCTGCAACAGTAAACAGGTCAAGGTTCAGGTAGGTGAAGCAGACAACTTCAGGGTGCCTTTTCTATCCCTTTCTTCACTCCAGGAAGTAAACAGTATGGTCCTTTAAAAAGGTTTATCTGACACCCAGAGGGCTGCCAAGTCCCACTGCTTTTTCAGTCCAGTGAGAAGATGATGTTATGTCTTGGGTTGCCAATAGGGAGAGTTGGGACTACAAATACCAATGTATCCACACCAGTGATTTGCCACTTGCACATTACCAGAGTATTTCAAAGTTGGTAAAAATAGTAAAATGGTATGAGTGATGTCTTTTCAACTGTGCCTGTTGGATTTAATGGAGGGAGAGTTATGCGAAGTCATTGGCCTCATTGTCTCTTCCATTGTTATCAGAGTCTAATGACAAGATGAAAGTCAAGATGACTGGTGATAGCTTGGGATGCAATGAATGACCTTGGTGTTTTTGATGTCTAACAAAGTTCTAAGTACTCTACAGCTCTTGCATCCACTGTTTTCATGCCGTGTTAGAATATGTTGCTTGGGAACCTATTCTGCTGGGTAATTCTTCTCTTCTTAAAGTTAGACACCTCCTTAACTCACTCACTGGTTTGAGGACCTTTGTTTACACTCAATTCATGTTCAAAGCAGTTGTACTGGGTTATGGTCTCTGCACATACAAGTTTCTTGGAACCATAAGTCAGAATTATATGGGAGGTAGACATCAAAGGTGAAAAGCAGACCTGAAAAGAGTTCAGCAGTCCTCACAATGGAGGTACTAGTCTTCCTTTAACATCTGTTACACCTCTCTGACAATAGAGGATGTTATAGAAGAAGATTTTAAGATGGTGTGTTGTGCCTACTGGCATTTAAAAAATGACAATTTTATCATTACAATATTCATTTATTTTTCTTATTCTATCAAATACCAGTGAATTGCCACTGATAAGATAGACAAGCCAGCCTAGCTGTAGCAGCCAGGAGGCCTGAGGATGAGATAAGGAAGTCAAAAATAAAATCAAGAATCCAGTGGAGAAAATGCACCACCTATACCCAAGGGCCCCAGGAATAAGATGCTTCACCCTAAATCTCAACTCTCACTAGGACTGCTGGTCCCTGTCTGGCAAACCCACTCCAATTCTGTTGGAGATATGATGCATCAAATGACTCTGCAGGTATTGCACCCTCTATGTCTTTGGCAGTCACAAGCTACCCAAGAAAGAAAATTATTGACTTTGAAGTGTTTTGTACTATCAAGTGCTTCAAAATTAGGATCACATCTGATTTCAATGAAAACAATACTAAAACAAATACAAAAGAGGGGTGGAGCCAAAACAGCAGAGTAGAAGGATAACCTGTAAGAGCTCTTACCCCACAACCCATAAAATGCCTGTAAAAAAAATGACTCTAAACAAATTCTAGAGCATCAGAAGCCACAAAACGAAAGAATGAAAGAGATTTCCAACCCAAGACAGAAAAGGTCTAACACATGGGGTTTGGAGTGGAGTGAAGCCAAGCATTGGCTGAACTGGGTGACAAGAACAGAACTGGAGCAGGCTTCAGGACTCCATGGACAGCACCTGCAGTTCCCAGATCCCTCAATCCACAAACGCTAGAGACAGCTTCAAAGGTCAGTGAGAAAGCTCTTTCACCTTGGTGAAAAGGGAGCAGGATCATCCTGCCCTAGTTCCCACCCCAGGTGGCCCCAGGTGATGGCAGCATCCATGTTTGGAGCCCTCTGCCTAAAGACCCTGGGGAAATTGAACTGCTCATCTAGGTCTTAGCTCTGAGAAGGAGGAGTACAGGCTGGTTGAGTTGGTGGAGGCTCTGGAGAGGGAATTCTATTCACAGATCCAGGGTAGAAAAGCTTGCAGTAGGTCCCAGACCAGAGTGTAAGCCAGGAGAGGACTAAACTTCTCTCCTTTGATTGTGCCACCTTAGAAAAACTGAGAACTTACAGGTCTCCAGAGTGTAACCTCCTTGTGACTCAAAAGTTAAATAACTGGGAAAAATATAAGATTATAGAAGGTTAATTTCTTGGTGAAAAGGTATTTTCTTCCATCCTTTCAAATGAGGAAGAACAATTCATACCATCAGAGGAAGACATAAAAGTTAAGGCTTCTGCATCCAAAACTACCAAAACAAATGTTCAATTGTATCGGGCCAAGGAAGAGCTTAAAAAAGATTTTGAAAGTCAAGTAAGAGAGGTAGAGGAAAAATTGGGAAGAAAAATGAGAGTGATGCAAGAAAATCATGAAAAATGAGACAAAAACTTGCTAAAGGAAACCCAAAAAAATGCTGACGAAAATAACACCTTTAAAAATAGACTAA
Source organism: Potorous gilbertii (assembly GCA_028658325.1). Taxonomy (NCBI): domain Eukaryota; kingdom Metazoa; phylum Chordata; class Mammalia; order Diprotodontia; family Potoroidae; genus Potorous; species Potorous gilbertii. The sequence continues at coordinate 116,552,485 of CM053772.1, read as the reverse complement.
TTGAAATGGCAAAAGAGGCCCAAAAAGCCAATGAGCAGAAGAATGTTTTAAAAAGCGGAATTAGCTTAATGCAAAAGAAGGTTCAAAAGGTCATTGAAGAAAATAGTTGTTTAAAAACTATAATAGAGCAGATGGAAGCTAATGACTTTATGAGAAACCAAGGAATTACAAACCAAATCCAAAAAAAAATAGAAGACAATGTGAAATATGTCATTGGAAAAACAACTGATCTGGAAAATAGAACCAGGAGAGACAATTTAAAAGTTATGGGACTACCTGAAAGTCATGATCATAAAAAGAGCCTGGAAATCATCTTTCATGAAATTATCAAGGAAAACTGCCCTGATATTCTAGAACCAAAGGGTAAAATAGACATTGAAAGAATCCACAGATCATCTCCTGAAAGAGATCTGAAAAGAAGAGCTCCTAGGAATATTTTAAACAAATTCCAGGGTTCCCAGGTCAAGGAGAAAATATTGCAAGTAGCTATAAAGAAACAATTAGAGTATTGTGGAAATACAATTAGGATAACACAAGATCTAGCAGCTTCTACATTAAGGGATCAAAGAGCTTGGAATATGATATTCCAGAAGACAAAGGAACTAAGAAAAAAAACAATCTATCCAACAAAACTGAGTATAATACTTCAGGGGGAAAATGGTCTTCAAAGAAATAGAGGACTTCCAAGTATTCTTAATAAAAAGACCAATACAATAGAATAAAAAATTTGACTTTCAATCACAAGAATCAAAGAAACATGAGAAGGTTAACAAGAAAATGAAATCGTAGGGGACTTACTGAAGTTGAACTGTTTACATTCCTACATGGGAAGAAAATAGTTGTAACTCCTGAAAATTTTCTCAGTATTTGGGTAGTTGGAGGGATTATACACACATATATATGGATAGAAGACACAGGGTGAGTTGAATAGAAATGGATGATATATAAAAATTAAAATTATGGGGTGAGAGAGGAATATATGGGGAGGAGAAAGGAAGAAATGGAATGGGGCAAATTATCTCTCATAAAAGCAGCAAGAAAAAGTGTTTTCAATGGAAGGGAAAAGTGGGGAACTGGGAAGGAAAAAGTGAAGCTTACTCTCATCACATTTAGCTTAAAGAGGGAATTACATCACACTCAATTTGGTACAAAAATCTCTTTTACACTGTAGGAAAGTAGGGGAGCAGGGGCTAAGTGTATTGGGAGGATGATAGAAGGGAGGGTAAATGGGAGGAGAGAGTAATTAGAAGTGAACACCTTAGGGGAGGGACAAGGTCTAAAGAGAGAATAGAATAAATACGGGACAGGATAAAATGGAAGAAAATATGGTCTTTCACAGCATGATTCTTATAGAAGTCTTTAGCAAAACTACACATATATAGCCTATATTGAATTGTTTGCTTTCTCAGTCGGGATGGGTGAGGAGGGATGAAGGGAAAGAAGTTGAAACTCAAAGTTTAAAGAATGAATGTTCAGAATTGTTTTTGCATGCAACTGGGAAATAAGAAATAGAAGTAATGAGGTAAGAGAAATCTATCTGGCCCTACAAGAAAAGAGAGAAGATGGGGAGAAGGCAAGGGAGGGGTGTGACAGAAGGGAGGGCAGATTGGGGGAAAGGGTGATCAGAATGCATGGTGTTTTGGGGTGGGGGAGAGGAGCGATGGGGAGAAAATTTGGAACTCAAAATCTTGTGGAAATGAAGGTTGAAAACTAAAAGTAAATAAATAAATTAAACACAAACAAACAAATACAAAAATCATGTACTTAGCATCTGCATTGAAGCACCACTGATTCCTTTCATGTGATCTGCAGCTTTTCTCTCACTGCGAGCAAGGACCATCTTGAGTTTTGTTTGGTGTGTGTCTGTGTATGTGTGTGTGTCTGTGTCTGCGCCTGTGTGTGTGTATCTGTGTCTGTGCATACGTGTGTGCTTTGTTTTGTTTTAGTATCCACTGCACTTTATACAAAATAAATGCTTTAAAAATACTCTTTCATTTATTCATCTCTTCATTTTATCATTTGTTTTACAATGGTTTTCCTCTTGATGTTTCCTGGAGGGAGTGGAATCTACTTTTATTTGCTCTAATATTTTGAAATATTAAAACCAGTTAATGAAACATCATATTTCTGTTTCTAAAATATCAAAGTTTATAATTTCCTGACGTTTAGCTCCCTTTTTGTTGTAGATAGTTTTACCTCCAGAATCCTTTCTGGTTTTTTTTTCACTTTTTATTGTTTCTCAACTTTGGCAGGCACTGTTTTATTACCAAATATATTTATATTTTAATATCCACTGTACCTTTCAGCTAATCATAACATACATAAACTATAGTAGGTCTCTTAGAAAAACACCTAGAAAAACACCCCAGAGTACCTGGGAACTCTCACTACAGGATGAAGGTGCTCAATACCCTTTATGCAATAAGCATTTTATATACAAGGATACACTGTATAAGAAAACACTGACAGTGCCTTTGTGACATATTCCAAGAAAAATCTTGCTAAAGTCATATCAAGTAGAAGTAAAGATTTATTAGGAGCAAGATTTATCTTATGCCTTGGAAACAGCTTCAAGATTGAAGATAAGTTAATATTTTGTAATCAGAAACTGAAGAAAAACTAGACGTGTATATGCTTAACATAAAAATACTTAATGAAGTAAAACCAAAACTACAATGCTATTTTTACAGTTCGTATATTTAACTCTTACATACATATGCAAAAAATGCAACTATATAAATAATGTGTTATGTCTGTGTGTGTGTGTCTGTGTGTGTGTGTGTGTGTGTGTGTGTAATGTGCATAAACATAGAAAGAGATAGGAGGAGAGGTGGATATTTTTGCTGTTATTGCTTTTCTGTTTTGTTTAAAAGGCAGTATTAGTTCAGTTGAAATTACTATTCTATTCCTTTTACCAGTCTTTTTAAATGGAGATATTTGTTCATAAAGTCTTTCACAACTTATTTGAGATATTTGAATTTTTCCTCCTCTCTGTTCCTCCCATTTTCCCCGACATTCTTCCTTTCTCTATCCTCTAATCTTCATTTCCTCATTCCCTTCTTTTCTTCCTTTCTTTTCTTTTCCTTTCCTCCCTCCTTCCCTTTCTTCTTTCCTTCCTTCCTTCTTTCCTTCAATATACCACTGAACTGGGCTATATGGTATATGACATTTGAAAGTGTCTGGGACAAATAAGACTAAAGTTTGAAGGAAAAAGAACCTGACAGAAAGACAATATCATTTGACATCTGTATAGAATTTTTAAAAATTTTTTCTGAAATATTCATATTATTTTTAGTTTTTAATAAGTATAAAAGCTATTTATATAACATAAACACTGACAGTTCTTCACTCTGTAATCAAGAAAATGTAAGCATAATTTACGTTTATTATAAACTTAGCATTCTTAATTTTTCATTGTTATCTTTCATCTATTTTTCTTCTTGTCTATTGAGAATTTTAAAACACTTTTGCTTATTTCTTCTCCTCTTTCATTCCTTTAGAAGCTTTCACATTCTACTATTCAAAAAAAACACCCCTTTTATCTCCTAGACAATGATTCTTATTCTTTTTATTTTCCATTTCCATTTAGTAAGGTACCATAGATTCTCAGGAAGGTAAATGATTCAGTGGATAGAGCTCTGGTTCTGGAATCAGGAAGACCTAAGTTCAAATCCAGCTTCAGGCATGTACTAGCTATGTGACCTTGGGCAAGTCACTTAACCTCTGTCTGACTTAATCCACTGGAGAAGGAAGTGACAAACCACTCCAGTATCATTGCTGTGAGAAAACTCCATGGACAATATGGCCATCTAATCAGGAAGAGTCAGACACAGCTGGGCAACAGCAACATAGACTCTCTTCATAATTGTAGATGAACCCCTTCTCCATACCTTTACCATGTCTTTATTATCTTGTTTCAAAATCCTTTTTTAGATATAGGGCATAATTAATAAAATAGATATTGTCCAAGAAATTTCAAACTTATTTCTATTACCTTACTTTCATTCCCTTGATAGGGTTTTTGGACTTACAGAACCATGCTTCTACTGCTCATGTTGTATCTCTTTCCTTGTCTTAGATAAGTATCGTAACTCTTGTCTCAATTTTTTAAAGTGGTTTATTATGGTAAATATTCCATATGTAATGCTTTACCTTCACTTTCACAAATTCATGATATCCTTAGTGAACATATTCTCTTCATGGGTACAAATTACACATGTTCCATGTCTTCTCACAGTTAATATATTTCCATTTTTCTTCGTTATAGAATCCAAAAAAATATGCCAAAACTTTCTCTAGTTTTGTTAATAGAGTATTCTTAGTCAACTGCTTAACTGATTACTCCCTCACTCTCTCTAGCATTTGATATTGCTAACCATCTTCCCCTCTTGGATATTCTCTTCTTTCTGTTTTCAAGATGTTGTTATCACTGGTTATATTTCTAGTTGTCTACCCACTTATTCTCATTCACCTTTTCTAATTCATCACCATGTCACATCCCCTAACTATAGATATTTCCCATGGTTCTGTACTAGCCCTCCTTATCTCTCCATACTCTCTTGGAATGATTTCATCAGCTAGCATCAATTCAATTAGGTCTCTATGCTGATGATTTCCACATCTATATATGTCTAGTATGATATATCAGTTATTTTTACTGGAAGGTATGGAGAAAGGAAAGAAGGAAGGAAGGAAGAAAGGAAAGGAAAGGAGAGAAGGGAGAGAGGAAGGAAAGACAAGCAAGGAAGAAAACTACAAAGTAACAAGAGTTTACATACTTGTTTCCCTCCTTTCTCTCTTTTCTTTCTCCTTTGTTCCTTCCATTTGCCAAATTTCACTGTAATATCCTCTTGAGACATAAATATTAGCAAAGGGGGGACTGTCCTTAGATTCAAAGAGCTTACATTCTAATAAAGAAAAAAAATGTAAAGGGACTTAGGTATTGAATGGTGGTAGAAGGAATATTAAGGTACCCGAGAGGAGAATTTTTTTTTTTTGATTCCACAAAGCTAGGAACAAGTCTGGAAGGGTAATGAAGACAGGATAGCTACAGTCTCTCTCCAAAATGGAGATGTCAGGAGCAGTTTATCATTCTGAGAAAGGGGCAAGCCTTGGGGAATATTTCAGAATAAGCAGGTCACAGTGGTGTTTAGCTATTCTATGCCAAGAAAGTACTAGGAGCTGATGGGAGTTCCAACATTAGGAATAGAGGTATGGTTGTAAAGTCCAGAAAAGGGAAATGAAACCATAAAAAATAAACATATTTAATGCTGCTTGGGCCTTGTCTATTTCCTCAATTTGTATTTTGCCTAGACTCTATGCCTAGCCTTTAACTCCACCACTGTTCTCTAAAAGGGCTAATTTACTCAACATTGGAGGTCTCCTCTTTGAACTGAATTTTTCTGATTAGTAAGTGAATGCAAAGTCAACTCCATCTATCAAGGCCATTAGCATACTTCTTATTCTATCCTGCAAGCCATCCCCCAATCCTGTATTCTCATTTTGTCATCTCTCCTGTTGTTTCATACATAGTATATGACCCTACCTCTCTAACCATCTACACTTTTTATTTATATATTGAGTGGCTATGCAATTGTCTCACAAAAAGTAGCAAAGTAGTTTTTCTTTTCATTCATTCACTCATTTGCCAATGTTCTGGCTATAATTGTATTTATGGTGACTATGGCCATCCTTGCCTTTGTTCCTGATATTATTTCTCCATTAAAATACAAAGGACATAGACATTTTGAAGGGAAAACATAAATTGAATATTTATTTTTAATACTGTCAAAAATATAAAAACAATTATTTAAATTAATTAATGAAATGTAAATTATTACTTTAGAAAATATTCACTTCATTCAACGATATGCAAATGAAAACCATTTTGAGGCATTACCTTAAACTTATCCAGTTGGCAAAAATAATTACAAACAATGAAACAATGCTGATGAAGTTATGGAGAACAGGTGCATGTGTTCATTGCTGGCAGACTTACAAACCAATAAAATTTTTTTTGTAAAACAAGTTGAAAAAAATTACAAATCTTTTCACCTAAAAATTCTATTCTATAGAGTGACACTGAGAGTGCTATGAAAAAAGGAAAAAAAATTACTCATGTATTTTCATAATAGCAATATTTACGCAAATAAAACTGGAAACAATTTGAATTTCTAATTTTGGTATGACCCATCAGCTATGTCCATTAAATTCCTGCTTATCTTTAAAAAAATAGAGTATGAAAGTAGGCCATTAGAGAAGGTATTATTCTTAAGTTAGTATGAATTATATTGCCTTAAAAACATTTGGGTATTTGTCACACACTCATTACCAGGCTCAAAGTTCTATGATGAAATAAGCATTTATTGAGTGCCTCTGTATGGGGTATGGGGTGTTAAGCAAGGACTAGCACCTCTACTTATCTCCCTTTGGTCTCTTTCTTCATTCAACACTCACCTGCAACTCCAAGAAGTTGCAGCATGCTGAGGGGCTAGACAATGGTAAAGCCTTCTCAGAATATGGGCTAAACCAGGTTGAGGGTTACCCATAGGCAATAAAACCATTGCTGAGTCAGACTATTTCCTATCTCAAGCATATGAAGATTTCTCCCAACCATAAATGGGTGAATGAGAAAAATTTCTTCCAATGGGCCATGAAGGTAGCTGAACCATGCATTATGGAGTGCTTAGAGTTTGTTCAGACATTGAAGATGACAAGATCTTCGACGGTCATCACCAATCATTCTGACTTTTTTCTTGCCACTGATTTACAAAGACCTCAGAAGACAGAATGAGGCTAATAATTTTGTGCAATTCTGTCTTAAATCCAATTCATGCACAAGTCAAGAAATCACCCTGTAATGTAATTGTCCTTTTTGAATATGAAGGACAAATAACACTCTGTGTCAAAACTGTGTAAGATAGATAATTTTGATTACATTAAACTGAAAAGATTTGCCCCACCAAATCCAATGCAACCAAGATTCATAGGGATGAAGAAAACTGGGAGAGAATTTTTACAGCTAGTGTCTGTGATAAAGGCCTCATTTCTTGAACATATAGATAACTGAGTCAAATGTACAAAAATGCATGTTATTTCCCAACTGATAAATGGTCAAAGGATATGAACAGGCAGTTTTCAGAGGAAGAAATGAAAGGCATCTATAGTCATATAAAAATGATCTAAATCACTTTTGATTAGAGAGATGCAAATCAAAACAACGCTGAGGTACAACATTACATCCATCAGATTGGCAAACATGACAGAACAGGAAGATGATAAATGTTGGAGACGATGTGGGAGAGTTGGAACACTAATTCATTGTTGGTGCAGCTGTGAGCTCATCCAACTATTCTAGAGAACAATTTGATACTATGCGCAAAGAGCTACAAAATATGCATACCCTTTGACCCAGCAATATGGCTTCTAATACTGTATCCCCAAGAGATTATAAAAATGGTAAAGGGTCCTACATGTACAAAAATACTTATAGCAGCACACTTTGTGGTGGCCAAAACTGGAAATCAAGGGGATGCCCATTAATTGTGGAATAGCTAAATAAATTATGGTATGGGAATGTAATGGAATACTATTGTGCTACAAGAAATGATGAACAGGAAGACTTCAGAGAGACCTGGAAAGACTTATATGATCTGATGCTGAGCAAAAGGAGCAGAACCAGGAGAACTCTGCATAGCAATGACCATAATGTGCGAGAGATTTTTCTGGTACACTTGGAACTTCATTTCATTGTAAGGACTTGAAACAATTCCCAGTGGTCTTTTAAGGCAAAATGCCTTCTGCATCCAGAGAAAGAACTATAGAATTCAATCGTAGAATGTAGCAGATCATTTTTTTTCCTGTGTATTATGTTTTGGTTTGTTATATGATTTCTCCCATTCATTTTGATTCTGCTGCACAGCATGACTATAGAGAAAATGTATTTAATAGGAAAAAAAAGAAACTGTGCTGAGTGTTTTAAAAATATAATCCCCTTTGAATGTCACAACAACCCTGGGAAGCTGTTACTATTATGAACCCTTTTTTTGTGTTGATGAAATTGAAGCAAATTTCAAGTGACTTGGCCAATGTTACACAGTAAATATTTAAGTCTAGATTTTAACTCAGGTCTTCTTGACTCCAGGTTCAATGTTCTATCAACTACATCACCTAACTGCCTACTATATGTCAGGAATCTTCACTTATCTAAACACCATTAAGGCATAATGCTTGTCACATTATTCTCTACATAAGGGATGCTTAAAGAGTATTTGTTGACATTCTGTTGGGGATGGGGCCCAGGTGATGAAATAAAAGCAGTAACTTCTCCAAGCTTTCCCCCAAACCCTCCAAATACCTGTAAAAATGACTCTAAACAAAGCAGAGCTTCAAAACCCAAAAATTGGCAGTGAAATAAATCATCAGTCCAAAACAACCTGGAAAGTAGACAGGAAGGGTTTTTCACATCCAGCAGGGAGCAGAGAGGAGTTTCATGTGGGTCACACCAACACAGACATATCAGAGCTGGCCTTACGGCATTGAATCACGGGCAACTGAGGCAGTTTCTAGGTTTCTCAACCCACAAACACCTAAAAGCTCAGTAAGAAAACTCTGTGGGACCTGGGTGAAAGAGGATCTAGCAGTCAGGAAGGTTCTAGTGCCAGGGCAGTGGGGATGGTGGCTGGGACAGCCAGAGGTGTAGTGGTGGCTTCTTCTGGAGCTATCGGAACACATTGGGTGGGGAATCGAGCAGCTGATACAAAATCCCTGAAGCCTGGGACAGTACACCCACCCCCATTGAATGCAGAGTTCTACCTTGACAAAGAGTTAGAAAGTCAAGTGTTTGTCTGGGAAGATAAGTAAATATTGTAAAAGACTTCAAGATCAGGGCATAAAAGCAGAGGACAGCAGAGTCAAAGCTCCTACATAGAAAACCTCCAAGAAAAAATATGAATTGGTTGTAGATCATGGAGGAGCTCAAAAAAGCTTTTGAAAATCACATAAGACTAGTAGAGGAAAAATTGGGAAGAAAAATTAGAGTGATGTTAGATAATCATGAAAATTGAGTCAACAGCTTGGTAAAGGGGACCCAAATTGATGAAGAAAATAACACCTTAAAAATAGACTAACACAAATGGCAAAATAAGTCCAAAAACCGAAGGAGGAGAAGAATGCCTTACGAAGCAGGATTGGCCAAATGGAAGAAGAGGTCCAAAAGCTCACTGAAGAAAATAATTCCTTAAAAATTAGAATGGAGCAAACAGAAGCTACTAAATTTATGAAAAATCAAGAAATTATAAAACAAAGCCAGAGGAATGAAAAAATAGCAGACATTGTGAAATATCTCATTGGAAAAACCACTGAACTGGAAAGCAGATACAGGAGAGATAATTTAGAAATTATTGAACTTCCTGAAAGCCATGATCAGATATAGACTTGACATCATCTTTCAAGAAATGATCAAGGAAAACTGCCCTGTTGTTCTAGAATCAGAGGGTAAAATAGAAATTGAAAGAATCCATCAGTCACTTCTGAAAAGAGATCCTAAAAGGAAAACTCCTAAGAATATTGTTGCAAAATACTAGAGTTCCAAGGTCAAGGAGAAATAACAAGAAAGAAATAATGCAAGCACTGTGGAATACAATCAGAATAACAAAAGGTCTAGTAGATTCTACATTAAGGGATCTAGGGACTAGGAATAAGATATTATGGGGGTCAGAGGAACTAAAGTTAAAACCAAGAATCACCTGCCCAGCAAAACTTAGTATAATCCTTCAGGGAAGAAGTAGGAAAGTGGATATTCAATGAAATAGAGGACTTGCAAGTATTCTTACTGAAAAGAGCAGAATGAAATAGAAAATTTGACTTTCAAATACTTGAATTACAAAAATCATGAAAAAGGCGAACAGGAAAGAGAAATCATAAGAGATTTATTAAAGTTGCATTGCTTACATTCCTACACGGAAACATGATATTTTTAACTCTTGAGACCTTTCTCAGGATTAGAGCAATGTTAAATAGATAGATAGATAGATAGATAGATAGATAGATAGATAGATAGGTAGGTAGATAGATAGCTGGTACAGGGTCCAATGAATATGAAGGGATGATACTGAAAAAACAAAATTAAGGGGTGAGAGAGGAATATATTGGGAGGAGAAAAGTAGAGATAGGATGGTAAATTATTTCACATAAAAGAGGCAAGAAAAAAGTTTCTCAATGGAGGAGATGAAGGGGGAGGTGAGAGGAAATGAGTGAGACTTACCCTCCTCGGATCTGGCTTAAGGAAGGAGTAACCTACACTCATTTGGGTATCTTACCCTACAGGAAAGTGGGGAGGGGAAGAAAATAGGATGAGGGAAGATGATGGAAGGGAGGGAAGATTGGGGGAGAATGTAGTCAGAATTTTGCAAAGGAACAGAGTCAAAGGAGAAGATAGAATAATTGGGGGGACAGGCTAGGATGGAGGGAAATATAGTTAGTCATTCATAGAATGACTATTACGGAGATGTTTCTCATAACTACACATGTATAACATATATTGAATTGATTGCCTTCACCATGGGGGTGGCTAGGGAAGAAGGGAAGGACGTTGGAATTCAAAGTTTTAAAAACAAATACTAAAAAAAAGTTGTTTTTACATGCAACTGGGAAATAAGATATATAGACGATGGGAGGAATGATAAAATGGAGGGCAGACTATGGGACTGGGTAAGCAGAATGTATGCAGTCTTGAGTGGGGGGGGGGAATGGAAAGATGGAGAGAAAATTTGAAACTAAAAGTCTTGTGGAAATAAATGTTGAAAATTAAAAATACATAAGTAAAATCTTTAAAAATAATATATTCAACTTTATTTCCTACAATACCAGAGGAAATAGTTATCTATGAGATTTTTAAGCTACTCAAGAAAACAAATTTTCCTTTTATAGAAATTTGGGATTCTTCCCACTGCATTGGCTTATTTCAAACATTGAAACAAAGCTAGCTGCTCAAATTCAAAACTGGACAGACTGATTTATTTCCACAGCTGACCTAAGAATCCACTTGGTAAATCAATAAGGCCATGGGTATTTCTGTTCACTGTGGACTTACTTGAATCCAAACATTTTCCCTTAAGCAAAAACAAATCGTATACCAGCCATTGAGAAGCACATACAGAACGCTTATATTGATGAAGTATTTAAGAGCTTTGAGATCATAACATTGCCATTTTCACTCTGTCCACATAAAGCAGCCCCCTAGCAATTATTTTATGGCCCTTCAAGTCACTTTACTTGAAAAGAAGATGAAAGCAGGTCTGCCCTGACAGTATACCAGTGTACATTATTTAAGATGTTGATTTTCTCTAGCTAGGGGCTGTCCTTTTTACAGCAGTCAAAAGAAATGTTTAGACTTCTTCATTTAAGACAACAATAGCAACAACATTTAAACAGAGTTGAAATACCAGGGGTTTTGAATGACAAATGCCATGTCAAGTAGCAAGATTACAGATTGAGTTGGAAATAACCTTCAAAATTATCAAAGCCAGTTATCTCATTTTGTGTTGGTCCTTTGTTGCTGAAGAAGACCATGCCAACAGAGAAATGATGACATGACTTGCACTTGACTTTGCTTTAAGTGAGGGAGGGCTGTGCAAGATCACCAGTCTCACTTCTCCTCTAGAGCCATCTGAATCCAGTGAGGAAAGAATAGATTGAGGTAACTTCATTGTGGTCATGCCAGTAATAAGTAGCATAACTAGTATTTGAACATGTCCTCTGGCTACTTGTTTGCACTTTTCTACTATAGCATGGGAATCTTCCCACAGCACTAGAGTTACATAGTCATTCTTATCAGTTCAGGTCTCTCTCTCCCTACTTTGATCAAAGAATCTCAATTCTACTTTGATTACACATTTTTAACCTACATATGTCTCTGTAGTATTTGCTGAATAAAAAAATGACTATAATATAAAATCACTTCAGTAAGTCAGTTTTAGTTATTTGTCATTTGTCTGAAGGTTTTAAAATTTTATATGTATTTATATACACACATACATATATAATGTATGTATACACATATATATAAGTTATGCATATACATATATATAATATTTATATATAATATATACATATATAGTGATAAAAGAGAATGCATTCAAATATAGGATAGCAGAAGCAGCATTTAATCAGAGCTCCAATAATGTCATAATGACACTGAATTTCACTGTCATCAATTTGGGTCATTGTTCATAGTTTGCTGTGGAGCTGTAAAAATGCCTGTTCATCTGAGGCCAATGAATAAATGTATATGTATCCCTCTTTATATGCAGGTCATTCTGAATTTACCAGTTCTAAATCACTAGGCAGTGATGCAGGTCTGATCTCTTAACTGTTTGCTTGCCAAGGGTAATACATGCTTGTTGTCTAAGTGCTAGTGTAATCTCAAAATCATGCCCCACTTGTCATTTTCTATGCTAAGAAGGTACCCCTGGTTGAGATGGCTCATCTAACAGCTTCTGAACATGGAAATGGACAATCCCATTCACTTCATTAAGTGCTTAAGGAGTTGTAGAGGGGATCTCCTAGAAAGATTCAAGTGCAATTTTGAATGGTTAGTGTTGCCTTTTGTTTTGTTTTGCTTTTATTCTCACAAACCACATTTAAGGAACCCACCCACAGTGGTAAAATCTCTGTAGGACCTTGCAAAAAGATTCAACTAAACTGCCTTAAAAGTAGCTTTTATATGAAGCTTTAAGGTTTACAATGTGCTTTTCATATGTTAACTTATTTGATCCTCGCAATAATCCTAGGAGGTAGGTGCAAGTATTATCTTTTTTTTTATTTTAACAAATAAGGAGACTGAGTCATAATGTGATTAATTATTTGCTCAGGTATGTGTGTGAAGCAAGTCTCAAATTCAGATCTTCTGTAAGTGAAATAGCCTTGCTGACTTTTAAAAATAAGAGTCAAGAGATAGTATGCCAGGAATGAGGAAGCTGCAGCCTTGGAGCCACATGAGGTCCTCTAGGTTCTCAAGTGCGACTCTTTGGCTGAATCCAAACTTCACAGAATAAACTCCCTTAATAAAAGGATTTGTTCTGTAAAACTTGGATTCAGTCAAAAGGACTTACCCAAAGACCTAAAAGGCCGCATGAGACCTTGAGGTCATAAGTTCACCCCTGTATAACCTCCTCATTTTACAAATGAAGCAACTGAATTTCAAAGAAGTGGACTCCCCACCCAATATTGCTTCCACTGCAACAGAGTTCCTTTAATTAAACCCCCATGTTTTACAGAGGAGTACAATGATTTTATTCTTTAACTTGCATGTGGGTCCTCAATAAAACTAAAAGACACAAAGAAAAAGGAATAAAGCAGTTTAAGCAAAGAAAACACATCTTTATAGAATATCAGGTACACAGTTCAGCTTATAAGCCAATTAAGAAAGAATTTGGGTGAGACTCTAGAGTTAAAGTATATCAGTTGCTCTTTAATGAGCCTGAAATCATTCAGGCTAATGAAAAATTAATTCACTTGGACAAGACTAAGGTTGAATGGGCAATTCAATAAAGGCAATAAAGAGGGTACCACTGACTGTATTGCTTCTATGATTTTTTTTTTAAACTTTTCAATCAGTGATTCTGCTATATGCTTGCTGCCAATATAGTTTCTACTTGTGGTTTTTGGCAAAATAGAAATTTATGAAGCTATCTTTTAAACAGAAAATATCTCTAGGATAATTGGAAAATAAAACATTCTCTCTAGTTTTTGAATACTATTTTGTGAGTTGAAGACTGCTTTGAAAATATGACTGTTCTTTCTTCATTCAAGTTAATTTCTCTCTGTCCCCACTATTTCAAATTATTTCCATTTTTTAGAACTAAATTAAACTTTTTCCCTGGTATTCACCATAGGAAAACTGCAGCAACTTCTAAAGTCTCAAAATAACCTTAGGACAAGATAAAATTCTAAGACCCCAATATTATAGCAGTTAATTTCTTCAATTTTTATAGATAACTCTGGTGAGTTTATTTTTTTTTCAAAATAAATAAATGAAATGAACACAAACAAAAAATATTCCTTATGTTTTCCTGAATGTGGACATGGAAATTCATTTAGGATGTAAAGAAGTGGAAGTCTGTGGACACAACCATATTCCTAGTATAGAAACTAGTGGACATTAGTGTGGAGCCCATAAGCTGAATGGACACAGGTATTCTGTTCATTTCCTTCTATTCACCATCAATACTGGTAGTTGTAGCAGAATTGATCATGTAAAACTCTGGGTCAGTTGCAAAAGTAGCTAAAGTAAATAGGTCAATGAGACCAGGGTCTGTTCATTTATTGCATATAGATTAGAAATGGTGTAAACAAGTCCAAACCATTTAGACTAGACCATAATGAAAGGCATTCCATTAATTTTCTATGGTCTGTCACCATAGAACCTCATCATTTATAATTATTTTATTATCTTCATTTTTACTATGATTTATCATTATCCACTGAACTCAAAACACTGTATTACATGTTGTGAGAAAATTTAAACAACATAAAGATGTCAGTCAAGGAGTCAGGTTAATGGAGCTTTGACAGGAGAAAAGGTGGATCTGTTGTAAATAGTCCTAATAAGATTAGCTTCTCTTGCTCACTAAGGTTAAATATAGGCAGCACAGGAAATCAGTGGAAAAGAAGAAATTTACAAAGCTATCTTTTAAACAGAAAATATATCTAGAATAATTGAAAAATAAAGCATTCTCTCTAGTTTTTGAACAATATTCTTTGAGTTGAAGACTCTTTTGAAAATATGACTGTTCTTTCTTCATTCAAGTTAATTTCTCTGTGGCTTCCCCAAGTGGTCCTTTAAATAGTGACTGAAGAGTTGACTGCACTGGAAGAATGAACATAGTGGAGGAGTGTCTTTGGGGCAGAACTGTCCCGAGGTCTCTAGTAAGCTGGATGGTTATCCCTACGGGTCCAAGCTCTCTTCTGTGAGCTTTGTTAAATTCATATATATCAGGTTTTACTGTAAGCTGGAGAGATTTTTTTTGTTTTTTTCTGTCATTTTTCAGTTATATTCTACCCTTTGTTACCTCATTTGGAGTTTCATTGGCAAAGGTACTGGGGTGCTTTGCCATCACTTTCTCCAGCTCAGTTTACAGATGGAGATCTGAGACAAACAGCTTTTGGTGACGTGTCCAGGGTCACATAGGTAATTAAGTATATGAGACCCGATAAGAACTCAAGAAGATACGTCTTTCTTATTTCAAGTCCAATGCTCTATTTATTGTGCCAATTCATAGAGTGTAAGCTAAAAGACTCATCAATGATGACATTGCATCATGAACAGAATTTCCTTGATGCTCAAGATCATTTCACTTTTTAATTTCTATTCACAAACTCAAGACTGGTGCTTGTAGACACTATGGGCTTAGTCAGTAAGTCAGCAAGTATTTATTGATTACAAATATGTGCTTAATAAACTATGTGGCATACTGAATAGTGAGTTGGTCTCAAAACCTGGGCTCAAGGGCACTTCTGACACATAAAATCGTGAACCTTGAGTGAATCACTTAACCACTCAGTGCTCAACTGTGACTAAAAATTACAGAGAAAGTGTTGCCTTGAATTGGTTGAAGTTTATTTTCTGCAAAAGAAGTTTCTATACCTATACAGAATTGCAGGTCCAATCACTCTTCTTCCTTTGTGCTAGGCACATTGCTGGATAAAAGGTGCACAAAGACAAAAGTAAAAGAGTCCCTGAATGCAGGTAACTTACATTTCAATGGAATAGTAAATCTCTAATTATGTATCTATCATCTCCATCTCTATTTCTGTCACTCTGTCTCTGTCTGAGAGTGTCTCTGCATAGGCATATATTTACATATATTTATCTATATTTCTGTTTGTATATCGGTGTAGATTAATATCTATCTATACAAATACGAAGCATACTTATGGGGGAGGGGCAAGCACTAGAAAGTTGGACAGAGGAAAATAGAAAAGACTTAATGTAAAGATGGTACTTAATTAGAGCTTTTTATTAAAAAAGGGACTCTTTGGGGGCAGAGCCAAGATGGCGTAGTAGAAAGACTCACATATGCTAGCTCAGAAACCACAGCCCATGGATTTCCTCTAAAAAGAACTCCCAACAAATTCTGGAAAGTGGAAGCCATGCAGCAGCACAGTGAAGGAGATTTCCGTTGCAGAGAGCCCTGAAAAACCGATCCCAAAAGTCCATCGCACACCGTGATGTGAGCGGAGCCCTACCCTGCCCTGGCCGCATGGCACTGAAAGGAGCAAATCCGAGCAGGCTTCAGGGACGGAATCTCCAGCGGCCGCGAATGTTCCTCCACCCACAGACGCACAGGTCAGTGAGAGAGATGTCTGGACAGGCTGAAAGGGGAGCGGGGTGTCTCCAAAACTTGGGGCACCTAGGGAGGCAGCAGCAGAGGCAGTGGGCAGTCAGAGGTTCCCAGAGGAGGCAGGAGGGTCGACAGCAGCTAGATTGCAGAAGGTCTCTGCATAAACGCCCTGAGGGAACTGAGACTGGGAGGCGGCCCTGACCCCACCTGAAAACCTGATTTAATCATACCCTGAACAGCAGCTAGGCCAGTTGCCAAAAGCCCTGAGGCTGGGGAGCAGCATTTGAATCTCAGACCCCAAGCACTAGTTGGGCCCATGTAGGTGAGGGTGGCCAGACATCTCAGAAGTCAAGAAACTGTCTGGGAAAATGCACAGAAAAGGGAAAAAAAAATAAGACCATAGAAGGTTACTTTCTTGGGGAGCAGATGATTCTGCCCTTACTCTCTGATGAGCAAGAAAACTGCTTACCATCAGGTAAAGACACAAGAGTCAAGGTCTCTGTATCCCAAACACCAGAAATAGATATCCAATGGGCTCAGGCCATGGAAGAGCTTAAAATGGATTTTGAAAATCAAGTTAGACAGGTGGAGGAAAAACTGGGAAGAAAAATGAGAGAGAAGCAAGAAAAGCATGAAAAACGGGTCAATAGTTTAATAAAGGAGAACCAAAAAAAATGCTGAAGGAAATTACACCTTGAAAAATAGGCTAACTCAATGGGCAAAAGAGGTTCAAAAAGCCAATGAGGAGAAGAATGCTTTCAAAAGCATAATCGCCAAGTGGAAAAAGAGGTGCAAAAACTCACTGAAGAAAATAATTCTCTCACAATTAGAATGGAACAGATGAAGGCTAATGACTTTCTGAGAAACCAAGAAATCACAAAACAAAATCAAAAGAATAAAAAAATGGAAGAAAATGTGAAATATCTCATTGGAAAAACAACTGACCTGGAAAATGTATCCAGGAGAGATTATTTAAAAATTATGGGGCTACCTGAAAGCCATGATCAAAAAAAGAGCCTAGACATCATCCTTCATGAAATTATTAAGGAAAACTGCCCTGATATTCTAGAAC
>CM053772.1:116507918-116534570 GCA_028658325.1 Potorous gilbertii | reverse complement strand
CAAGCATTCTTGATGAAAAGACCAGAGCTGAAAAGAAAATTTGACTTTCAAACACAAGAATGAGAAGAAGCATGAAAAAGCAAACAGCAAAGAGAAGTCATAAGGGACTTACCAAAGTTGAACTGTTTACAATCCTATATGGAAAGACAATATTTGTAACTCCTGAAATCTTTCACTATCTGGGTAGTTGCTGGGACTACACACACACACACACACACACACACACACACACACACATACATGTACACACGTGTGCAAACACACACACATGCATGCACACACAGAGACAGAGAGCACAGAGTGAATTGAATAGAATGGGATCATATCTTAAAAGAAATCAAGGTAAATGGTGAGAGAGAAATGTAGTGGGAGGAGAGGGGGTGAAATGGAATGGGGTATATTATCTCTCATAGAAGAGGCAAACAGGAGACTTCTTAGTGGAGGGGAAAAGAGGAGAGCTGAGGAAAAAAATACATAAAGTTTACTCTCATCACATTCGAGTAAAAGAGGGAATAATATGCCCACTCATTTTGGTATGAAAACCTATCTTACAGTACAGGTAAGTGGGGGAGAAGGAGATAAGCAATTTGGGGGGGATGTTGGAAGGGAGGGCAATGGGAGGAGGGAACAATTTGAAGTCAACACTCTTAGAGAGGGACAGGATCAAAAGAGAGGATAGCAACAATGTGGGGCAGGATAGGATGGAGGGAAATATAGTCAGTCTTACACAACACGACTATTATGGAAGTCACTTGCAAAACTACACAGATATGGCCTATATTGAATTACCTGCCTTCCCAAAGGGAATGGGTAGGGAGGGAAGAATGGGGAGAAGTTGGAATTCAAAGTTTTAGGAACAGCTGTTGAGATTGTTCTTGCTTCTAGGAAATAAGAAGTACAGGTAATGGGGACTAGAAAGTTATCTGGCCCTACAGGGCAAAAGAGAAGATGGGGACAAGAGAAGGGAGGGATGATAGAAGAGAGGGCAGATTCCTGATAGGGGAAATTAGAATGCTCAATGTATTGGGGTGAGGGAGGGAACAAATAAGGAGAAAATTTTGGAACCCAAAATCTTTTGAAAATCAATGTAAAAGGTAAAATAAATAAATTTGTATCAGTAAATAAATAAATAAATAGGTGGAAATGCAAAAAATATAAATAAAAAAAATAACATCAATGATGCCATCCAACTCTAAAAAACAGGGGGACTCTTCAAGAAAGAGATGGGAACGACAACATTTCAGGCCTGGGAGATCGCTAGTGAAAATGTATGAAGAAAGGAAACAGGACATAATGCATTAAAATGACAGAAGACCAATTTAGTAACATTCACTGCAAATTTGGTTTAACAGTAGGAGACATAAAGCAGATTAAAGAGTAACAAAATGGGAAAAGCAGATTAAGTATACATGTAGAGATTTAAATTACAAACATAGAATTTATATTTGATCCTAGTGGTCATAGTTAACCATTATAGTTTATTGAGGGAGTGACATGAGCAATTATTGCTCCAGGAAAATCACTTCGGCAGTTATTTGTAAAATCAATTTTAGTGGAGAGACTGAGGCATAGAGACCAATAACTAATGTATGTTTGTTGTTTGAGTTCTCTGATGGAAATATACCTTGGTGTGTTTGTGCCAAAGGTATTGATTGGGACCCTAGCAGACTGCATTGGGAAGACAATATTATCTCTCTTGAAGGAACTTTTTCTTATAAAAAGAATGAAAATTACTAACAATTAAGCATCTTAGAGTCTGTATGAAACGTAAGAAAGATATGTAGGGTGTATTTCAGCTTACTTACATTAAAACTGCCCTAGGACGTCTGGGAAAACTTCAATGTAAAGGCGTAATGAATCAGTAGTGAGTGACATTAATTGAAGGGAACTTTCGCGGGGGAAAAGGTTACAGAACAGGGTTAAAGGAGCAAGAACTGGAAACATGGGCTTAAATTTCAGCTTAGATACCCAAGAGCTGCATGATCATGACCAAGTCTCTTATATTCGTGGAAACTCAGTTCCTTCATGCTGTCAAATGAGGATAAAAACTTTACCTACTATCTAGAATTTGTGTGAAGGCAGTACTATAAGATAAAATACAAATAAAATTATCATTCATCTAAATTTTGTGATGGGACCTGGAACCACAATTTCTGCCCTTCCCATGTCATTAGAACTGTCTGAAGAATTGAAGCCTAATTCACTAAAAATAAATTTTCATAATGAATTGTGTCTATGTGATGTCCCCAAGTAAATTAAGTTGTTATTAAGAGGAAATAATGGGCGTAAGTGGATTGCTTCATTATCTCATCTGGAAGAGATTTTTAACACATTTTGAGTCGCAAATTTCATTGTCAGTTTGGGGAAGCCATTATTTCAGAATAATATTATTATAAAACAAAAATCATAACTGAGGAAACATTAAATTTCAGTTAGAGGTTAATGAAAATGAAAATGTAATTTTTTCCCCTATAGGCTTATAGGGGAAATCCTTGAAATTCCCTTGAAATCCATTCACGGATCCTAAGTTAAAAAATCCTATCTAGAGACAGCCAGAAGTAAATAAAAGCAAAATCTTGACAACATAGAAAATGACAAATTGAAACAAAATGAAAACAAACAATAAGTTCTTATCGTTGTTCCCTCTCATTGTCAAATTTGGTTATCTTCATTGATGACATGACAGACTGATTAGTTGATTGAATTGTCCATTCATTCATTCATTGGATTTTGACTTCAACTAAAACGGAACTCCTGATCACCACTCTGTCTTCACCATCTTCCTTCTCCCTACTTATTTTTTTGCTGTGTTTTTTTTTTGGCTTTAGTGGTGCAGTTCTCATTATGATTGAAGTAGATGAAAGTAAGCTCTGATTAAATTGAAATAGGCCAAGATGTTCTTAACATGAAGTCTTCCTAAGGCATTCAAGCATATTAACTCTAGACTTTAGTTTCATATTAATCTGTAATAAAGTGGACCCTCTAAAGAACAAGTAGTATCATACAGAATATGATTTTCCAAAGCAAATTACTCAATTTTCCTACATATATCTTTGCAATATGAGCCTTTCTTTTAATACGGTGGATGAAAATTTATCAGGCGATCTCTAAGATGCTTCTTAATCTTACTACATATGGACAAATGGGGGAAAGAGCTCTAATATTTTGTTAAAGAAGAAGGGAATTAATACAAATCAGAAAGAACATGTATAATGTTCTTTCAGGATGATGTTGTAACCCTGTTTGCTGTTTCTTGATGTACCTTGTGTATGTGTGTGTTTTGAAATAAAAGTATTATATTGACTTTTCAAATGTACTAAATTTCTTTGAATCACTTTTTCTCAACAAAGAGTGTACAGTAATGGAAAAGACTACTTAATAAAAGCAAGAAAATCAATTTAAAATACTTGGAAATGGAAACATTTTGCATATGGGTTTTATGTAAAAGTAAATTATTTTTAAAATCCTTTATACTTGAATAATATATTGTTTCTGGTATATGAGAATGTTGTTAGTTATTCCAGAACTGTCCCTAAGGAGTACCTTAATAAAACACAGGGCAATGAATAATGTTTCTCTGGACTTAAAACTAGTTGTCTCTGATGATCAGCTTCTCATTTCCTTTTATTAATTCAGTATGGCTTGTATGGCTTATATGAATGCCATACATCAAGTATTAGGAGAAGGGAAGGAAATAAGTATTTATGTAGTGCCTACTATATGTAGCAGTCACTGTGCTAAGTGATTTTTTTAAATTATTAGCTCATTTTTTCCTCATCCTACAGGCTTGCAGCTATTAATTATCTTTTTGCAGTTGAAGAAATAGGTGCAAACAGAGTTTAAAAGACTTGTCAAAGGTCACACAACTAGTATCTGAGACTGGATTTGAACTCATAAAGATGACTTCTCCTGATACTAAGTCTAGGGTTTTATCCACTAACTGCCTCTTCCTACAAACAATAGTGCATTAATAGTTATTATATTAGCTATTATAAAGATTCAGCTGTAGCAACTAAGGGATTATCTTTTCCCCCTTCAATGCAGAGCAGATTCAGTGTGTGTAGGTGTGTATGTGTGTGTGTGTGTGTGTGTGTGTAGATGCCAATATTTGCTATCTCTGTGTCTTTTATTTTAATTTTTACTGATGCTTTGTTTTTATATTATATACACAAAAATATTGTTCCCACTTCATGACAGGTTTCTATTAATGTAGTAAAACAATAGTTAACTAAAAGTAACAGCAATTATAGTAACTTAATCTGAAATATGCATGCAGCATTTGATATCAGCACCCCAGACATTTCTTTAAAAAAAATTAGTGAAAATCTATTTTCTCTCTCTCCCATCCCCAAAAAATGAAAAAAGAAAAGAAAAAAATTTTAGCAAATTTGCATGGTCAGGCAAAATATATTCCTCCAATGGCTGTATATAATTTACATGTGTATTATTTACATGTGTATTATTATATACATATATCTACATGTATATTATTATATGTATGTTATTTATATATACATACATATATGTGTATATGACATCCATACAAATATATATATAAAATTTCACACCATAAACTCATTGTCTTTCTGTCACAAATAGCATTGTAGAGAGAGACAGAGAGACAGTGTGTTTTAAAATGTATCAAGTCCTGGTGAAACTAGTGAACTAGGCTAATTGAGATGTCAGTGATCCAGCTATTGAGTTTACCAAACTTTCTGGCTTTCCTTCTTTTTTGGGGAGAAGGGAGGAGGAGTGATGTTCTTTCACCTTCCTGAAGAAGAATATTTTTCCTTTTCACCTCCAGTGTTCCATGAATGGGAACTGGTGGTTTGAAAATGAAAATAAACTTAGTAATTGTTTGACCACTTAAAACTGATGACTTCTTAATGACGTGTCTCAGGAGGAGTCTTCTTCCCTCTAATGTACTCTGCTTTCAGTTAAATATGCAGCTCAAACTCCTTACAGTTTTCACTGATGAAATTCAAATGTATGTAACATGTCATCATATTGTTCTGCTCTTTATACAAGCCCTTTTGGCAGAGCACCAAAAGGTGATGTGCATATTTCACCTACCTATCAACCACTTCCATGTCATCAAGAGTTGATGGATTTTCTCCATTTCTAAAATTCTTTTGACCACACAAAATAGTTAGAAAATTCATACATAATGACCCCTCCCCCCAACCCCTCTTCCTTCTCACATGCCTCCTATATGGAGACTGAAACTTATTTGTAAACATACCTTTCACAGTATAACAAAATAAAGTTTAATTGAAAGGGGAAAGAAAGCAAAACAGAAACTTTTGAATAAGCTCACCGTAGTTCCAAAAAAACTGTATAAATCCCTTAAGTCAGTGTCATTTCCAGAGCTTTAGAGATTGAAATTCCCTTGTCTTTACTGACTGTTTCAAACTGTATGGAGATGGAGTATAGACAGCCTTTACTGCTCCCCTCTTATAATGGTTTATTCCTTTAAGAATGAATTGAAAATAATATTAAACACTTACTCTGTTCTAGGCACTTTACTAAGCTCTGAGGTTATAAAAAAATAGCCAAATAACACATTCCTTTTCCATAAGGTGATGATATCCTAAAAGAGGAAGATCATACATAAAAGTGTTCTAGAGTTAGGGAGAAGGTTTAATATGGTTGGAAATGGCTTGTTACAGGCAAGATCATTAAAAACTCACTTACCATATTCCAGAGTCATGGGATCAGAATCTGAGTTTCAATGGGAAAAGAAGAGTAAATGCAAGCACCAGCACTATCATTACACTTCCATTTCCTTAAGTTATTTCAATTACCTTAAAATAAGAAAGACTGAGAAAAGTTTACAAATATATATATATATGTATATATATATATATGTATACACACACACACACACACACACACACACACACACATATATATATATATATATATATATATATTATTCCAATGTTTCTTCTTGCTTTCATAGTTCATCAGACAATGAGATGATTACATAATCATCTATCGAGCTTTAGCAATAGAGGGTTGGTTGCAGATACTAAAAGTCACATTTACATAATACCAATCCTCAGCAAAGGACATTATAGAATTGATACAACTCTTTCCCTCCTCTTTAGTTTTCTAAGTTCAATACTCATAGAAAACTCTGGATTTATCTAAATATTCACTTTAGTGTGTTCAGATAGATTCAGTAGCAGCTATGAAAAAATTATGACTCAAATTCCAGTTTAATATCTTTGATTTGGAAATGGAAAGGACTTCAGAATTCATCTAGTTCAATCCCCTCACTTATATATGAGGAAAATAAGGCCTGGGCAGGTTAAATGATCTTTTCAAAGCTATCCAAGTAGCATTAGAGACAGAATTTTAAGCCAGTTTCTCAAATTCAGAGTACATGAACTTTCCATTATTCTATACTTGAAGAATTCCCAGAAAGACACCATTTTCTTCTCTTATCCCAATAACATAGGTAAGTCTCTTTCTTCATTTCTCCCCAAACATTAAGCAAAAGTGAGTCTTAATGTCCCAGTACTGTTGCTGACCTTCACTCATGTTATAAATCATTGTCAGATTTCAGTTAAGAAGGCAACGTGAAAGGTCGTAGAGGAGCCCAGCTATCTCCCACATACAAGCAAGAAAATATAGAAAAAGAAGTAGATAAGTATACACACACATATATACACATATGCATACACACACATATGTGTACATACATGTACACATATGTGTGTGTATATACATGAGAGAGAAAGAGAGAAGTGCATCATGTATGTCAGCAGAGAAATGAAAGTAAACTTTTATATATAGTTTAGAATTTCACAAAAAGATGGCCACATGCCTCTCTGTTGGGAGAGACCTACACCATGGAAGTCATTGGGAAGCCCCCTGAAAGAGGCCTAAAGTCGGCTAATGTTTGGGGAGGAGCTACCTCCTGGGCAGCTCTGGTAAATGGTCATAAAACTGGAAAGTACTTCAAATAAGGACACTCCAGGTGTGTGGCAAGACAGCATGAGCTCCAATAATCAAGTTCATGAAATCAGATCGCTACCTTGCGTTCTCACTATCAAAGAGAGGGACAGAACTGACACAGGTCATTGAACAGGGGACAGCATCTAGAGCATTTAGATATTGGGAAGACAAGGCCAACTCTGGAACTTGGCATCTCTACATAACAATGTTGCAAGACTGAGATCAGTACCATTTCCAATATGAAACTGTATGTATTTAGGACCATAACAGAGGATGAAATAAATTCATAATTGAAGAATGTGCAAAGAGAAGGAGACAGAGATAGCACCAGACCCCTGTCCATAATAAACCATCAATGTCCCAAGACAGAATCTTAAGTATTGGGGCAGAAGATAAGACTCAAAACCATCCACCAGAGTGACAAAGGCATCCAGACTATTGAGGGAATAGGGCATGCCCAATCCAAGAATACTATAGAAGGGTCATGACTGTAATAAAATGTCAATCTAAAACCTGAGGCTAGATATATGAATAAACAGAAAACTGCACCAAATCCAATGGAGAAATACTAAGAGTTAAAATAAGAAAAAGAGAGTAACTATATAAGATAAGCATATCTTTAGAGGGGTGGGGGTGGGGTAGAAATTGTTTGTTTACAAGGACTGTAAGGGAGGTGGGAAGAATTGAAAAGATTTAAAAAATAAAATTGGAATTGAATAAGATGACTGGAGAGAAGGGGTAAAGGTAACAAAAGGATATAATAGAAGCTGGAAAGCTCAAATAAATAGTGGTTGTACACAGGTAGCAGGGTGGGGAAATTCATAAGACAATGAGTGTGAGGAAAGTAAACCTGACTCCTGCTAATTAAATGTCATGCCTCTTTTGGCCTTGCCTTCGCAAAAGTAGAATAGCTACCTAGCTAGCTAGAGAAAGAGATTCATAGATATAGATATATTAATTAATTAGCCAATTAATGGATGGGTAAGTAAATGGACAGATAAAATAAAATTACAATATCATTGGTGCATAACATATCTCTTACTATATCCAGTTTGTAAATTACTCTGGCATTCTGGTTAAGGTCTTGTAGTGCTTATGGACTGACAACTTTATTCATCCTCTGGTTACCTCAATCTATCCAGGTGGTTTGACTTCGTTTTATTCTCATCTCCCAGAAAATAATCCTTTCCTTTGCCATCTAGCAAATCTCATTGAGATGCTACTCCAATACCTAATCCTGGCTCCTTCTGTATGTTATAAGATAAAATGTTTACTAGTACCAATGAGACTATATATTCTTCTATCATATCAAGGAAGCTGTTAAAGTTTGTTCTACATACCCTCAAAAAGCCTATCTTGGTCATGAGCCAATTGCTGCCCACCTCTGCCTTCTTCACAACTTATCAGCTTGTCATTTCTTCTTGAAACATATCAAAGTGTCCTGACTCCACATGTGATTCTATTACGTCTTCCAACAAGTACACAACACTCTATTTTTTTTACAGCACTGTGAACATCCTAGTACCTGTCCAGCTAAAAGTATATTGTGGCTACTGTGAGAGCAAATAAAAAAAAATACAAAGTAGATGCTAAGATAACATCAATTTGTGATTATCATCTGTTAGGAACTATTTCCATGACCAGAATATTTTTACACTAAAAATGGTACCAATCAGAATTTAATCTTAATCTTATTGACTCTACCTCTAAGAAAAAAGTATTTTTCATATTGAATGGTTCACTGCTCCATTCTTTGTATTTTATTTCAGCTCTCACAGTGCATTCAGACATAGTAGATGCACCCTCAAAACAGGCACACAGTACTGAAGACTAGCTATTGTAGCAATCACATGGGTATCATGTAATTTGTCAGAAAAGTAGACCTAAAATCAATTTATATTAGTTTCTGTACAAACAGAAACTATCCAACTGGACTACATTTTTCATTGTCATACTACTACATCATAATGATATCTAGTCTGTAGCGCTGTCAACAAATATTGAAGCCCCCGTCCACTTAGTGAAGACACAGATTGTTGTTGGGAAACATTGCCCATGGTCATAAATCAGTCATTATGGACATGATTATTCAGAGAAGTATCATTTTGGAGGTGATTGTTCATGTGTATTGTCATTTGTGGATCATATCTCTGAAATATATTCAGAAACTTTAGAAATAAATCTTTCCCAAACTGTCAGTTTTTTTTCTTTGTGACCCCTGAATCTCCTCCCTTCCAGCAAGCATAGAATAATATCCTTGATTCACTCTATTGCATTGCAATTATGGCACCTTTTCCTTTGTTAGACAAATATTCTTGTTTCATTTCATCCAACTATATATATATATATATACGTATATATATATACACATATATATATATACGTATATATATATACGTATATATATATATATATATATATACTTCATTAAAAGTTGACCAGGAAGAAGAGTTCAGCATTGAAGGTTTGGACAGGTAGAGATTTTTAAAATAGTTATTGTCCTTATACAAGTTTCTGAATCTTTTATTTATAAATACTGTGTTAATGAGATCTTTGTTTGCAATATAATTGTAGGAGATGAATTGACAGCAAGAGCAAAATACTGACTCCTTTGATAGACCACATTCTAACTACTTGTACTTTTTGACCAATTAAATGGAAGCCTTCTTTATTAGTTTCCTATATACTACTTTGAGGAAATATACTTAATCTAGAAAAAAATGACCTATAGGTAATCAATGATAGTGCTTTAATCTATTTTGTAAAGTACCAATGACTAGGTTATTGGATATAATGTTTGATAACTTTGGATAATAACTTCATCATAGACTAGGACAAAAGTTTTCTATTAGCCATTAGTCAGTTTTATTTTACATACTGAACAGTCAGTAATATTTCATTCTCTGAAGATCTGTCTAAAGATTCTGACGAATTTGCATTGCTATCAGCGTATTCAATACAACTGTATGCTTGCTCCTTTCTTAACAATAAACTAATTCATAGTTTTAATTAAAATGGGGTTGTATATAATTGTTAAAGCATGTATAAATTATTAGGGTTGTATAAATGTTAAGGCATGGGCTTGTTATACTGTTTTGATAGAGTACAGGTGACAAAGATTACAAACACTACACTGTACTGGGCTCACAGTAAAATTACAATTACTGTGCTCAGTGCCTTGACAAGCAAAGAACTTAAGCTAAGGGGGAAATTATGTTAAAGACACTGAGCAGTTTTGATGGATGCTTGCTCAAAGTAAGTTTGTCTCAATGATACAAAGCCCAGGTCATCTGAATTTTTATTATATGAATGGATGGAAATTTCATGATGTCATGGTCAATTACTTGAGATACCAACATGTGGAAAATAGAAGCAGCAAGAAAATGGAGAAGTTGATGATTAATAGAAATATAAAATGTCATTGTCAGTTTATGATTTACTTACTGAAATTGACAAGGTAATGTAACTCTAAAATTTTTTACAACTGTAATTTTGATGTTACACCTTCATTATTTCAGCGTGGGACGACTAATCAATTTTATGACAAGGGAATAGTATGTCCTCGATGTTTTGTGAGCAGTTAAAGACATTGTTAATCTAATCCTATGAATACTACACTGCCTGCCATTTTGTACAATGTCTTGGAGCTTCTCCATTTTCTTGCTGTTTCTAGTTTTCCACATACTAGTCCTTCAAGTAATTGACCATGATATCATGATATTTCTGTCCATTTGAGATAAACCTATTTTGAGTAAGCATCCATCAAAGCTTCTCAGTGTCTTAACATAATTTCCTCTCTTAGTTTAAGTTATCTGCTTGTCACAACACTGAGCACAGTAATTGTAATTTGCTTGAGGGTAGAAATATGATAGACTGAAATTAAAGTGAAGAATTGTGTGTTTTTATCAGATGGATTTAACTGCACAACTTCACACATATATTATATGCAATGTGATTCATCATTTAAATAATTGCACCCTGCTACCAAACTACATTTCCTGACTTACTCAGCTTCATGCACACTTTTGATTCAGGCACATTCTCCTTATTTCTTATGCCTGACATTCCCTGCTTCCATCTCTGCATCATTGCCCCAACTGTTATCCATGCCAATAACATACTCTAGCCAGTATTGCTTCACAGAGTCTCTATTTTCCTTCAAAGATCAGTTCAATTGCTTTTTATAATGCTTACATAAGACCTTTCATTTTACTCCTAGATTCCAGCACTGTCCTCTGCCATTACCTTGTTGTTTTTTTACGTATATGTGTGTACATGAATACTTCTTTTCATACTTATATATCTCTTCTCATAGAATATAAGCTACTTGAGGGTGGGGCCTAGTTCAGCTTTGTCTTTTTATTCCTATCACCAATCAGAACCCCTACATAGTGTTTACTACTGTATCTCTAAGGTGATCTTCACAGCACTGATAATGACTATGCATATGCATATGCCACCAGAGTTCTGAATTGCAAAGTATAACAGACTCTCCATAGAGAAGGCAGAAGTAAAACATTTATTCAGACACCAGAAAGTCAAATCCCAATACCAGAAAGCCAGTTCCATCATAGTAACCAAGAAGTCAATACGTATTATCACTGCCCTTACCAAGCCTTCCTTCTGTTAGCCTTCCCACAAATCACATGCAAGCTCTTTCACTCCTCCTAGGCACTGTCCCAGCTGCCTGCTTTCTTTGTCCTTCCCATCTCTGACTAGTCTGACCAACATCCTCACAGCTCTTCTCCAGCTCCACTTCTTCCTGCTCCATCCTACTTTCTCTATCCTTTCCTTGTTCAGAAAACTTCTCCCAGCACATGTGACTTAGGTTTGTAAGTAGGATTATCTAGTTTCTTATCTTCCCAAATATAGGATTCAAAGCTTATTTGATGGAGTAAACTTTCAAGGGAAGACAGGCCAAATATAACCAAGAATCCCTGGGTCTAAGTTTTATTGTGTACTCAGAAAGGTCATTGTAAAAAAAATTTTTTTGAGATTTTCAATGTTCAAATGCATGAGGCAAAGCTCATTTAAGACTTTGCCCTTTCAGACATTGAATGATCACACTCAATGATCTATATGAAGATCACTAAGGGTGTGAAATTGGGAGCTATCCATTCATAGTTGCAACAGAGGTATAAGAAAGCATGTCATTTATTTGTCTTCTTTTGCTCCTGTAAGAGTTATAAAAAAAGGTTTTTTAATCACACTTTGTGAAATTATTAAGCAGTTAGCTAATGTTTAGCTGAAGGATCAAACAAAGCCCTGGTGACCTTTAAAAAACAAATTAGAGTCTCTGAAGGGTGATGCAAGTTAACCTTGGCAATTGAGAGTCAAGCAGCCGAATCATCAAACCTAGGGAGCCCACATGAACAGTTGAAATACCAGAGATAATAGATCCAGTTGGAGTATATGCATGTGGACTCCTCAAGAAGAAAAAGAACATCTGAGACTTGCAGTGCTAGAGGTAGAAGGAGCTCTCTATGTGCTTTAGTTATGTCTATGGCTTACTACTAGAATATTTTTGCATTTGCCCTCTTTTCCTTATGGCATGTGCTCACTAACCTCAAGTATAAAAGAATAAGAATAGTACTCTTCTCTCAGAGTGATTGTTAAGATAAAATGAGATAATATGTCTAAAGTACTGAGCATGGTGCCTAGAATGTAGCAGGTACCATATAAATGCTAGATTGCTATTATTATTAATAGAGGACTTTATTCCAGGTCTCTATTTGTACTATGTCATTTTAATAGATACTTTCTTTCCTTTAGACCTATGTGTCAACTGTTTGACTATTAAATGTGAATACCTGAGTGCTTGTCAACTATAGTTATTGAAAGGTAGATCTGCTACATAATCACAGGAACTTGACCTAAGAGTGTGCATTGAATAAGTGGTATTTGTTAGCCCAGAAGAGGTTGATTCATTCTGGAAACTCATTCAAGAAGCCTTCTTATAGGATTCCCTAGGAGTACATTGAAGAAAAAAAATAAAACTTGTTGTTTCTATTATTTTAAACTATAATTAAAGAGTTTTCTAATTATTTTCCATGTAAGCCAGATCAATTGTTTTGAAATAACTTTTTAGTATTTGAATACTTAAGAACTGATATCAATTTGACTTCTTTGGCCCATATGAATACGGAAGCTAATATGAGCAAAATTGATGCTGTTTTCTCAAAATAATTATGATAAACACTGAACCTATACCAACACAGAGTTTAAAAAGTATCCCATGTCTTAAGGTAGTGGTATCAAACTCATTTAGAAATACATCCCTGCAAGCTGCAATTAAACTTAGAAAATCACAAAATATTATCTATGTTCTATTTCTATATGTTTTGCTAAATATTTCTCTATTTTTTTCATCTGGACTTCCTCTTTAACATGCATAGTGTCTTATACTTTGCTTAGAACATAGTGTGTGTAGAATAGATGCTTAATGTAATTGCACTTAATTTACATATATACGCTTGAGACCTTATCCAGAAAATGGAAATGTACACAAAAGAGGAAGCCTATATTACAAACATTAAAAGAATACAGTAGTACCTTGTGGCTATTCCATAGTCAGTTTTACCTCGGAATTTCAGCTCATATGAGTTGTATATTAGTTAGTTGAATGTAGAATGCTTTAAAGGTTAAGTACAGGTACAGTAAATTCAAGTTTCTGCCCCAGCCTTTTATAGTTTAGTACATTGGGTCCAGTAGGTTTATATAAACAGTTTCTTATTTGTTCCTTGGTCAAAGACTACTCAAGGGATTTTGTGTTTCAGATTTGACCATAGTGTGTGTGTGTGTGTGTGTGTGTGTGTGTGTGGATGTGTGTGTGTGTGTATAAAATGACTGAAAAACTGCCTATCCCCCAAAAAGTTGAAATCAAGCAAAATCAGCAAATGTGGCTTTTGTTTGTTTTAAATAGTAATCCAAATAGGACAATATGTTAGCCACTAAAGGGGGAAATGATTGTGATATAGTATGATGTAATAGAATCAGAAGAATTTTGATTTCTGACTCTATCATTTCACTACCTTGGGAAGGTCATTTAATATCTCTGATCTTCAATAGGAAAATACGAAGGTTGAACTTAAACTATAAGGTCCCTCAAGTTCTACAATCATGATTTTATAACACAGAGCCTCTGCCATTGAAGATCTTACAAAATAGTTGGGAAAAATTAAGGTTTATGTATTTGAATAATTAAACAAAAGTGTATGATTAAATAAAAGTTCAAGACAACTGTCAATATCAAAAAGTAGCACTGTTAACTGCTAAATTAAAGTTATAGAAAGAAACAGGCAAGGAGTTTCTGAAAAGATAAGTCGCATCAAGCTGGGGTGCTCAGTGAAGGTGATTAATTATTTCTTGATCTCTTAAAATTTCACTGGCATCTCTTTCTCAGTTCTAATATTCAAGGTGTCATTTCTTCCTTAAGATTCTGGATCTCCTTTTCTAATAGGTGATTTTCCTTTCAGAACCTTCTTGTTTTTCTTGGATTATTGTATTGTTTTTCTTTGGTTTTTCTTCTATCTCTGTCATTTGATTTTTAAAGTCTTTTTAAAGATCTTCTATAAATTCTTTTTTGGGCAGGGAGTCATTCAGTGTTACTCTTTGGGGGTTTCTTTACTTCAACATCTTCTTCTGAAGATGAACCTTGGTTATATCTATTCTCATAATAGCTTTCTATGGTTGGATTTTTTTCTCCTTTACTTATGCTGTGTGTGTGTGTGTGTGTGTGTGTGTGTGTGTGTGTGTGTGTGTGTGGTAATAGCTTAGATTTGTAATCACTGTTACCCTAGGGTATAGGAAAGATGCCTCTTGCCCCAGGTCTTCAGTTCTCCCCTCTAGCTTGGAACCAAAATCAAACCTTCAGCCTCCTATAAGTGCCCGCTCCTTCTTCACTCACAGAGCTGGGGTGTGCTAGATCCTTCTCACCCTGTTACTCTTCATAGCGTAACTGGTCTAGCATTCCATATCAGCAAAGGTTCCCTCAATCTTCCCCAGGCTCAAAAGTCCAAATCCCTCCACTATTCTGAGGGTGAAAGTTCCTGTGACTGGTGCCCAGGCAGCCTCTTGAACCAACTAACCCCAGGGCTTGCCACTGGTTGTTTAAGTGCCTTGTTGTTAAAATGGAACCTAGCCTGGAAGTGTTTACTTTTCACTGGAACTAAACCTCTTCCTGAGATTTTTCTTCTGATCTTCTTGAATTATCCCAAGAAGACCCCTGTTGTGCTCAAATTTTTAATTATCTCCACCCATACTTTGTTCCCCTAACGTTCTATTTTAACTCTTGTGAAGGAAAATCTTGAGAGCTTGGAATTTTCTGACCTACTCTACCATCTTCCCAGAATCCTCTGCCATACCTGATTTTTTAAAAATGCAAGACTAATTTTTCCTTTTTTCTTTCTTTTTTTATGACTACATTCCTTCTTGTTAACTTTGAACTAATATTAATCCTGTCAAGAGTTTTAGAATATTTATTTTCTCATTTAATATCTTTGCTATCTCATCTCACCTGAAAATTTTGTCAGTGTGCTTGCTTGCTGCCTTCATATGAGTTATTTATAAATGGATTTCAACAGCTAAGCATCACATAGCTCCAGAGAACATGACTGGAGACCAACCTTTGGTTGACAATGGTACATTTATGTTAGCAATCACTCTATATCATTACCCCAATAGATATGACTTCATTCATCTATTTATTCATTATCTTGTATTCTGTTTCATCTGCAAAGATTTTCATTAGAGGTTCTATCAAATATCCAAATGCTTTTTGAATGAATAAGTGAATGAATTAAAATTAATTCCTAACATTGAACTTCCTACCTATCTGTATGGTAAAGTGTGATTTTGTTGTTTGTCAGGGAGAAATGAAGGTGATGAGTTTAAATTTAAATATCTATGGCATTTTTGAGTTCTACTTTTGGGAATTTCTAGAGTAAAATAAACAATTTCTTTCAAAATTAAGTACCCAGACTTAAAATGATTTGAGACTCTAATATTTAATTTTCTTGTGGACATAAATGAAATTTCTCCATTAAGCATAACTAAAAACAATATATTAATTTTTTTATTCCATTGGATAGAATGATTCTTATTTTTTTTAAAGTTAAATAGCTCTACAAACTCTCATACTATGGTCTTTTCAGTGATCAGATTGTTCAA
Organism: Potorous gilbertii; assembly: GCA_028658325.1. Taxonomy (NCBI): domain Eukaryota; kingdom Metazoa; phylum Chordata; class Mammalia; order Diprotodontia; family Potoroidae; genus Potorous; species Potorous gilbertii. Next base: position 116,518,439 of record CM053772.1, on the reverse strand, counting down.
ATGATTTTATCAATGCCTGTTTCCAATTTATTTTAGGAAGCAAGATCCTATGTGGGACTTGATAATTTACAGGAGGCTAAGAACAAGAATGGCCTTTTGTTACCCAGTCTTAAATATTACAAATGAGCCTGTCAGCTCCATGTCATTAAGTTATAGATCAGGAATTTTGGCTGGGCTTAATGGAGATAACTTGAGCAGGGAGCAAGCTGCCTTATGTCATGAAATTTCTGCCCCCATTGCATTACTGATTACTATAAAGAAAAATTTCACATTATAGTATTATGAATGTTGAATATGATTCCCAACTGTTAAATTCTTTCACTCCAATATAAATTGGATAATGACTAACAATTAATCAAGAATAGTTACTAATACATACAGCACCATTTTAGCAAACTACTCTCACAAGATTTAAAATTGCTGACCATTCTACTCTGCTCACAATGGAAAATGTACCAGATTTGTTTTCCACCTCTTGGTGCCATGATATGTGGTGCTTATCAATAATGGTTTAGAGAATAATTTGGAATGCTAATTCAGAGATCATTTTAGCTTTAATAATGGAAAACCTAGATCTTTAAGGAGGAGGAGTGAGAGATTTTTTGAGGGAGTGGGGGAGCGGGACAATTAACCCTTTAATAACAGTTATGTGTATCTCCTAGACTTGCTATTAAATTAATTTTAAAATGTGGAGTATTTATTTTTTTTCAATTTTGTCTAGATATTACAGATATAACAGCACAGACACAGTCAGGAAGAGGGAAAAGAACATTGAATATGAAGTAAGGAGAAGTTGGCACAAATCTAAACTCCATTGTTTAATAACTGTAAAATTTAGGCATATCACTTAATTTCCCTGTAGATGGGTTTCTTCATGTATAAAATGAAAGGGTTTGGACTACATAATCGAGGTATTTTGTAGAACTAAATCAATTAACCTGTGATACTTAACAGGTTTTCTTCTTGTTTGGTTGTATTGGTTATGTCATTCTGCCTTTGGGAATATTTTAGGTCCCTGCATTGCTGTGAAGTGCTATCAGAAAAAATCCTCTTACATTGTGGCTGTTACTGTGTATAATGTTCTTCTGGTTTTGCTCATTTAACTCAGTATCAGTTCATTTAAGTCTTTCCAGGTTTTTCTGAAATCCAGCTGCTCATCATTTCTTATAGCACAATAGTATTCCATTATATTCATATACCACAACTTGTTCAGTCATTCCCATATTGATGGGCATTCCCTCAGTTTCCAGTTCCTGGAAATCATAAAGAGAGGAATCATAAAGAAATCAAATATTTTGGCACCTGTGTGACCCTTTCCCATTTTTATGACTTCTTTAGAATACAATCCTAGAAGCGATATTTCTGGGTAAAAGAGTATGCACATTTTTGTAACCCTTTGGGCATACTTCCAAATTGCTCTCCAGAATGGTTAGATCAGCTCACACCTCCACCAACAATGAATTAGTGTTCCAACTCTCCCATATCTTCTCCAACATTTATTATCTTCCTGTCTTGTTCTGTTGGTCAATTTAATGGGTGTGATGTGGTACCTCAGAGTAGTTTTGATTTGTATCTCTCTAATCAACAGTAATTTAGAACATTTTTTCATATGACTATAGATAACTTTAATTTCTTCCTCTGAAAACTGCCTGTTCCTATCTTTTGACTACTTATCAATTGAGGAACGACTTTTATTCATGTAAATTTGACTCAATTCTCCATATATTTTAGAAATAATACCTTTATCACAGACATTAGTTGTAAAAATTCTTTCCAAGTTTTCTGCTTCCCTTCCATTATTGCTTGTATTGGCCTTGTTTGCATTAAAAAAAAAACAAGTTTTAAATTTAATGTAATCAAAAGTACCCACTTTGCACTTCATAATGTTCTCTATACCTTGTTTGGTCATAAATTTCGCCATTCTCTATAAATCTGGCAACTACACTATCCCTTGCTTCCTTAATTTGTTTATAGTATCATCCTTTATAAGTATGTTATGTACCTATTTGGACTTAATTCTTTCATATGATGTCAAAAAAATTTCATATGATGTCAAAAAGTTTTTGTCAAACTGTGAGTTCTTATTATAGAAGTTGGGGTCATTGGGTTTATGAAACAGTACACTGCTACAATCATTGACAACTATGTGTTGTGTACATAATCTATTCCACTGATCTCATCCTCTGTTTTCTTAGCCAGTACCAAGTGGTTTTGATGATTGATGATTTGTTGAACAATTTGAAATTGGGTATGGCTAGGCCACCTTCCCTAGCATTTCTTTTCATTAATTCCCTTGATATTCTGGAACTTTTGTTCTTCAAAATAAATGTTAATACTATTTTTTCTACCTCTAGAAAATAATTTTATGGTGGTTTGATTGGTATAGAGCTAAGTAAGTCAATTAATTTAGGCAGAATTTTTATTTATATTATATTAGTTTGACCTACTCATGAGTAACTGATGTTTTACTAGTTACTTAGATCTTATATCATTTGGGCAAAAGGTGTTTTGTAATTGTGTTCATATAATCTCTGATTTTGTTTTGGCAGATAGACTCCCAAATGTCACATAGGTTCTACAGTGACTGTGAATGGGATTTCTCCTTATATCTCTTGTTACTGGGCTTTATCAGTAATATATAGAAATGAAGGTCATGTATATAGGTTTATTTTGTATTCTACAAATTTGTCATAGTTGTTTATTATTTCAAGTAGATTTTTATGTGATTCTCTAGTATTCTCCAAGTATATCATCATATCATCTACAAAGAATGATAGAACATTTTCTTCTTTGCCTACTCTAATTCCTTCAATTTCTTTTTTTTCTCTTATTGCTAAAACTATCCTTTCTAGTTCCATATTGAAAAGTAGTGGTAGTAATCGACATCCTTGCTTCATCCCTGATGTTATTGAAAATGTATCTAGCTTTTACCCATTACATATAATGGTTGCTGATGATATAAGGTAGATACTACTCATTATTTTAAAGAAGGCTCCATTTATTCCTATTATCTGCAATGTTTTCAATAGGAATGGCTGTTGTATTTTGTCAACAGCTTTTTCTGAATCCATTGAGATAATTATTATCATTTGTTAGTTTTCTTGTTGATATGATCAATTTTACTGATAGTTTTCCTAATATTGAACCAACCCTGAGTTCCTGGTATAAATCCTACCCGATCAAACTGTGTTATTCTTGTGATAAATTTCCATAACCATTTTGCTAATGTCTTATTTAATTTTTTTGCATCTATATTCATTAGGGAAATTGGTCTACAATTATCTTTCTCTATTTAGAGTCTTCTTGGTTTAGTACCATCTTCCCTGGTGTCTGCTTAATTCCCTTGGCTTTGTAAAGGCAACCCTGAAGTCCTGGTGTGGGCACTTATGGGCTCCACCCTCCTGGGGCTCAGGATCTCCTCCTCCTTGGGTGAAGTGGGGATGTCTGGGACATGCACTGGTCCCATTCAACTATAGCAAGAGGGTTTCTCCTTGACAATCTTCTTGGAAGAGTCAAGATAGAAGAGTTGAAAGACAGAAGTGCTCTATCTCTACCCCCGTAGCCTATAAAATACTTGTGAAAGAGATTTTCAGCCCAAGACAGCCTGGAAGTCTGACAGGAAAGGTCTATTGCACCAGACTTAGAACAGAGCATAGCCCAGCCTTGGCCACATGGCATAAGACAGATAAGAGTAGAGTAATTTTCAGGGTAGAGAATCAAAGGAAGCAGCTACAGTTCCAAGATTTCTTAACCCACAACTGCCAAAAATAGCTTCAAAGGTCAGTGAGAAAGCTCTTTCACCTGTGTGACAAGGGAGCCCAGTCTGGCCCCATCCATGGTCCCAGAGTGGCAGCAGCCACTGTAGCAGTAGCATCCATTTTGGAACCCTCAGCCTAAAAACCCTAGGGGAATCGAGCAGCCAATATAGGTCTCAGTCCTGAATGGAGGTCCTGGGGTGAAGAAGCATGCTGAAGTGGTGAAGCTGGTGAAGGCTCTGGAGAGTGAATTCAACTCACAGATCCTGTGCAGAAAAGAGTGCTTATTGTTACTCACAGATCAGAGCACATTCCAGGAGAGGAGTTTCCCACCTTGAAGGAACTGAGAACTTATCTCCCTAGAGTATACTCTCCACTTGATAAAGGACTCAAAAGTAAAATAACTGACTGGGGAAATGTTCAAGAAAGAGAAAAAAATAAGACTATAGAAGGCCACTTTCTTGGTGAACAGGTATTTTATTCCATCCTCTCAAATGAGGAAGAACAAAGTATACCATCAGAGGAAGACATCAAAGTCAAGACTTCTACATCCAAAAACTTCAAAAATAAATACAGCAGTCTCAGATCATAGAACATCAAGGGATTTTGAAAATCGATTAATAGAGGAAGAAGAAAAATTGGGAAGAGAAATGAGAGTGATGCAAGAAAATCATGAAAAGCAAGTCAATAGCTTGCTAAAGGAGATCCAAAAAATACTGAAGAAAATAACACCTTTAAAAATAGACTAACCCAAATGGCAAAAGAGGTCCACAATCCAATGAGGAGAAGAATGATTTAAAAGGAATGGAATAGGAGGTTCAAAACTACATTGAAGAAAATAGTTGTTTAAAAATTATAATGAGAGGGGTGGAGCCAAGATGGCAGAATAGAGACACACATTGTAGCTTCAGAGTCCGTAAAATACCTGTAAAAAATGTCTTTAAACAAAATCGAGAGCAGCACAAGCCACAAAATGACCGAGTGAAAGATTTCCAGTCTAAGATAGCCTGGAAAGCTGACAGAAAAGGTCTATTGCCAGGTTACAGAGTAGAGTGCAGCCCATGGATCCCAGCCCTTCCCTGCCCTCTTGGCACCAACAAGAACAGGATGGGAACAGGCCTCAAGGGTGGAATCCCCAGTAGCAGTGTGGTTCTCAGATCCCTCAACCCATAAGCACCAAAGAAAGTTTCACAGGTCAGTGAGAAAGCTTTGTCATCTGGGAAAGGGAATGTGGTCTGGCTCTGCCAGAAGCAGTCACTAAAGTGGCAGTGTCCATTGTTGGAGCCCTCCACCTAAAAAGACCCTGGAAGAATTGAGCCACTGATCTGAATCTCAGACCTTAGTGACAACTCAAAGTTTCAGGAATGAATACTGAGAATTGTTTTTGCATAAAACTGAAAAATAAGAAATACAGGAAATGAAATATAGCAATCAATCTTGCCCTACAAGAAAAGAGAAAAGATGAGGATAAGGGAAGGGAGGGGTGTGACAGAAGGGAGGTCATATTGAGGGAAGAGGTAATCAGAATGTAAGGAGTTATGGGGAAGGGGAGGAGGAGAGATGGGGAGAAAATTTGGAATTCAAAATTTTGTGGAAATGAATGTTTAAAAACTAAAAATAAATAAATAACCATTAAAAATTACAATGGAGCAGAAGGAAGTTAATGACTTCATGAGAAACCAAGAAATTACAAAATAAAACCAAAAGAATGAAAAAATAGAAAATAGTGTGAAGTATCTCATTGGAAACGCAACTGACCTGGGAAACAGATCCAGGAGAGATAATTTAGAAAATATGGGACTACCTGAAAACCATTATCAAAAAAAGAACCTATACATCATATTCCAAGAAATTATCAAGGAAAACTGCCCTGATATTCTAGAACAAGAGGGTAAAACAGAAATGGAAGAAATACACCCATCATCTCCTGAAATAGACCCTCAGAAAACTGTTAGGGATATTATAGCCACATTTCAGAATTCTCAGGTCAAGGACAAAATATTAGAAGTACCCAGAAAGAAATAATGTGAGTATTAAGAAATACAATCAGGATAACACAGGATTTAGCAGATTCTACACTAAAGGACTGAAGGACTTGGAATATGGTATTACAGAGTTCAAAGGAAATAGGATTGAAACTAAGAATCACCTACCCAGCAAAATTCAGTATAATACCTCAGGGTAAAAATGGAATATCAATGAAATATAGGACTTCTGAGCATTCTTGTTGAAAAAACCAGAGCTGGATATGAAATTTTACTTTCAAATACAAGAATCAAGAGAAACATGAAAAGGTAAACAGGAAATATGAGCCTTAAGGAACTCATTAAAGTTGAACTGCTTACATTCCTACATGGAAAGAAGTTATTTATAACTCATGACACCTTTTTCAGTATTAGGGTAGTTAGAGGGAAGATATATATATATATGTATATATACATATACATATATATATATATGTATATGTATATATACATATATATATATATATATGTGTGTGTGTGTGTGTGTGTGTGTGTAGGTGGGCATGGGTATATACGTATGTATATATTATATATGTGTAGTAAGTATATGTAAGAGTGTATGTGTGTATATATATATATAATGCATATGTGTATACATACATATATACATATATATATGTATACATACATATATACATACATAGAGGATACAGGGTGAGCTGAATATGAAGGGAGAATACCTAAAACAAATAAAATCTACTGTGGAATGTACTAGGAGTAAGAGAAAGGGAGAAGTAGAATATAGCAAATAATCTCACATAAAATGGAAAAGAAACAGCTTTTACAAGGCAGGAGAAGAGCGGGGGATGAAAGAAAATAAATGAACCTTACTGTCATGGGATTTGGTTTAAGGAGGGAATAATACACAATTGCATATAGAAATTTATTTTACCCTGCAGGAAGGAAAGAGGGAAGGGGATAGGAAAGGGAAGATAATAGAAGGGACAGCAGATTGGGGAAAGGGATAATCAGAAGGAAACACTGTTATAGGAGGACAGGTTAAGGGAGAGAATGGAATAAATGAAGGGCAGGATAAGACAGAGGGAATGTTATTAATCTTTTACAACCTAACTATTATTCAAGTGTTTTGTATTGTTACACATACATGACTTATATTGAATGGCTTGTTTTCTCAATGAGGGTGGTTGGGGAGGGAGGGAGAGAATATGGAACTCAAAGCTTTAAGAGTGAATGTTAACAATTATTTAAGCATGCAACTGTAAATTAAGTTATAGGGGCAATAGAGTATAGAAATCTAGTCTGCCCTACAGGAAAATAGAGGGGAAGGGGGTTGGAAGAAGTCGTGTAATAGAAGGGAGGATAGATTGAAGGAAAGGGTGAATGGCATGTATGCGGTCCTGGGGTGGAGAGTGGAGAAAGATGTGGAGAAAATTTTGAATTCAAATTCATGTAGAAGTGAATGTTAGGAACTTAAAATAAATAAATTATATATTTTTAAAAAGAGAAAAAAAGACAATCTCTCTAGCCTCCTGAGCTAAGAGACTACTCTTCCTCTTCTATTGATTCCACTATTCTAGGATTTTTCCTGGGGAAATATTATCTGTGTTTTTCACGGTCAACAAGGGGAGGAAGAAAGCAGATACAGTGTGTCCCACTATCTTGGCTTCTTGAAGCTCATTGGAGAACTTTAAAAGGAGTTTAAAAATCGAATGAGAAAACAGAGAGAAAATTCAAAAGAAAAACAAGAGTAATAGAAGAAAACCAAGATTGCAACAAGAAAGTCAAAAGATTACAAAAGGAGATCTAGTATCTTAAAAGGAAAATAATGACTCCTTGAAAATTAGAATTACTCAAGAGGAATACAGTAAAGTTATAAGAGATGAAGAAATTTTTAAAAAAATAAAGATTGAAAAAATAGAAGAGAATGTGAAACATCTCATAAGAGAAACAATCGATGTAGACAACAGATAAAAAGAGAAAACATAAGAACAATTGGATTATCTGAAAGTTCTGATAAAAAAAGAATACTGATACAATAATACAAGAAACAGTTAAAGAAAAGTGTATTGAAGTATTAGAACAAGAAGGGATAAGTAGATAAGAAGGGATAGTAGAAATAGAAAACAATCAATCTGAAAAAGACCATACAAAGAAAATTCACAGGAATATTATAGTTAAATTCTGAGACTCCCAGATAAAGGACAAAATATTATGAACAGCAAGAAAAAAAGCAATTTACATATTATAGTACCACAATTATAATCACTTAAGACCTACATTAGTGAAACTAATAGATCACATCTTGGAACTCTGTATATTGAAAGGTTAAAACCTGAGCCTCTAGCCTAAAATATCATAAGCTGCAAAGTTAAGCGTGTTTCTAAATGGAAAAAAAAACGGACATTTGATCAACTGCTAGACTTTAAGGACTCAAAAAAATGAACTCAAAAGAAGATTTCACATGCAAGTGCCAAGAGAAATGCAAGGTACCTACCAATGACCAATGGCAAGGGACTAAATAAGGACAGAATGTTTACCTTTTATGTATGGAAAACATGAAACTTATGTCTAAGATAATTACTAGTAATTAGGTAGCTTATTGGAAAGATTGGAGTAGACTTGAGTATGATATGACTTTCAAAAGTAAAACTGTTCTTGAACAGCTAAAAAATTAATTATCTTATTCAAATGATGTGCAAGAGAAAGAACCAATAAAGAGTCATTAGATGGGACTGGGGCGGGGGGGGGGGGTGGTGGTGGTGCTGTAAGTGATGGAAACCTACTTTCACCAGGAATGGATTTAAGAGGGAAAGACACATATTTATCTAGAACAGTATAAAAATCTTCTAAATTTCAAAGGAAGTAAAACTCTAAGGGGATTGGGAGGGTGGAGTGGTTAAAGGCGGGATTTTTAGAGCGGCAGGTGAGGGAATAGGTTAAAAGATTTACATTGAAGGGAACAGGAGAATAAGGGAGGGAACTTAGGAGGGGAGGGCCACAGAATAGGTCACAGAGGTGAACAAAAAGGTGTTTAGATTTAGAGGAATAGGAGGATAAAGGAGGGATTGCTGGAGTGGAGGTAGGTTAAGTAATAAGAGGGCAAGGTAGAAGTAAAGCAGTAGAGTTAGGAGAGATAGGAAGAAAGAGATATGCACAAACATAAAAATAAGATTGGCAGTAGACTCTCCTTGGGAAAGTATGTGCTTATGTATGTATGCATGTGAATATATGCACATCTATATGTGTGTGTGTGTGTGTGTGTCTTAAGATGGTGAGTGGGGGGTGGGGAGAAAGGGAGGAAAAAGAAGAAAGTAAAAAGTATCCGGTAGAAAACAAAAGCAAACCTACAAAGAAACAAAGAAAAGATGGAGAGCTTTCAACATAATACACAGTATTTAATATAGGCTTTCTTGAAATAAGTTATTGCTATATATTCTGAATCCTTCATGTTCTGTTGTGCACATGGACTTTTGTCTTATTTTATATTTAAATTTATAATGGGGGGCGGAGCCAAGACTGTGGAGTAGAAAGACTCACATTTGCTAGCTCCGAACCCACAGCCCATGGATTTCCTGTAAAAAGAACTCCTGACAAATTCTGGAACAGTGGAAGCCGCACAGCAACACAGTGAAGGAGATTTCCGTTGCAGAGAGCCCGGAAAAACCGACCCCAGAGGTCCATCACGCCCCAGAGGGGAGTGGAGCCCTCCCCTCCCCCGGCGTGCAGCACTGAGAGGAGCAAGCAGATCCAAGTAGGATCCAGGGACCATAATCTCTGGTGGCCGCGAAGGCCCCTCCACCCACAGAGGCACAGGTCAGTGACAGAGATGGGCTGAGAGGGGAGCAGGGTATCTCCGGGACTCGAACCCCCTCGGGAAGCAGCCGCTGTGGTAGAGGCAGAGGCAGTTGAGGCCAGAGGCTCCCAGAGCAGGCAGGAGCTCAGCAGCAGTTCCATTACAGAAGGTCTCTGCAAAAATCCCCTGAGGGAACTGAGCCTGAGAGGCAGCCCTGCCCCCAGCTGAGCACCAGCAGATAAGCTCCCATTGAAGAGCAGTCAGGCCTGCCGCCAAAAGCCCTGAGGCTGGGGAGCAGCATCTGAATCTCAGACCCCAAGCACTAGCGGGCGGATCTAGCCCAGGGGGTTGAGAGGACTCTCAGAAGTCAAGTAACTGGCTGGGAAAATGCCCAGAAAAGGGAAAAAAACTAAGATCATAGAAAGTTATTTTCTTGACAAGATGATTCTGCCATTCCTCTCTGACGATGAAGAGATCTGCTTACCATCAAGTAAAGACATAGAAGTCAAGGCCCCTGTATCTCAAATATCTGAAATAGATAGCCCATGGGCTCAGGCAATGGAGGAGCTCAAAAAGGATTTTGAAAATCCAGTTGGACAGGTGGAGGAAAAACTGGGAAGAGAAATGAGAGAGATGCAAGAAAAGCATGAAAAATGGCTCAATGCCTTAATAAAGGAGGCCCAAAAAAATACTGAAGAAAATAACACCTTGAAAAATAGGCTAACTCAATTGGCAAAAGAGGTTCAAAAAGCCAATGAGGAGAAGAATGCTTTCAAAAGCAGAATTAGCCAAGGGGAAAAAGAGGTGCAAAAGCTCACTGAAGAAAATAGTTCTCTCAAAATTAGAATGGAACAGATGGAGGTCAATGACTTTCTGAGAAACCAAGAAATCACAAAACAAAACCAAAAGAATGACAAAATGGAAGAGAATGTGAAATATCTCATTGGAAATACAACTGACCTGGAAAATAGATCCAGGAGAGACAATT
>CM053772.1:116473475-116507818 GCA_028658325.1 Potorous gilbertii | reverse complement strand
TATAATGTTTCTTTTTATTTTCATATTATGTATTTAAGTTCTAGTAGTTGTCTAAAATTTAAAAAATTAGAGTTGCTATGAAAAAAAGCATTACACTATGTTTCATTTGGTGAAAAAGAATTTTAGAAATAAATAAATTAAAATTCAAATAAAATAAATAATTAAATTAAAATAAATAAATTTTTCTCTCCAAATTAATCTATGTGCCTCCTAGCTTGGATGAGTCTCTTGAAACTTACCAATGTACTCCAATCTTGACTAGGTTCAATTTGGAATAATACAGTCTGTTACAAATCTCATGCTTAAAACTTTTCGAGTTTTATAAGACCAGGAAAAAGAATAATTTCATCAATAGGGACAGCTTTCATGTCATCCTTAAGTTTTCTCTTCTCCAGGATATACATCCACAGATTCTTGAGTTAATAGTCAATGTTAAATGATCTCAATGCCCATTTTAGATCACCTCTTCTATAGTGTCTCCAGTCCAAGGATACTCTCATTAGAATATGCCAAACAGATGAGAAAACACAATTCCAGTTATGCTCTAAACATAGAATAGTATAGTACAAATGTCATTTCCTACATCCTGGACACTCTACTTCCCTCAATACAACCAAAAATAGAAGTGCCCTTTTCTCAGTTGTGAAATCACACTTTTTTATTGCCCTAAGCCGCTAAAAAGTTTTCTATTTCTTCTGAAGAGAGTAGAAGTGTACACTTTGCCCAGTTCCAAGAACATAGTAGATACTTAATAAATACTTACTGATTAATTAAAGTATGGATAAAAGACAAATGCCCTCAAGTTTTTCTATGTTCCTGAAAAACCTATCTTTACTCTTTTGGTAATTGAGTTTCATTATCTGAAAATAGGTGTTTCCATTATCTGTGAAATTATAAAATAGGATTCACTTTAAGTGAAACTTACCAGTGAGGACTTTTAAAAACAGGAGAAAAGATAGCAATTAATTATATAAGAAATATACAATTGATATAGTATGCCACATGCACACAGTTATTATATAGTTATATCTGTGTTTTAGTCATATGACAAAAACAGTAATGCTAGATGGATGAAGTCTTTCATTAGTGCCATGACACAGCTGGGTGAAGATCCAGAGGGGAAAATTCTATCCAGAATGTTTGATAGACCACCTATGAGGAACTTGTGAGTGGATAGGAATGAGTCACAAAGGATGAGCAGGCATGGGTGAATTTTGATATTGATCATTGCAGGGTATCTATTAAATAAGGGATCCAAGAATAATGAGACATTATCCAAATTAAGAGGGTTATTGTTCTGTTTTGTTCAAAATATATATTGATTGTTATTGTCATTCTGACAATCATATTTTAGGAAGAATATTGACAAGGTGGAGTATTTCCTAAAAATAATGAAGTAGAAGCAAAGACAGTGAAGTTAGAAGATGTCAGAACTTCCTAAAATTTATTGTTGTCCAAGAGTGGAATGAATTAAGCAGTTAATGAGTTCTCCACCCTGGAGATTTTCAAAGAGAGAATGTGTGAGCAGTTGTTCATTATGTTACAAAGGTGATTTTATGCAGGTTAAGGTAAATGTTAAAATAGCAGACCTCAGAGTTACCCACCAATTTTGGAATTCTGTGATGGTGTGATTCTGTGATATTATGTCTTTCTACCATACAATATCACTCATTGAAAGATTCACAGTATTAAAGAGATGGATATCCATGACAGTAAGGAAACTGGAATTATTGAAAACACCTTGTAGTTTCCCAAATGATATCTGTCTGTAATGTCTCAAATTTGGGCTCAATCCATTGTTTATCTATGTCATCTCTCTGTGATGTCCAAACTAATGATTAATTGGATGCTTTCTTATCCAACTCCATTTCATTGTGAGCAATTTTGTTTTTCATCTCTCTACTTTTCTATTGTAAATGGCTAGATTAAACTTCATGTCATTGCTATGTATTTCACTGACACAATTTCAAATCATTCTGAGAACAGCACAATTAGTACACTGTGAAGACTCAACACACCTACATGAAGTGAGCAATTACTTATTCTTGAAGGGATTTGCATTGTACAATATTGAGTGTCAACTGTGTTAGTGTTAGAAAATTAAATCTATTTATTTTCTGTTAGGGATAACAAGCAAGTTGTAGTTGAAATCCATGAGCACATGAAGCCCATCTTAGGATATCATAAGGTTAGCACCCCACCAGAACTCAGGGATAGGCAAATTTTTAATTAGTCAGCAACTCATAATTTATAGCTATATTACATTCAGGCAGAGGTCAGAGAGAGTAACACGGTTACAAGGAGAGCTGAATTTACAAAACTCAGGGATGAGACACAGAAGGCATAGAAAATTTTAGTTGACTATAGTGATGGAAAGATAAGTGCCATAGGAGAAAAGCAAAAGTAGCATTTGGCAAGCTGGACTGGAAAACAAGTTCATTGAGGCACATTGAGCAGAAAGGTGTATGCTCCTTGGGCTCTTTTGGACAGGATGCAGAATCCATCATCACAAAATGACTATGGTGCAAAAAGTTTGCAGTCCTAATATATAGTCTAACATCCACATTTGACTGCCTTTGTGAAAAAAAGAAAGTTTTTCACAATTAACAAACAATAAATACAACGGACTCATCTATTCTTAGTCATTTACTCACTTTTGAAATTGGAAAGATATGGTCCATCATAGAACTGCAGTGAGAAACTGCAAAGAGGTATCATCAAGGAAATCAGGATACAATGAGATGAGAGGAACTCCTCTAATCAAGAAATAATCTTTTCCCTGAGTTGTCTTTCTACTAGATGTTACCTGGCTCCAGATGGTCACAGGACCTAAAGAGTAAATTTATGAGCAAAGAAATTCATAATATTGATAGCATGGTATCTAGGGCTAGAGGAAAGTTTAGGGATTATTTGATACTACTCCTTTCCCCATTTAATAGATAAAAAATGAAAGAAATTGTGTTGGTCATGATCACACAGATAATAGATGATCAATAGCTTGAACACTTTCAAAGCCAATATTCTTTCAAATATATGTAAAAAAAGGATATATATGTACATATATATACACATACATACATATATGTATATATAGTAGTCTAACATGCATTATCTATCTCTCTATCTATATTTATATCTACATATATATCATTTATTATGATTTATGCATTTAAAATATCCTTAATAGTTACAATGTGCAAGGAAGTCAGTCAACAAACATTTATCAAGCACTTACTATATACCAGGGAGGTATTGTGTTAAGTGCTGGGAATATAAGGAAAGGTAAAAGACAATGCCTGCTCTCAAGGAGCTCTCAGTCTAATGGCCTGAGATTAGAGTCTGGAAGACTTGATTTCAAATTTGGCTTCAGACATTTAGTAGCATTTTAGTCACAACTTATTTTTGTCTCAGTTTCCTTGACTGTAAAATGAGAATGATATTAGCACCTATCTCCAAAGGCTGCTGTTAAGATCAAAGGAGATCATATTTATTAAGTACTTAGCCTAGTACTTAATAATTGGTTTTTTCCTTCCTTCTCATGCAAGAGACAATATGAAAACAACTATGTACAATCAAGCTACATACAGAATAAATTAGAAAAAATCAGCAGAGGGAAGGCACCAGCTGTGCAGAGTCCAATGATAAATAAAATATAGTCATTGGCCTTAAAGAGTTTACAAATCTAGTAGGACAGGAAAGACATATACACAAATAATTAGAGTACATAGCAACTTGAGAAAGTAATATAAAGTAACAGAAACATTCAGGTGAGAGAGTAGTACCTTCCAATAAAGAAAGGGGAAGGAAAGAAAGCATATGCGGCTAGAGAGAGTAAAGAAGCCAATTACTGGAAGATAGGTAGGATTTTGATAGACAGAACTGGGCAAATGACCGAGGAAACAGGAAATGTAGACCCAGTGGCAGGAAAGAAAAACATGTATCCAGGGAATGGTGAGTATTGCTGCAAACCAGCTGCATGAATTTGGCTAACTAATTCATAACTCTAGATATAAATTTCCTCTTTTGCAAATCAAGGGAGTTGGACTGTATGTTCTTCCAGCTCTGTCTTTCTGTCTATGAAAATAAAATGAAGGCTGATGGGAAGATTTTAATTTGCATGTTAGCTAGAGTTGAGTTGAGGTAAAACTGTAGGTTTACAATGCATTGAAAATGTCTCAAGAGTAAAATCCAGAAACAATTATCTATGTAGGTCTGTGTTAACTTAAAAGTGGAATTACTGTGATTGATTTAAACATGAGAAAAATTAATGTGTTACTTCAGAATCCCTTGGTGAGGTTTGTGAAGTAGATGTGGGCAAAACTAATGGCATTATTATTCAAGAGGAATGAGATGCATTGGGAAAGTGTTGGTCTGGTAATCAGGACACTGGAGGTCTTGTCCTACTTCTACTAATTAATTGCTGTGTGACCTGTGAAAATCATTTAACCATTCTGGGTTTTTATTTCCTTATATTTAACATGATAAAATTGAGCTAGATGATCTCTGAGGGTGTTTTGTTGATTTTTTGTTTTTGTTTTTTTGTTTGGGAATTTTTGCAGTTCTAAGTGTTTAGGCAATAAGTATCTAGCTAGCCCTAAGTCTGGAAGAAAATGCTGAAGCTAAAGATGACAAACAGAATAACCTTGTGTGGCATAGCCAAAATCAATTCAAGGTACAATTTCGCAAAAGAGGAATTTCCCTATCAAGTCTCTTTTTTTTGTCTTTCTGAAATTCGTACCTCATGCCCCAGATCCCCAGTCTTCAAACCTTCTCTTTCTATTAGCTTTCTTTAGGAGTGCCTTTTTAGGCAACCTCTCCTGCCTGCCCTACAAGATTTGTTAGAAAATAAGGTAAAATAAACAGTAACTAGTACAACAGAGGTTCCTGAGCCTTGGGCTAGATTTTCCAAGAAATTAAAAGGGATCTTAGAGATTAAGTTAATTACTTACTTTGCTTTTCTGAGAAAAAATACTTGAAGCTAGATTAAAAATGATATATATTTTATATAGTGTCTGTCATTTCCAACGTAATTATGCTTATTATATTGTGAGTTTTTTCTTACTTTTTCAGATGCAAAATAAAATGTGTAAAATTCTCATGTCAGTAGAGATTTTAGAACCTTTTCTGACCATGTGAAAGTCAAAGTTAATATCTTTTGGGATTATTTATCCAGTGAAAAATGGCCCAGGCATCACTACTAATAAGGATGTGAATAAATCTATATCATCTGAATGCATAAAATCTAAGTAATGGCTAGCAAAATGTCAGTGATATATAAAGCAACCTAATGGATCTACAAGAAGATGTCTCAAGTACTAGCATTCAAAAAGAATTTTGTTAGAATCAAATTAAATAAATAAAGATAAAAATAGAAAAAAGTTTTCATATATAACTTAAAGATAGTGGTAGAGTTATCTACTGATATATTTGTGCAAGTTGGCACTTTTCCATGACCTCTGGGTATCTCCTCAAATTTTAAAAACTAATTAAGACAACATGACATATTTGTCAACTACAGGGTATTGTTCCTTAAAGCAGGATAAATTGTCATCATTAAAATTCAGATTCTTCTGGGAGAAAAATGTCTAAAGAATGTGGTACTTTTACATTTCAGAACAATAACATTTTGGATGTCATAAGATTTGATTAATGTTTCTATTATAGTCTATAATTACAATATTTCAAAATAGGTCAAAATGACTGAAGCAGGATTGAACATGATCAGAATATTTGGTAGCTCTGAGTCACCATGGCTGGTGAAAGCAGTCTTCTGAGTCTTAAAGAATATTTTTGCCACATTCTCAGAAGAAGTGTGAACTAATTCTCTTGGAATATTTTATACAAAACTTTCTGCTGATATTGCCTAAATAATTCTACCTTTCAAAGTTCAGTTTTCTTATTTCTCTTACTGTTTGCTGAGACAAGGTGTAAAATAGAGATAGAGCATTATATTTTGAGTCAAACACTGACTTTGTTAGTGTTCAATATCACTTGAGGCCTATGTCAGTCTGTTGGTGCATGAATGGTCACATCCATTATAGGATCTGAGAACCAAGGCTCTGCATTCACAGAAAAGGAGAAGCATAGTGCAGAGATACTAAATCATTTAGCTGCATGAAAGGAAAAAGACATAGTCAAGGACACAGACTTCAGATCCTCGTACTTTACAAGAATCCCAAGAGACATATCCACAAAAGGGGAGGTCAGCAAGTCAATACAGCAGGGAATTGGGCTAGATCCAATGAACAATATTCCCTGCTTTACATAATGGATGAACCAGGCCTTCAGTAAACCCTTCTTTCCCAGATACCTGGTTTCATTCTCTTTATATGGTAATTTTGTGATAATTTGCTACAAAGGATATTAAGGTTCTTATTCCTGATGATTCACTAGTTTTTGGGAGGTGATTCCTTACACTGACCTATTACATCTTATTATTTTCTGTGTGACCTCTGGCAACGCATTTAGCTTCTCTTAGTTTCAGTTTCCCTTATTTTCAAAATAAAGAAGTTGAGTTAAATCACATAAAACTATTCTCCAATTCTACCACCTGTGGAGGCACCACTATTGAAACCAATCTTTGTTGTTGTTTATGTTAAGGTTCTGAGTGGTTATTCTTAATTTTGTTCTTTCCTCAACTCTTATGTAGTTGGCTTTGAACATAGGTCTTTGAAATAATGGTAAACCCAGGCCTATAATCATTGTGGTCATAATTATCTTAGAGAGAAACAGAGACAGAGAGAGACAGAGACAGAGAGATCAATAGCCATAGATATGCATATATATATATATAAACTTGTATGTGTAGGTGAATGATATATGTGTAATAAGGATAAAAAGATGAACCTCCTTGATTTGTGGGACATATGTTGTGGGTTGTGGGGAAAGAAAGGAGGGAAGGTCACTGAGGGTAACAGGCTATAGCCTTCATGAGCTGCAAAACCATGAGATTCATCTGGTAGGCCATATTGCTTCTTCCTCAAACCAGAAACACTTTGTATTTTGGGATAACAAGCCATCTTCTAATTGTCCACTAAACCAGGAAGAATTTATCCCTTGGAAGATTTTAAAAGGAGATATTTGCATTCTAATTCTCTCCTTCATTCTCAAGAATATATATCATAGGCCTCTCTTTCTGGAACTTCCATGAGACTTTGGAAAAAGGGCTTTCTTCTTCCCTTGGAATTTATGGTAGTAGTGTATATAATGCCCTGCCTAGTTGAGTCGGATCTGGGTCTCAGGTTCCAGTGGTCTATTCTCTTTTGTTCTCCTTTCTGTGGATTTAGATGATTGAAAAGCAATCAAGTGATATAAATTCAGGAATTTGGAAGTTTCTATTTCTTAGTAGATACCTGTTATACTGCAGAAAGAGTTTTGTAACAAATGCAAAGCTTCTTGGAGATACTCGCCAAGAGGAAGATGAGCTCGCCATGAATTGCTTAAACAGAAGATATAAACCTTGAAGAAGTCATTGATATGGTACAGATCCAGCATAAAAGTGAAGTACCTACTCAACAGTTCCATTTAGTTCTCCATGCTTTAACTTATTACTGTATCATACCTTAAGTCTTTTATCAATAAATAGGAGATTTTTGTGTTTTAAAAATTGTATGTGTGTGTGTGAACAAAAAGCTGACCTATAACATGACACATTGAATTTCTTTCTATTTTCTGTTAGGGGCACCCTAGATATGAGTCATACCTTAGCTTTAAGTAATTTTCCCAAAGGATCTAGAGCTGAGACTTGAAGAGCTGGAGACTGAGAAGAGGGGGGAAATAAGAGCCTAATTCCTTTCTGTAGAGGACAGCCTATTCTAGAACTGAATTTGCTACCACATGAAGTCAGAATCAGAGTCTCTTAGTGGAAAAAATGGAAGTTCTCTCAAGCCCTGTGGACTCAGTGGGTAGTTTGTTACATATGAATATGAACATAAAAATAATAATACTTAAGTTTTATGACAATAGTTTTAATCAAATTGGCAATTCATTTCATAGAAACAAACCCAACATTTTTTTGTCATTGAATCAATTGTCATTGTGCCAGTTCTTTAAGTGTCAATATGCTTTGGGAAGCATTCTGAATTTCTAATGGTTTTTATCACAAAATCTAGGTGGGGGGGAACTATAGACACTTTCATATCTCAGAGGTTCTCATTAGATAATATTTGAACACTACTTTAAACATACATAATATAAGAAAATTCAGGTTTACAAAATCAAAACATTACATCTTCTGTTACAAAATAATTTATTATAAGAATTTAATATTAGTAATTCATGGTGAGTGAAGCAAGGCAAACCAGGAATTTTCAGGTGTAGAGTGAATGGGAAATCATAACCAAGTGATGACCAATTCACATTAGGAGGGGAACATGCAGGTTCCAGGAGTCCCAAGATTGGAATCTGGCATTTTCCAGGTCATAAACTCCAACATATTCTCTAAGACAAAACTCACCATGCAAGTAGGTAGGACAAAGTGGAACTTTGAAGTCCAACATACATGAGTGTCATGGAGATTTATATTCACAGAGCTTACATACTGAGAAACAATCTTCAATAGTTCATATTGTGTTAAAGAAAAGAGACAGAAACTGTATCTCTTTAGGTATAGATCAATAGTTGAAGTCTACACTGATTTGAAATTTCAAGTCACTTAGACATTTTTTATCAATGATTTGACCAAAATATCTTGACTTTTATAATATCTTAAAAAATTTTGGGGGTAACAGAAATTCACAACTCTTCTAGGTAACAGAATCCATATCCAATAAATTTTCAAGATGAAAAAAGTGACAAATTACCAACAGCTCCCAGGAGATAATTTAAAAGACAATTCAATTTGTGAAAATCCAACTTATATATAGATTTTTAGGAACACATATATTGCATAAATTGAATTTCACATGTAACAATAAAGTCCAAGTATAACGTATGATATGATCATATAGATTTCCTAGAGAACTGATGCATCATCAAAAGATTAAATATGTTAATTACTAGGATTATAGGAAATCCTTCTGAGACATGGTTTTCCAGTTTGTATTTGAATATTCTCTCTGTATGTAACTAATCTATGTAGCCAAAATCTTAAGCAGTCAGTAACCTAATAATACATGGCTCAAAGGCAAAAAAAATGCCTTTAACTCTTTTTTTATTTGAGAATTTCTACATTTACAATATTAATGGATTTTGTTATTTGTGAGAATCTCTGAATAATTTCCCCTGTGAGTAAGAATGGCCTCCTATGCAGATTACGATTCCATTTTTTTCATAACACAAAGGCAATACTTACAATAGATAGAATTTAATGATATACAGAACATTATATTAATGATGATCCTTCAAATTAAAAAAGTTAATGTAAAATGAAAAGGAAAATTCTTTTTTTTTTTTTACCGTTACTGCTTAAGGACAAATTTGTTACTGAAATTCTCAGTTCATTTTCCTATAACTGACCTGATAACATAGATTATCAAGTTAGACTTGTTTTATATAGCTTCTTAAGCCTCATTGCTAGATCTGTTTATAGTTTATGCAGTCATATTATTTATCTAGGGGAATGGAGAATGTTAGAATTGTATAGTGGATTTAAGTTTTCTGACAACAAGTGTGCAAACAGTGTTCTGTATTTGTGCATATTCTTCTTTTATTCTTTTCCAATTTTTTTTAAACAGATGTTAAGGATTTTGATAAAAAAAATCCTTTGTAGACAGTGGCCTGATTGTTGAGTGTCAGAAATATTCTTTGGCAGTACCCTGATGGACTGAGTAATATTATTGAAAATTGAACCATTAACACCAAATGATAAAATGATATGTAGATTTCATGTGCAATTTTTCATCTATTTGTCACATAGTTATCTCTTTATTCAAATAATAATTCAGAGAATTATTTTTCCCACCACAATGAATCAAACATAACTCTCCCACACTGATTCCAAGTAAATAAATGTGTTCCACATTGGAAACATAGATTTTATTATTTTCCATTCTACTCTGGAAAATATTGTATTCTACAACACCTGGTTCAATGTTTTTGTGTGTAAAACTCATAATTATATAATGGAAGTTATTTAAATTGTAGTGATTTTTAATATTAAGAGGATTTAGACTTTATACTAATGGCAAAAGATAGCATTTCTCACCTTTATCCAAGAAACCATTGTGAACTGTTTTTTTTCTCCTTCAGAATAAGAGGAAAAACAAAGATCAATTAAACTCCCAATGCTTTATGCTAGGATTTGGGGGGAAAGCATCCCCAGTGATGGTGGATCTTGCTGCTTTCTGATTTTAAAAAAATTTAGCCAAATTGTCGCTACAATATTCCTTTAATCTACTATTTTAGTAACCTTGTCAAAAAGGGAAATGAAGTTATACTTATTTACTCTTGATCAAGCCATCCTGACTCTGTGTACTTATAGCTTCTTTTTCAAAATGTTTACTAAGCACTTCTTAAATTATCCATTTTAGAATTTTCTTAGGAATCAGAGTCAAACTCACTGGTCTACAGTTTTCAGAGACTTACATACAGATTCAAAAAAAATCAACTTGAGATACATTATAGGATAAATAAGAAATGATAAAACAATTGTTTATCTGAAAATGGTGTGGGGATTATTTCAGTGGACTATAAAATCAATATGATTAAAGAAATGTTCTGTGGTGGCCAAAATATTAAATGAAATCTTGACTTGGGTCAAAAGAAGTAGAACTTCTTGGAATAAAGAAGTAAGCTAGCCTATAAACTAGTCTAATTGGATTACATTTGAAATATTGTATTCAGTTCTCAAGGCCACATTTTATGAATGGGATTTGTAATAGCAGAATATCAAGAGAAGGGAAGCAAGAAGGAGAAAGAACATTAAATCCATATCATTTAAGGCTAAACTCAAGGAACTAGAGAAGTTCAGATGAAAGCAGAGACAATTTATGTGGGGAAATGATAGCCCTCTTTAGTATTGGAAGAAAATTCATGTGGAAGCAGGATAAAATTTATTCATTTTCCCACATAGAAAACAGAACCAGGAGAGATAGGTAGATGTCACAAAGACAATTTAAGGCTTGAATCTCAGAAACAAAGAAACAATTTCTTTAAAAATTATACTCTTCAAAAGTGGAATGGGCTACTGGTAAAATGGTGGGTTCCCCCTTACTGGGATCCTTCAAGCAGAGACTTGTTTTTATTTGTCTGTTTGTTTATGGTAATGGGTATTACTTCAGAGAATGGGGTGGATATAAT
This sequence comes from Potorous gilbertii, assembly GCA_028658325.1. Lineage (NCBI taxonomy): Eukaryota > Metazoa > Chordata > Mammalia > Diprotodontia > Potoroidae > Potorous > Potorous gilbertii. The sequence continues at coordinate 116,496,580 of CM053772.1, read as the reverse complement.
TGGTATTATTTTACAGTATAGGTTGGATTAAAAGGATGCTGGATTTCAGAAATCCATTCCAATGCTAAACTTTTATGATTTGGTGATATTTTGCCACTTACTATGTGGTCTATGTGGTACCTTTTCTTCTTTATCCCACTATGGTTAACTTCATATTTATTTATGTTCAGTGGAACATCCAGTTTGAACATCTATTTTGTAGGCCCATTTCTCTGAATTTCAGTTTGAAATTATTATGTTGCCACCTTTACTCACTGCAAGTGGTCATTATGTCAAAGAAAAACAGTGCCTTGTATCATATGAATGCTTTTTTGAGGATCTAATGTGTAGTTAGTTCTGTATTGCTTTCTCTTTCCCTCATCTTGTTATAATTTAATCACGTTCATAGAAAACAAAAAAATATCGATTTCATTTGGCAGTCTGTAGTAACTCAAGGCATAAAAAAATCATTTATAGATTTGCAAACCTAAGCAACATTTTGTAATTGATGTTGAATGCTCAACAACAAAATACTGTATAGATATACGTGGAGGTGTGTCACCAGGATAACACAGATTAAATTGGCTCTGAGTATAGGACACGTCCACAAAGCCATCACACCCACAAGTTTATTGATCCTAATCAGCAGCATTGCTTTTTCAAACACATACACCTGAATGCCCCCAATATATAAAATTCAACATGTCCAAAACTGAATTTGGCTTTATTTCTTGCCTTCCCCTTCACTTTTTCATTTCTTTCAGAGGCAAAAACAATCTATTCAGTAAACTTGAATCACTAAATTGGTCGATGTGAAAGGGCAATACTTGTACCTTACAAAAAGCAAAGATGACCCTTTCACAATCATTTGACATCAAGCCTAGACATACTACCAACATCAATAACACAAAAGAAAGAAGTTAAAGGGGGAAAAAGATGTAAACCACAGAGGAGCTATGAAGAAGGATTGTCAATGAGGTTCACAGTATACTAGCAAAGCAATTTTGATTCAAAAGAGATAGAAAGGTTGAGTAAGGGAAATTAGGTATCTTTACTTCTTACTCTTCAGCCATATTTTCCTCATTAATTACCTTGTTGCCCCATAGAAACATCCACCACAGGTCCCATTATATTTTATTTTACCCCCTAATCTCTACCTGTGTCTTCCATGACACACCCTTTCTTGATGTGGCCTATTCTTAAATTTCTGGATCCATAATTAAAAAGTTTAACTCTGACATTATTACTGAATGAAAGATATTAATCTACTCCTTTTTGAGTCCACTTACAATGTCCTTAACTTTTCAAACCAAAGCACCTCTCCTTGGACATTACTTCCATTTCTGTGCCAGTTCCCTTAGTGGAAGTTAAACTCCTTGAGGAAAATTACAGTATTTGCTTTTGTATGTATATGTTCAAAACTTAAAGCAATGTAGTATACACAAACACTTAATAAATGCTTTTTGCATTCATTCATTTATTGTGAAAGAGGAGCACCCCCTCACAGAATGTATGTACAGCAAAAGTATATAGAGTTCCCAACATTTTAATGTTTATCTTATTAAGAATCCACACTGAGCTATAGAAGTTTTCTGCTTTTATATAAAATTCAATACCTTGTGTGAGTGGCTACTTAGCAATTTAGTCTTTTCCAACAGGTGTCACCCAATGGTTTAACATTTGGGTTTTATATAAGCCATAATGATAAAGAGATTCAGTGGCTGGTTTCAGGCAGAGGTCACTTCATGAAACTGAGAGAGATCTTTATTCAATCTCTTTTTATGTAAATAAATTCTTCTGCAAACTTCCCTGTCAGTTATAAGAGATAAGCAAAGAAAAGACAATATATACTTATTTACTGGTTTACTTAGAAAATCCTAGAGGACAAAATAATAAAGTGAGACAAGTAATGGATTCAGTTAACATAGTAGGATTCAAAACAAATGCACAAAAATCAACAGAATTCTTATATAGCAAAAACAAAATCCATGAGAGACTTGCAAAAAGGTAAATCCCATTCCAGATAAATACAACATGCATAAAGTATCTAGAAATCTGTTGACAGAGGAGCACTCAAAGCATGTATAGATACAAACTCCTTCAAAAAATATTTAAATAGCTCAAGGGATATTTTGCACTCATCATGTGACCATCCCCATTAAGTGTTTTTCTTTTTCATTTATCTTAACCTAAGTTAATGTTTAATGTTATGCCAAACTACAAGTGGAAGAGTTTACAGAACTATACAAAAAGACTTTTTAGAGTAATAAAACATCTAGAATGTTAAAGAAAAATTGAAATACAAAAACGAAGGATGAATACAACTTTCAGACATCATATTATATTATAAATGTGTCTGGGGGGAAAGAGAGAGAGAGACAGAGAGAGACAGAGAGAGAGACAGAGAGAGAGAGAGAGAGAAAGAAATGCAAAAGAAGCAGGGAGAGTTGAGAGAGCAAATCATAAGATAGAGGGTAGAGCTAAGAAGACAATAGTCTCAAACAAGCATGTTTCATTTTAGAAACTGAATAAAGGAGTATTTAAAAGAAAGAAAGTTTAAGAATAAGAGATCAGTCTGGATTTGGTATAGAAAAGAGGGATGGGGGAATTGGAAAGAGCACTTCAAATATACAAGGGTATTGTTAATCTCAGGGCCAGGTCGATGGACTGGAGTCAGAAAGACTTAAGTTCAAGTCGAGTCTCAGACACTCACTTCCTGTGTGACCTCGGGAGAGTTATGCAACCCTGTTTGCCTCAGTTTCCTCATCTGCAAAATAAGCAGCCCAGTATCTTTGCCAAGAAAACCCCAATGCCATTAATCAGAAGCGATTGAAATGATGGAACAATAATGGTTAATCACATTCCTTCTCTTTCATCATCTCCATCTTTGTTAAAGGGGAAGGGGGGGAAAGAAAGATAATAATATGAAATGATAATGGAGAGAACTGAAAGCTATCTATCTCAACTATGAAAATGAACAGAATAAAGTTATACATAAAAGGAATGAGGGTAGAAAAATGAATTGGAAAGCAGAATCACACAATATGCTGTTTATAGGAAATATATTTGATGGAAGATTCACAAATAATTACAATGGGGAGATGAAGCAAACTTTAGTACAATTCAGACAAACTAGCAAAAGCAAGGTAGCAATTGTTTTATCAGGCAATGCAGTAAAAAATATATGGTTAAAAAAAGACATGAAGTAACATTACATCAAAAGGCACCACGGACAATGAATTAATATTGATTACATATATGTGTGCATATATATGTATATATTATATATAATATGATAAAATAAGGCAATCCAGCAAAAATAGATGTGTTTTAAAAAAGACACACTAGAAACAGCATTATATCAAAAGATACAATAGGCAATGAAATTATATATGGTTACATATGTGTGTATAGACATTCACACACATGTGTACATATGTATGTACATGCATATATATATGTATATAAATGTATATTCCATATGTAGCTAACTCTATATTTTTAAAATGTTTTAAATACAGAGGTAGGTATAAATGGACAAAGTGGTATAGCATTTAGCCCTTCAAAGAAAAGTTAATCTAATCAAAACGTTAATGACATTTCAGTGTATAGGAATTTAATATATCCTTTTTTGGCATAGATGATATATCTCTGCGAATTATTGAATAGAAATACAAAAAAAATGTGTTTCATAGATGTTTATGTCATTTCCCAAAACCTAGCCATATATGTGCTAGAGAATAAAAACATCTAAATGCAGAAAAGCAAAAGTATTAATCACATGTTTTACTGACTGCTATCAAATGAAATTGAGAACAATGACTCTTGAAAAAACATAAATGAAGAATAACTAAATCCTAAAGAGGATCAATAAATCATAGAAACAATTAATGATTTCACCCAAGAAAATGATAGCAATTAGACAACAAATCGAACCTTGGGAATGCAGTTAGAGTTGTAGATAGGAAAGAATTCCTATCTCTTAAGTATATTCATTAACAAAAGAAAGAAGAAAACTAGAAAAAGAAGAACCTACCTAACAAAACAACTACAAAAATACTCCAAATAAGCACAGAAATAGAAATTATGAAAAGCAAAGAAGAGAAAAAGCAAAAATTTGAAACAAAATTTAAAAGTCAATCAATTAACAAATAAAACTGAGTTACAACAAAAACAATCAACATTTAATCAGCACAAAGAAAAAGAGAAGTAGACCAAACCACTAATGCTAAAAAGTGGGGAAGGGAGAATTAAAAACAAATAAAGAAGAAATAACAGAAATTACAAGAAACTATCTTCATAAATTATATGGCAATAAAAAGAATAAGTTAAAAAAATGAGGACAAAAAATATGAAATGCTGGATTAAAAAAATAAGAAAAAGAGAATTTAAACTACCAAATATTGGAGGTTGGGTGGAATGAACAAAATGAAAGCTCAAGACTAGATGGATTTATGAGTACATGTTATTAAAACACTCAAATGGCAAAGTTATATAAATTGTTTGAAAAAGTAGAAAGGAAGGAATTCTGCCATACATGAGATACGTATGGTCTTGATATTTAAGCCAAGTAAAGCCAAACCAAAGAAATAAGTATATAGATTTCAAAAGACTACCAATCCAAAAATGTTGAAGTAAATATTAGCAATTACATAATACTCATTTCCCATGCAGGGCAATATATCTAAAGTTGGAAGGGACTTTCAAGGATCACTTAAGAGTTAGAGTTCTTTCCACATCACTGCACTACTAAATCACTCTTACTAACTTTGACAGTAGAGAAGAGTAGACAAAATCAATCTTTCCTAATTAATTAAAAGATGGGGAACTACAGTAGCTGAATATTGTCTGTACTATCAGACCTTTGTTGTTGCTGTTGGTTAGTTTTATCTGAGAGATAGATAGATAGATACCTTTTCAAATTTTCATTACAAGGGAAGTTTTATTGAATTGGGGAGTGCAGAAAAGTATAACCATGTGACCTAGTAGAAAGAATATTGGCTTTAAAGTTGGAGGGCCTGAGTTGAAATCCCTCTTGATAATATTGGCTTCATTCATGATAAGTCATTTTACTTTACTCCCCACCATACATTTGGTGATACAGTAACATTGATCTCCTTGCTTTTCCTTCAACATGATACTGTCTCCTGATTCCAGGAATTTTCACTGGTTTTCACTTTAGTTTTTAATTTCTGCTCCCCTAAGATGCTGCACCTGGAGGCAGGAAGACTCATCTTCCTATGTTCAAAATCATCTTTAGATACTAACTGTGTGACCCTGGGAAAGTCACTTAACCATATTTCCCTTAATTTGGGCTAGAGAAGGAAATGGAAAACCACTCTAGTATCTATGCCAAGAAAACCACAAATGGGTCACAAAGAGTTAGATATGACTAAACAGCAACAACATGAGCATGTTTAATAGGAAGCATTAAAAACTTTGAAAACAGTTCTGAGGGAAAAGGTTATTGCGTTATATAATACATAGTATGCAATTAAAATGGGTACAGGATTTGTTAAAAATTAAAAAAAAAAATTTAATGGAAAAACTTAGGTATTGCCACCCAAATCCTAGGCTTATTTTATTCAAACATTTTTTAACTTTTTATGAGTTCAGAAAAGTTAAATGGAGGTAGCTGCAAGGACTGAATATTAAATTCAAATTCTAAAATTACTGGTAGTAAAAAAAACCTAATACCAATGAGCTAAAGGAAAACATTCATGTTTTTGTGTCATAAAAATACTTCATTATTTTTAAATTCATAAAATTTTTAAAGATATCCTTTGTGTAGTTTATTGTTCTGCTATTACTGGAAAATGATCATAGTTCAGACAGTTTTACAAAACAGTTTTGTTCATTTCTGAGTAACTATTTACTCCTTTTAAACTAAGTTTTACTTTTTAGTCAAGAAAAATCCATTTTCTCCCATCCCAACCTGCCATGAAAAAAATAAGGAAATCCTTCATAAAATATGCTTAGGCAGGTAAAATAAATTCTTACTATGTTCATATCCAAAAAAATAAATGTTTGATTCTGTATACTTAGTATGTATTCTATTTGAACCTCCTGGTAGATAGCATGCTTCATCCTCAGTCTTGTGGACTCATAGTTGGTCTGAGTTTTGAATAAATACTACTCACCACATTAAGTTAAAGTTCATTTATTCTTTCCTATATTGTTTATTGTAACTTGTCAAAACTTTTATACATTCAAATATTAGTATAGATTTTTAAAAATTAGTTATTAATATATTTTTAAGATTCATGATTTTCCTAACATTGAACAATATAGAATATCTGTTATAGATCCTGCACACTTGTAGTATATGTAGTCTTTGTGATATGTGATCATATACTTGTAACTAAAATTTTATCTAACTTTTTTTATGTGTTCTTCAGGAATATTCTTTGTTTCGACTTTCCCCGGCTTAGGTAAGAGGATAATAGTCTAACCAAAGAAGGAATTTGAGAGAATTCTCTCTTTTTCTTTATTTGAGAGGAAACATTTTATGTAATATTGTAATTAGTTCTTTGACTGTTTGATAGAATTCACTGGTAAATTCATCTGGTGCAGGTCCCCCCTCCCTTGGGTGTTCATTTATGGCTACTTCAATTTATTTGTCTGATATTGGGTTGTTTGAATTCTGTATTTCTTGTTCCACTAATCTGAGCATTTTATATTTAGGGAATATTCATCTGTTATATTTAAATTACTGGTTTTAGTGACATATCATTAAGGAAAAATAATTTCTAACATTATATTGTATTTTTTCTTCATTTACTATGAATTATCCTGTATCATTTAGCATTAGTAATGTAATTTCCATCTTTCTTTTAAAATCAGTCACAGCAAAAATCAAATTATCTCATGTTATCTGTTACTTTTTCACCAAAAAAGTATTGTTTATAATTATTTTTTATTTTGGCAGGTTTTTTTAACTTTTAATTTTGTAAAAGTTTTTATCTTTAGGGTTGTTCTCTTTTTTTAATTTGATGATTTCCTAGAGTTTTTTTTTTCATTTGTATACCAAATTCACTGATCTCTTCTTTCTCTAGTTTGTTGATGAAAATATTTATAGGTAAAGATGTAAATTTTCCTCTAAGCATTTCATTGGTAGCATCCTAAAATTTTTGGTATTTTGTTTCACTGTTGTCTTCTTTAATGAAATTATGGTTTATTCTTTGATGCACCAATTCTCTAATGACAAAGTTCTTCAATTAATTTTAATCCTCTATCATACAGTTTCTTGATGGAGTGCAATTTTGTTGCATGCTATCCAAAAAAATGGGGTTTCAAAAATATATTTATACTTTTCTGTATTTGTTTATAAAGTTTTCATACTCTATACATCAATTTGATATAATATAATATAAACTCTAGTTTTGATATCCTATACACCAAATTTTTTGGTGTAATGAATAGTTGAGAAATTTGTATATCTTTGTATATCTTTTCCTATTTGATAATCACTAGAGTCAATTCAAAAAGCATCTATTATGTGCTGGGCAATGTCCTAAGAGTTGGAAATAAAAATACAATCTAAAAGAAAGTTATTGCCCTCAAGAAACTGATAGTCTATTGGGGGAAGATAATACACAAAAAGCAAATAAAAAGTGTGAGAATCAAGGAGGGAGGACATGATAGTCAGTAGCAGAGTATAGACAGGAGTGAAAGTAATCAGGATTGGCCGGAACACTTTCCTTAAAATGGAGTTTTAGGGAGTAACCTGACAATCAGAGGAAGGGTTTGCCAGGACAATGACATTCCAGTGTGAGATCTATCATATTTGACTTTATTCAAGTTCTATTCAGATTGTTAAATAATTTTTTTATTCTTGTATCATATTTGCTTTGCTCTGAAAGGGTCGTATTGAAGTCTTGCGTTCTTGTAGTTTATTCCTCCATTTGTCCCTTTAACTCACTTAGTTTTTTCCCTCAAAGATTTAGATGTTATGCAAATCAATGCATATATGTTCTGTTAGTATTAATTTATTACTGTTCTACATAAGTCAGAGTATGGGAGCACAGGGGTGGAGTGATATTCTTGTGTGAGATAATTTCTAACATCTAAAATTCTATTCCTGTACTTTAATTCTTTACTGTTTATTTTGTAATTGGATTTGCATAACTCTAAAAGGGATATATATATGTAATAAGATTTTTATTCTCTTGTTCTATTTCTCTTGTTAATTTAGCTGAATTTTCCTTTAAGTATTTAGATGATTTGCCATTCAGTGAATATATGCTAATTATTTATATTCATTTTCTTTGGTACTTTTCTGTATAATATTATTTTTCTGTTTATCTCTTTTAATCAAGTCTATTTTTGCCATTACCTTGTTTGAAATCATGGCTGCTACTTGTGTTTTGGTCGCATGTATTATAAGAGGTAATATTAGAGCTGAGCCTTGGTAGGAGCAAGGGTTTCCAAAAAATATATGAGGAGAGCAAGCATTCTATTCATGGAAGGCATCCTGTTGGATGTTGGAAGTTGGAAAGTTATAGGAGAAACAATTAGTAAGCTAGTTGGGCTGAGACATGGTAGACATAAGAAATGTGTTGAAACAGTTGTTGGAACAAGATTATAATGTGTCTCACATGCCAAATGGTATTGTTTATGTTTCTATAACAATGTGGTTACTACAATAACCTATGTAACTAGACTATTTTAATCATTTAAACTTTTTCCCATGTTTCTACCTACCAGCTCCCAAATGAGAAGATTCTGGGGAACTTTCTATTTTCTTATACACTTTCAAATGAATTGTACAGTCAAATCTTGAATATATAACAAAAATTGTCATTATTTCTACTTGAACTTCCAGAAGCCAGGATGGCTGAGTGATCAGTAAATGCTCTCTCCTCCTCCCTTGATGACCTCGAAAGAACCATAAAATATTTCCCCAGAAAAATCCTAGATTGGCTGGAACAGCACAGCAAGGAAATAGTCTCATAACACCTGAGGCTAGGAAGATAGCTAAGAGGGATTCCTTCTATTGTGGCAGAGGCAACCCGGAAGGACCAAGGACCCTGGGCAGAGAAAATTTGCACTAGAACCCAGGCAAGTCTCAGCACCAGGAGAGGAGCCCCAGGAGGGGTGGGAACTCAGACTAGCATCTAGGCGTGCCTCAGCACTCCAGGGGAAATAAGGAAGACAATAGGGTGGCTGTGAGCTTGCATTTGCCTGAGTTCAGCTGAGGAGATTGCCTGTGACCAAACCACTCCTCCCCGCACTTAACAAGCTAACCCAGGGCTGACCTGGGAAACACCAAACAAAAATTTGCTCTAGGGTTTTCTACACAAGTAGGCTCAATATGAATTTCTGCAGCTTCTAACTGAAAGAACTAGAAGCCACAACACACAATCAACATCATGAATAAGAAAAAGCAAGAGAGGTGAAAAAACCATAGAATATTTCTATGAGGATAAAGACTGAAACACAAATACCAAATAGGTTAGTACTGAGACTTCCATCTGAAACTTCGGAAGGGACTATGAACTGCTTACATGTACAAATAGCTCTCCTGAACAGCTGAAGAAGGAAATAGAAGAAAAGCTGGACAATGATTTTAAAATTATAGAAAAGAATTCACTGATGCAAACATATATTTGAAAAGGAAAATTGAACACATGGAAAAGGAAGCACAAAAATTAATTGGAGAAAATAACTCCTTGAAAGGAAAAATTGGACAGATGGAAAAGGAGATGCAAAAGTTAACTGAAGAAAACAATCTGATAAAGATTAGAATTGGGTAAGTAGAAACTAATGACTCAATGAGACAGTAAGAATCAGTCAAACAAAATCTAAAGAATGAAAAGATAGAAGAAAATGTAAAATATCTAATTGGAAAAACAACTGACCAGGAAAATAGATCTAGGAGAGAAAATTTAAAAATTATTGGCCTGCCAGAAAACCAGGATGAAAAAAAAAAAAGAGTGTGGACAATATCTTCCAGGAAATCATCAAGGAAAACTGCCCAGAAGTGCTAGATCTAGAGGACAAAATCGTCATTGAAAGAATTCACTGTTCACCTCTCGAAAGGGATCTCAAACTCAAACCCCCCAAAAACATTATTGCCAAATTCCAGAACTATCAAGGGAAGGAGAAAATACTATAGTAAGCCAGAAGGAAACCATTCAAATATCGAGGAGCTACAGTCAGGATCACATAGGACCTTGCAGCATCTACATTAAATGATGGAAGGAATTGGAATTCAATATTCCAGAAGGCAAAAGAGCTGGGACTACAACCAAGGATCAACTACCCAGAAAAATTCAGCATAACATTTCAGGCAAGGAGACTGTCATTCAACGAAATAAAGGATTTCCATATCTTCCTGACAAAAACACCAGAACTTAATAGACAATTCAATCTTCAAATGCAGGTCTCAAGAGAAGCATAAAAAGGTAAACAGAGGGAAGAAAAAAAACAACTTGTTACTCAATTGGGGCAAACTGTTTACCTCCTTATAAGGGAAGATGATAACTGTTAATCTTGAGAATTGTGCATCTATTATGAAATATAAAAGGGATACACATAGAGGGAATGGGTATAAAGTAAATGAAGTCATGTTAAAAATATGATTTAAGTATGTGAAGGGATCGTAACAGGAGGTGTGAAAAGGAAGAAGCAGAAAATGGTAAATTACATCACAGGAAGAAGTACAAAATTACAGTAGAGGGAGAGAGGGGATGGTGATGGGCTTTGTTTGAGAGGCACTCTCATCAGATTTGTTTCAAGGAGGGAACAATAAACTTAAGTAGATTATCCTATCTAGCTCTATAAGCAGTAGGAGGAGAAGGGGGAAGAAAGTGGAGGGAGCTAAAAGGGAGGGAAGAAGCAGAAAGGGTACCGGGGAGTAAAAGAGAGGGGGCTAAAAGAAGGAAGGGAAGGCTGCAGGAGGAGGTGGTGAAAAGTGAAAACTGTTGAGGAGGCGAAGGGAGACAAAACAGCTAAAAACACAAATGGTGGGAAAGAGGATGGAGGGAAATACACAAATTGTAATCATAACTGTGAATGTGAATGGAATGAACTCTCCCATAAAACAGAGATGGATAGAAGAATGGATTAAAAGCCATAATCCAACAATATGTTGCTTACAAGAAACACATTTGAAAGGGGGAATACACAGGATAAAGATCAAAGGTTGGAGCAGAATATATTGTGCTTCAGCTGATGTAAGAAAAGCAGGAGCAGCAATCCTAATCTCAGACAAAGCAAAAGCAGAAATACATTTGATCAAAAAAGATAAGGATGGATATTAATATTCTTCTAAAAGGCCCCACAGAAAATAAAGCAATATAATTACTAAACATGTATGCTCCAAGTGGTATAGCATCCAAATTCTTAGAGAAGAGATTGGGGGAGTTGAAGGAAGAAATTTACAGCAAAACTTTACTAGTGGGGGACCTCCCCCTTCCCCTCTCGGAGCTTCATAAATCTAACCTCAAAATAAATAAGAAAGAGGTTAAAGGGTATAAGGTGGACAAGGTAGATATGATAGATTTCTGGAGAAAATTGAATGGGAATAGAAAGGAATATACAGTTTTCTCAGTGGTACATGGCACATTTAGAAAAAAATTGATCATGAGCTAGGACATAAAATCCTCACAATCCAGTGTAGAAAGGCAGAGATAATCAATGCATCCTCTTCAAATCATAATGCAATAAAAATTATTTGTAATAAAAGGCCATGAAAAGATAAACCAAAAATCAGTTGGAAATTAAATAATCTAATCCTAAAGAAGGAGTGGGTTAAGGAAGAAATCATAAAAACAATCAACAACTTCATTCAAGAGAATGATAATAATGAGACAACCTTCCAAATCTTATGGGATATTGCAAAAGCAGTTATTTGGGGAAGTTTTACATCTTTGAATGCCTACATAAATAAAATAGAGAAATAGGAGACCAATGACTTGGGCATGCAGCTGAAAAAGCTAGAAAAAGAACAAATTGTAAAACCTCAAGTAAAAATACCCAATTAGAAACACTGAGAACCAAAAGAAGATTAATAAAATAAAATTAAGAAAACTATTGAATTAAAAAGTAAACTCAATAGTTGCTTTTATGAAAAAACTAACAAAATTCATAAAACTTTGGTCAATTTGATTTAAAAAAAGAAAGAAGAAAATCAAAGTACTAATATTAAAAATGAAAGGGGTGAACTCATCTCCACTGGGGAGGAAATTAAAACAATAATTAGAAATTATTTTGCCCAACTTCATGCCCACAAAATCGATAATCTAAAGGAGATGGATGAATATTTAAAAAAAAATACAAATTGCACAGATTAACAGAAGAGGAAGTTGAATATTTAAACCACCCCATCTCAGAAAAAGAAATTGAGCAAGTCATCAATGAACTATCTAGAAAAAAATCTCCAGGGCCAGATGGATTTAAAAGAGAATTCTATCAAACATTTTAAGAATAGTTAATTCCAATACTTTATAGACTATTTTTGAAAACTAGGGAAGAAGGTGTCCTTCCAAATTCTTTCTATGATACAAATATAATTTTGATACCTAAACTAGGAAGAGACAAAATAGAGAAAGAAAACTATAGATCAATTTCTGTAATGAATATAGATGTAAAATTTTAAATAAGATTTTAGCAAAACAAATACAGCATCTTATCAAGAGAATAACACATTATGGTCAGGTAGGATTCATACCAGGAATACAGGGCTGGATCAATATTAGGAAAACTATTAGCATTATTGATCATATCAACAACAATCTAACAAAAACCACAGGATTATCTCAATAGATGTAGAAAAAGCTTTCAACAAAATACAACACCCATTCCTATTAAAAACATTGGACAACATAGGAATAAAGGGAATTTTCCATAAAATAATAAGCAGTATCTACCTAAAACCCTCAGCAAGCATTATATGGAATAGGGATAAGAGAGATGCATTTCCAATAAGATCAGGGGTGAAGCAAGGATGTCCATTATAACCACTGTTATTCAATATGGTACTAGAAATGTTAGCTGTAGCAATTAGACAAGATAAAGGAATTGAAGGAATTAGAATAGGCAAAGAAGAAACTAAGTTATAATTCTTTGCAGATGATATGATGATATACTTAAAGAATCCCAGAGATACAAGTAAAAAGAAGTACTTGAAACAATAAACAAGTTTGGCAAAGTTGCAGGTTACACAATAAATCTGCACAGATCTTCTGCATTCCTATATGTTAGCAGCAAAGCCCAACAGTAAGAGATAGAAAGAGAAATTCCATTTAAACCTAGGGTTGACACTATAAAATACTAGGGATTTTACCTGCCAAAACAAACCCAGGGACTATATGAACACAGTTACAAGACATTTTTTGCACCAATAAAGTCAGATCTAAGTAAGTGGAAAAACATCAGTTGCTCATGGGTAGGCCGAGCTAATATAATAAAAATGACAATTCTACCTAAATTAATTTATTATTTAGTGCCATACCAATTAAACTATCAGAAAATTATTTTCTAGAGCTGGATAAAATAATATTAAAACTCATCTGGAAGAACAAAAGGTCCAGAATATCAAAGTGACTAATGAAAAGAAATGCCTGGGAAGGTGGCCTAGTGCTACCAGATCTCAAATTGTACTATAAAGCAGCAATTATCAAAATCACTTGGTACTGGCTAAGAAACAGAAGGGTAGACAAGTGGAATATACTTGGCACTCAAGACACAGTAGGCAAGGAATATAGCAACCTCCTCTGTGAGAAACCCAAGGGCCCCAGCTTCTGGGATAAGAACTCACTGTTCAACAAAAATTGCTGGGAAAACTGGATAAGAGCATGGTGGAAACTAGGCATAGACCCATGCCTGGCACCATACACAAGAATAGTATCCAAATGGGTATGCAATCTAGGTATAAAGACTGATACCATGGACAAACTAGAGGAGCAAGGAATAACATATTTATCAGATTTATGGAGAAGGGAAGAATTTTTTAGTAAAGAGGAAATAGAATGCATTGTGAATTGCAAGATGGATAACTGATTACATTACACTGAAAAGTATTTTCACAAGCAAACCCAATGCAACCAAAATTTGGAGGGATGTAGTAAATTGGAAAAGAATTTTTATAGCTAATGTTGACTATAAAAGCCTCATTTCTGGATTATATAGAGAACTCGGTCAAATGTATAACAATACAAGTCATTCCCCAGCTGATAAATGGTCAAAGGATATGAATAGGCAATTTTCAGAGGAAGAAATTAAAGTTATCTATAATCACATGAAAAAATGCTCTAAATCACTTTTGATTAGAGATATGCAAATCAAAGCAACTCTGAGGTACCACATCAGACCTATAAGAATGGAAAACACGACAGAACAGGAAAATGATAAATGTTGGAGAGGATGTGGGAGAGTTGGGACACTAATTCATTGTTGGTGGAGCTGTGAGCTCATCCAACCATTCTGGAGAATTGTTTGGAACTACATCCAAAGGGCTACAAAAATATGCATACCGTTTGACCCAGCAATATCGCTACTAGGACTGCATCCCCAAGAAGTTATAAAAATGGGAAAGGGTCCCACAGTTACAGAAGAATTTATAGCAGCACTCTTTGTAGTTGCCAAAATCTGGAAATCAAGGGGATCCCCATCAGTTGGGGGATGGCTGAATAAGCTGTGGTATATGAATGTGATGGACTACTATTGCGCCATAAGAAATGATGAACAAGAAGACTTCAGGGAGGCCCGGAGGGACTTATATGATCTGATGCTGAGCGAAAGGAGCAGAACCAGGAGAACTTTGTGCGCAACAATGACCACCGTGTGTGAGAGTTTTTTCTAGTAGGCTTGGAACTTTGTAATAACTCAAGAACTTAAAAAAAAATAATAATTCCCAATGGTTTTCTAAGGCAAAATACCTTCCACACTCAGAGAAAGAACTATGGAATTCATTTGCAGAATGTAGCAGATCTTGTTTGTATGTATGTGTGTGTGTGTGTTTGTTATGTTTTGATTTGTTATATGATTTCTTCCATTTATATTAGTTTGTATTGTAGTGAAAACGTATTCAATAGGATAGTATGTGTAAATCACATATAGAATTGTATGGTGTCTTGGGGAGGGTAGGGGGTGGTAGAGGGTAGGTGGGGGGGGTAAAAATATAAGCTTTATGGTGTGGTTGTAAAACATTAAAAAAAAAATTTAAAAAAAGACAAAAGAATATAAAAAAATTGCCATTATTTGCTAAATATGAGAGGTGGATAAAGGAAAACAGGACACTTGGTGTGCTTCAGTTAAAGCACAGCCCATGGAATGTGAAGGCTGTACTTTGGCAACTTCATAGTTCAAGGCTGAAAATACCTAGTACATTGGAATGGTACAACTAACTCTGGGTAGGCTCTTGTTGCTCCCCTCACTGCATGACACTGGTAGAAAAGAGGAGTCACACATTTTTAAAAGAGTGATGTCTTCCTCTGACTCTGTCTCTTTCTGTCTCTTTCTCTGTTTCCATATCTCTCTCCAAATCACTGCCTTTGTCTCTGTCTGTATCTCTATTTCTGTCTCTTATCTCTTCTGCTCTGTCTCTGTCTGTGTCTTGGTCTGCTTGTCTTTTTCTTTGACTTTCTCAGTAGCTATCCCTATTTGTGCTTTTTCGTAAGTATGGGTGACTAAGCAGTTTTGAGATATGTTTCTAAGCTTGGAGACAACTTCTAATTTCAGGAGTTTGGAATCTAAATTCTCAGTCAGTACAGTCTAAACTTCAACAGGAGCCCTAACAATCACCTACTAGCAGAAGATAAGCATTGACAAGAGGGTAAGCCCAGTCCCTGGTCTGGCTTGCCAGAAATCATAGACCTTAAGGAATGTACTTGAGCAGTGCATAGCAATAGAGAAGGTGAAATGCCCATTCAGTAGTCCTGCACATGATTCATCCTTTGACATATTAATTATCAACCTCCTTGGAGAGTATAACAGTAGTTAAAAGTTACTGCTGTTCATTTAATTATAAGGGAGGAGGGGGAAGGGTGAACTGGTCAGTAAAGGTGCAGTCCTTGTACTTGCAGACATCTTCTGCCAGCTGCCAATCCAATAGTGAAAATTCAGAAGGTTTTTTCAGATGTGATCATTCAAAGAGGCCACAAAAGGCCTTTTAACTGACCACTGAACTGGAACTTAATGGTTATATTAAAGGTGCTATCTATCCCTCAGGTGTTATTCTTCCCTTGTGACTATATTGTGACAAAGACTGCTGTGAGCTGCCAGGTAGGGGAATGTCAACTGCTTTATTGCCCTCTTCGTCACTACATACAGTAGAGCATATCACCCTCTTATTTCTTTTGTGTTTATTCTTTCCTGATGTAACACATTAGTATCTCTTATACCAACTCCTATGCCTCCACACATGTCTGAGATTCTAGAACAAGGATATATTTTCCTCAGGATTCCAGAAGTACAAATGAGGAATTGAGGTTGATTCTTTAAGAATTTAGACTGAAGCCCCCACTAATGTTTTCTCCTTTCCTCCTCAAGATCACAGTTGAATATCATTTTAGTCATGCAGTCTTTAGTAAATGTGAGTATATATGTAAGTATATATGTGTATGTATTCATGTGTCTATACACACATGCACATATATACACACATACACGCATGCACACACACACACACACACACACACACACACATATATATATATATATATATATGTATATACAAACATGCCTGAGTGTGGGTTTGCGTTTTTAATAAGGTGGTACACTAAGGACAGTTGGTACAAAACATCCGTATCACTACTACCTGAAGTCTGTGAGTAAATAGTGGTGTGTAAGTGTGTGAGCAAACAATGGTAAATGATAACAAAACCAAGCTCCAGAGAAAATTGGGTTCATGCTTAGAAAGCCCAATTGGTAAATGACGAGTAATTCACAGCTCCTGGTTATGAAAAGTTGTATTAGCAAAGTAGGATCTTTTGCTGTTTTTCTTTTAGTATAATCAAGCGCCTCTGATTGAATCTTGCCTTTATCAACTAAGAATCTTTACTAGGAGTAAAATACAGAAATAAGTGTTTTCTAGTTAAAGAAAGGATTTGTAAGTATGTGATTAAAGAAGATCTTCCCCGCCCATTAATGTGCCTGGGAAGATTTGTAGGAAGGGCCACACCTTTTGTTAATGAGGCACTGGTTCTCAAGGGTTGGGGCTTACATATTGGAAGTGTTTGGCTAGAAGAGTCTCTGGGCAGTCACTAAGGAGCCCCCCCCCCCCGCTTTGAAAGCTCAGATATTATTGATTCCCTCTCCTATAACTATGTCTGACATTTAGAAATCTGTCTGTTGATTTTGATTTCTCTGCCTTTTCTCTGAAGTTCAGACCTTTTTCCCTGAACTAAGTGAATGATACATGTATTGTTTTTTTTTCATATTATGTTGTTACAATCACTATTAATGACATCTTAGGTTTCTTTTTACTTTTTCTTTTCTTTTCTTTTCTTATTATTTTTTTAACGTTCTACAATCACTTCCTTAAAATTAGGATTTTATCCCCCCCACCTTTCCCCCACTACCCCCCTGCCTGCCCGCGACAGCGCACAATTCTGTATAGGTTCTACATATACTTTCCTATTGAGTACATTTTCACTATAATCATGCTATGTAGTCGAACTAAAATAAATGGAAGAAATCATACAACAAATCAAAACATAATACACTATAACCCACACACATACAAACATGATCTGCTACATTCTGCAAATTCTATATTTCTTTCTCTGAGTGTGGAAGGCACTTTGCCTTAGAAAACCACCATTGGGCTTTTTTTTTTAAGTAAGTTCTTGCGTTATTACGAAGTTCCAAGTCTACCAGAAAAAACTCTCACACACTGTGGTCGTTGTTGTGCACAAAGTTCTCCTGGTTCTGCTGTTTTCACTCAGCATCAGATCATGTAAGTCCTTCCAGGCCTCGCTGAAGTCTTCTTGTTCATCATTTCTTATGGCACAATAGTACTCCATTACATTCATATACTATAATTTATTCAGCCATTACCCAATTGATAGGCATCCCCTTGATTTCCAGTTCTTGGCAACTGCAGAGTGCTGCTATAAATATTTTTGTAGATGTGGGACCCTTTCCCATTTTTATGACCTCGTGGGGATGCAGTCCTAGTAGCGATATTGCTGGGTCAAACGGTATGCACATTTTTGTAGCCCTTTGGGCATAGCTCCAAACCATTCTCCAGAATGGCTGGATGAGCTCACAGCTCCACCAACAATGAATTAGTGTTCCAACTCTCCCACATCCTCTCCAGCATTTATCATTTTCTTGTTCTGACATGTTTGCCAATCTTATAGGTGTGATGTGGTACCTCAGAGTTGTTTTGATTTGCATCTCTCTAATCAGTAGTGATTTAGAGCACTTTTTACATGAATTCATTAAAGTGATTGTTGACCCCCCTCAAAATTTGCCTCTCCTTATAGAAAAGCAGATCTGAGAACCCATGATAGCAGATCCTCTCCTTTTCTCCCAAACATGGAGTGCTCAAGAGCGACTCCTTTGACATGATGTAGTTACTTTTCTGGGATCCTTGTGCACCTATCAATCCACAGTCAATGTTTTCTTGGTTCCCAATGTAGACACCAGAGTGTCTACTTTGATTAATTGATCCATATATTGATTGATCCATAAGTACAATAAGCATATTATTGGAGAGCTGGATAATCTAGTGTTGTCTGGATATTTTAACCTTATAAGGATTTTCTCTGATCAAAGTGAGAGCAGCAATAAATCTATGCCAAGATCTTTCCTTCCTCCACTATCAAGCATATTTTTCCTTTGGGATTTAGTTGGAATGCTATACTCACTACAAACTCTGTACATTCTGGTTTCTAGTGCGTTTGAACTCTCCAATTCTTGTCTAATTGATGCTTTTATATAGGACCCAGAGACCATGATGGAATTTCCAAATCAATTACAATGAGAATAGACATTCTGTGTGACATAATTTCACTTCATCAAATTCCTTTCAATGATTTTCCAGTCTTAGTCCATGGCCTAAGATGGGTTGACTGAAGTAGGGCAACACATAATAAATAAGTAAGGGCAAAAATGGAATGGTATGGCTTTAACCTCATACTTACAATTACCTTAGGTGAACTAATATTCTGAGAAGGGAGTATCCAGGCAATCTGTGAGTTCTGGAGCTTCATCTAAGAGATCAGAGAAGTCCCTCCAATGAGGGTCAACCAAGTCTTCTGAATGACATTCTTAACTTAATCCAGCAGTGATTTGTTCTATCAGTTAAGTAATTTTGTTCTAAAAAAGCTAATCAACTTGAGTCTGGGAGAAACTCATCTATTGTCAGTGGAGTTTTCAAGATCAAATTTATAGGACCCTTCCTAAAGGTAGGAAAACAAAACCTTAGGGCCAGAATTTTCAAAGGTAACCTTTGATTCCATATTCTCTCTATATATGCCTCATTCCTATTATGATTCAAATTCAAGATCACTTATCTTAGGGCAGAAGAAAAGTGACTCAGGTACTTTAGAAGGCATGTTTTGTTCCATTACGTTTGAATCAACACCACCAGAACCCTCCTTCCCCCATCCCAGACCCTGTGTGCACAGGAGGAAAGTTTGCTAATGACTTTAAGGATGTTTTTTCTAATTTCAATTCTTGCCTTAACTTCTCAGCAAATCTCCCTTTGTAAAAAAAAAAAAAAGCTAAGTAATATTATAGAAGAAATATCTCCTCTCCAAATTCATGTGGCTGGTAACTGTTGCCAAATATATATTTAGCATAATGCAGAAATTATGGGTCTAAAAACCTAGCTTTTTTTATTATTTTTACACTTACAAAATAGGTTCAGGCCTCAAAGAAAACCTGATCACCTAGTAAGGGTCTAATGAGGTTGTTAATGGAAAAATCACATCACAGTGACAGAAAAAAAATTCATATTGTGATCTTGTGCATCCCAGTTAGGCCATCAAATTTAAAGAGAAGATAAATCGATTATCCCATACTTCCTTCAATATCACAAAAGTGGAAACTAAATTAGTTGAACAGAATCATAACATCATACATCCACTAAGGACATAAACTTTGTTAAACAAGCTCTATCAGTAAACTAAGTCAGATTGCAGATTATACTACCTTCAGAGGATTCACAAATTGATTGAAGAGAAAGATTTACATGTCACCAAGGAGTCAGATACAATAGATCCTTCCTCTGGCATCTTATCTAAGCATCACTTAAGGCTTTAAGTGAATTTTCATATCCCATGAAACAGGTTTTGCAGGTGAGGTTAATACCAAGACAGACTTTTAATTAACCAAAAATTGTATGAAGAATGTCCCTGAGTCCCAAATAATAAAGGGAATAAAAAATTCTTCAAACAATATTAACTGATATTAAGGAAAATCTTTGGTTGAACTTTTGTGAAAAATGTATCAAAAGCTGGAACTTCCTTAGTGTTCTTCTAGAAAAATTGAGAGGAGAAATAGTAATATCCACTTTGGGAACTTAATTTGGGCATGAAGTGTTGAGCAACTGATCTGGGATGCGGTATTATATGAGGGTTCTTTATTTTTTTAATCAATGAATATTCATGAGTCATATATTCTTTAGCATTACTTGTGTGTGTAGGAAATAAAATAGCTGTTGTATTTCTGATATATATTGTGCATTGAGAATGTTTCTACAAAATTCTTTGGTGAACTATACTTCAAGAGATATTCCCTGGTGGCTGAGGATTAGAAGTGGTCTTATTATGGAAAGCTAGGATATTCAAGAAAGAGCCTAACCCATCTCTTGAAATTCCAGTTTCATCCAGGATTGAATCTAGTTCAGGTTCCTTGATCTAGAGTTGGCAAGGATTCTTGAGTAGAGAAAGAAAGTATTCATGACTCAGTATCCCTGAGCAGAGTAACATTTCTTATAGTAATTAAAGAAAAATTTTAGAGATGCCTTTTGTCATCTTTTTTTTTTCAAGAGAGAAATAACTAAGGAAAAACATTCATTAGATCTACTATGTGGCATTAAATATTCTTTTCTAGTAGTTATTTAACTCTATTCTCTATTTCTTTCACTGATTTTTCAGTTACTCAGTTTTACTTACTTCCAGTGAACCATGTACATTGTTGTTATTGTATGATGGAGAGAATATTTCCTCTCATTTCTACTTAATTTTTTTGCATCATAAAATTAATGCCATATTTCCCTGAATATTTCTCATTTTTCACTACATAAAAAGGATCTATTACTTTCATTTACCATCACTTTGTTACATTCATATTCCATATTATTACATTCATATACCATCATATACCACTAATCCTCAGTCATTGAACAATCACTTTATTTCAGGTTCTCTGTTACTACTGAGTATAGTAATGGGGTCATTCAGTTGGTTCCTTTTACCATTAGTAATTGAAACACTTTGAACTGTGACCTGAGGGAAAAAAGTCATTTTCACAATACCATACTATACCATACCATACCATACCATACCATACTATAATCATACCATACCATATTATGCCATACAATAAAGTCTGAGGGATAAAATGGAAAGACTACTGCAAATCTGAACTCAATTGTAGATTTTATTTTGCTACTGTGTATTTAGGATTTAGAGCTGTAACATTCATTTAAAGCTGAGTCCAAACCAGTCTTTTTATCGATGAAAAAAACTGAAGCACAGAGAGCTTAAGTAACTTTCATAGGGTGGTAAATAAGGGAGACAAGATTTGGACCCCTCTTTTCATAATTCCCACTCAATTGCTCTACTTGAGTACTAAACACTGTCACCTCTCTTCTGGGTCTCAGTCTCTTCATCCATAAAAAGTGGAGCCTGAGTGGAGGAGCCAAGATGGTGGAGTAGAAAGATACACTTATGCTAGCTCTGAAACCACAGCCCATAAAATATCTGTAAAGAAGAACTCCTAACAAATTCTGGAGTGGTAGAAGCCATAGAACAACAGAGTGGAGGAGATTTCTGTTCCAGAAAGACCTGAAAAACCCTCACCAAAGGTTGATCACGCACGGGACCAGAGCAGAACCAAAACCTACCTTGGCTGGGCAGCCCCGAGAGAAGCAGATCAGAGCAGGCTTCAGGGACGGAATCTCTGGGGGCTGCGGGGGTCCTTCCCCCACAGGTGTTACAGGTCAGTGAGAGAGACTTCTGAACTGGCCAAGAGGGGAGCAGGTGTCTTCATAAATCAGGTCCCCTTGGGAGGCAGAGGCAGCAGTGGCCAGAGGCTCCCAAAGCAGGCAGGACCTCAGCAGGAGTTCCATTACTGAAGGTCTTTGCATAAAACCCGGGAGGGGACTGAGCCTGGGAGGTGGCCCTGGCCCCCCCCCCCCCCCCGCTGAGAATCTGATTTAATTTTACCCTGAATAGCAGCCCCCCCTGCTGCTGAAAGCCCTGAGGCTGGGGAGCAGCATTTGAATCTCAGATCTCAAGCACTAGCTGGCCAATCTAGGTGGGGGTGGAGAGGAATCTCAGAAGTCAAGTAACTGGCTGGGAAAATGCCCAGAAAAGGGAAAAAAATAAGAGCATAGAAAGTTACTTTCTTGGTGAGCAGATTAGCTCCTTTCCTTTCTGATGAGGAAGAATAATGCTTGAAATCAGGTAAAGACATAGGAGTCAAGGGCTCTTTATCCCAAACATCTGAAAAAGATATCGAATGGGACCAGGCCATGGAAGAGCTCAAAAAGGATTTTGAAAATCAAGTTAGACAGGTGGAGGAAAAATTGGGAAAAGAAATGAGAGAGATTCAAGAAAAGCATGAAAAACGGGTCAATACCTTTCTAAAGGAGACCCAAAAAAATGCTGAAAAAAATAACACCTTGAAAAATAGGCTAACTCCATTGGAAAAAGAGGTTCAAAAAGCCAATGAGGAGAAGAATGCTTTCAAAAGTAGAGCTAGCCAAATGGAAAAGGAGGTTTAAAAGTTCACTGAAGAAAGTTCTCTCAAAATTAGAATGGAATACATGGAGGCTAATGACTTTCTGAGAAACCAAGAAATCATAAAACAAAACCAAAAGAATGAAAAAATGGAAGAGAATGTGAAATATCTCATTGGAGAAACAACTGACCTGGAAAATAGATCCAGGAGAGACAATTTAAAAATTATGAGACTACCTGAAAGCCATGATCAAAAAAAGAGCA
>CM053772.1:116457731-116472975 GCA_028658325.1 Potorous gilbertii | reverse complement strand
TTGGGTATTGTTCTTGCTCCTAGGAAATAAGAAATACAGGTAATGGGGAATAGAAAGTTATCTGGCCCTACAGGACAAAAGAGAAAATGGGGTAAGGGAAGGGAGGGATGATAGAAGAGAGGGCAGATTGGTGATATGGGTAATTAGAATGTCCAGTATATTGGGGAGAGGGGAGGGGACAAATGGGGAGAAAATTTTGGAACCCAAAATCTTGTGAAAATGAATGTAAAAAGTTAAATAAAATAAAATAAATCAGACTACAAAGAGAAAGAAAAAACAACAACAACAAAAAAACAAAGCTGTTCAAAAGTGGAAAGGTCTGCCTTGGAAAACAGAGAGTGCCTTCACACTAGATGTTTTCCTAACAGAGACTTACTGACGAATTTGAGGGAATGATGAATGGTATTCTTGATTTGATGTAACTTTGTCTTTTCTAAACTCCTTCCTAATTCTGAGATTCCATGATATTAATGAATTAAATCAATTGTATCTTCTTAGTTTTATGTCTGAATATAAGATTAAAGTAAGAGATCACATAAACATAAAAAATAAAATGTTTACTAAATAAACCAATATATAATTATAAAGTTTGAAAAGAATTGTATGGTGATTTTAGACTTGAAGATCATCAACTTGTTCTAAAGAAGTAATCAAAGATTTCTTTTCCTTCTAAATTCACTTTGCAAATAAGCCTGAAATGGAAACAATAAATGCCACAGTTGAGATTTTTCTTTGGAAAGTTAAATTATTTAGAGAATGACAAAGTATCCCTTAATTTTTAGATAACACTGTGATGACTGAAATTAATAGGTTTATAAAAGAGATACTCAAATTACCTTACAAAAGAAATCCACCAAGCTCTTGAAATATCAAAATTAACTTAAAATAGAACTAGTAATTTTCTTCAATGGAAGATTATGTTCTTTTCCCCTAAATGCCAGTAATATTATAATCTGATAAAATGTATTCATTTAAAGTGTGTCTGAAAATATGAAATGTTACTCTTATAGATATAGAGTGGGAGGTCGAGATGTATCTTCTAATTTTCCTTTGTATCATGAGATTTATAAATGTTTTTCTAATGTCAATGAAACACAGAGAAAAGTCTTGTTTTAGTATAAAAAATACAGCCTGTTAAAGGAAACAAAAAGCAACTTTTCCTTCTTTTCTCCTTTAAAGAAGCTGATCTTTCTCCTTAGCAAGCTTAATATTTTAACCACAAAAGTAGAAAAACTAGTGGTTACACAGTTAAATTAACAGAGACAATTTGATCTGGGAATTTTTATAGTTTTATATAAAAGCAATTAAATATGTAGTAGAAATTTATATTGAACTTCAAGGTTCCCAAAGTACTTTGCATCCATTATCTCATTTGACCATTAGATATTAATTTGGTGAAATAATTAGCTGGGGACTCATCAAACAACACAGTTTTATCTGCAAATAGGATAATTTGAACTTAATCATTTGTATTTAATTTCTTTTCTATATGGAGCTGACATTAAACATCCTTTGGGATGGTAGTATCCAAAGATTTAAGAGAATTCCTTTCAACAGTTACAAAAAAGAAAGAAAGAAAGAAAGAAAGAAAGAAAGAAAGAAAGAAAGAAAAAAGAAAAAAGAAAGAAAGAAAGAAAGAAAAAGAAAGAAAAAAGGAAAGAAAGAAAGCTCTGCACCATCGGGGCAATTTAATACACTACTGATGATATTCTAGAATTATTTATTGCTTAAGATTTCATTAAAGCATTTTTACTGTGAACTTCTTAGATCATCATTATGAACCAGTTCTCTAGTGATTAGCAAGTCACTTAATGAGAACCACCAAGAGAACAATATGCACCTTTGGCTAATGTATGCTTCTTAGTTTTATGTAATATTTGACATTAATAATCTCCAAGAACATTGAGCAAACATTTCAAGTTTTGTTTTTCCATCTTTCTTGGAATCCTGTTTGAAGATTAATAGCTTTCAAATTATTCAAATATTTAATGGTTTTCAAAAGTGTTTTGTAGTTGTATGCATAGACATATTGAATATGACTTGGCAGGTGAATTACTTAGATATTTTATACACTTTTGGTTATTTGAAATTTATTTATTTTTCCACCTCCTTTTGTTGAGGTCCACTTTAATTCTAGACTGACCTTAATGTTATTGTCAGTTGAAGACATAATGGTAGATAGGTTTAACAGAAAAAAAGTTGAGAATGTAACATTCCATTGTACTTATTGGTTGTTAATTATTTAAAAAGGAGTCGTTTTCTCCTTGATAAGTGGTCAACTAATATGAACAAGCAGTTTTCCAATGAAGAAATCAAAAGAATTTATAGTCATATGAAGAAATGCTCTAAATTATTATTGATTAGAGGCATGCAAATAAAAACAATCTTGAGATACCATTTTACACCTACCAGATTGACTAAAATGGATGACATATGTTTCAGGGGATGTGGGAAAATTAGGACACTAATTCATTGTTGATGGAATTGTGAGTTGATTCAATCATTTTGAAGAGAAATCTGGAATTATGCCCAAAGTTAAATTGTGAATACCATTTGATCCAGTAATAACATTATCAGGTCTATTTCCATATGTGATTAGGGAAAAAAGAAAAGAACCTACATACTCTAAAATATTTATAGTAGCTCTCTTTGTGGTGGCAAAGAATTAGACATTTCAGGGATCCCCATCATTTGAATGATGGCAGAACAAGTTGTGGTATATGATTGTGACAGAATACATACTACTGTGCTTAGAAATGATGAGCTCAATAATCTTAGGGAAAAAAACATGGAGTTATATGAAAAACTGAAGAGCCAACAGCATCAAAACCAAGACCAACACCAGCAATATTGTTCTAAGGCTAACACTGAGTAGTAAATCATACTGACTATTATAAATACCCAAATTAAAAATAAAAGACAACCAGAGAAAGAACTTAAAAACAGAAGTAAATAGAAGTATATATAGAATATGTTTGCATGTATGTATGTCTAATATATGTTTGTGTCTGAAAGTGATCACTTCTAGGGTGTGATGGGGAGAGGGAAGAAAAAAAAGACATTTACATGATAACTTTGCTATATATTGAAAACGAATAGGAACTTGTACATAGTCAATTTGCAGTTTCATGTGCAATCATCTTTTTGTATTATATTATGTTATGGAAATGTTAGTTTTATTTTAAAAATTTAAAATAAAATGAATTTTAAAAACAAAGTAAATTACATTTGATTATTTATAAAATTTCTTTATGGGTTCTTTTGTTACAAGGTGTCTTGCATCGTTAAGATCTCTTTGATCTTAGAAATAGTAGAATTTCTATTCTATAGAATAAAACAATAGAAAAATTTCTGTCCATTGACCCTTTATTAATAAACATAAAGTCAAGCATAAAAGAGGGGATACATCTTCACTAAATGTGGTATTCAAATATGTTGGTTAAAGAAATGCAATGCATAAACCCAGTCAAAAAGAGATTGCCTGTGAATGGTGAAGTATGGGGGGAGTTACTAAAGTCAAATTCTCAAGATCAACTTCTAAAGTTCTTGAGGTGTTCAGTAATATTGCTCATTTCCATCCTCCTGTATGTCTCTCTACACAAGATGCATAGTTTCTCAAAGCGTACAGATTATCATCTCCCTCCCAATTCTTGACAGTTCTTCTAACATCTAAAAACAACTGAAATAAGTCCCAGTAAGTGCTGGACCTGGTGATAGTTGGTCAGTCCAGTGTTTTAGTTGTTCCATTGACACCAACAACCTCCTTTAGAAATTGCAGGATTATGTGAAAATATCCCAGATATAATTATACTTTGTCATTATTTTTCCAAGGTTAAGACTATAAAAGCATTTCTTCAAATGCCTCTCAAAAATGACTGGAACATGATAATTATTTTTGTTCCACTGTTCAAAAAAGTAGCGCAGCCCCATCCTCAAGACTCATCACCATCTCTATATAAACTGGTGATTCCATGTGGAAAAAATAAAAATAAGAAATTGATGATGAGGAAATGCCCACTATTGGCAATGAGGCTGGGGAATCTCCTTACCTGGCTATATCACCTTTTCTCAATCTGTTTTTGTAACCCTCAGCTTTTGTACCACCTAGGAACCATTCTCTACATGGGTTTGCTCTGTGTTTGGATTCTTCACCTCTAAAATGAGATAGTCATGCCTTGTTGGCTTCCTCAGAGTGATGATGGTTTTGTTTTATAGAGGTACAATTTATATTTCCTTGCCACAGTAGGTTTTTAGGTATCCTTTGGTCTGCTTTTATCAAATTTTCTGCAAGTCTCTTGAACTAGATCTTGACTTGCCAGGTGTTTTCTCTGTTTATTTTCCATCAACTCTTCATGAGAAGAAATTCCTGAGGTAGATGAAGTTTGCAGATTTGCTAGAGTGGGCACCCTGATGGACCTTTATTATTCACTTATACTATTTAATATATTTTTCTTTTATTTCTTATAACTTTGTCAAAGGATTATAATTGTTACATGGACATACTTTTATACAAGGAGAGTTCCAAATCGGGCTAATCCAGTAGTGCTTTGTCTATTTGAGTCACTGCATTTATGTCCACTTTTTTTCAGAAAGTGCCAGTCCTTTCCACGTCAGTCACATTTGTTGTCTGTATGTGCATGCCAATAACAAGATTGCCAATAACCCTGTATGCTAAATAATCGTGCCAAATTTGACAAGCATCATTCCTCCATTAACTTATAATCATATAACAATTTAAAATATTTTAGCATTCTTGACAAGTAATTTCAGAGGTTCTGCTCATTAGACTTTGCAGGTGTTCAAATGAAGGTCTTCTGGTACTTTCCACCAAATAATTTTATTTCCATTGGATGCTCTCCTGCTATAATACATCTATAGAATATCTAAACCATATCTTTTCTGAGTCTTCCTTAAAAGATCAGTCTGGAGAAAATTCCTTAGTTAAGTATTTTTGCTGTCTTTAATAAATTGTCACATCTGGGACATGCTACAATTAAGTCCTTCTTGCAACTGTAATGGATAAAGCTTTGACTTTTCTCACAATTGATATTCCTTTATCTGACATAGGGTACTAGCCCTCAGTCTAGGCACCAGTTGAGTTTTCACATTTGGTGTAGAAAAATATAGATTCATCTTCACTCACAGATGAAATATTTGATTCTGATAGTAAAATCCTATCTCAGATTTCTCTACAGATGACATCCCAAGTATATAGTGACACTTTACTTCAACTTTAAGAGGTTTATAAAAATAAGAAGCCTATATCAATGAATCTCTATTATTTAGTTTCTGAACCCCCATCCTTGGAAATTTACACTCTCTTGCCTCAACCCAACAATTCCAACAGTTTCTACTTTTTTGTTCCTTTCACTTTCATCTGTCTCCCAGACCAGTCCCATTCATGATTCATCTCTTTTGAAACTCCATATTCTCAAATAATGAAGCATGAAAACCAGAGTAGTTTAGATCAATCAAATTTTTATCTACAGTAAGCCAGCCTTAGTATTAATAGAAAGTGTAAATGAAGTTAACAGCAAACTGTGGATTTAATTATTGCCTTCTTGAGCACTGAGAGTAAGCAGGGATCTGGGCACTTCTTTGTCTAGTGCCTATTTTCTTATATAGAAAGTTAATAGTAACCTCAGTAAGCAGGTGACGGCTGAAAATAGCAGCAGTAGCATACAGAGCTCTGGCATCAGCCCTTTGCTAACTGACTCAGTGTACCCAAGTCTCTTGTGTCCTACTTGAGCTTCCACTTTGTCTCTTCACTTGATCCCTTGAATTCCTCTGCCAACAGCTGCCTCCATTCTGTTTCAGAGACATGTCTTCTCTCCAGAAAGTTTCTCAATCTCTTCTGTGGGGGAGAAGAAGATTATATAATCCTTTGAAGATACAACCCATCTTCAGTCTATGGGTCATGGAACTCAAAGAAATTTCTTCTGCATACTAGAACTTTATCCCTCACTGTGCATTCATTATTCCATGCTAGTGAGAGGTACCATAGGTTTTATCCTAAAGAAAAAAAACATTCCATATGTGTTGTAAGAATGAGGGATGTTCAGTGGAAAGAATGCCCTATTACAATGCACAAATTATTAGGAGAAAGAAAGAAAAGCATCCATTCTATCAAGGATATATTTTGTGGAAAACTTATATGATGATATGGGTAAGAGTCACAAAATGGGAGGACATGGATAGACTGAGATATGCGATATTAGAGGCAATTACTGAATCAGCAGATTCCTTTGATATTTAAGTCATATTAAATTAGAGGACAAAGAAAGGAAATAACTTTTGTAACTATGGAAGTGGGTTTAATTCTTACCCAAAAAGGCATAGAAACAATCCTTAGTGATAAAAGGAAAATGAATTAATATTACATAGAATTAAAAGGGAAATTAAGTGAGAAAGATTTCTGAGGTAAATTTCTCCTATGAAGATGACAATCAAGATATTAGGAATTGATACAAATGTGTAACAAGAGTCATTCTTTAGAGGGGGAGTGGTCAAAGTAAATGAACATGTAGTTCTCAAATTAAGGAACCCCAAATCTTAGACACATGGGGAAAAATTGTCACTAAGAATCAAACAAATCCAAATGAAAATACCTCAAATTACATCTCTGCCCATAACATTTGCAAAGACTATAAACAAAGAAAAAGATCAGTATTGCAGAGAATATGATAATATAAGCACATTCATTCACTTAAGTTGGAACAGAAGGTTATTGGAATAATCCAGGTGAGAAGTGATGAGACCCAGCAACAGAATGGCATCTCTAGAAGTAGAGAGAAGTGAGCAGGTAAAACGCAGAAATGGTAATACTGAGCAAGAAATTGCTTATGTCACATGAGAGCCAGGGAAGAGTAAATGACTATACTAAGTTTGGGAACCTGATAGGGATAACGCTTGTAAACTTAACAGGAACAGGGAAGTTTGGAAAAGAGGAAGGTTTGTAGGGGAAAGATGAGTTTTAATTGGATATTTTGAGTTTGATTCATCCAAGGAATAATAAATTCAAAATGTCTAAAAGGCAGTTGATGATGAGAATGAAGCCTAAAAAATATGTCAGGGATGAATATATAGGTCTAGGATTCATTTACATAGAAATAATAATTGAACCAATAGAAGCTGTTGAGCTCAGCAAGCAAGATACTACAGGGGAAGAAGAAAGAAGGATCCAGGACAGAGCATTGGCAGATATCAGTGGTTAGAGGGCATGATGACCTGAATAAAAGTCAAGCAAAAGAGAGGTGGGAGAGGTGGTTATGTGAAAGGCTTGAGAAGGAATGAACAGGTTTGTAACCACTGCTGAGGTGAATTGATAGCACATTCCTTAGGCAGATATGAAAGGATTCCTTATGGCAGTGAGGGCCTAATTGAGATGATTTAACCTATTTTTAGTGGACACAGGCAGCATGGATTTGTGTCATTGTTTTCTGTTCAGCAGCATGTGAATAACAGTCTTCTAACAGCATTCTTTTGTTGTGGTGGTTGTTCAGTGGTGTCCAACTCTTTGTGACACCATTTGGGGTTTTCTTAGGCAGAGATACTGAAGTGTTTTGTCATTTTCTTCTCTAGCTCATTTTACAGATGAGGAAACTGAGGTAAATAGGGTTAAGTTAATAGGGGTCACACACAGCGTGTAAGTGTCTGGAGTCAGATTTGAACTCAGGAAGATGAGTCTTTCTGATTTCAAGTCCCACACTCTATCCACTGCACTACCTAGTTGCCCCAAGAGCACCCTAGATCACAATGAAAGCAGAGTAATCAATCCACCAAACATTCAATCAACAAGCTTTTATTAAATGTCTACTACATTTTAAATACTATGCAAGGTGTTGGATAAACAAAGAAAAATGAAACAGTCATCAGCCTCCAGGAGTTTACATTCTATTCTATCAGAAGCCTGAAATAGGGGATAGAGATGAATATACTTTCACACCTTTTCTTTTGTTCCAGTGTGGCTAGGGTAGATGAGTGAACTCACAATCCATAGTACTTTGATTTAACATTTTGTTATTTATTTTATATTCTCTTCTAAGTAAATTCTTTTACTTCACTGTGAAGTGAAAGGATTTTATTCTCCTCTGTTATAAGGCCAAGTTTCTCAGTTTGCTTGAGGGAAACTTGCCATTGGTAAAAGGGTACTTGAAGATAAAAGCAAAAAAGACTAGTAAGACATTAATCAAAGAAATGCATTTAAAAAAGTCAATAAGGGTGATTGTCCTACTGCTTTTATGAATCCAAGTTAAATAGCTGTTTTATTTTTTTAAGTCTAAATTGTCAGTGCAGCTTTAAATCTTTCTTTATTTTGGTGGTTATCTTATCCTTAACCTCTACTCTTACTAACTCTCATGGCTTCTGCTGATAAATCTATTCTCTAAAGAAGGAAGGGAACATTCTTTTTGTCTACTCTGCCTAGTTAAAATTTCTGTTTCTTTTATTCAAAATCTCACTTTGCAGTAGAGGGCTTTTATTTTTAGAACATTCACCCCATAATTAGGTCTTATGATTTCTGACAGTGTTATGTTTTGGAGATTTTTAAATTTATAACTTTGATCTGCTTCCTCTAAAGGAATTCAGAATAAGAGTTATTACAGTAGGTCTTTCCTATAGTTATGTCAGCAAGGTATGTTAGTTTTGTGAGTTTAAATGGTTTTAAAATATGTGATGTTAATAACAATTTAATGAATAATTCAGTTTTATGAACTCTCTCTTAAAAGTTATCACTTATTATGAAACAACAAAGTACTGTCCTCATTGGTAAAGGGCAGTTGTAGAGTACAGTGACAAAAAGTTATACAGTCTTATATGATCTTAACTAACACCTGGAAGACACCTTGTTGAAGGATATTCTTTAAAGGTACACTTTGCTCTACTGAATCTTACATCAGTAAAATTCTAAAATCAAGGAATTTTTATAAGGTAACCTTTAGGAAGAGAGTATTTTCAAACAGTGATCTGTGCCTTAACTTGGGAAACTAGTGGTTTTATTGATTACTTTTTAAAAGGGGGAAACTCGTGACCTTCTATTAGCATGAAACAGATTCCCATGTAGAGTGCATAGCAATTCTTCCCCTTCAAATGTGAAAGTCACCTAAAAAGCTTCTGGGGGGAGTTTGAGTCCAAAAATAGCTTAGTATTCATTAAAGTAGAAACTGCTTAAATCTCTCTCATGGAGAATTTGAAAAGCACTTGGGATTGCGCCTTCTCATATAGACTGACTTTGATCATTTTAGATTTTCATAGAATTTCCTTACACACTCTGTATCCCTAAGGGTTTTTTCCCTTCTATGAACTATCTTCATATAAAACTCAGATAAAAACATGTTCCAAGAAAACAGACTATCTGTAAGAAACGGTCAAATTAATGTTTGCATTTTGCTTGGAATGTTGTTTTAAAAAAAGAAACCTTCAGTGTACAGTCTCATGTTAAGACAAATTCAGTTATATAAAGAGACTTTGACAAATAAACTTTATCTTTCTTTATCATTG
This sequence comes from Potorous gilbertii, assembly GCA_028658325.1. NCBI lineage: Eukaryota > Metazoa > Chordata > Mammalia > Diprotodontia > Potoroidae > Potorous > Potorous gilbertii. The sequence goes on along the minus strand of CM053772.1, from coordinate 116,463,477 downwards.
TCTTAGGAAATAAAATATCTACCACAACCTTCGTCCTTTAAGTGAAACAAACAAAAATAGTGTTAGAGTTTCAGTCCACAATACATCAATGGATCATTGATCTCATTCATATAGGTACTTCCCATCAGTGTTATAAATTGTACCACCCAGTGTGATTCTTGTCTTTGTCCTTCCATAAATTTTTTCTGCGAGTTCACTCAAATTTCTTGAAATCTTTTTTACTATATCCTTTATTATTACACAGGTGCTAGTATCTTCCACCTCCTGCTGCCAGCTTAGTTTCTGAACTGGAATGTTTACAACTTCCAGTATAAAGAACAACTTTCTTTTGAAATTAAGGCCTTGCATCTCCTGCTGTACCTGTCTTTTCAGAATATAGAATTGGTATCCTCCACTTAATGATTAACATTCTTTTCCTCTTTGTTGTATTGTTCTACCAATTCCTCCATCTACTAACTTTTACTGAAACCTGGCCTCCCTAGACATTCTTTCCAGCACTGACTGTCACTCCACTCATTCTCCTCTGTTCAGTAGTCAAAGAGGGAGATTTAGACTTCTCAACCACCTCGAGGTTCTTTCCTTACTCCTTCACTCAGTAATCTCTCTTCCCTTGAGGTTCATGCTATTCATATCTATTATACAATAAAAACCTGACAGCAGTTGTCTATAGACTCCTGGATCTCTTCCTTTCCTTTCTCAATGTGTTTGATACCTCACTCTTCTCAACTCTTGCCCTCATACGAGGAGACTTCAACATACAAGTTGATTCTCTCTCAAATACTCTAACCACTCAATTCCTCAACATCCCCTCTTTTACCTCATTTCAGCCCTACACAAACATGGTGATACCCTTGATCTTGCCACCACATACCACTTCCATGCCCAGGAATTCTGAAATCTCATACAAACATAATCCATTTATTGACTTTTTACTTCTTCTTCTTCCTTCCCTTACAAACCTCTATTCTTCATCCTTATTATGCCCTCTAATCTCTTTACCCTCAATTCTTGTCTAGGTCATCTCTTCTGCACTAGCTATTCTTTCATTTTCTCCTCTTCCTGACCCCTTGATGGAATAACTCAACTCTATAGTGTCCTCCTCTCTTGAATCCCTGGCATCTTTTATATTGCCAATTGCTATTCAGCCTTCATTTTCAAAGAGGACAAATGACATCATGAAATTATGTCTTGACACATGTGTGAATTATAAGGTAGAACTGCATGCTCATTACCTTCACTCTTTCTTCCAGAGTCATCATAATCCAACAGCAAGGCAAAGATCATGATGACTATTGATGGTCAGGGAAGCAGTGTAGGAGCAGTGTATGACCTTGGCGTCTTTGATATCTGGCCAGGCTCTAAGTGCTCCACAGTGCCTGCTTCAGCCACCTTTAGCCAGTTATATAAATTGTTATCATTTGCCCATTCCATGGGAGAATCATTGTCACATGCTTGTTGTAGACATCCCCCTAATTCACTGACAGGTTGAAGCCCTGTTGGTTATGCTCCATCTGGTTTAGCCTGTCTGCCAAGATGGTTGGCCAAGAGATATCAGTTGTACATGCTACATCTTTTTGGAGCCACAGGTGAGAGTTGGGTAAAGGTGGACCCCAAAGGTGGATGAGCAGCCCTGAAGAGGACTCAGAAAGACCTTAAACTAGAGGTGCTAGTCTTCCTGGAACACCCCATACACCTGGTCATGACTAAACCTTGTATCCTTGTCACAATTCATTGCCTTTTCTCCTACACACGTGGTATTAAATGAAGATGGAGAAAAACATGTAACCCTTCTGATTGAATCCACTACAATTTTATGTTACATAATCTCAACTGGGCCCTCACTCCTTCTAGGCAATGCTGTTATGCCTCCCTTTTTAACTCACTCTCCTCAGAAGCTCTTCAAAACTTTTCATCCCTTCAGACACTTTCCATGGTTCCCCCTCCCCCAGCTTTCTTGGTGGTCAAACTTACATCATATTTTACAAAAAAATAGTGAGACAATATTCTGTGAATTCCCTCTTTTCCCCTCTTGCTCATCTCCTATCACTCAGATATCTTCTACCACTTTCTCCGCCCCTTTTTCTTATGGTGCCATGGACTTACTTGTTACCAATTTCTCTACTTGTTCAAGTGATGCCATTCTAATCCATCTCTCCTCCATCAGATTTCTTCCTCAGTCATCTGTACTCTTTAACTTTTCAATCTCTCCCTGTCTTTGAGTTGATTTCCTACTGCCTCAAATAAACACGCCCATGTTTTCTATCCTAAAAAATTCACTTGATCCTTCCATCCCTGCTAACTATAATCCTATTTTTAAGTCCTTTGTAGATAAATTTCTGAAAAAGGCTGTCTACAAAAAAAGTCTCCATTTTCTCTCTTCTCACTCTCTTCTTGTTCCTTTACAGTTTGGCTTAAACTTTACTATTCCACCAAAATTGCTCTCTTCAGATATACTAATGATCTCTTAATTGCAAAATCCAAAAGGTTTTTCTCAATCCTCATCCTCCATGACCTCTCTACTGCCTGTGACACTGTTGATCACTCTCTCCTCCTTGAAATTCTCTTCTCTAGGTTTTCAGGACCCCACTGTATTCTAGCATTCATTCTACCCATTAGACAAAACTTTCTTTGTCTCTTTTGATAAATACTTCTCCACATAACACGCTCTAACAAAAGGTGTTGCTCAGGCTTCTGTTGGGGGGTCATTTTCTCCTTCTACAGATTTCATTTGGTGATCTCATCATCTCCTATGGATTATGTCATCATCTCTATTCTGATTATTCTCAGATCTACCTATCCTGCCTCAGTCTCTCTGCTGATCTCCAATCTTGCATCTCCAACTGCCCTTCAGTCATCTCAAACTGGATTTCAAGTAGACATCTCAAACTCATTATGTCCAAAACAAAACTCAAAATCTTTTCTCCTGAACCATCCCCATCTCCTACTTTCCCTATTACTGTAGAAGGCAACAGCATCCCTCTAGTCCCTCAGACTCACAATTTAAGGGTCATTCTGGGAGCCTCACTGTCCTTCCTATATCCCCCTTCATATCCAAACTATTGAGAAGACTCATTAACTTCACCTTTTGAATATGCCCCCTTCTAATATAAACAGGTAGCTTTCAGGTAAAATAAAAAAACTAAAGTTACCTGTAGTCATATTTTTAAAAATACTCTAAATCACCATTGATTAGAGAAACACAAGTTAAATCAACTATGAGGTACCACCTCACATCAATCAGATTGGCTAATATGACAAAAATAGAAAATGATAAATGTTGTAGGGGATGTGGGAAAACTGGGCCACTAATGGAGTTGTGATCTGATCCAGCCATTATTGGTGAGCAATTTGGAATGATACCCTAAGAACTATAAAACTGTGCATTTGAAGCAGGATGTGCATATACCACTAAGTCCCCATTTAAATAGATTAAAAAAAAACAAACAGCACTGACATTAGCCACCTGGCTGTTCCACAAATAACATACTCAATATCTCAGCTTCAAGCATTTTCTCTTATTTTCTCCATGCCTGTAATGCTCTTCTTCCTCTCTTCTGGCTATGGAGCTCCTTGACTTATTTTAGTGCCCATTAAAATCCCACTTTCTAGAGAAAGCCTTCCCTAACTGCTGTTAATTCCATTGCTTTCATTCTTTCAGTCATTTCCTATTTATCCTGTATATAGCTTGCTTTGCATGCATTTGTCATAAGTGTATTTTCATGGTTTTTAGTCCACCACAGGCAGTTAAGTATTTTCCTTATAATTCTCTCTTTTCCTTTTGCCATGATTTTTGAGTAAATATTTCCCAACATTTTTCTAATTTTTTTTTCATTGCAAAAACTCTTATTTGAGGTTACTTTGCTTCTTAGACCAATGGAGGAAGCAATAATAGAAGGTAGAGTTAAGACAATGACCCTTTCCTCCATTCTTTCTTGCTTAAATAATTGTTTTGTTCATTTAGACATCTATTAACTTTTCTATGAAACCATTGGTGAAATTATTTTGGTGAAAAATAATGAATTTTGAAATTTTATTTTCATTTATTAAACATATATTAAAAAGATGAAGGAAATTAAATAAAACACTATCATTTTCAAAGACATATTTTATTTCTCATTCATCATTTGTTACAATAAAGTACTATTCTTTTACATTCATGAACCACAATTTGTTTAGTCATTCCTTAATCAATGGTCTTGTACTTTGTTTCCAGTTCTTTGATATCAGAGGAAAAGCTACTACAAATAGTTTGATATATTTGGGGACTTTCTTCTTATCAATGGCCTCTTTGAAGTATAAACCTAGAATTGGAATATCTGGGTTAAAAAGTATAAACATTTTAGTCGCTTTAGTTGTCTCACTCCAAATTACTTTCCAAAGTGATTCTACTAGCTCACAGCTCTACCAACAATACCCCAGTGCACCTAACTTTCCATAATGACTGCAACATTGACTACATTTTTTGATATCTTTGCCAATTTTCAGGATGTAAGATGAAATATTAGGGGCAAGACATAATTTAGCAAGGAAAATAGTACATATGTCTGTAAAGGATACTAAGCCAGTAAAACTATATGACTACATCTTCCACTAGAGAATCAGAAAGAGACAGAAACAGAATCCTGAAAATCTTTTCTTTTTTTTAAATATAAATTCATTTATTTAACTTTTTACATTCATTTTCACAAAATTTTGGGTTCCAAATTTTCTCTCCACTTGTCCGCCCCTCCCCAATACACTGAGCATTCTAATTTCCCCTATCACCAATCTGCCCTCTCTTCTATCATCCCTCCCTTTTCTTGTCTCCATCTCCTCTTTTGTCCTGTAGGGCCAAACAAATTTCTATTCCCCATTACCTGTATTTCTTATTTACTAGTAGCAAGAACAATACTCGACAATTGTTCCTAAAACTTTGAGTTCCAACTTCTCCCCATCCCTCTCTCCCCACAAAGGGAATGCCCTTTGGGAAGGCAGGCAATTCAATATAGGCCATATCTGTGTAGTTTTACAAATGACTTCCATAGTAGTCATGTTGTGTAAGACTAACTATAATTCACTCCTATCCTGCCCCTTATTGTTTCCATTCTCTCTTTTGATCATGTCCCTTCCCAAGTGTTGACTTCAAATTGCTCCCTCCTCTCATTGCCCTCCCTTCCATCATACCCCCCACACTGCTTATCTCCTTCTCCCCCACTTTTCTGTATTGTAAGACAGGTTTTCACAGCAAAATGAGTGTGCATTTTATTCCTTCCTTTAGTCGAATGTGATGAGAGTAACTTTCATGGTTTTTTTTTCTCAGCTGTCCTCTTTTTCCCTACACCAAAAAGTCTCCTGCTTGCCTTTTCTATGAGAGATAATTTACCCCATTCCTTTTCACCCTTTCTCCTCCCACTACATTTCTCTCTCACCATTTACCTTGATTTCTTTTAAGATATGACCCCATCCTATTCAATTCACTCTGTGCTCCCTGTCTCTGTGTGTGCACATGTGTGTATGTGTGTGTGCGAATGCATGTGTGTACATGTGTGTGCGCACGTGTGTGTATGTGTATGTCTAATCCCACCAACTTCCCAGATACTGAAAAGTTTCAAGAGGTACAAACATTGTCTTTCCATGTAGGAGTGTAAACAGTTCAACTTTGGTAAGTCCCTTATGACTTCTCTTTGCTGTTTACTTTTTTATGCTTCGTCTCATTCTTGTGTTTGAAAGTCAAATTTTCTTCTCAGCTCTGGTCTTTTCATCAAGA
>CM053772.1:116450473-116457231 GCA_028658325.1 Potorous gilbertii | reverse complement strand
ACCCATTTTTCATACTTTTCTTGCATCTCTCTCATTTCTCTTCCCAGTTTTTCCTCCACCTGTCTAACTTGCTTTTCAAAATCCTTTTTGAGCTCTTCCATGAACTGATCCCATTGGATATCTATTTCAGATGTTTGGGATACAGAGCCCTTGACTCCTATGTCTTTACCTGATGGTAAGCATTGTTCTTCCTCATCAGAAAAGAAAGGAGGAAACATCTTGTCACCAAGAAAGTAACCTTCTATGGTCTTATTTTTTTCCCTTTTCTGGGCATTTTCCCAGCCAGTTACTTGACTTCTGAGATTCCTCTCCACGCCCAGCTAGTGCTTCAGTTCTGAGATTCAAATGCTGCTCCCCAGCCTCAGGTCTTTCAGCAGCAGGTGGGGCTGCTATTCAGCGGGATTAAGTTCTGGTGTTCAGGTTGGGGCAGGGCTGCCTCCCAGGCTCAGTTCCCTCAGGGGTTTTTATGCAGAGACCTTCAGTAATGGAGCTTATGCTGAGCTCCTGCCTGCTCTGGGAGCCTCTGGCCACCTGCTGCTTCTGTCACTGCCTCCCAAGGGGGCCTGAGTTATGGAGACACCCTGCTCCCCTCTCAGCCCACCAAACTGTCTCTCTCACTGACCTGTAGCACCTGTTGGTGGAGGGACCTTCACAGCCGCTGGAGATTCTGTCCCTGAAGCGTGCTTGGATCTACTCCCCTCAGTGCTGCATGGCCAAGGAAGGGCTGGGCTCCACTCCCATCAGGTGCACAATGGACCCTTGGGGTCAGTTTTTCAGGGCTTTCTGGAATGGAAATCTCCTTCACTCTGTTGCTATGTGGCTTCCACTGCTCCAGAATTTGTTGGTAGTTCTTTTTACAGGATATTCATGGGCTGTGGGTTCAGAGCTAGCATATATGAATCTTTCTACTCTGCCATCTTAGCTCCTTCCCCGTGAAAATCTTTTCTTTCTTGAGTATAGCTAGAAATTTCTCCTCCATATATATGAGAGTTGGAGGCTATATTATATCTCCTAGTTTTCAAATGAATCAAATTTGGATCTGGATGGATGCTTAATGGTCATCTAGTTTTCCTTCACCTCCTCCACCTCTGCTCCTCAATTTGGAGGTGAGAAGGGACCCAGAATGTTTAAATGAACTGCTAGAGATGATGCAGGAAATAAATAACAGAATGGAGATTTGAACTCAAGTTCTAATCCCAGATCGTTAGATTAGATCTAGTTATCTTTCTGTCTCATATATTCAACCATTTTGAGAGAGAGAGACAGAGACCCTGCTTTTCAAAGAACAAATCTGTTGTGAAAGAGATAACTAAGAATAGTGACTTTTAGTTGAAAAATAAAATTAGTTTTATCCATATGAACCTCCCTTAAAGGCTCTCATGCACTGATTCATGACTTATTTCTGAGTAACTTGATCCCAAATCCTTATGCCGCACTGGAACAATTTAGTACCATCTTCCTCTTTATTAGCTTCAAACTACCATATCAGCAGTCACTGTGTAAACTTCTTATCTTCCTAGAAGAAGGTATACTCAATCTTTTACCCTGTTCCTATTTATAAGCTTTTAAGAACATAACACAATTTGGTTATTTGCCTATTGCTTGTCATCCGTACTCCTCCCCTACCATTTTCATCATCACAGCTGCTGTTTCAGTTCTTACTGGCCATGTACTTCAAATGGTTCAGATAGGAGTTCTCATAATTTTTCTTTCAGCATACTGTTCACTCCCATATAGGCTACCGAGTCCCTTCTTCCTATTTGTTCGGCTCTCAAGTTTTCCTCCTTCTTGCGAGTTAAGGGCAGTCCCTCCACCAGTTTTTTTTCCCCATGTGTGTAAATCAGAATTAAAGTAGCCTGTAATATATTGGGAATAAAATTCTGCCAGGTGGGACAGAAATTATTCATTCTGTTATGACTATAGTCTATTATAGATGAAAGAGCTACTGTGTCATAGAGAGGAATACTGCTTTATCCTTACCCTACAGACTAACAAATGAGAGATAATATGAGAAAAAAGGAACAGGGGTGAGAGAAAGAGCAAGATAGGAGAGGTGAAAGAAGAGCTGGGTACGACTCTGGTCCTCTCCATGGTATTATAACAGATAGGATGTAAAGAAGTATTTTATACAGAAGCCATCCTTAACTGAAAGGAAAGAAATTGTAGTTTTCTGTGTTTACTCCTTTTCTTATTGCTTCTCTTCTTTCCTAGAATATAGAGTATCCATTATAAAGCTTATCTCTGTTCTTTAAAGTTTGTTTGCATTTCTGTTTAATTAATATTGACCACCTTAAGACAAGAAGTTCCAAATAATTTGTGTTTGGTTTGCTTTGCCCTTTGAGAATGTAAGTCAGAAAAAAAGGTAATGGTATGCACAGTACAGAGAAAAGAAGTTCTTGTTCGGTCAATTTTTCAGTCATGTCCAACTCTTCATGATCCTATTTGGGATTTTATTGATAATGATACTGGAATGGTTTGCCATGTCCTTATCCAGCTCACTTTAGAGATGAAGAAACTGAGAAAAATAGTGTTAAATAATTTGTTCAGCGTTACACAGCTAATAAATGTGTGAGGCCAGATTTGACTTTAGGAAGATGAAACTTCCTGACTCCCTGCCTGACATTCTATCCGCTGTGCTACCAGCACAGAGAAAACTAGAGGGAGAGAGAAAAATAAACTCTCTAATTGAAATTGTCAAGCTATTTTTACCAGCTTTGAGCTCTGACACTATATCAGAGAAACTAATTGATCATCTTGTTTTTCCCCAAAACTTTGCAAGCAGGGTAACAAACCAAATTAATCTGGATCACTGACTCATGAGTAAAAAGTTGCCATTAGAGGAAGACAGTAATGAGGCAGCTTCACTCAGAGACAGTCTGAGCAATTGTATTTTTCCTACTCTTTTCTTCCTCTACACTCATTGAGATCCTCCTCTCTGGGGTGGAGCAGAAGACAGTATCTAGAGAGTAAGTCATACCCAATTCAGAAAGAAATCTAGTGAAGAACAAGTTGGCAATATCTAAATTCCAAACATGGGTGTCAGTTAAAAGTCAGTAACTAGCTTTCCTATTAAAACAAACATTTAAACCAGGGGTGGGAAACCTATGGCCTTAAGGCTTAATCTTAAGGCTAGGTCCTTAAGAGTGGGTTTTTGACTGAATCCAAATTTTACAGAACCAATTATTTTATTTTGATAAATACACTTGTGTTCATCTTTTATATTTTTATTTTATTTTTAAATGAATTTTTATTTTAAATACCAAAGAATAAAATAAATTTCAACAAAATAACCCTTCCAGATTGACTGGCATGATTGGAACATTAGTAAGCCATAAAGTCTAAACTGATGGCTGCTGTGTTCATTATTTAGTTCTAATTTCTCCCTCCTGACTGGCACCACTACCACAGGAGGCTGGTTAGTGAGAATATAGGGAGGTCAAGTATTCCAGTTTGCTACCAGCTTTTGACAACAGTGCACTGTGTTTCTATTTGAAGTAGAATTTATGAATAGTTGTGCAGCTCAACAGTATTTTTTAATTCTGTCTGCTTAATAGCTCTTCATGTCAAAGAAGACAAAGAGAACACAGAAGGAAGAAAATAGTGAGGATTATGAATTGCAGTATTATCTTGTTTCTGCTAAAAATATGATGATTTGATTGCTTTGTGATACTACAATATCCTCATTAAAAAAAATCAATGCTCATCAGCACTATAACACTCATAAGGACCACACATATTTTAAATTAGAGGGAGGGGAGTGAAAAGTTGTATTGCAGAAATTAAAAGATGAAAAACAAAAGCAAAGACAATTCTTTCAAGCAACAATAAGTCCTGGAAATAATGTCAGAGAAGTAACTTATGAAGTAGCTTATATACTCAGGAGAAAGGGGAATTCATTCAGTTATGTAGAAATTGTGAAATAATACATTATTGAAATTGTAGGATGCTTAGACCCCAATAACATTTCAAAGTACAAACTACTACCTCATTCAAGGATAATTTTAACTGCTTGACAGCATGAATTAGCCTTCAACTTAATAGAGCAATTTAATGCAATACTTCAAAAGAAAATTATATAAATTATTCAATTGCTTTGGATAAATCAATTGCTACTACTGACCCAGTGCAGGATTTATACTTCATTTGGGTGACAAAAGAAGAGGGTTTTTTTTGGTTTTTGCTATGAAGAGTTACTTGCTTTGGGCACCCATGCGAACAGAACAGTGGGAACAGATATCTTCAACAACTTTTAAGATAAATGTCATGAAGTTGGACTCAATTTGGTAAATTTTGTGAGAATATTTACAGACAGTGCAGCTTCCAGTACAGGAAAACATGAAGGGTTTATTGCACAGATAAAAACAGTGTTAACAGATTCAGATGCTCTCATTTTGTTTCATTGTATCTTGCATCAGCAAAATCTAAGGGCTAAAACTAATATTTTAAGTGACACTTTGTAACAAGCTATAATTATAGTTAACTATATTCATGCAAATGAAGCACAGCATTGTCAGTTTCATAACATACTAAAGTTGAGACGAGTTTCAGTGGGGATTTGCCCTATCACTCTAAAGTGAGTTGGCTATCACAAGGACAGGTGTTAGTCAAAATTTTATCTCTGGGAGAACAGATAGTTAAACTTTATGAAGAACAGAATAAGCAATCTGAACTATTGAAAGAAGATTTCTATAGGAATATTGAATTTCTGTGTGATATGATCAAAATGATTTGAATATTTCTTTGTAAGGTAAAATTTAGTGTATGTATGATATATGCAGGAGGGAGAAATCCAAGCATTTTGAAAGGAGCTGGAAATTTCAGATGAATATTTTCCCCAGTTAGCAAGGGTCAATGTTGAGCAGGATGATATATATTAAACCATTTGAAGAATATGCAGGTGCTCTAGACCTATTAATTGTAGAACACAGTGAAAGGTGCACTGACTGAGAATCATGACATCACACTCAAATCAGCATTTCAGTTTCACATAGCTGATAGCACCAAGGCACCTAAAAAACTGTAGGTGACAGTGACTGGGCTCTCAGTAGATGATGTTTTAAAGTCATTGTTTGATAGTAAGAAAGATTCAATTGAAATATGGAAAAATGTAGGATATCCATGCCTTTGGAAACATGGCCAAAAATGTTTTCTTACTTTCCAACCACTTATTGCTGTGAATCTACATTCTCCTACCAAATCAAGATTCCCTTATGTTACAAATGACTGATATCCATCTAGATGATCAACTGAAACTGTGGACCTCCATGCTGCAACCAAACATTCAAATGTTTTCCAACAAAAAGTGGAAACAGCAAAGTCATTAAAAGGTTAGTTAACTTTAAAATTAACAAACAGCTTTATTTTTTAAAATTATATAGTACATTGTAAATAAATTTTTACAAAATAATGTACATTTTTAGATTTAATTGAAGTTTCTTGAGTGTAGCTTTATTTAATTATATCTAAATATTAACGCAGCCTTCCAACATGAAAAGATTCCGCACTCTAGACAACCCTTTTATAATGTTAAATTACAAACAATTTGAAGGAGAATCCTCTATATCTGTTCTTCAATTCAATTCAGTTCTGAATTGTATGATCGAATCTATCAATGGAAATAAATTAAGCATGAACAAGAAAGTCAAGTAGGGAACAAATGAAAACCTTGTGTGAAGCAGAATGCTACAGGAAAGGAAACTGGCTGAATTTGCTGAAGAGATTCAGTCATACCTTGTGGATTTTGCATAAAAAAACAAGTATGGTGGAAACCAGACATTTGAGTATCCACAACCTAGGGGAGAGTGTAGTTTAGGCCAAGCTTCTAGAAGTCTCTTGGGGAGGAGGAAAAGAGTTTTGTTTTTTTTTTCCTCTTACCTGTGACCCCAGAGAAAAATCTGGCTAGCTTAAAATGGTCCACAATATTTTGTATTTGCCATCAGTATCCTAGCATGTGTCACCAGAACAATTGTTGGCAGTACTTGAATCAGGAGTTGAGAACAAACTAGCTATACTGAGAAAAAGAAGCTCTTTGAAAATCTTATTTAAAAAAAACTATATATACATAAGTGGAAATACTATGAGGACTCCATACAAAGGGAAAAACCTTCCATTCAACCACAACATGTGAGTTTTCTTTGGCAACATATAATCTCTAAGCTTGAGCCACTAGGTTAAAATCCTTCCTCTGACATATACTAATTATAAACCTATATGTCAGTCTCAACTTCTCAGCACTATGGAAAAATTCGTAATGTTTCAAATTACAAACTAGTGAGTTGCAGTTACAAACTTGATCTGATCTCCATAAATGGGAGAAAATTTCCACATCAGGAGTTCTCCATGTTAATAAAATTATTTGTTTGAATTCCCCCTAAACAAACAACCTAGAAAAGTTCATAAACATCTCATCTAAATCTTTAAAAATTAAGAAATCACAAACTTGAATTTCTCACCTTCAACATATTTATAATTAGCCAGTCAGTAACTATTTATTAAATATTATTATATACCAAATTCCAAAAACATTCAAATAACTGATCAAGTCAAAGGCAAAACACATGTGTTAAGTATATTCAATTCAAAGACAAAAGGAAAAATTAATAAAACATATTATCAGATACAGCTTTGAGATACAATAATTTTAGTTTTTTGAAATTCATAGATAGTTTTTGGAGAAAAAATATCATAAATCTGTGAAAGTAAGTAAATATTCCTATCAATAAAACCAAGAACTGTTGAACTCAGTTTCCTGTTTGTGA
>CM053772.1:116440473-116445473 GCA_028658325.1 Potorous gilbertii | reverse complement strand
CACACCCCTCGCTTGCTTAATTCCCATCTCCTCTATCTCCTTATAGGGCAAGATAGATTTTTATACCACATTACCAGTATTTCTTTTTTTCCCAGTTGCATGTAAAAACAATTTTTAACATATATTTTGAAAACATTGAGTTTCAAATTCTCTCCCTTCCTCCCTACCACCTATCCCATGTGTAGTTATGCAAAAGATTTCCATAAAAGTCATGTTGTATAAGACTAACTATATTCTCCTCCATCCTATCGTGCTTCCCATTTATTCTATTGTCTCTTTTGACTTTATCCCTCACCAAAAGTGTTTGCTTCTAATTACCCCCTCCTCCCATCTGCCCTTCCTTCTATCATCCTCCCACACCCCAATTATGTCCTTCTTCCCTACTTTCAGGTAGTGTAAGATATATTTTCATACCAAATTGAGTGTGCATGTTATTCCCTCATTAAGTCTAATGTGATGAGAGTAAGCTTCATTTTTCCCTCTTACCTTCCCCCTTTTCCCCTCCATTGAAAAAGCATTTTCTTGTCTCTTTTATGAGAGATAATTTAACCCATTCCATTTTTCCCTTTCTCCTCCCAATATATTCCTCTCTCACCCCTTAATTTTCCTTCTTTAGATATCATCCCTTTCTATTCAACTCACCCTGTGACCTTTGTCTATAGGTATATAATCCCTCCAACTACTCAAATACTGAGAAAAATCTCAAGTTACAAATATTATCTTTCCATGTAGGAATATAAACAGTTCAACTTTAGTAAGTCCCTTATGATTTCTCTTTCCTATTTCTGTTTTCATGTTTCTCTTTTTCTTGTGTTTGAAAGTCAAATTTTCTATTTGGCTGTGGTCTTTCCATCAAGAATTTTTGAAAGTCTTCTATTTCATTGAATGATGATTTTTCCAATGAAGTATTATACTCAGTTTTGCTGGGTATAGCTGCTTCGACTTCTGGAATGTCATATGCCAAACCCTGTGATGCTTTAATATAGAAGCTGCTAGAACTTTTATTATCCAGATTGTAGTTCCACAATACTCCAATTGTTTCTTTCTGGCTGCTTGCAATATTTTCTCCTTGACTTGGAGAACTTTGAAGTTTGGCTACAATATTCCTAGAAGTTTTTCTTTTTGGATCTCTTTCATGTGGTTATTGGTGTAGTCTTTCAATATTTATTTTTACCCTCTGGTTCTAGAATATCAGGGCAGTTTTCCTTGATAATTTTATAACAGATGATGTCTGGGATCTTTTTTTGATCATGTCTTTCAAGTAGTCCCATAATTTTTAAATTGTATGTCCTGGATCTATTTTCCATGGTCATTTGTTTTTCCTATGAGATACTTCACATTGTCTTCTTTTCTTTTCATTCCTTTGGTTCTGATTTATATTTTCTTGATTATTTATAAAGTAATTAGCTTCCATCAGCTCCATTCTAATCCTTAAGGAATTATTTTCTTCAGTGAGCTTTTGGACTTCCTCTTCCATCTGGACCATTTTGTTTTTTAGGACATTCTTCTCTTCATTGTTTTTTTGTATCTCTTTTGACATTTGGATTAGTCTGTTTTTTAAAGTGATATTTTCTTCATCATTCTTTGGGTTTCCTTTAGCAAACAGTTGTTTCATTTTTCATGATTTTTTTGCATCGCTCTCATTTCTCTTCCCAAATTTTGCTCTACTTCTCTTACTTGATTTTCAAAATCTTTTTTGAGATTTTTCCATGGCCTGAGATCAATTCATATTTTCTTTGGAGGCTTTGGGTGGGGGCGCTTTGACTTTGTTTTCTTCTGTTTGCATGCTTTGGTCTTCCTTGTCATCAAAGTAAGATTCTATAATCTGATTCTTTTTCTGGTTTTTGCTCATTTCCCCAGCCATTTACTTGACTTTTGAGCCCTTTATCAAGGTAACTTTCTGCTTTCAGTGGGGGTGAGGGGTATCCTGTCAGTCACTCGATTCCCCCCCAAAATTTGTGGCCCTAGAGCTCCAGAAACAGTGACTGCAGCTTCCCCTGCTGCTGCTGTAGCTGCTGAGGATTCCTCTGCCCCCTCCTCACTCTGCTGCCCTGGTACTGAGATCTGATCCCTCCACTCTCCTACTCTGGTCTCAGGGGCTTTTCTCACAGATCCTCCAATTCATCCTCAGTGTTTTGGGGTCATGAAGTCTGGAAACCTCCACAGGTGTTAGAGATTCATTCTCCCCAAGCCCTGCTCAGGTCCTGTCTGTGTACTCAAGGCCCATGCTGGACTGTGCCTTGCCCCCACTGTGGCATAGCAGACACTCTTTGGTGACCTTTCAGGCTTTCTAGGGCTGGAGATTTGCTTCACTCTGTCATTCTGTGGATTCTGCAACTCCAGAATTTGGTTAGGGCTATTTTTTATAGATATTTGGCTGGGCTTGGCAGGAGTAGCCTAGAAAGTCTGTGCTGTTATTCCACCATCTTGACTCTACCCCAACACAACATTAATTTTCTTTTTAATCTTGGATACGACAGATCTTACATAATTGGAGACTATTGTCCTCCCTAGGAAAGCATACCTGTTCCCTTCTAGGCTCAGAGAGCATCTGGGCTTGACCCCCATGCTCCTTGACCCAGTCCACATCCAACATGCGAGAACCAAAAAAGCTCTAAATTCATATTTCCTCATAGTGCCAAAGAGACAAGGAAGCTGGTTCAGCTATATGGGGCCTCAGCCAGGCATATCACAGCTATAGTACACTTTTTAAAAAATATGATGAAGAGATGCAATGATCAACCTAAAGTGCCTTTAAGTTTTTGACAGGTCATAGCTACATGTAAAAGAACAAGAATTGTAACTGACCAAATTTTGGTGATATTATCCTTTCCCTTTTACCTTAACT
The DNA here is from genome assembly GCA_028658325.1 of Potorous gilbertii. NCBI lineage: Eukaryota > Metazoa > Chordata > Mammalia > Diprotodontia > Potoroidae > Potorous > Potorous gilbertii. The sequence goes on along the minus strand of CM053772.1, from coordinate 116,442,625 downwards.
TTGTCTTTCTATTTTTTTTGTTTAATTTTTGTTGTAAGTTTTCTTTTAGTCCATTCGTTCATCTACAAGAAAGAAATCAAGAGGTTTAAAGACTGAATAGCCAAGGAATTACAGGTCAAAAGCTACTAGGCTCACGTAAATAGTTCTTAAAGTATATCTTTTATGGTTCCTTTCAGTATAAGCTCTGGAACTCGAGACAGGAATAAGGAAACACATGCAATGTTCAAGGTGAAGCATGATCTAGAATGACCACACTCCCAGAGACTACAAGTGCAACCCTTGGAAGCATAGTCCAAGAAAAGCCATACTTGGACTCTGGAAGTCAGTGCCTACTTAACTAGAAATATCTCTGTTTTTTATAGAACTTCCTGAGAATCTTTTTGGCAGTCAGAAGAGTGAGGAGTCACATGGCCAAGACTCTGAGAAGAAAGCATATCATTCAATAAGAGAGATAAAAGGCTTTTTTGCTAGCCTGTGACTGGTAAATCTTTTTGTTTGTTTGTTTGTTTATTCTCTCTGAAAAATATTGATCCATTTTGTCTTTATTTTTCAATTATTTTCTAGGTTTCTCTGCAGATCAAATAATCCATTGGTGGAAAAAAAAAACACAATTAGCCAAATTATCTGGTAATAAAAACCTTCTCTGAAAATGTGTAAAGTAGTCTATCCCAGCAGTTCACTTCTCTGTCACAAAGACTTAAATCTCATTGTTTCTTTTCTAGAACTTCCATCATTTCTTCTCTTTTACTATTTACTCACATTCTGCTTCCTATTAGTGGCCTTTTCATTTACATTATTACATGTCTTGTTCTCTTGGTTCTGCTTATTTTATTCTACATCAGTTTATACACAAATCCCTTTTCTGAATTCTTCATAATTATAATTTCTCATTGAATAATGTTAGCTCATTAAAATCATATACTGTAATCACCTCCGCAGTAGTTATGTTAAAAGTACAATACAGAAATTACCATGGCTCTTGTGTAAAAATAACACAAATTCATAAAACATTCCATATTATTTTATAAGATGATAATTACAAAAATATATTTTTAGCCTTTCTCCAATACATGGGCACTAGTTTTGTTTCTAATACGTTTTTGTCAGCAAGAGTTTTGCTGTAAACATTTCGACAGAGAAAATTTAGTTGCATTTGTTCCAAAATTTTAAATTGAAATTTAGAAAGACTGGACCAACTGAAACCTATGCTAACTGAATATCTGTATGTTTTGTTTTTAAAAAATTCCTCCAATACTTTCTACCCTAATATTTTTTATCTTTTCTCATTTATGTGCAGTGGAGTGAAATCTCAGAGAGGTTTTAATGTAAATTTCTCTTAGTAGTAACACATTGTTGCAGATTTTCATATGATCACAGTTTGTAAATCTATTTTTGAAAAAATTCATAAACTATGAGCACTCATCCATTGGTATTATATATTTGTGCCAATTTCCTATTTTTGACATCAGATTTTATAAATAATAAATGATTTTTAAAAAAAATCTTGCTGCATATATTCTCTTATGATTTTATCTTACTATATTTGTAATTCTTTTTAATTTTATGAACTCAAAAGTCTATTTTTTATTTTTCTGATTTCCTAAGTGTTTGTTTAATTAAGAATTTCCCCTCAATCATGGTTATTAAAGATACTTGATCTCATGGTCTTCTACTTTTCTTTTTATGATGTGACCTTTTAAATTTTGGCCCCATAGACATTTTGAGATTGGTATAGTTAAATGGAAAAGTGGATAAATAGTTGGACTAGGATCAAGGAAAACCTGAAATAAAATTATTCCTTAAGAAAACTGTTAGCTTTTTGAACCTGGATAAGTCACTGAACCTCTCAACCTCAAATTCTTTGTACAATGGGGGTGAAATTGGAGTATCACATGGCTATTGTAAGAATTGAATGAGTGCTATACAATTGCTGGCAAGTATTATCAATATTACGTATTATGTAACATCATTCTAATCCTAATTTTGGCTACATGGATTTAACGTTTTCCCTATTGCACTTGTACAAAAGTTTTTTGACCAGTAATTAATGTTTTTGGATTTATCACACACTCAACTATCATTTTTCATCCTTTCTGTCTCTTGCCCATTAACTTTGTTCCACTGATGTACTTTTACATAATTTAATCATCAT
>CM053772.1:116423990-116439973 GCA_028658325.1 Potorous gilbertii | reverse complement strand
CCTCCTTTATTAAGGTATTGACCCGTTTTTCATGCTTTTCTTGCATCTCTCTCATTTCTCTTCCCAGTTTTTCCTCCACCTGTCTAACTTGATTTTCAAAATCCTTTTTGAGCTCCTCCATGGCCTGAGCCCATGGGGTATCTATTTCAGATATTTGGGATACAGAGGCCTTGACTCCTATGTCTTTACCTGATGGTAAACAGATCTCTTCGTCCGCAGAGAGGAATGGCGCAATCCTCTCATCACCAAGAAAATAACCTTCTATGGTCTTAGTTTTTTTCCCTTTTCTGGGCATTTTCCCAGCCAGTTACTTGACTTTTGAGAGTCCTCTCCACCCCAGCCTAAGTCTGCCCAAACTAGTGCTTGGGGTCTGAGATTCAGATGCTGCTCCCCAGCCTCAGGGCTTTTGGCAGCAGTCCTGATTGCTCTTCAATGGGAGCTTATCTGCTGGTTCTCAGGTGGGGGCAGGGCCGCCCCCCAGGCCCAGTTCCCTCAGGGGGCCCATGGAGAGATCTCCTGCAATGGAGACGCCGTGGAGCCCCTGCCCACCCCGGGATTCTCCCGCGGAGCTGCCTCCGCCTCGCCTCTGCCGCGGCCGCCAGGGGTACGAGTCCCAGAGATACCCCGTTCCCCTCTCAGTCCGTCTCTCTCACTGACCTGTGCATCTGTGGGTGGAGGGACCCTCACAGCCGCCGGAGATTCAGGTCCCCGATGCCTGCTGGGCTCTGCTCGCTCCTCTCAGTGCCACGTGGCCGGGGCGGGGGAAGGGAGGACTCCGCTCCCGTGTCCGGGGTACCTTTGTGGTGGGTCTTTCAGGGCTCTCTGCAACGGAAATCCCCCTCACTGTGTTTCTGTGCAGCTTCCACTGCTCCAGAATTTGTCAGGAGCTCCTCTTAGAGGGAATCCATGGGCTGTGGGTTCCGAGCTAGCAAATGTGAGTCTTTCTACTCCGCCATCTTGGCTCCTCCCCCTCTAGTTAAAATTCTTGAATGACTGTTTCCTTTGTTGGGAGATTTCTCCTCAAACCTTTTTAGTCCATAGTGTTTCTTCATTCTCTTAGGAGCCATATTTTTACTAATTTGTTTCTGTGGTTCATCTATTGATTTATTTTGATGTTTTCCATGTGAATTTTTCTTTCTTAAACTTCTTTTATTTGATTTGATACATTTTGATAATTTTTGAATCAATAATCAGAAGTTAGTTTTGATCTTGTCCTCTCATTTTGCCATCTTCTCAAAAGTCCATAAAAATCCTTTTCTAACCTAATAAATGTTATGCTGTTAAGTGCAAATGGCTTTGTGCCTTGAACATTGTCCGATCTGATTAAATTAAATTATTTAAGCCACAATTTTTATCCAAGGAAGTTATGTAGACTGTATCGATGAATGTGTCTACACTGCTTTTTATAGGGCATTCCATTCTAGGAATCAAAATATAGAAAAATTTCTCATTTTTCTGCCTTTCACTTGAAATAAAAATTTCCTTATCAGAGAAATTTTCAGATAACTGAATCTGATATTTTTAGACATAAGCAACTTCTAAGCTCATTTAGAGTCTGAATAGAACAGTGTCAAAGGATATGACTCATTTCCCATGACCTGTTCCTCAAAAATCTTGCTGTCACCAAAGAAAGTTATATTTTTATGTTTATGAACTCTGAAGTTTCTTTGTGTCGTCATTATCTTTTATAATTTTAACATTCCCTTTTTATAATTTCAGATGAATTTAATGATCAACATTATGCTGAAATATTTCTAGCATGTAGATAGTACCCTATTTTTTCCCCAACTGTGTTTAGTTAACATAGTTAATTTTCTTTGATGATCTGATGGCAACATTAAAAACATAAATTATTTTTACATTGTACCATGTTATAATTATATTCTTATGATTTTTTTGTCATATAAGGCTATTTTTCTTGACATTAATTTATTCTGAACTGCTATGATTTTTGAGTTTTTGTGTCTTTTTTTAATATAATTTTTTTCAGTTTCCTCTTTTTTTGTCATTCACCATTTTTCAGTATTATTAGTATTCCAGACTCTAGCAACATTTCTCCATTTTAATGTTGTGCTTCTTATCTTTTGTAATCTTAGAAACCAGTTAGTCAAGATTGTTAGAAGTTTATTTTGAACAATACTGTCTCTGAGTGAGAACTGGATCAATTCTCCTGTGTAAAGCAAATATATTTCAGGGCATAGATTTGATGCTCTGAAGTCCATGTTGTCGACTCAGAGACCCCTTTTATTTATTTGTTCTTAGCCATATTTTAGTTGGTTGAGATTTTAAGATTGATGAGGAACTACTTTTTTTTAAATTTTGCTTCTTCTCTATTTTTACCATATTTTGTAAGGTAAAAAATATTCTCCTAACTGTATATATTGGGGGAATTGAAACTGAGAGTCTAGAGACCATGCTTACACAAACTGCTCAAAATAATCAAACTATGATTTTTCATAGTTTGTCCTGTTATGATATGTCTATTTGTCTAATCCTTGGGGTTTGGGCCTCTGGCTGGAAGAAATAATGCCATCGTTTAAATGCCTTTAAGATAGTTTCTAGTGGACTAGAAGGGACAAATAGTCATGTTTTAAACTCTGACTCATCAATAGTACATAAACTTAGTCTCATTCTTAATGAAGCCAGGGATATGATGATTTGCAACTTATTTCTCTAACAGTTCATAACTAATCATCAATAGATGACATATATTTTTTGCATTTGCTTTCTCTAAGCCTCAGTGCCATTATATATATAATGAGAGTATTATATTAGATGATCCCTAACATTCCTTCTTTCTCTAAGATTATGTGATACTAAAAAGTGCAGAAATATTAGAAAATAATAAAATAATTTTATGTGTCCTTGCCTGTGGCTTTGAAATAGTCATATTATAGAAGTATATGATAGAAATGGATTTTACTGTGTATACACAGGTGGAGTGAAAGATTGTGTCCAGTTTATTATTCTGACCTTCAGAAAAGTATTCTTACAGCTGTCTACTCAACCTTTTCCTTCTCTTTCCTTGAGAAAGTTTTCTATTATTACATTTTAACCATGCATGACTGTAAATCTATCATACTGACCACCAGCCAATATGAACTATTCGGGTGCATCATTTTTCTTCCAGTGTGCTGCAAAGCAGGGAACTAGATGACAAAAAAATGACATTATAATTGATCAGCTTCAGATCCTGATTCAGTACTTTACAAGGTTCCCTTTATAATTCATTCTTTTGATGGAAAGAATATTGAAGATGAATACAGACTAGGCAATGGGCAAAAATAATAAAAAGGTAATTTAAATAATTTTCCATGAAAAATGTTAAAATAAAATTCCCACTTCAAACAAGATGGCAATAAGAACCTGTAGAATTTAAATTTGCTTGAAAACACAGCTTCCTAGAATGAGTATAGTGGATTAAGGAATCTAAAAATAGTTTCTTTTCTTCTTTGATTTGTGTACTGTTTCCCTTAGTTTTGTTCACATTTTGCCTGGCGGATCATTCTATAGCCATCTACGTATTTGTAGAGTACTCAAGAGGCATTTTAAACCAAATTTATTCCCACCATTTTGAATACCAAGATCAGTCACAGAGTGGCTTTTCCTTGACCTCTAGTTAGGAGTCCCCAAGTAATGGTAATTGTTCACATATGGGAAAAAGAAGAGGTCTCCAGAGGATTTTTAAAATTCATACACTGGTGACAATAGCAAGCCATCAAAAAGTCCTTAAGCCCATAGGGAGAAACATTACATGGTGGAAAAAACTGCTAGATCTGAGATTACCCAGTTTTGAATCCTGGATGTGTGTAGCCTTAGGAAAATCATTTCTCCTCTCATGGGTAGATGTTTCCATATCTAGAAACAGTTAGACGGATAGGCTTTAAAGCTGGACTTCAGGTCAGGAAGACATGAATTCAAACCTCTCTTCAGGTACTAGCCGTGTAACCCTGGGCAAGTTACCATTGCAACCTTAAGTTTCCTCATTTGAAAAATAAGGACAAATAATAACATTTACTTCCCAGGATGGTTATAGTGATCAAATGAGATTTTATATAATAGGAAGTGCTTGAGGCTGAATGTGAACTAATTTCCTGATATGATTACTTTAGCAACCCATTCAAGATGACCCTTGTTCCTCAAATTTAGAAAATCTCCTGCTTCATGGAAGTGTGTCATTTCATCTGATCCATTTTTCAGGAATTTGACACCCCCTGGTGGCTCAGTGACTTGTGTGAAATCAAAGAGCAAAACAATGTCATAGGATATGACACATTCCCAATATATTTTGATGGTAGAATTTTTGGAATATATAAAAATTCAAGGTGTTTCTCCCCCAAAACACTCCTGTCCATTCTTAGTATTATGGAGTAGTATTTCATGTAATAAATGAGGTCAATAAGTAAAGCAGAGAAAAATAGCATAAATGATGTTCTCTGATATTGACATCACTATAGTTGTCATCCACAATGTCCAGAAGATGTACAAAATTAAAAGCACCATGTTTTTCTTTAGTGTAATTTCATTGGTGTGGTTGACTCATATTTACCCAATATATATCTGTCCCCGCCACCCCCTGTCTATTTCTTTCTATCTCTGTCTTTGTTTCTCTGTGTGTCTGTATTTCTCTCTCTCTTGCTCTCTCCTCAGTTGGGTCTCCCTTATACAGGTTGGAAATACAATGATTTCTATGGACCATGTCCCACAATTGTTCAATCGACATAGGAGCTTTAATTTGTGCCATTTTTGAACTGGGTCAATTTGCCTGTCTTTAGTCAGCCTGGTGAGCCCTTCTTACCATATTGGTGCCAGAGGTAGTGCAGCTGTGTAATTGGTTTTAACCCTACTCTAGATCAGAACCCCTGAGCACAAGCAATCCACCAGCCTCAGCTTCCCCAGAAATAATAATTATGGTGTGTACCAATAGGCCAGGCTAAGATGGTTAGACTGTACAAGTAATCACACCACTGCCTCGATGTGTATAGGTCAACCAATAATAAAAATATGTTGTAGGGTGTTTTATGGGAATTTTGATTGCACACTAAGGAGAAAAAAAAAGATATACTCAGAGGGAAATGCTGAAAAAATTATAAATTGTGAATGATTGACGATGATTTGCAAATAAGTTGATGAAATACAAAAGTAATTTATTAGAATTTTGAAATTTCCTTTTTTATTCTAGAAAATTAGTTGTCCTCCAAATCTAGTTTTTTTTTTTGTTGTTGTTTTTTTCCTGTAAACTGTCTTATTGAACATGTTATACTAATGTATCTTAGCAGGACAACTGTTAATTGTGTGCTGATTCCTTTGCATTTTAACTGGGGCATTCTGATTAGACAGCTCAAAAACTTGCTTCATAACAAGATGATTTATATTTTATTTTTTAACTTTTTCAACAGAATGATATTCTTGTTTTCCCTCCCTTTATTTCTTCGTTCTTCCAGATACTGCATGGACCATTGTACAGCATAACAGCTCGGACTTCACCAGAGTAAAAAGTTCCAATAGAGAAAATCCACATACTGTGTTTTTCAAGTATTCTGCCAATACAGAACAGCTCCAGGCTACAATTAACCATGCAGAACACTGTGAACAGGAGCTTGCTTACCACTGCAAAAAGTCCCGGCTTTTAAATAAGCGAGGTGAGTACATCTGAAAAATCTTATTATGTTGCATAATGTGCTTTATTCAACTAGCTGTTATGGATTTTAATTCTTCAAAGGTTATGATATGGTGCTATTTAATTCACAAGATTCTTGTTTACTTAGCAAACAGGTCTCATTGAGGAAGTTATAGAGTGTGTTGCTCAGCAAGGAAGACCAAGGTTAATTCTTTATGAACTTTTTTGTAACCTTAATAGTTTTCTCAGCAGTACCCTATCAAATAAGTAAACATAAAACTTACTTGCTTACAGTCTAAGCAAAGTTTGTCCATCATAGATTGGGCTTTCTTTTGTTTTTTTGTTTATGGTTTTACCGTTAGTCTCTCGAACCAAAGTTTATCTTTGATGGCATTTCTTTCCTCCCACTTCTGAGTACTTTCTGTTGGCATCTTCAAACCAGTGGTTCAGTACCCAGTACTCTCATGCCTAGCTCATTTCTTATTGGTAAACTTTCAGAGTTAAATTGACTATCAAATGGAGGAAATATTTAAATTTAAAGGCATTAGTTTCTTGAACTTCCTCAAATCACCACAGGGGAGTACTATGACCACAAAAACCTAAGTCTAAAGTATTTGTTTCACAATTTTGAACAAGTGACATAATCTTCTTTAATATTTAATATCCAATTTTCCCAATGGTACATTTGGGAAATTACTTACTTCTTTCAAAGCGTTGACATACTCAAATAAACATCCCCTTCCTGTTCTGAAGTACCTCTTAAAATGAGTAAGTAACTTAGAAGAAATAAATTGAGTTTTCCTTGGCTAACTAAGGAAACTAGAGTCCCGCTGGTTTCTTAGAGTGATCCAGTCCAGGTGTCTATTATATTCCATATCTTTACTGATAAATAAAGGGAAGAGTAATATATTTATCAAATTACTTGCACTTGTAAGGGTAGAGAATTTTTCTTTTCAATGAATCTTTCCCCTCAGTTAATTCTTATTCAAATTTCTGGAAACAATCAATATATTAATTTTATTTTCATTTGTCTTATTGAAAGAATCCTCAGAATAAGGAAGAAGGAAAAAAAAACTGCAAGACTGCTATCCTCTGCTGCTTCAGTGCTATATTCTTGTGAATTCGCTAACCATTGCATGTTTTCACATCCTTCTATACATGAGGGAAATGCTAATGGGAAAACTGGTATTTAGGTGGGGGAAAAAGGTAAATATTAATTGAGAAAAAAAAGCGAGTAAATTTACCTCTTCCACTCCCGAGAAAAGCTTCAGAATTGTAACTAGTATTCAGTGATTGTTGCTCTGGTCCAAGCCACTGGCATCCATTATCTTTAATAGTAGCCCCATATTAGCCCCCAGTAGGCTGCAGAATTGAGAGTCCTGTAACCATGACAACCCTCTCCCGTGGGTTATCTTCCCTTGCTTTTCCTAGGAACTTGAAATCTCTAGGGGAGAAACTACCCTTTCTTCTAACATGACTATATTTGTAATTGAACTATATGTTGTGATATACTCCTTGCCAACAATATATTTTTCCCCTGCCCCCCAAATAAATTGAATGGGCCTCAAGAATATTCATTACTAGTCAGTCTCTTGTACACAGTTTAGCATTTGCAAGTAACTGACATATCCCCCTCACACTCCCCCCCCAAAAAAAACTATTGCTATAATATTCAAATTTAACTTTTGCAAAATTTCTCAAGAAATGAATAGTAATATGTATTCACATCTATGTTATACGTAAGCAGGATAAAAGCTATCTATATACATGGCATGCCTTCAGGTGTTCTTAGAAGTTTTCCCAAGCATGAGATGCTACTTGGTTATTTGATGATTGGAGTTCTTATAATATGGGGGAAAATTTTTATTGAAGAATAAAAAATATTGCTTTTGTGATATAACCATTTTTGGAAGAAGGATTATACACTGAAGTATAAAATGACAAGTATGAAAAGTCTTTTCTAGGAGTACATTCTAATAGGGCGATGTACAATGCTGCTTGAAGCTGACAATAGAAACACATCATGAAAAGAAGAGACAATATACAAAAAGAAGTCATTTAGGAGTACTAAAGACAAATTTCATCTATTTTATAATTTTATATAGGGCACTATGTATTATGCTTTTTAACACAATATTTCTTCAGGAAACAAAAAAGTTGTAAGTCAAGTTTCTTAATTTTACCTCAGTTTAGACTAAACTCAGGTAAAAACTGGCTATGTTCCTTTCTCCCATTCCAATACAATGCATTTGTTAACATTTATTAAATCTCTTTGTCCCAGATACTTTCCTTCTCAACAAAGGATGATATGAAGATGACTCTATCTTCTAGTAAGAAAACGATTTGCTCACATAGAAAATACAAAAGCAAAAACCTAAACTATGTTCTCTGTGAAAAGAAAAGAAAAAATAGTATGTTTATATATGATCAATATATGCTTACCCCTTAAAAGTGCAATGTTATTCCAGCAGCGTGGCTCTCACAGTTTCTCTCTCTTTGTTGCTTCTGGGGATTTCATTCTCCTTCTTTCCATTCTCTTGACCTTTATAGAGTCCTTCATTACCTGGAGAGGGAACTTCATCTAACTACTCTCAATCCCTGCTACCACATGTTCTTTTCCCTTACTCATATTTTTGTAGCAGTTATTCCTTGCCTTTTCAAGGGTAAAAGACATAGATGAAGGAGAAAATAGTTTGAAGGAAAATGGAAACAACAGCAGGAATACTTGCTACTTCCTTTGTATTCCCCGGACCTTGCCACCTTTCTAACTCTTAATAGTTCCTAACACTCTTGTCTTTAGTTCTTCATCCTAATTCCCTATGACTCTGAACAAAAATCTCATACCCTGACGACCCCCATCATACCTTCTCATTCCATAATTTCCAGATAATTTCGTGATTTCAAATTCCCTATAGTCCATGTGCCCATTCCTCCTCCAACCTATTCAAGGTTGTTCCTCAGATGATGGTACTCAGCAATGATGCTCTGGAATTCAAAAATTTCCTTTTTACCACTTCCTATAAAGTTGAAAAAGATGTAGTTGAAGGTAGGGAACTTTTAATTCTCTTGCCAAGGATGAAATAAGGATAAACATGTCTCTGATATCCTAAGCTATAATGGTAAAATCATTTCCCATGGAAATTTGAATATGATATTGCCCTGTATATCTAAATCATGTGCCCATTTTGGCCTTATTTTGTTATACAGTGAGAAATTGTTGATTTCTCCCTAGTTTCTGTTAAACTGCTCGACAGTTTCCCAGAAATTTTTGTCGATTTCTTGTGCCCAAATAGTCAGTTTTTGGGTTTGTAAATCATTAGATTACTATAGGCATTTACTATGCTGTACTGTGCACCTGATTTATTCCACTGATCCATCATTTTGTTTTTTAGTTAGTACCAGATTATTCTGATGATTACTACTTTGAAGTACAGTTTAGGGTCCTGGTAATGCTAAGCCATCTTCCTTTTCATTTTATTTCAATGATTCCCTTGATATTTTTGAATTGCAGAAGAATTTTCTTATTATTTTTTCTAGCTCTCTAATTTTTTTTTTGGTAATTTAATTAATATGGCACTGAATGAATAACTAAATTAATTTAGGTAAAATGTTTGTTTTATTTTATTGGATCAGCCTACCTATTAGCAATCAATACATCTCCAATTATTCAGATCTGACTTTTGTCTTTTTTCTAAAAAATTTATATGTTAATCATATAAATTGTTCTTTAAATGTTAAATTTACTTGTAAATGCATCTGATCCTGAGAATATATTGGCATGAGCTCAGTGAAGGCTTGTTAACTTTTTGTTTTCTAACATAGGCATTTCTTAACTCTTCTATTTCTTGTTCTGTTAATCTGGGCAATTCATGGCTTTTTTTGTAAATATTCATGTATTTCACTTAGATTGTCAGTTTATTGGCATTAAATTGAGTGAAATCACTCCTAATAATATTACATTCATTTCATCTTCATTGGTGGCAAATTCCCCCTTTAAATTTTTGATTCTGGTAATCTGATTTTCTTTTTATTTAAATCAAATTAACCTATGGTTTATCTGTTTTATTATTGTTGTGGTTGTTTTTCATAAAACCCGGTCCTAATTTTATTAACTAGTTCTGTTTTTGCTTTCAATTTTATTAATCTCTCCTCTGATTTCAAGATTTCCAATTTGTGTTTAATTGGTGACATTTAATGTATTCTTTTTCTTGTTTTTTAGTTGCATGTCAAATTCATTGATCTTCTCTTTGTTTTGTTGATGTAAATATCTGAAGATAAATTTTTTTTTCTTAAGTACTCCTTTGGATGAGATCCCATAAATTTTGGTATGTTGTCTCAGCATTGGCATTCTCTTTGATGAAATTACTGATTATTTTTACGATTTGTTTTTTTTAACCCACTCATTCCTTCAGATTAAATTATTTGCTTTCCAGTTAAGTTTTAATTTGTTTCCATGACCATTTATTGAACATAATTTTTATTGCATTATAGTCTGAAAAGGATGCGTTTACTATTTCTGCTTTTTCACATTTGGTTGTGAGGTTTTTATTCCCTAATATCAGTTTTTGTGTAGGTGCCCTGTACTACTGAGAAAAAGGTATATTTCTTTTTATTTCTATTCAATTTTTCCAGAGGTCTATCATATCTTACCTTTTCTAAAATTCTTAACTTCTTTACTCCTTATTTTATGGTTGGAGTTATTTAGTTTTGAGAGGGTGTTGTGAGATCCCCCACTGGTATAGTTCTGCTGTCTATTTCTTCCTACAACTCTTTTAATTTCTCCTCTAAGAGTCTGGATGCTATGCCGGTTGGTGCATATAAGTTTAGTATTGCTATTCAGTGACTATGATTGTTGTTGAGTCATTTTTTAAGTTATATCTGATGCTTCATGATGCCATTTGGGATTTTCTTGGTACTATAGTACTTTGTTATTTCCTTCTTCAATCATTTTACAGTTGAGGAAACTGAAGCAAAGTTAAGTGACTTCCTCAGGGTCACATGGCTGGTAAGTATCAGACATTCGATTTGAATCCAGGAAATCACATTTTCCATACTCCAGGCCCAGCACTCCTTTGACTGTGTCACCTAACTGCCCAGCATCTATGGTACCTCTTAGCAAAATGTGGTTCCCTTGCTTATTTTAATTAGGTTTTTTTTTGTTTTTGCTTAACATTGAGTTCATGATCGCTACTCCTGCTTTTATTTTAACCTCAACTGATACATAATAGAGTCTACTCAACCCATTTATTTTTACCTTGTGTGTGCCTCTTTGTTTCAAGTGTATTTCTTAATGTGTGTATATCATTGGATTCTGATAATTAATCTTTTCTGCTATCTTCTATTTTATGGGTTAGTTTATCCCATTCACATTCACAGTTATGATTATTATATTTCCCAGCTCTGCTCTTTGTTATTATTTTCTTCTATTTTTTCTTTTACCTCTTTTTCCAAGCTGTTGACTCACTTTCTATGATATAATTCTGTACTCTCTATTCCTTTCTCAATTTTCTTTCTATCACTCTGATTTTTAAAATCCTCTTTGAGCTCTTCTAGGAATTTTTGGGAGGGCTTGTATCTAATTCACATTTTTTTTTCTTTGGAGGAGTAGGGAGGTTTGTTTGTAACTGCTTTCACATCATTGTCTTCTAGGATTGTGTTTTGATTTTCCTGGTCCCCATAGTAACTTGCTATGGTCAGATTTTGTTGTCGTCATTTCCAGTCTGTTTCTTCACTTTTAGCTTTATGTTAAAATTGAACTCTGTGTTTGATGTGGAGGAGGCTCTGTCCCAAACTTCAGGCCTTTTTTGCTGCTGTTTTCAGATCTAATATTCTAAAGGTCCATTGATTTCTGGTGCTTCCAAGGTGGTATAATCTAAGAAAAGTTATAGTCACTACTCTCCTTGCCTGTACTCTGGCCTTTACCAGGAGGAGAACTTGTTTCCCTGTAGCTACTAGTGCTACCAATAATCCTGACAATGGAATTGTGACCACAACCCCACACACAAAGTACTATAGAACCAAGAAAATCCCAAATGACATCATGAAGCATCAGATATAACTTAAAAAATGACTCAATAGTGCAATTGCTAGTGTTCCCTTCCATCTTAGAATTAAGACAAGGTCATAATCCTCATGAATAAAACACAAGCCCTCCTTTATGTTGTAGAAACATGGCCATGGCCCATATTCCTCTGTGGTTTCAAACACTTTTGCTCCTTTTAACCCAAGAATTGTGAGTCAGAATTTTTTATGGACAATGCAATGAATTCCTGAACCCAGTGCAAGCAATGGATCTCCTTTAATTTCCTTCTGATTCACTATCTAACCACCCCCATCATCTGTGGGATCAGAGTTCCAATAATGGCTACTGCTACCAGTGCAGCTGCCTCCAAGGTCCACTGTTGGCACCACACTGTTCTGTGCAATGTGTAATGCATTGTGTTCCAAGTCCAAATACCCCTCTGGTGAAATAGATAAATCTTTCCTGCTAACCTCTTAATTTGACTTGGGCTGTAAAGTTGTTTCCTCCCATATTTTTTGGTTCTGCCACTCCAAAATTCAATTTGAGACACTATTTTAGAGTTCTTTGGTGGGTTAATTTGGAAGAACTCAAATGAGTGTTTCTCTACTCCACTATCTTCACATCAAAATGGACAATAATTTTTTGTTGTTATTGTTTTGTTTTTTGATTAAGCAAACCAGTAGTAATCAAAGCCAATATATTTTTTCTCCATTTCCAAATTTATTCAGTAGTTTGGGTTGAAATTCTTGTAATTTCAGTGTACTGTCATACTTACAATTTTACATAATTTGGACTTATTTCAACCTTTATTTTAATCAGTGATGATCTGACTGTACACAAACAAATGGCTTTGAAATTACTTTAACATTTATAGTCATTATTCTCCTGTCTATTCAAATACTTTTAATTTCATTATTTTTTTTGCTATCATTCAGAATTTTCCATGTCCAGCACTTTCCTACTGTGATATATAGCCCTGAGACTTCTCATATAGCCATGAGGCTTCTCAGCAGTCAATAACATTCTTTCATGTTTTGATCCCAAACAATAGTTTCCAATTATTCACTGTTTCTCCCTACTCCCACTTTCATTATTTATGTTCATTATAAATAATACAAGGCAAGATGACCAGGTGTTTTAAGAATTAGTGTTTTCCTCTTGCCTTCTCTTTGAGAACAATTTACAACTGATCCTTCGATTTAAGTCTGATTATTTCTTCCGGCTTCATTTGCAGTCAGATATAAATCATTTTGAAAGTTATTCACTGCGCTTAATTATCAATTGGTTGGCTTTGGCCAAAAAAGTTTCAGATTAACATTACCAGTGGTCAGATTTATAGAAGACACAAAACTCTGTGATTCTTAGTTTCTTGAGACCACCCTTCCAAAACTTTGGTGCACTAGTGAAGAAGGAAAGGGACAGAAAGGAATGAAGGCTATTTTGCATTTTATCTCTTTTATGGCTCTTCCTGTATACTGGCTTTTCCTTTGTTGACTGTGAACATGACTTCCTCTAGAGCACAAAATAAAAACCGTCTAGAAAGAGAAAAACTTTCTATGACTCTAGCATGGTCTCAAACTACTGTCATATATATTCCTACTGAAACACACAGGCACCCACACACAGACACACATATGTGCGCATGCACACACACACACACACACACTCCAAAATTATCTGCCCTTATTGCTTCCTCTTTTATTTTTAGGCTCTCATGGTATGTTTTTTTTGTTTATTTTTTTTACCTCATTACTCAATTGAACATACTTTCTTTACATTTACCTATGGTATCTTAATTACCAAATCTAATACATTTTCCCCAGTCTTCATTCTTCTTGATCTCTGCAGATTTTGTTTTTTTTATTCTGAACTAATAAAGATAATTTCTATCTATATGAAACTCTGAGCCTCTAGTTCACATTTCCAGCTTCAAAAAACCCTCAAAATATAATAAATCCCATACATAAATTTCAAAACTGTGCTACTCATCTGTGCTTCTTCCTGTATTTTTTCTTCTTTATGCAAATGTTCAAATGGAGTCCTTTTTAATAACTGCTATTGCAAATAATTCATTCTCCTCCCTACTCTGACTCTTCCATTTCATTTCTAGTAAAAAACTGAGAAAAATAAAAAGAAAATTGGGGCAAAAAATGTGCTGGTTTTTTTTAAAACCTACACCGCAGCTATATGCTAACTGTTTATCACTTTCTGCCCTGTGAGTCCATCACCTCTCTATCAGGTAATATACTTCATCCTGAAGTTTCCCAAAGACATGATTGGTCTTTGCTTTGATCAGAGTAATCAGAGCTGTTTTTATTCTCAATATTATTGCCCTTGTATAATTCATTTTCTTAATTCCACTCACATTCTGCATCTCATACTCTTTGAATTCTCTGAAATTATCTCTTCCATTATTGCTTATGGAACAGTAATATTCCACTATATTCATATATCACAATTTGTTCAGTCATTCTACAACTGAGGAGCACCCCATTTGTATTCCAGTTCTTTATCTTTACATTTAATACATATTTAGGATCAGCAATTTTTCCCCTCATGATTAATTCATCCCAGGTACTATTTCCCTTCTTAAATTATCTTCACTCCAATTCCTTCTTGTTTCCCTGCTGAATTTATATATTGTACACCTAACCCTGTGTGTATGGATGTTCAACCCTACTCTGGTTAATTTAGATAAAAGTGAAATTCAACTCCCACTTCTTCCTTCATTTGTATGATTGCACATCTTAACTGTGATGCCTGTCCTGCATATGAAGCTGACTTTCTAGACTTTGACATGATACATCAGCTCCAATCTCATGCTGAAATCTCCTTTAGTTTCCGAGACCTCATCACCTTGGAGTAGCCACATTTCCTTGTAGTCTTCTCACAGTGAAAGAGCCTTCTGCCATGCTGGCCCCTTTCTCCCATTAGTTCAAAGTCATCTCCTTAGAAACTTGCATTTAAATAATGGTAGAGAGAGAATGGGGAAATACTAGTTGATAAGGTCAGGTGAGATCAAGAGCAACTGAAAAGATCATGAAAAGTCTTATGAAGGAAATGACATGAGAACTCAGCATTTAAGCAAAATGGGTATTCTAAAGGCAGGAACAAGGGAGTACAATCCAGCTATGAGAGGCAATCTATGCATATCCATGCAGACAGGAGATGGAATGAAATGAACAAGGGGGAGTAAGTAGGCCAGTTTAGCTGGAACATAAAGAGTATGAAGGAACTAATAAAACTAATAAAAGTTTCCTTTTTCCCAACAGATACTCTATTTTGGGGAAATGGTTAAACTAACTAATCTTCATACTAACCTCCAGGCTGTGCTTCTGACACTTTAGTCTTCAGCACCTTGCCCCTTTGCAGCAAATTTCATTACCCCTCTACTTTTTATCTCCCTTGAAACTAGGGATTGATGTTCTTTTTGCTTGTGTTAGGGGCAGCTAGGTGGTGCAGTGGATAGAGCACAGTGCAGGAGTCAGGACCTGAGTTCAAATCTCATCTCAAACACTTGACACTCCCTAGCTGTGTGACCTTGGGCAAGTCACTTAACCCCAATTGCCTCATCTTGGGTCATCTCCAGTCATCCTGATGAATATCTGGTCACTGCATTCAGATGGCTCTGGAGGAGAAGTGAGGCTGGTGACCTGCATAGCCCTCCCTCACTCAAAACAAAGTCAAGTGCAAGTCATGTCATTATTGCTCTGATGGCATGGTCTTCTTCAGCAATGAAGGACAAATACACATTTTATCTCCAGTGCTTAGCACAGTGCTTGGCACACAAGAAATAAATGGTTGTTGCCTTGATTTATGACAAATAGCAAGTTCTTCATCTTACTTTCTACATAATTGTATTTATTTTACCATCTCTTCTCTTTCCCCTCTCAAACATGAAAAATGTAAGCAGTTTACCTATAGCTCTTCACCCTTACTCTCCCTCTTTTATCATTTGAAATGATAACAAGGAAGATGTAGTT
The DNA here is from genome assembly GCA_028658325.1 of Potorous gilbertii. NCBI lineage: Eukaryota > Metazoa > Chordata > Mammalia > Diprotodontia > Potoroidae > Potorous > Potorous gilbertii. The sequence continues at coordinate 116,424,348 of CM053772.1, read as the reverse complement.
ATTCACCATCTTTACCTCCCCTTTTACTTCAGCCAAACTGGATTGCTTTCCACCTACATCTCTAATCCACCTGGCTCTGCCTTCCCTATAATGATGATGAGGACCACTGAACTTTTCTATACATCTGGTAATTAGACCTTCCTACATGTGTTATCTCAACTCCATAATTCAAGTTTATTGAGCACATGATTGCTTTTATACCTTATTTTTTTCTGTTTATATGTCCAATCTTACAACAGGGCTTTCCAGATAGTAAGCACTTAATACATGCTTCTTTTTTTTTTTTTAATAAATTTATTTAACTTTTTACATTCATTTTCACAAGATTTTGGGTTCCAAAATTTTCTCCCCATTTGTG
>CM053772.1:116406103-116423490 GCA_028658325.1 Potorous gilbertii | reverse complement strand
ATTGGTGATATGGGTAATTAGAATGTCCAGTGTATTGGGGAGGGGGGAGGGCACAAATGGGGAGAAAATTTTGGAACCCAAAATCTTGTGAAAATAAATGTAAAAAGTTAAATAAATTTATTTAAAATAAAAAAAAATAAAAAAATAATAAAACAAAAAAAAAGAATTTTAACTAGAATACAAGAAACAAAAAAAGGAAATAATAACTGGAATCTTTATAGTAGCTAAAAAGAAAATAAGGAATATTTTAAGGAAAAATGGAAGAAATTTGATTTTTTAGAATAAATTATATTCTTAATAAGCTATTGGACAAATTGAGAAAAAGAATGGTAAGGATAAAAAAAATAAATTTTAATAAATATTAGAGCAAACATCAAGAGAGCAAAATTAGAAGGAAACCTAATTTTCAGTTAATTTACTCATTTCTCATGACCTACTCTAATATTGTACCTTTTCCAAAGATTTACATTTCCATGTATAAGAACTCTGAAATTTCTTTATCCTATCATAGCATTTTTTTTATAATTCTATCACTCCCATTTTTTTTAATAGTCTCTAATTTTGTTCTTCAGCATCATGACTTCATTCTTCAGTTATTTCCCTGTATATCACCCCTGCACTTGTTAGACTCTCCTCCTCTCCCTATTTTAACCTTTTGGTGAACCAGCTCAACTTTACTTTATCCTCTATACATATGACTCTACCTCTTTATTTTATCATAAGTATTTCCTTTCAAACCTGAGCCTTGAAATATTTCCACAGTCTTTTTTCCCCCATTCCTATTCAAGTGCTGCTGAAAGGAGATGGAGAAAATCATTAAGCTGTACTGACTGAGTTCACTATAGATTGAAGTTACATAATTCAAGTGGTCCCTTACTGCATTGAGGCAATCTTTTTCCACCTCCCAAATTGATTCAGTGTCTCGTCACCACAAAAGGTTTTCCAAATCTTTTCATCCCTCCTCCTTATCTTTTTCTTCCTGTCTTTTCAGTTGAGAACTTTACCTTATACTTCATTGAACAAAAAAAGAGGTTATTTGCCTAAAGCTTTCTCCTCTCCCCTTCTCATCTCACATAATTCAGAAATTTTCCCTCTCAATCTTCTCTTTTGTCTCTGTCTCAAACGAAGTTGGCCTTTCTCTTTGCCAAAACAATCCATTTACATGGACATGTGATTTTCATTCTATCCCATGTGCTTTGACAGCCTGCCCTCTTTATCATACTCACTTTCTCATTTATCTTTAATGCTTCAGTATCTCCCAGTTGCTTCCTTTATGTCTACAATCATATCCAGCTCTCCTTCGACTATTACATGCTATCATCTATCTTTTTGTAGCTCTTTTTTAAAAAAAAATGTATCTATAATTATTGCTTCCCCTTCCTTTCCTTTCACTAATTTTTTTTAAGTCTCCAGTGTGGCTTCCAACCCCATCATTCTGCCCTCTACAAAATTAACAGTGATAAATTAATAAATCTATTATTTTTCTTTTCAATCTTAATCCTTCTTGAATTCTCCCAAGCTTTTAACAGTGTCAATCACCATCCTTCCCTCGAAATCTCTTCTCTTTAGGTTTTCCTGGCATTTTTCTGTCCTGATTCTCCTCTTGTTATCAGTGTCCTTTGCTAGATTTTCACACAGGTCCTAGTCAAGAACCTGGTGTGTTCCCCAAGAGTCTGTCCTGGGTTCTCTTTTTTTTTTCTTTACACCAGGTTATTCAGTGATCTCATCAGTTCCCATGGATGCAGTTATCATCTCTATGAATACTACCTCAAGTTATTTATAAAACCTTACCTTCTTTCCTGACTTCTATTCTCATACCTCCAACTGCCTGTTGGAAATTTTGAATTGGATATCCCATATTCATCTAAAACTCATCATGTTCAATCTAAACTCATTATGTCTCTCTCTCTGATCTCCTCAAAAAATCCCTAAACTTCCTCTTTTCCTTACTTCCTGCAGGGCAAAAGTGGAAGAAATTATTCCTGAAAAACAATGCTGACACAAAGGGATGGAAGGCATACAAGAGTAATGAATTTGATGTGTATCAAAAGAAAGGATCTCTCTACTCTCCCCAGATCCAAGGGAATGCTAACGCTTCAGACATGAAACAAAATGTTCACTCCAATCCAAAATCCCACATCACTCAGGGCTCAAAATTATACAGTTTTACATAAAGGACATTACATTAAAGGAGACTGGGTTGTCATGTATAGGGGAAGACAGTGGGGTAATCTGGACCATTGAAACTAGTGTTATTTTCTAAGTTTTCTAATAACAAATGAGGAATGATATGAAAGAGATTCAGAAAATTTAATTAACTCTCTCACACCAAGCAAATGACTGGAATGGTGGGAGATAATATCTGGTCTCTAAGTGTAGCACCAACGTGTTATTCATAGTACCTACAGCAGTCATGAATATGCCAATGCAATTCTAAATTATGACTCTCCACATAGAAGACAGAACAAAACATTTATTCAGACACCAGAAAGCCAAATGCCAACACCAGAAAGCAAAATCCATCATAGCAACAAAGAAATCCACACTCAGTGACAAAGCTGAGGGCACCACCATCCACAAGCCTTCCTTCTGTTAGGTTTCCCATAAATTAGCTCCCTTAAACAAATCACAAATAAGCTCTCTCACTCATAAATATGCGTGTGTGTATGTGTGTATCTCAAATCCTTTTCCGTTCTAATCCATTTAGCTTTAAAAGTGATCTTCCTAAACCACATGTCTAAGAATTCTGTCCTTTCTCAGTTAATTGCAATGATTTTTGTCTCTACAATCAAATATAAAATTCTTTACTTTTTAAAAATCTTAATAATCTGGACACTAATCTAACTTTTTCAGTTTTATTTTACTGTTTGCCCTCCGTCTGATCCTGTGACACATTCCATCTCCTTACTCTAAGCATTTTCTCTGGCTGTTCCTCTTCCTGGAATGCCCTCTTTTCTAATTCCCACCTCTACCTATCCTGGCTTGCTTCAAATCTCAGCCAGAGTCTTATATTCTACCAGACACTTTTCCTAGCCATCCGTGATATTAGTACCTTCCTTACACTTATGACTTTTGCCCTAATTCCCTCTGCTGACCTCTAGTCTCACATGTAAACTGCCCTTCAGACATTACAAACTGGATATCTAGCAATCATCTTAAAAAACTCCATATGCCCAAAATAAAACTCATTATATTTCCCCCTAAAGTCTATCCACTTACTGCCTTGTCCATTATGGCAGAGAGCATTACCACCTTCTTAGTTCCCCATGCTCATAACCGAAGGATCATTCTAGATTCCTCACTATCTTCCTTCCCCTATATCCAAGCTGTCACCAAGACCTGTTGATTTCACCTTTGCAACATCTCTCAAACATGTCCCTTGTCTTCTTTGACACTGCCACCACCCTGATGTAAGCCCTCAACATCTTATAACTTTATTATTGCAATCTGCATGATTTAAATCTCTCCCCACTCCAATCCATTCTTCATTCAGTCACCAAAGTGACCTCCCTAAAACACAGGTCCCATCATGTCACTCTCTTACTTCATAAACTCCAAAGACTTCCAATTGCCTCTAGGAGCCAACATAAAATGCAGTCTGGCCTACCTAATCTAGCTACTTTGTACCCTTCTAGTTTTCTTTCTTCCATATACTAGCATCCAGACTGTCCCAGAAAAACTTTAAAACAATAACAAAAAGAAACAAATACTATCTCTTAGCTGTAGGCATTTTCTTTGGCTGATCCCCATGCCTAGGATGCCCTCTCTCCTCCAACTCTGCTTATCAATTTCCTTTAAGTGCCAGCTAAAATCTTATCTTCTACAGGAAGCCTTTCCAGACCCTTCTTAATTCCAGTGCTTATTTTTCAGCTGTTTCCTATTTATCTGCTATGTAGTTTGTTTTGTATGTATTTGTCTGCATGTTATCTCTGCCATTAGATTGAAAGGTCATTGAGGGTAAATACTGTCTTTTGCCTGTTTTTATATCCTCCATGCTTAGGGCAGTGGCTGGTACATAGCAACTGCTTCGTAAATATCTACTGATTGAAAGATTTATTAAGATCAGGTAAGAAAAGAAAATCTTATTATCTGTCATCTAAATGAAAAAGAATCTAAAAGACAAAGAAATACATAGAATATAAATGAGGGCCAAGAGCAAAACCTATTGTGTTTTCAATGAATCCAAAAGAGCAAGAATTGTAATCATACAAAACCACTTACAACTTAGAAAAGTAAAAAACAATGTTAGGTTGAAACAAACCACTATTGATATCAAATTTATATGCTCCAAATATTTTAACATTAACAAGCAGTGAAGTAGAATGAAATAAGTAAAGCAAAAGAAAAATATCCTCAGTCACTACAACAAAAAAAATGGAAATAACAACCACAAAAAAATCAAAAGAGGTTATTGTAAAATTGAAAAGAACAAAAATGACCCTAATGAAGAGATATGAGAAGATATTCTGCTCCCCTCAACCCACTCTTTGCAAAAGTCAGAATCTTGTGAAATGGTACATCTATTTATGTGTCTGCATAGATACATATATATGTAGACATGCATGTACACATGCTTATATATGTACATATATGCATATATACATATATATAACTGAATTTATTTTCCTTCAACATTTTCTTTTTCATTTTTTAAAAAAAATTATTTGTTTTTAGTTTCCACAAGATTTTAAGTTTCAAATTTTCTCCCCATCTCTCTCTTTCCCCCATCCCAAGACATAGACCATTCTGATTACCAATTTCCCCAATCTGCCTTCCCTTCTGTCACACCCATCCTTCCTTTATCCTCATCTCCTCTATTTTCTTATAGGACATGATAGATTTCTATACCCCATTACTTGCATTTTTTTCCCAGCTGCATGTAAAAATAATTTTTAACATTTGTTTTCAAAACTTTGAGTTTCAACTTCTCTCTACTCCTCCATCCCCACCTGTGCCCACTGACAAGGCAAGCAATTCAATATAGGTTATACATGTGTAGTTATGCAAAAGACTTCCATAAAAGTCAACTTATGAAAACTAATTATATTTTCCTCCATCCTGTCCTGGTCCCCATTTATTCTATTCTCTCTTTGACTTTGCCCCTCCCTTAAAGTGTTTACTTTTAATTACCCCTCTTCCCATTTGCCCTCCCTTATATCATCCCCCCACACTGCACTTATCAACTTCTCTACTTTCCTGTAGTGTAAGATAAATTTTGATACCAAATTGAGTGTGCATGTTATTCCCTCTTTAAGCCAGACACGATGATCATAAGCTTCACTTTTTCCCTCTCACTTTTCCCCTTTTCCACTCCATTGAAAATGATTTTCTTGCCCCTTTTAAAAGAGATAATTTTCCTTACTCCATTTCTCCCTTTATCCTCCCAATATATTCCTCTCTCACTCCTTAATTTTATTTCTTTACATATCATCCCTTCCTATTCAACTCACCCTGTGCCCTCTGTCTATATGTTTATAAGCCCTCCGACTACCCAAATACTGAGACAAGTCTCAAGAGACAAAAATATTATCTTTACATGTAGGAATGTAAAGAGCTCAACATTAGTAAGTCCGTTATGATTCTCCTTCCTGTTTAGCTTTTCATGCTTCTCTGGATTCTTGCAATGGAAAGTCAAATTTTCTATTCAGTTCTGGTCTTTTCATCAAGAATGCTTGAAAGTCCTCTATTTCCTTAAATGACCATTTTTTCCCTGAAATATTATACTCAGCTTTGATGTGTAGATGATTCTTGGTTTTAATCCTAGCTCCTTGACTTCTGAAATGTCATTCCAAGTTCTTTGATCCCTTAATGTAGAAGCTGCTAGATCTTATGTTATCCTGATTGTATTTCCACAACATTCAGGGTTTTTTTTTCTTTCTGGCTACTTGCAATATTTTCTATTTAACTTGGGAACTCTGGAATCTGGTCAAAATATTCCTAGGAGTTGTTCTTTTTGGATCTCTTTCAAGAGGTGATTGGTGGATTCTTTCAATATTTATTGTACCCTCTGTTCTATAATATCAGGGCAGTTTTCATTGATAATTTCTTGAGAGATAATATCTAGGCTTTTGTTTCCATCAAGCCTTTCAGGTAGTCCATAATGTTAAAATAGTCTCTTTTTGGATCTATTTGCCAGGTCAGTAGTTTTTTCAATGAACATTTCACATTGTCTACTATTTTTCCAATCCTTTAGTTTTGTTTTATAATTTCCTGATTTTTCATAAAGTCATTAGCTTCTATCTGCTCCATTCTACTCTTTATGGTATTATTTTCTTCGGTGAGCTTTTGGATCTCCTTTTCCATCTGGCCAATTCTGCTTTTTAGGGCCTTCTTTTTGTCATTGCCTTTTTGAATCTCTTTTGCCATTTGGGTTGGTCTATTTTTTAAAATGTAATTTTCTTCATCATGTTTTTGGGTCTCCTTTAGGAAGCAGTTGACTAATTTTTCATGGTTTTCTTGCACTACTCTCACTTCTTTTCCGATTTTTTGCTCTCCTTCTCTTATTTGCTTTTCAAAATCCTTTTTGAGCTCTTTCATGACCTGAGACCAATTCATATTTTTTCTTGGAGGCTTATGATGGAGGAGCTTTGACTTGATTTTCTTTGCTTGCATGATTTTGCCCTCCTTGTCATGGAAGTAAGATTCTATAGTCTCATTTTTTTCAGGTATTTGCTCATTTCCCCAGTCATTTACTTGGCTTTTGAGCTCTTTGTCAAGGTAGTACTCTGCTTCAAGTGGGGCTAGGGAGTGTAGGTGTTTGATCCCAAAACAATCTATAGGTTTAGAGCTCCAGAAACAGTGCCTGCCACTACCACTGCTGCTGCTGTGGCTGCTGAGAGTTCTTTCTTCCCCTTCCTCCTCTATCACCCTGAGGCTAAGGCAGGACCACTCCACTCTACTGCACTGGCCTCACAGGCTTTTCCTATGGATCTTTCAAATTCTTCTCAGCATTCTGGGGTCCTGAAGTCTGAAAACTGCCACAAGTGTGAGAGATTCAGTCTCCCTAAGGCCTGCTTAGGTCCTGTCTTTGTTGGCATGGTCCATGTTGGACTACGCTCTGCTCCCAGAGGGGCACAATAAAGATTTCCTGATGACCTTCCAGGCTGTCTTGGGCTGGAGTTCAGCTTCATTCCTTCATTCTGTGGATTCTACAGCTCCAGAATTTGTTTAGAGTCATTTTTCTGGGTTTATAGGGCTTGAAGACAGAACTTTAGAATGTGCATGCTGTCCCCTTAACATTTTCCCTAAAGATATTTATTTAAGATGGAACCACGATGATAGAAGAGAAAGATGGATGTGATCTAGCTCTACCCCCATATCCCACAAATTAACTGAAAAAAATGACTCTAAACAAAATATAGAGCAGCAGAAGCCACAAAATGAAAGAGTAAAAGAGATTTCTAGTCCAAGACAGCCTAAAAGGCTGACAGGAAAGGTCTATTGCATCAGACTCAGCACGTGGCATAGCCCAGTCTTGGCCGTGTGGCACAGACAGGATTGGAGCAGGCTTCAGGACACAGAATCACAGGGAGCAGCATGGTTCCCAGATTTCTCCCCTTACAAATGCCAAAGAAAGCTTCAAAGTCAGTAAGAAAGCTATTTCACCTGGGTGAAAGGGAAGGGCCTTCTGGTCCCAGCCCTAGTGACAGGGCTGCAACAGACAATGCAACAGCAGTGTTCACTTTTGGAGCCCTCAGACTAAAACTCTGAGGTAATCAAACTATCAATCTGGGCCTCATTTCTGAGTGGCAGGCCTGGGATGAGGAGGAGCACTGGCATGGTGGAGCTGATGGAGGTTCTGTAGAGGGAATCCTACCTACAGTGCCTGGGCAGAAAAGAGTACTTGTGATTGCTCACAGACCAGAGTGCAGACCAAGAAAGAAGTAAACTCCTCTCCCATTGACTGTGTCATCTTGGAGCAACTGGCAATTACAGTTCCCTAGAGTATAGCCTCCATTTGACAAAGGACTCAAAAGTCAAGTAACTGACTAGGAAAATGTGCAAAAAAATGGAAAAAAAAATAAGATGATAGAAGCTTACTTTCTTGGTGAATAAGTATTTTCTTCTATCCTTTCAGATGAAAAAGAACAAAGCATATCGTCTGAGGAAGACATCAAAGTCAAGGCTTCTACATCAAAAACCTCCAAAAAAATGCAATGGTCTCAGGTCATGGATGAGTTCAAAAAGAATTTTAGAAACCAAATAAGAGAGGTGGAGGAAAAATTGGGAAGAGGAAGGAGAACTATGCAAGAAAATCATGAGAAGTGAGTCAACAGCTCGCTAAAGGAAACCCAAAGAAATGCTGAAGAAAATAACACCTTTGAAAACAGATTAACCCAAACAGCAAAAGAGGTCCAAAAACCCAGTGAGAAGAATCCCCTAAAAAGTAGAATTGGCCAGATGGAAGAGGAGGTTCAAAAGCTCACTGAAAAATAGAGTTCTTTAAAAATTAGAATGAAGCAAATGGAATCTAATGACTTTATGAGAAATCAAGAAATTACAAAACAAAACAAAAAGAATGAAAACGAATAGAAGACAATGTGAAATATCTCATTGGAATAACAACTGACCTGGAAAATTGTTTGAGGAGAGATAATTTAAAAATTATTGTCAACCTGAAAACCATGATCAAAAAAGAGCCTACATGTCATCTTCCAGGAAATTGCCAAGGAAATCTGACCTGATATTCACAAATAGAAATGGAAAGAATCCATTGATCACCTCCTGAAAGAGATATCAAAAAGAAAACTCCTCCGAATATTGTAGTCAAATTTCAGAGTTTCCAGGTTAAGGAGAAAATATTACAAGCAGTCAGAAAGAAACAATACAAGTGTTGTGGAAACACAGTCAGGATAACACAGGATTTAGCAGTTTCTACACTAAGGGATTGAAGGGCTTGGAATAGGATATTCCAGAGGTCAAAGACAGGATTAGAACCAAGAATCACCTACCCAGTACAACTAAGTATACTACTTCAGGGGAAAAAAATGGAATTTCAATGAAATAGAGGACTTCCTAGCATTCTTGTTGAAAAGACCAGAGTTGAATAGAAAATTTGAATTTCAAATACAAGAAGCAAGAGAAACATGAAAAGGTAAACAGGAAGTAGTAGCCTTAAGGAGCTCATTAAATTTGAACTGTTTACATTCCTACATGGAAAGATGTTATTTCTGATTCATGAGATCTTTTTCAGTAATAGGGTAGTTAGAAGGAATACACACACACACACACACACATAAACATGTGCGTGCATGCGCACACACACATACATATGTAGCTATGTACATATAGATAGATATAGATATAGATATGTATGGGTACACATGTGTGTGTTTGTCCTTCCTTGCCAAAGAAGATCATGCCATCAGAGAAGTGATGACATGACTTGCACTTGAATTTGTTTTGAGTGAGGGAGGGCTGTGCAGGGCACCAGCCTCACTTCTACTTCAGAGCCATCTGAATTCATCAGGATGACTGGAGATGACACAGGATGAGGCAATTGGAGTTAAGTGACTTGCCCAAGGTCACACAGGTAAGGAGTGTCAATTGTCTGAGGTGAGATTTGAACTCAGGTCCTCCTGACTCCTGCACTGGTGCTGAATCCACTGCACCATGTAGCTGCCCTGGTAATGCCTATATATGTATATTATATATGTATATAGGTATGTATATGTACATGGATGTGTGTGTGTGTGTGTGTGTGTATAATACATACATAGAGACAGAGACACAGAGACACAGAACACAGAGTGAATTGAATATGAAGGGAGAATTCTTAAAAAATAAAATTTACTGTTGAATGAAATGTACTAGGAGTGAGAGAACAGGAGAGGTAGGATATAGCAAATCATCTCACATAAGAGAGGGAAGAAAGAGCTTCTACAATGCAGGGGAAGATGAGGAAGATGAAAGGAAAGAATTAAGCCTTACTGTCATGGGATTTGACTTAAAGAGGGAATAACTGGATATGGAAATCTATTTTACCCTGCAGGAAGGCAAAGAGGAAGGGGTTAGGAGAAGGAAGATAATAGAAGGGACAGAAAAATGTGGAAAGGGATAATCAGAAGCAAACACTATTGTGGGAGGACAGGTCAAGAGAGAGAATGGAATAAATGAAGGGCAGGAGAGGACAGAGGGAAATGTGGTTAGTCTTTTACAACCTAACTATTATGGAAGTGCTTTGCATCATTACACATGTAGGACCTATGTTGAATTGCTTGTTTTCTCAATGAAAGTGAGTTGAGAGGGAGAGAATATGAAACTCAAACTTTAAGAATGAATGTAAAAAATCTTTTAGCATGTAACTGGAAATTAAGCTATACAGTCAATGGAGTATAGAAATCCAGTTTGCCCTACAGGAAAATAGAGGGGAAGGGGGGTGGAAGAAGGGTGTATAATAGAAGGGCAGACAGACTGGAGGAAAGGGTGGATGGGATGCATGTTATCCTGGGGTGGGGGGGGTTGGGAGAGATGGGGAGAAAATTTTGAATTCAAATTCTTGTAGAAGTGAATGTTAAGAACTGAAAAAAATAAATTATATATTAAAAAAATTAAAATAGAAAGGGACCATCCTTTGAGAAACTAAAAAAGTAAAATATAGACAATCAACAAAACAACAAAAAAGACATTTTATTCAACGGGACAGCATTCTAGAAGGGAAAGGAATATTGGAAAAATTATGGTTGTACAAAGTTTTTAAAATTAAAAGCTTTTTAAAAATGAAAGAGAAAATAAATTAAAAATGGGAAACAATGTTATGCTTAAAATCACAATAAGTAATAATATGCAAGTATTAAATTGATTTGTACTGAATGGAATAACATATAGATACTTATAGAGAAAGGTAACTAAGATTCCCCCACAAAAAATAAAGCAGACAGTTAATCATTAAATAATTGCTGATGACTTTACCTTTAAACCTAGAAAATCTACCCAATCTTGTCAATATATAAACAAGTCAGAAAATTGGGATCTAGAGTGAATGGTAGGGAATTATCTTTGATAAATCTTTGATAATTATGAAACTGAATTCTAATGAATGGTTTTTTAAGCATTTCATGTAGGAAGGAAAAATAATATATCATCCTTTACACACTAAAAGTTCTAATCAATTCACAAAGTATAGGAGGAAAATACAGAAAAACAGCAGGCATTGGTTGGGTGAAACTGGCTAACTTCTTAAACTCCAGAGCTTCTAGCTGCCTTGGGTTAAGCATATAGGGTCTTTACTGAGTTAAGGCATCAATATTCTGAACCCTTGGGAACAGGGGGCCCCAAGGCACAGCTGGCCCATATCAGAAAGAGAGCAGGTCAAATCTCCTGCATAGAGCAAGCAGTAGTGGGATCAGGCTTATAGAATAGCCTCTATGCTTCCAGTCTAGGTGAGGTGGGGAGACAGTTTTTAAAAAGCAAGCAAAAAAAGTGACAAAAATGCAGAGATTAAATAATATAATATTAAATTCAGAGTAGTTCAAAGAACAAGTCATATAAAAATAAATATCTCCATTAAAAATAGAAGAATATAAATAATATAGTAATAAATTCAAAGTAGTACAAAGAACAAAGTCATAGTAAAAAATAAATGACTTATTAAAAATAAAAGAATGAAACACCATGCCAGAATTTATGGCATGAAATTAAATTCATTAGAACATGGATTCTGATCCTCTTGTTGTGGGTCATGGAACACTTTTAGCAGATTGATAAAGCCTACAAACACTTTCGCTGAATAAGGATATTAAATTCATGTAATAAAAATAAATAGGATTACAAATGACATCAATGGCAATGGAAATTGTTTTTCCCATTGAAGTTCACACACCTTCTGAAATCTATCCACATATCACTTAGGAGTACAATGACCCTAGATTTAAAAATTCTGCCTTAGAAGAAAATTTATCTCAGAATATATATTAAAAGAGAAAGAAAACAATGAATTGAATATTTATTATTTACTGATTTTGATTACTCCACTCTGAATCCATTTACATGTCTCCCTGAAAACTTCATATTTGTTTCTTCAAACATAGTGATATTACATTGCTATGGAATTACCAAATTGTTTAGTCATTTGCCAATCAATGGGGCATTTTATATACAGTTTTTTCTTGATTGTGCCCTCCCTCACCAAATTACTTTATCGTTCTCTATTATTTTCTGCCTAATTATATGAGCATATATAGTTACATACTTATTCTTTGTAAAAAAACAATGCAATTTCCTTATAGGGAGGAAGAATTTCATTTCTGCTTTTGTATTCCTAATGCCTCATATATTGCCTGGTATACATTAGATTCTTACTAAATAAATGCTTGTTGATTTATGGGTACCCATATTATTTATAGTTTTGTGCTACTATGAATATTTTTGGCAAATGTGAGTTTTTTTCTGTCTTTGATTTCCATGGAATATTTGTCAGGCATAGCGTCTCTGAGTCAGAGTATCAATTTTGGTCACTTTTTGCAAATGTTTTCCAGTATGAGTGGATATATTCGCAGCTATGTGAAAAGTTGATTAGCATGACTATATATCTGCAGTTCCTTTAACATTACTTATTTCTATCTTTTCCCAATTTTGGCAATATAACAAGAGTTAGTGAAATCTTAAAGATGGATTAATTGTAATTTGTCTTATTAGGAATTTGAAACAATTGCATATATGATTTTTATCCCCTTGGGTGGGCCAGGTAGATGGTGCAGTGGATAAAGCACCGGTGCAGGAGTTAGGAGGATCTGAGTTCAAATCTCACCTGAGACACTTGACACTCACTAACTGTGTCACCTTGGGCAAGTCACTTAACTCCAATGGCCTCATCCTGGGTTACCTCCAGTCATCCTGATGAATATCTGATCACTGGATTCAGATGGCTCTGGAGGAGAAGTGAGGCTGGTGACTGCACAACCCTCCCTCCCTCGAAACAAAGTCAAGTGCAAGTCATTTCATTATTTCTCTAATGGTACAGTCTTCTTCACCAACGATGGATGAACACACACACACATATATGATTATTAATGATTTTAAACTCTTTTCATAAATTTGACAATTCATTCATAGAATAATAAAAATAGCTACATAACCTTGGGAAAGTCACTTAACCTATATTTGCCTCAGTTTCCTCCTTTGTTAAATGGAAGCAATAATAGCATCTACCTTCCCAGATTGTTGTAAGCACCAAATGAGATAGCTGTAAAATATTTTTAACACAGTGCCTTACTACACAAATGTTACTTAATTTTGCTGTTGTTAAATTTGTGTTAATTTTCTATAAATATTAAACTTTAGACTTGTCCCAAGGGTATTTCATAAAAACATTTTTCTCCCCAAATGGTAGTTTCCCTTCTTATTCTAATTACTTTAGTAATGTTAAAAGAAAAGCTTTTCAATTTCATGTATTTCAAATGTTCTTTTTTCTTTTCTTGTATCCAATGTGTTAAGAATTCTTTCTCTATATAATTGATATAACTTAATTCATTATTATCTAATTAACAAAATTGACCTTTTATATTTGAATTGTGTCCATTTGGAACACATAATGTGACAAAGAATGCAAGAATGCAAGCCTATACCTGTTCAATCTATACCTACTCATTCATTCATTTTGTTTGTGAAACTAATTTCCAATTTTCTTAAGAGTTTTTGACTAGAGAGTTTTTCACCAATTAGATTATATCCTTGGATTTATCAAACTCTTGCATACTGAATTCAATTCTTCTGACTTGCTTATTTAGTCAGAAGTAGCAGAGTGAAAAATATGGCTTGTGGAAAGAAAAACTAGAGATTAATGACCTGGGTTCAAAACACATCTCTGTTATTTTTCATCTGTGTTAACTTGAACAATTCATCATTGGACCTCTTTTCATTACTTGTAAAAGGAGGTGATGAGGTATTGTCGAAGTTCCCTTCTTCCTATAAATATATGATCCTAGTCTGTTTTACTGATATGTTCTTCTACTTTTTTAACCAGTACCAAACTGCTTTGATGATTCATGCATTGTAATAATTTCAAGTTTAGGAATGTAATTCCCCAATCATTGGAACTATTTTTAAAAATTTTCCTGAGGATGTGGACTTTCTGTAACACCAAATTCATCTTGGTATTACTTTGTGTGCCTTCATAAAGTTATAACTTGGTAATTTGATTGTTACAGTGTCATTATAAAGGGACATGGTTAATATTGTCATTTTATTACTTTGATAGAGCTGAACCATGAGCAAAATAAATCTTTATAACTACTCACATACTCTACCTATAAGGACCATTTTATGATTCTCTTTATATGATTTGAGTGTGTTATGGTAGATTAGCTTCCAAATATTTTATGAATTTTTTTACTTATTGTCAATGTGAATAGCTGGTTGGGCCTCACTGAATTGCCTAGACATAGACAACTTGATGAGCTAAATGAATAACGTAAACATTTTTAGGCACTATGTTAAAGGTAATTCTATATTTAAAAGTCTATAAATGCTTTACTGAATAAAAGAAATGATTCCCCATCTGGAAGGAAGTTAGAGACAGAATAGTTAAAGAGAAATAACTTTATGTGATACAGATGTTCCTGAGCATACCAATGACATTAAAGCCTGTAATGTTAGAGCTCTGTTACCCTAAGAACATTAGTTTTCCTCCATTATGTGATTCCAGGATAGGATTCTGTAGGCACATCCTTTTCCCCTGTAATCTAAATTTATGAATAAATTATGTATTTATCATTTTTGAATTAACTTTATTAAATATAAGGTGAGTTTCTTCTTTTTGCTTCATCACAAGTGCTATTTGTACAAATGGAAGCACACTAGTGGGGTCTCAAGAGATATAGAGGTAAGTCTGGGTAAGTATATCCCACACACCTCTGAAAAAAGGGTTAGCTCTTGCCACATATCAGTACTTGTTCAAGACCTGCCAACGTAAATGTAGAGTGAATTGAATTAGCCATACCAGAGAAAGAGTTAACTGTGGATGTCCATGCTAAGCAGAAGCCCACAAGGGTGATACTTAAGACTTCAATGTTTTTTTTCAGACTGATTCACAGATACTTTGTGAATTTTAATTTATTTTCAATATAATTTGTGTTTTTATTATTTTCTCTTGGCTTTTGTTATGCCTACATAGAAATGATGATGATCTTAGTGGATTAATTATGGATTTTGCTGCTTTGATGAAGCTATTAATCATCTCAATGACTTTCCTTGAAGCTTTATAAGTAAAGCATCCTATTATGTACAAAAAGCTAATTTTTCTCCTTTTTATAGTTATGCCTTGATTTCAATTTTGTCTTATTGCTATTACTAATATTTCTAAAATTCAATTAAATAAGTCATTCTTGTTTTAACAAAAATTATTGTGTATATTAGAAAAACTTTTTAGGGGATCTTTGTAAAAAAAAGTGTTAGCTTTTAGTTATATTTCTGTAACTATATCTACATACATATATATATATATGAAAAGCATATTCTAGAAAGGCCCCACTTAGACGATACCTTTTAGTGTCTTTAGCATGAATCAGCACACATTATGTTATAGGGTTTCTTTTTGGTTTTGGTTTTTGTTTTTCCCCCCAATGTTTATCAATGTAAGGTTCTATTCTCTTGTTTCTTTTTCTTTTAAGGTTATTAATTATGTTAATTATTTTCCTAGTACTGAACCATCCTTGCATCATCAGTGTATATTCAGTTTGGTTTTAGGGAATAACTTTTCTGGATATGCTGCTGTAACTTTTTATTAGGACTCTATTTAGATACTTTGGTATCAATATATATTAACGATAATGATGTATTGTTCTTTTTTCACTTTATGTGAAGAAACACTTTATATTTTCTTCACTGTGGTTTAGATATTGAGATCATATTCATTTTGTAAGTCTGATAGATTTTATTCTTTCTCACACTGTGTAAATAATTTGTATAGCATATTATGTATTAATTGCTCTCTTTAAACACCTGACAATATTAACCTGCAAAGCAATCTTGACAAGTTCCCTCTATGTCACCCTTAATAGTACCTTTGTGATTTGTTCAGTATCACTTTTTTGTCATTGGATAGCTCAAGATCTTCACAAGTTAATTTAAGGAGGTTTTTTTTATGGTTGAGGATTAATAATCCATGTCCTCTAAATTCTCAGTTTTCATGTCAAGTAACTGCAAATATGGAAGATATTAAAATTATGTTATTTCACCTTTAAAAGTAATTCTGATTGGTCTGTTTCAAGTCTCTCCCCACTTCAATCCATCCTCTACTTAACTGTCAAATTACTATTTCTATAAGTGCAGGTCTGACTATATCACTTCCACCCATATTTAGTGAAGTTTAGTGACTCTCTATTATTTCTAAGATCAAATATTAAATCCTCTAATTGTTTTCTAATGCACTCAGCATAATTTACCCTTTCTCATCATCTAATACCTTTCCCATATCTTCATACTATACACTGGTCTCCTATTTATTTCTCTTAAAAGAGCCTTCATTTCTTGCCTGTATTTTCACTGACTGTCACCATGCCTGGCGTTGTCTCATTCTTCATTTCTGATCCTTGGCTTCCTTTAAATAAGCTAAAATCTGACCTTCTGCAAGAAATTTATTCCAACTCCTCTGAAGCCCAGCATCTTCCCTCTGAGATTTTCTCCAATTTATCCTATCTATATGTGTTAGTTGTCTCACTGTTATCATTATTTTACAAGTATGTATTGTCTTTATGGATTATTCTTTGCCCCACTCATTCAGAATTTTATTTTAAAATCTCCTTTCAGGATTCTATTTCTGGTTATTGTTACAGAAATAATATTTTATTAAATCATGTAATCTTCAAAGGAGTAGTCAGCTATCTTTTTCCATTTATTTGTAATTCCTCTGAGCCCCAGGACATGGTCTGGTTTATTAAAGGTAACTTTTTTTTAGAGTTTTATACATATGTTCCTTTTCAGAAGATATAATAAGACTTTCTATTCTAACTTTTCTAATAATTTATTCAATATTGTAAATTTTCATTTTTGCTTTCCTTTCCATTAGATTTATCTAGCTATGAGAGTAATATTTAGCTTCTTGCAACTTTTTTTACTATTTATGCGTTTTTACCATTCAGTCAGTTTTCCCTTTATGAATCCCTCTCCCTCTGCCATCTCTCAATTTGTATAGTGATGTGAGATGCCTGTCTGAAAGAGAGCCTTTAAAAAGTTATTTGACCTACTGAATCAACTTTTAAAATATAATCAAAGAACAATAAATACAATAGAATCTTATCTAAAACTTAGCTTATTCTATTCCATCCTATGCCTTAATATCAATGGAATTACAGAAAGCAGCTGTGTAGGCTTTTGGTGTCTTTTATGTTCTTCTTGGCTTCATGTGTAGACATAGCCAAAGAGTTAATCACCTTTGGGATGTTCAATTA
>CM053772.1:116325073-116405603 GCA_028658325.1 Potorous gilbertii | reverse complement strand
GTATCTCTTTCAGATATTTGGGATACAGAGGCTTCGACTCCCATGTCTTTACCTGGTGGTAAGCAGACCTCCTCGTCGTCAAAGACAAATGGAGGAATGATCTTCTCAAGGAAATAACCATCTATGTTCTTATTTTTCTCCCTTTTCTGGGCATTTTCCCAGCCAGTTACTTGACTTATGAGAGTCCTCTCCACCCCAGCCTAAGTCTGCCCAATCTAGTGCTTGGGGTCTGAGATTCAAATGCTGCTCCCCAGCCTCAGGGCTTTTGGCAGGAGGCCTGACTGCTCTTCAATTGGGGCTTATCTGCTGGTTCTCAGGTGGGGGCAGGGCCGCCTCTCAGGCTCAGTTCCCTCAAGGGGTTTATACAGAGATCCTTTGTAGTGGAGCTGGGGTGGCGCTCCAGCCCACTCTGGCAGTCTCTGGCTGAGCTGCCTCAGCCGCTGCTGCAGCGGCCGCTTCCCAGGGGGTCCAAGTCCCGGAGATCCCCCGCTCCCCTCTCTGCCTGTCTCTCTCGCTGACCTGTGCGTCTGTGGGTGGAGGGACTTTCGCAGCCACTGGAGATTCAGGCTCCTCTCAGTGCTGCGTGGCCTGGGCGGAGGAGGGGAGCGCTTGGCTGGGCAGGACTCCTCTCCCGTGTCCCGGGTACCTTTGCGGTCGGTTTTTCAGGGCTCTCTGCAACCGAAATCTCCTTCACTGTGTTTCTGCGCGGCTTCCACTGTTCCAGAATTTGTCAGGAGTTCTTTTTACAGGGAATCTATGGGCTGTGGGTTCGGAGCTAGCAAATGTGAGTCTTTCTACTCCGCCATCTTGGCTCCGCCCCCCAATACATGCTTCTTAATATAAAAATGATATTACTAAGATAAGTTCTGATCAAGTAATTCCTATATTAACTCAATATGTAGCAGCTTTCTATTTCCTCTAATGATGTCATGTAACATCCCTTTCAATCTGGCTCCTCTATACATTTTCAGGGCTATTACACATTAGTTCCTTCATACTCTTTCTGTTCCAACTATACTTGCCTACTTACTGTTCCTTGTTCATCACATTTCATCTCCTGTCTGCATACCTGTGCGTAGATTGACTCTCAAGTCTGGATTGCACTCCCTCATTCCTGCCTTTAGAAGACCTATTTTATTTAAATGATGAATTCTTGTGTCATTTCCTTCATAAGATTTTTCATGATCTTTCTAGTGGCTCTTGATCTCACCTGACCTTATAAACTAGTGCATATGTTATTTCTCCGTTTCTTCTCTACCCTCATTGAATTGTAAGTTGCTAAGGAGAGAATTTTTAGTATTTTTTTTTGTCTTAATATACCTAGTACCTAGTAAAGTGCCTTCTGCACAGTAGGTTCCTAATAAAAATTTATTGAACTGAACTATATATTATTGTATTTCAATGTATTCCAGTTCCTTTGGATGAAAAATTTAAATACAGTCTATTTGAAACTTTACAAATTGGAGAGTCTTAGACACTGGAGACAAATTTCCTCTTAATTCTCTCATTTTCTATTTCAGGAAGCTAAGTCCCAGGAAAGTGTATCACTTTATTCAGGGATACAGTTAATCAGTGACAAAACCTGGATTTGGATCCAGGTCTTATGAACCCAACTTTATGTCTTTAGTTAGACGTTTATCTATGTCAAGTGATTTAATACTCAGTAGGATAGGGTTCTGTTTACCAGGTCTCTTAAATCTAGGGAGAAACTTTATATTGCAGTCCTTACTGCTTTAAACAATTTATATTGACCAAGCTCTTCTGTGCATTAATTCCTTTTCAACCTTCTGCCACCAAGATGCAGTTTCCCCAATACCCTGGAAAAGAATAGAAATCTGAAGTATCTATTTATAATTTTTAGACTATGGCAGATAGAACAGAGAGCTTTATATGTAATTGCCTAGAGTCTTTATAACCCTATCCCTTATAAAATCAAGTGAATGAATATGCAGACATAAACACACAGAACTCAAACTTGATATCTAGATGTATCACTTTGTCACATAGAATTGTGAGGAAGCAACATGGTGCTGAGCAAAGTCTTAAAATATCATTATTTTCATAGCATCTTTTAAAGCTCCACTAGATTCTTTGTTTAAGTGATAGTCGGGATAAATGTTAGGATCCTAGCAAATCAAAGAGTGATTATGATCAGTTTGGTAATGTTAGGACACAAGTACATATTTCTTTAAGTAAATCAACCAACTCTTCAATTAATAAATATTTCTTGAATGTCTGCTATATGCCAGGCTATGTGCCTAAGTACTAGGACACAGTGAAGGGGTAAACAAGCAAGCAGTGGCAGCCACAACAACGAAAACCTAAGCCCTACCTTCAAGGATTTCACAATCAAATGGAGAAGACCATAATGAACACAGTATGGGAGTGTTTTGAAGAGAGAGCATTTTGGATATATCTTACTCAAAAGAAAAATGAAAGGTGTTTTTACTATGTGCAATTAAGCCTCACCATAGGCTTATAAAGAGCATTAGATGTTCTTTGCCTCTGACACTCTCTGACTATGTGACCTTCAGTAAATTGCTTCACTTTTATAGTCATCAGATTTCTCATTTGTAAAATGAGGGCGTGCTGTCCATGGTTCCATCATCTAGTATACTATGGTTTAACAGAATGATTTGATCACAATGTCATTAAATTTCCCCCCTCTCTTCAATATATGCTCTTTATCCTGAAGTGCTATTACCAGAGTCATCCCAATCTGTCACTAAGCGTTATTTGTCCTATTTGTAAGCATCTATAGTTGCTGCCTCTTTTTTCTATTACGTTATTTACATTCTCCCAGATAATATCCTTTCCCTTATTTTCTTATATAGTCTCAAAGTTCCTTCTAGTACTCTTGAATATAGTGAATGGAGCCTGATGGTGCATGATATCATTCAAAATGCTTTAGGCAATTTTCATTTCTACTTTATAGAGAGTTTGGGCACAACAGATACAAAAACATAGTTGTACATTAAGCTAAAATGATTTGCTTCATCTTTCAACTATAGAAACATCATGATTGAGTAATTAATTTTCAAAATGGTATTTTGCAGAGTACCTGTTAAATATTTTCAATATCTCCCATTACCCACTTTCCATCTCAGTGATGACCTTTCATGTCTAGGGGAAGAGGTATTAGGGTTTGGGGAAGGTTCTACTGAGGATACTGCCAACAATAGCTAGTAAAGATATCCATTCTTCCCAGAACTGCATTTGGTGCGTTTTGAGGCACCCTTCTGGACTGGCAGTTGCCTGGTAATGAATGAAGTGTTATTATGTTTATGAGTTAAGAGAGTGTCAGCATAGCAGAAGTCTTATCTTATACTGAGTTATAATAAACAGTGGTGGCTGTACCTAGGAAGGAAGCTGGGATATGTTCCAAACTCTCAGTGGGGTCCTATGAATGACACTTTTTGAGTTTGAATGAACACATGAAAATGCCCAAACATCTGTGAGGAGCCAAATGATTGAATTGCCCCTTGTGGCTTGGCCTTGTATGACTTCAGTTTTCACTTTTCAAGTCCACACTCCTTCAAAAATAGATTACCTTCATGTCCCTCATTATCCTTCCCTGCATATTATGTAATTTCCCATTTTGGTAAGTTAGGAACATTTTTACTCTTAATGTGAAGTACTATAGAGTTAAGGCGATATTCAGCTTTTATCACTTAATTGTAAACACTCTAAGAAGTAGATAAAATGTTGAATGATGAGAATAAACAGAACCACGGTAATAGGCTCTCTTGCTCCCATTCAATATCTCCAACCCCTTTAGAACCAGGAAAAATATTAACAATTCCTGAAATTAATATTCTTATTTCTCTGAGAAGTTCTGTTTAATGCAGAAGGTTGGTGCGATGGATAAAACATTAGACTTGGTGTCAGGAGAAATCTGAGTTTTGATCCTACCTCTGTCACTATGTAAATGGCTATTGGAAAATCAACTAAACTCTTTGAGCCTTAGTTTTATCATTTGTAAAATAGTAGGACATTCACAGTGTTGTGAGTAATTATATATAGGACTTTGCATACTGTAATGAACTATATATAAATGCCAGTTATTATTGTTTAGACCAAGATGTTTGACCCGAAAAGTATATCTGAAGTCACTTAGTTCCACATTACTAGGTGAGTCACAACTGCCATATCCTTCATAAGTAGTTCTATAGTCTCTCCTTAATACCTCCCAAAGCAGCCCATTTAATTTTTGATCAACTCCTCTCACTATGAAAATTTTACTCCTATGGGTTTAGCTTCCTCCAACTTTCACTCAATCCAAACTGAGTTTACACTAGGAAATCTTAATCTTTTGTGTGGCTATCTTGGACCTCTTTGGTTGTCTTGAGAAATATGTGGACTCCTAAAAATATATTTTAAATACATAAAATTACAAAGGAAACAAACAAATAAAGAAATAAGTAAAGATGTAATTTTCTCCCCGGTGCACCTCACTTTTGATTTAAGTGCTCATCTATGGGGAGATTCCATGCCTGATGTTCAAAAGCACACGTGTGGGTTATATGATAACCCTTCAATTTGAAAATGGTCATACCACCATTGTCCCATTTTCATTCCACACTGACATCTGGCTTTCTTGACTTTGCACAGACTCTGCTGCCCACTCCCCATATCTGGAATGAATTCCCTCTTCAGCCTTGCTTTTTAGAATCTCTTCTTTTAAAATTCTGTGCAGGAGTCACTTCTTTTGAAAGGTTTTCCTCATTTCTTGCTCCCATTCAATATCTCCATCCCCTTCAGAACCAGGAAGAATGTTACCGATTTCTGAAATTAACCTTCCTATCTCTTCCTCTCACAGTTCTGAGGGCGCTCACGATCTTAGTGATAGTGCTCAAGCATCCTCCAGGCAATCACTTTCCTTCCTAGACTATGGCTTTCAAAACTGTTGACAATATGTTTCAGTGGAGTTAAGGTAGAGTAAAGGACAACCACCCTTTCTCTGGTCCTGGGTATTATACTCTCAATGCTGTGAAAAGATACACTTCAGACAAGTAAACGATTAATTAATGCCTTTATTTGTCTCAATAATAATTTCCTTGAATATGTGAAAACATATTCTCTTAATTTTTTTATATTTCTAAAAAACAGTCCATAAATGTTAATGTGGAAAAAATTCTTTAGGAATACACATATTGATAAAAATTGCTTTACTCTAACTTAATTTTCTCAGTAGATATTCCTTATTCTTTAGTATATTCTTTAATACTTTATAAATTATCTTAACTTTACATTTGGTATAATTTCTTTTTTAAAAAAATTCTATTTCTAAAGAAATCACAGAAAAATGCTATTCAAGATAAATTATTCTAATATAATTTCTAAATTAATTAAGAATGATAAGTTCCTTTTTCAATCAAAGTATAAAAGTGTGGCAATCATTCAATCTTTGGTAATTAAATATTTTAAAAATTCACTCTGGTGCTATTCTTTCTTTTTTAAATTTTTAGAAATTAATTTATTTGTTTTCAGTTTTCTACAATCACTTCCATAAGTCTTAGATTTTCTCCTCATCCCTCCTCCCTCCCTCCCCAGGATGGCATGAAATCTTATATGGGTTCTACACATGCATTCTTATTAAACACGTTTTTACATTAGTCATGTGGCATAGAAGAACTGAAATGAATGGAAGAAACCAGGAGAAAAATCCAAAGAAAACAAAACATAACAAAAGTGTGTGCTTCA
The DNA here is from genome assembly GCA_028658325.1 of Potorous gilbertii. Lineage (NCBI taxonomy): Eukaryota > Metazoa > Chordata > Mammalia > Diprotodontia > Potoroidae > Potorous > Potorous gilbertii. The sequence goes on along the minus strand of CM053772.1, from coordinate 116,399,900 downwards.
TTCTGCACTCCAAATGCATAGTTCTTTCTCTGGATGTGGATGGCATTTTGCCTCGAGTCCTTTGGAATGTTTTAGGTCCTTACATTGCTGTGAATGCCTAAGTCTCCCAGAAAAATTCCTCACACACTGTGGTCATTACTGTGTACTATGATCTCCTGGTTCTGCCCCTTTCACTCAGCCTCAGTTCATATAAGTCCTTCCAGGTCTCTCTGAAGTCTTCCTGTTCAGTATTTCTTATGGCACAATAGTATTCCATTACATTCATATACCACAATTTATTCAATCATTTCCCAATTGATTTCCCCTTCTTGGCCACCACATCCCCTTCCCCTTGATTTCCACTTCTTGGCCACCACAAAGAGAGTTGCTATAAATATTTTGGTACACATAGGACCCTTTCCCATTTTATGATTTCTTTGAGATGCATTCATAGAAGCAATATTGCTGGGTCAAAGGGTATGCACCTTTTTTTTGTAGTCCTTTGGGCATAGTTCCAAATTGCTCTCTAGAAAGGTTAGATTAGCTCACAGTTCCACCAACAATGACTTAGTCTTCCAACTCTCCCACATCTTCTCCAACATTTATTATCTTCTTGTTTTGTCATGTTAGCCAATCTGATAGGTGTGATGTGGTACCTCATAGTTGTTTTGATTTGTATCTCTCTAGTCATTAGGGATTTAGAACATTTTTTCATATGACTATAGATAGCTTTAATTTCTCCCTCTGAAAACTGCCTATTCATATCCTTTGACCACTTGACAGCTGGGGAATGACTTGTATTCTTGTATATTTCACTCAGTTCTCTACATATTTTAGAAATGATGCCTTTATCACAGACATTAGTTGCAAAAATTCTTTCCCAGTTTTCTGCTTCCCTCCTCATCTTGATTACATTGGGTTTGTTTGTGCAAAAACTTTTTAATTTAATGTAATCAAAATTATCCATTTTACTCTTCATAATGTCCTTGTCTCTTATTTGGTCATAAATTTTACCATTCTCCATAAATCTGACAAATACACTATTTTTTGCTCCTATAATTGGTTTATAGTATCAGTCTTTATACCTAAATCAAGTACCCATTTGGACTTTATTCTTGTGTATGGTGTCAGGCATTGGTCTATGTCCAGTTTCCACCATATTTTTATCCAGTTTTCCCCGCAGTTTTTGTCACTTTCCCAGCAGTTTTTGTTAAACCTTCGGTGCTATTCTTAAAGAAATATCTTGCTTTAATACAGAAGATGAAATTATTTCTAAAATATCCACGTGTTTTTAAATATCCAATGATGCATCAAAGTAAATATGCATGTATATCTTAGTTTGTATGCATTTTATTGTGTTTAATATACAAATGCTGATATATGCATATTTATATTTAATTAATTGATGCTTTTAAGTATCAGAATGAAAAGATTTTGCAAAGAAGAAGAAACCTTAGAGATAGAATTTTCTCATAATGGGTTAAAACATATACTTTTCTTATTTGTCTTTTAGATGGAATACCATTAAGCTGGTGGGTTGGAAGAACCAATGAAACACTGACTTATTGGGGAGGTTCCATGCCTGATGTTCAAAAGTGCACTTGTGGATTAGAGGGGAACTGCATTGACTCTCAATATTACTGCAACTGTGATGCTGACCGGAATGAATGGTAATTTCTATGTGATTTTATTATACAAAATGCACTTGTATTTTTTTTTTAAGAATGTACTTATTTAATTTGTGTGGATAATATGGAAAAGGCACCACATTCATTAAAACAAATTAAACTACATTGGTGTGCACATTATCTGATGTAAAATAGGATGACCAAATGTGTTCATTTATTCCTTTCAACATTTTAACCTTAAAAAAATCTTTAACACGCAATATTTTCTCTTTTCTGTAGCATTCATTTTTTTAAACATTTTGACATTGACAACACAATTTTTAACACATAATCTTTTAATTCTCTTTGAAACCAGTTTTATTATATTAAATATTAAATGTACCTTTGATGAATCACTCATTTTTCCAAGTACAGACTTGATTATATTCTTTATGTTTTCAATGGGACCTAAATCAAACAAGTTTCCAGGCTATCCAAGGATATTTATCTCTACTTTTAAAATAAGTTGTATTTATTTATTTAAATAAATTTCTAAAGTTTTAATAATGTGTGGCATGGTTTGAGATGATGTTATAGTACTCCTTCTCCATTTGGGATTTTTGGCAATTCAAGATCAATTTTCCCACAACATATCTCTATCCTTCCGTTTCCTTCCTTTCTTCTTTCCTCCCTTCCTTGTTCCTTCCTTGTTCCTTCTTCCTTTCCTTCATCCCTTCCTTTGTTCCTTTCTTCCTTCCTCCTATCTATCTAATTTATCATCTCTCTTCATCTATCTATCTATCTATTTCATCTGTCATCATTTCTTCAATGGGCACAAGTCTTCTAATTCTAATTAATAAAACTCTAAAATATTTTTGGTAGATGTTTTATATTCCAATGATGATGTATATGTCTTATTGGCTCATCTGAACTTCTTTTGACTATGGCTTTGATACAGTTTTGAATGAAAAAATGAATTTCTTCAGTAAAAAGTTTTGTCTTTTTCATAACAAGTAGTGTTTTTACTAAGAACCAGTGACTAGCAGCTATTTTTGTTTTATTTTATGTCTTCTTACTGGTCTTTCAAATTCAAAGAGCCTATTTTACCCTTTAAAAGAACCAAAATTAACCCCTCCAGCTGTCAGATCTTGGAATGCAGCTGGCCACATTGTTCTGTTAATATAAGTTGCTGCTACCTAGAGTTAGAACCCTCTCTGGGGGATAAGGAACTAAAAGTTAAAGTGATTGTTAAAATCACAGAATTAAAATAACATTGAAAGATCACAATGCAACCTGTGTATATAGAATGAATTCCACACCCAACTGATAGAACTGATTAAATGTAGAGAGAGTAGTTCAGTTTGTTTCTGTATGATCAAGTTCAAATGTTGAGAGTTGTCAGATGTTGGGAGTTTGCAGTTACAAAATGAAACCATATCAAAATTATTTCTTTGCCTAAGTAATTCACATACTCCTGCAAGTCTAAAAAAATCCAAAGTGCAAATCTTGATTAAGAATGATATAATTAATTTGAAACTTAAATGTTAATAGGGTAAATGATTCATGTCACTTTGTCACTTTTGAATTATGCATCATGCATGGTTTTGATATAACAAGATGGAAATATGCATATAAACAGTGTCCCCAGAATCTTAGTGCAGTTTTAAGTTATTAAAGCTTAAAATTTGATTTTTGAAAATTATTCTTTGAATTTGTGTTTTGTAGAACTGAAAGCTGAGATGTTGAATTATTAATTAATAAGGGTTTGGAGCAATAGGTGAGCCATCGATGTTTCATGTTTTCCTTGTACATCCTGGGAACATTTTAAATATTTGTATTAATTTTCCCCGTATTTGCTATCTCTTTTAAAGACACATTGCTTTGAGATTTGAAAAGCCGTATACATGTATTAGCTTATTTTATCTTCATCATTATCCTCATTTTGTGGAATCAGTCAAAATTTGAACTCATGGTTTCCTGACTCCAAGTCTAATCTATCCAATAAGCTATGCTGTCTTCTGTGCAGCACGCTATCTCCTATACCACCATGGGAGTTGCTTGCATTCTATGACTTGTGTTGCTTTCATTCAATGAGAAAAAAAAAAGGTCACTTTTCCACAAAATTCTGTATCTGTGAAAAAATGAATTACTTGTCTTTATGGCACTTATATTTCTCTTAACTTGCATTCTCAACACAGTAGAATCTTTTCTTTTATTACAAACAATGCTATTTTAAATGAAAATATCAAGTTTTACACAATGTAACAGGGTGTCCTGCTGTCAAGACACCCATTCATGCATTGGCAACCAATTTCTATACCTCTGTAACTGTCTACCATTAAAATTTTGTTTTTAAAATGTAAGATTTTAATTTTTTTTACACTATTTGCTTTTCATATGTAGCAGTTATTTCACTTGAATGCCACCATCAGGTCTTCCTACAATGTCAGATAGGTTAACTGGTTTAGGTTGAACCTCTGGGATCTCCGTTCAATCCTCTTGTTCTCTTCTAGCTTAAAATAATTTCTGGTTACTAAGACTGCACTTTTCACTCCCCTGTTAGGAAACTTGAAAAGGAACTGGATTTAGGAAAGAAGGGCAAGAATTCTTGGGGAGTTAACAATTGTAAACCATGACAGAAAATGAACTAGCCTCTAAAGAAAGCCTGATTGATATTTGGAGTACATTATAAACATGTGGAAGAAGAAAGCAAGTTTCATTTGCTTATGAGATCCCCTACATACAAATGAAAGACCTAAGCTCGCTTGGGACAAAGACCTCAGTTTCTAATTATGTGATAAATGTTCTTACTGCTGATTGTGAAGAAATAAGGATAAGGATCTCTCTAGAGTCTGAGACATTAACAAGAGTGTTTTTTTCTGGTCTTGCAGCAGAATGGCATTGCTGGAAAACAGAACAAAAAATATTATAATTAGTATTCCCGATGACCTTTATTGTTAGTGTTGAGAAGAGAACATATTGTAAGGGTCCCTGTAGGATTAAGGGTCCTTTTTGTGTGTCATAGATTTCTTTGTCAGTTGAAGAAGCTTATGAACTCCATAGAATGAAGCTTTTAAATGCACACAATAAATGCATAGGATTATGAAGGAATTCAATGAAAAGTGAAAATAAAAGTGTGCCCTGGGATGTAGCCACAGACCTTATGAAGTTCTGACTATAGACACTGAAACCTGAAATAGAATATCAGAACCAGCAATCAGAATATATGCCACAAGGTGACATTTCAGCGGTCTAAACTTTCTTTACTGATCTGAGAAAAAAATTGAAAATATATCTAATTATTGATTTCTTTAACTTTAAATCACAATAACTACAACCTTCCTCCTTGAGATTGAATCTTCCCTTGTGATAAAGAAAAAATAATTAAACAACCTCTGATAAAGTGACTTCAACTGACAATGTACACAACATTCTGCCCTCATAGGCAGAACCCTGGTAGGGAGATATGTTTCATTATCTATAGAAAGATACTGCATTTAATGATCTTTTCAGTTATATTATTTTTTATATTCGATTTATTTTGTTCCATATTTTTATACAAATCACTTTTTTATGAATTATGTTCATTATTTCTCATCCTGAAGTATTTTTCTTAAATGAATGATTTTTGTTTTAAATGAACAAATTTCCATTTTAAAAGAAGATGCACAGACACAAATGAAATGACCCAAAGAAACAAATGAAATGACCCTGTGTCCTATCCATTTTTTAATAATAGGATTTTGCTGTATTCCAATTAATATGTTTGTAATTAAAGTCAAAGGCCATGACAAAAATACCTAAAATATGTAAATGTGACACAGGGGCATAGAAATAAAAGAAATCTTCAGTATTAAAACTGCTTTGCATTTTCACACTTTGGGGTCAAATACAAATAGTATGATAATTTTTATTAGGAGTTTCTACTTAGTAGTATTAACCTTCAGTAAAATTCAAAGCAAAACATATATATTAAGCATTAGTTAAAGATATTTTATAGCTAACATTAGACTTAAGGGAAAATTATGCTTTACTATAGCATATCCTTAATATAAAATTGTATTTCTCAAAAACCTAGCTAATGATGTTAGAACAGAAGGCCTCCACTTGTCACAAGTTCCCCTAAAGGACATCATCAAGTCAGTCATTGATAAATGGAATATAAGAGAAGAATACCCACATTTAAAATTTTAAAATTGCATTCTTTGTGTGGGTTGGCTTAGAATAAATCAGATGGGTTTGTAATATATCAAAGAGGAAGAAACATTTTATTAAGTATCTACTATATTCCAGGCACTGTGTGACTGCTTTACAAAGTTTGTCTCATTTAATCCTGATAATAAGGTGTAGTTATTATCTCTGTTTTACAGTTGAGTACACTAAGAAATATAGAGGTCAGTGACTTGCCCAGGGTCATCATACATCTAGTAAGTGTCAAAAGCTGGATTTCAACTCAAGATTTCCTGACTTCAGACTTGGTGTTCTATCCACAGTACTACCTAGCTTTGCATCATAATACAAAGATATATTCAACTACTCAAATGGATCTGTCATTTTATCAATTCAGGAGTTCCTTCCCTCCAATGATGAAGGTTGCTACCCATCATGTCTACTTCTTTGTTTTTTTGTCCATATACACTAACAAATTTGCAAAGCAGGGTTCAACTGAGACCCTCCTTTCTTTTTCCTGATTTCAAAAGAGTGCCAGTAGAGTACTTTGGTCATACACTTGTCAACCATGGAACCATATCTCCTCTTTCTGTCTTAGAATCCTTTGTTTTTTTGTTTTTTGTTTTTACTCCTGTTCTCCTCCAGGATTCGTTGGTTATATGTTTCAGCAACCTCAAAGCCACCATGTACCTTTTCTAATGCACCAACAATAAACCTTGATGAAAGCTTCAAGAAAATTTTACTTTGGTTTGCACAAGAAAATATAAATGTTGAAGATCATTTTTAATCCTCTCTGACTATTCTTGAGAATAGTCTGCAGAAGATTTGAAATAATTTCCTTGGCTTGAGAGTGAATTCAGAGGAGGTCTACATCATGCATTTGTTGTAAATGCCATGACAATGGTGTTCTCTCTCTAGAGAGCATTTAAAAATAGATGACATATTTCATCCCATCATCATCTCCAACCTCCTGAGTTCATGCAAAAAATTCTGTTACATATGAGATCCAAGAAGGTCACCATAAAAGTGACAGCTATTAGAGAATTTTACATCATGTCACAGAAAATAACATTTTTTAGTTATATCATTTGAAAAAAAAACAAACATAAATCATCCCTTAGAGAGTTGATAATACAAACATCATAGCTGCTCATAGATTGTTGCCTTTATTAACCATTAAGGGAGACTACCAAAGGGAATATTAGCGGATCAGCTAAAGGAGGGAGGGCTAGATTCAGGGAAGTTCATTACGACATTTCCAATAATGGAGCTACAAGTAGAAAGGTGAACTACTTCTCACATTACTAAGATGTTCATAAATAATATCGATCGGTTAATCTCCTTATTCCTTCTTCCGTTCTTGGAAATGCTCAACCATACACCTTTTGAGTCTAGGAAAGAACCAGCTCTTGAGCCTTTATAATAATGAATGTCTACAAATAAAAGCACTTTATGGTTTTGATTACAAAGTTCATTTCTTAGTCCTTTGCATATATTTTCTAAGGCTTTAAATTCAATGATAGATTCATTGCCTTGGTAATACTGCTTTGAAGTTTGTCAAAAGGAAGCTCAAAGATATATCTATATACATAGATTATATATAGTGTATACATGTTATGTATGTAGTCATCTATTTAAATAGATGTGTGTCCTAGTCACCTGCAGCTGGAGAAACAAATGTAAAAATCTCTTTTTTGATTCTCTAAAATTTTCAGAATTTTAACATATAGCTAATTATATTCATTTTTAACATTTCTACCACTTCATTTTGTCTCTTTATCTTCTTTTATATAGTATTTCATCCAGCAAAATTATATCCCATTTTATTCTATTAATTGTTTGCTTAGGGAATATTTCAAGTAAATACTAATAAGCATAAGAAGTTAAATAAGTGAGATATCTTAGAGTAAGCTCATGCAATATATTCAAAAGCCAATCATTCATGTGCATTGCATCCCAAAAGTCTTAACACCATCTTAAGTTTTAATAGCACTAAGACTTTTGGAACACACAGTATTTAGATAATCTATCTTGTGTTTTTCCCCCAATAGTATTTAATTTATCCAGATTTAATTGGATAAAGCAATGTATTTACTTGACAGAGTTTTTGAATCACATGATACTCTAAGTGGAATATTATTAACTTTTCAAAAAAATTTCCTGGTACATTGTCAGATGTATATATGCATATATGGATAAATATATTTTGTACATCTCTACAGTTGCACAAATATTATATGTGAACACATATGACACACACATGCAGGCATATGCACTTAACATATGCATATACATACATGTTTACATAGCAACATAGCAATGTGACTATAGGTAACATACGCATTGTATAAGTATGTTTATATGTCTATATGAGTGTATATATGCCTATATGTGGGCAGCTAGGTGGCACAGTGGATAAAGTGCTGGCCTTTGAGTCAAGAGGACCTGAGTTCAAAACGTGCCTCAGACATTTATTAGCTGTGTGACTGTGGGCATGTCACTTATCCTTATTTGTCTCAGTTCCTCATGTGTAAATTGAACTGGAGAAGGAAATAGCAAAACACTCTTGGATCTTTGCCAAAGAAACCCAAAAAAGTGGAACATGACTGAAATGATCTAACCACAACAGTATCTATATGTATGTATGTTTATACATGTCTATACATACATATATCTAGGCATACAGATAGATATACAGATGTACATATATGCACATATGCACACATATATGTATGCATATGCATCTATATGTGTGTATATACAAATAGGTATATCTGTATAAATGCATATACAGGCATATACAAATGTATACATGTATACACATGTATATATGTGTATACTCACACACAAATGCACAGAATATGGACATACATGTTTGTATCTGTGTTTATGAACATGTCTACCTGTAGGTATACATACATATATACACACATGCATACATACATGTCACGTATAGTTACACATGCTATATGTTACCATATAAAATGAATAGGATCTTACAGGAAAAAACCTAAACAATTTTGAAAAGTTTATTTTAAATTTAAATTTAAGTACTTCAAAGATCAGTGTTTTTGCCGGTTTAGATAATCCTTCTATTGATGTACTTTGAAATGCAGTGCTTTAATTGATGGTTGATAAAAGTTACTCTGATTAGGGGAAAAAATAATTGTTACCTATTGGCTAGTTTTTGTATCCTGAGTTTTTTCAATCTTAACCAGTTTAGTGCCAGGACAACATACATAAATCATATCACCATAGCAATGGCCAAAGCCCTTTGAAGTTGGCTGTTAAACTCCCCAAACATTGTACTCTATTGGTGATATGATGTGGTGGAAAGAACCCTGGACATAACCATATATGGGTCCAATTCCTGCATCGACCACTGCTGAGCTCTATAAGATATAATTTATTTTAGCCAACTTTCTACAGAAAGCCTCCATGTTCAAAGAGCTGGCCATTGCTTTGCTGAGAGCTCTGATCTTCACCTCTTTTATCTTCATTTTTTTTCTTTTTTTTTTAATGTGAATAAAAATCTCTATACATCACCTAAAGTCAAGGATTTACAAGTAAAGTTCCATGTACATCTGAAAGCATTGCATAATCATAAATATTTGCATGGTCTTCCCAACTCCAGGTCACTTTAACATGAATATAAGGCATCAGAGCAGTGGGTGTGGGGGATGAGGAGTGGGACTTTTAAACCATATTGACCAAAAATCCTCATTTTGAAATCTGATTTTTTTTTATCCTTTTCTCAGAGACTGTCTGGATCTTGATGCACAGTAGAACTGCAATAATGAAATATTTATGCATTCATATTTATTACTGTAAATCTACAAATATAAGTGACTGGTAGAATTTTCAATGTACTGTCTCTTTATGATGACAGTTGGATTAGTGAGAAAGCCTGTTGCTAGCTGGGATTTCTGCTGATTGAGATGCCACTCAGATTAAATGCATGAGCAACTAGGTGGCACAGTAAAAAGCACACTGGGTCTGGAATCAGAGTAATTCATCTTCAGAGTTCAAATACAATCTCAGACATTTATTAACTGTGACCCTAGATAAGTCACTTCACCTTATTTGCCTCAGTTACTCATTTTATAAAGCAATAAATGGGCACAGACAATATAGATATATTGTAAAGAATGTTCCTGTAGACCATTGATTGACTAGATGTCTTCTGAAGTCCTTTCCAAATCTGAGATTCTGTCTGTAATCCTGACAAATTATTCACTCAAGGTCATACAAGCATTTAGGAGCTGAACCATGATTAAGAATGTAAATATCCTGAAGGCTTTTCCAGTTTCCTCTTCCATAGGCTCAGGTTGATGAAGCAAATTATCTAAACTGTCTCTAAGTAGAACTATACTTGGCAAAGAAAATTGTTACTTGGATTTGTACAGGTCACTTCTACCTGATTCATATTTATTTTATTTCTTTCAACCATAAATTTTTTATAATCAAGCCATAATTGATTATATAAGATAATTTCAGCATTTCATTAAACTAAATTTTATTTCTCATTGTTTTCTAGTCTGAGAATCCTGGAATTTCAGTTCTGGAAAGGAACTTGGGAGAGCATCTAACCCAATGCTCTCAATTTTCAGCCTTGCAAACTGAGGCATAGAGCTATTAATCCAAGGTCAATTAACTAGTTACTACTAGAGCAGAAACTAGATTCAGCTTTATACTTTTTTTAAGTCAATGAGATGCAAAATAGTAGAAAAAAAAGAAAATAAATTTGTCAAATAGCAAGAATTAAAATTGCTTAGCTTTAAGTCAATGAGGTGATTTTTCAGTAAGGCAATAATTTATTCATGCATAAATATTGAATAATAACTGTACAGTGACTAAATCTAGAAAGCAGTTAGCTAATTAATTAGGTCAAAAATGTAATCTCACACTTGAATAGATGACCACACTTTTAGGCCTGCCTACTTACTACTATGTAGTAATTTAGATGAAAAATAGCCTTTTTATTTTATGCTCTCAAATATCCTAATTACAAAATATCATGTTTACAAGCCTTCAGAAGAACAATGGTTGATTCTTTACTAGCATATGTGAGCAAGTTCACATTTTTATTTTTAAGAGTACAAAGAAAATATCTTTTTCTTTCCATAAGGTGAATGTTAATCAGACTGATTTAAGATGGTTTGTTGTGTTTTCCATTTTTCAGGGCTAATGATACTGGATTCCTTTCCTATAAAGAACATCTGCCAGTAACTCAGATAGTAATTACAGATACAGACCGACCAAACTCTGAAGCAGCTTATAAATTGGGGCCATTGCTTTGCCAAGGTGATAGTAAGTATTGACAAGAAGGTTTTTTACTTGTTTGTTTTGTTTTGTTTCCCTTTGCCGTCATATGCTGCCAATATTTTACATACAATTAGGTACCTATCCTTGAGACTTACTTTTAATGTAATAAATACTTTAGGGAGAAATTGATGTAGTGCAATTATAGAGAGAAACACAACTGACTTGAATAGTATTGTAGGATTATGTTTTCCTAAGATTATACATAAAATGAACTGAAATATTCATTCATTACATTAATTCATTTATTCAAAATTATTCATTGTCTGTGCAATGATAGGTACTTTGCTGCCATTCTAACTCTGGTCAGATATTGAGAAAAAGACTGATAATCATTAATTCTAATGCTTATGGTTATGATTCATACTAGCAAACCTCAATTATTCAACTTTACTTTTAAACATATTGAAGCCTTCTGAAATTTTGCAGAAAAAAATGTCACTTCTCAGCTGTTAACTCTAGAGTTGAGTTTGGAAACTAATGACAGTATTCTGAAATGGTTTATGGATTTGTATTTCAATTTTGCTTTTACAATTCTTAATGCTCATAATTTTCAATTTCGGCTAATTTCATATGCAACTGTGTAAATGTCTCTTTGCAGTGCTGAATAAAGTAAACACAGATACCCATTCATAAGCTGCTTTTCAAAATTTTTCTAGTCTAGAAATTAAATTCATTATGGAAGAGGCTCAGAAAAAACATACTTAATTGATGTACCATTCTAGAAATGTCTGACTTTCAACTGACTAAAGTAATTATTTTAATTACATATATGTATATATACATATATACATATACATATATGTGTGTGTATACATACATACTTTACATACTTTATATCTACATATATACATACATACTTTAGCAAATAAGCTAAAAGCAAACTGAGTTCAATTTGCTAAAGTATTGGCCAATATGAGAAGATAGATCTATGTAGTTCTAGTTGTGTTCTGGTTTGTAGATCTATGAACAATATGCAACAGAAATGGTGTGTTTTTGTTTAAAAAACAAGAAAAAATAGGTTTATTAGAAATAGATATAGTTAACATAAAACCTTGATATTATGCTAAGCAATGATTAAATATTACTATTATGTATTTTGCTCAGGGCTTTATATTCCAGGATGGAAAATATGGAGAAATGAAGTAGGAAAATAATCAAGGTGCTCTATTGAAAACTGAGAAAATAATTTTTATGTGTATTTGTTTCTAAGTTGGAAATTAACTAACCTGCACTGGAAGAGGCAGAGGGGTGACTTTATTATTCATGAGAATGATGGTCAGATATCATTCATGTAACCCTGAGGACAGAGTAAATGACAGTAGAATTTGACTGGCGAGTAATATATTTAGGTTTAAAGAAGGCTATGTATACACCAAGGGTGTTAAAAATGAGTTGCTAAGAAACTATGTGTCTTTTAAAATTGAGTTAGTCTCATCTGTCACAGATCCATATGGGAGGTATGCACTTGCCTGAAGCAAAGATGATAAACTAATTTTCCTTTCAGTCCTCTGTTGCTGTTACCAGCATATGGTAGTAGACAGAAACAAAGCTACTACAGCTGATGAAAATGTAATAGCTTAACTAGTGCTTGCTTTCTGAACAGAATATTCCCTTAATTTAAAGGAGAAATGAAATTATTTTAATATTCTGACAGACTTAGTACATCAAGAAAGCAAAATATTTAGAAGCAGAGAACAGCGTATTTTATAATTCTTCAATCTGGGTCCTCTCACAAAAAGGAACAAAGCAGTCAGTGAAATCATGAGAACAGAGAGTATATCTCATTAAAGCTACCACTACTTATTTGCTTTGAAAAGCTGGCTTATCCCATCATTCCATTCTTTTCCATTATCAAGATTTGTCTGATGCTAGAATGCTATAATATTTGAGCAAATTTGGAATATTCATTTTTTTCTTTCATCATCAGGCAAGGTGAAGGAGATATTAGAGTCTAAGACTACCAATGATCAGTACATCTGCCAGTGGGGGGAAAAACAATCAAAGAACAACAGAGAATCTCTGTAAATTAGATGGCAAATATAGATAAGCTGAAGTAAAATTAAGTCTGCATGATTGAGGGGCCAGATCCACTGGATACAAAGGAAAGTGTGTGCATGGAACTGAAATTACCACTGAAACCTAAATGTCCTCTAAAAATAATGTGAGAAGATCTGAGATGTGAGGAAATCCCTGGCAATTTAGTTTCTGATAATAACGATAGTCAACATAAAATCCTTAGAAGCTAGAAAAACATGCAATAAAATAAAAAAGCTAACTATACAGATGCCCTAAAATTTTCTAAATAGTCTGTGTAATAGTGCTTTCAAGGGGATAAAATTTGGAGAATGCAGGTCTCATCTGCAAACGGTTCAAGCCTGTGATTTCTATGATATAGAGAATGTCTAGGATGGAAATGCCTTTTTCTCTAAAAGAAAGGGAAGGCAATAAAATATTGGATTTACCTTTCAGATTTGCTCTTGTCATATTGATATAGCTCGTATCATATATTGCAGCTGGTGACACAGTAAAAAGAGCGTCGGGCATAGTGTTGGGAAGATCTGAGTACAAGTGTGACCTCAGACACATATTAACTGTGTGACCTTGAGCAAGTCACTTAACTTGTTTCTGCTTCCATAAAATGAGGATAATAGCAGTACCTACCTCACAATATTGTTATGAGAAATCAAATGAGATAGTGATTTTACAACAGTGCCTAAAGCATAGTAGGCACCATATGAAGGAATGCCCATACTCTTTCCCTTCTTCGCCTTATATTGAACTATCATTATGTATACCATAAATTAAGTTTTATTTAGATGGGAATGGAAATATAATTATAGGTTTTTTCATTACAGAAGAATGCTTTCCTTCCTGACATGCCAATGAGATAGTGTGTATTTCTCCAAAGAACTGAAAAGAAATTTGCATCTAATAGTAAATTATAGATGGAAACCGTAATAATCTTGCTTCTTTGTTATAGTTTGTATAACCAGAAAGATAGAATAATTATATCAATTGTTTTTGAAGAGATAAGATATAAGTGAAGGGATGATAGAGGAGAAAATCTTGCCTAATACTATCTCTGTAGTTATATCTGAGAAAAGGAAAAGAAAATACCTGACCTATTCTTCTCTTGAGCAATACCTAATCCAAGATGAGAATTGGGTTCTACCGATCCTTATAACAGATGTACTTCCTCTCATATTCTCATGTTCTTTGAAAATAATATGACAGAATGTAAGATCTTGAGAAATAATTGCCAATTTAGTTTAATAGTACCATAGCCATATTAAAATAGCTTGAAATGCTGAGTAGCTGGAAGAAATACGTCATAAAAGAAAGAGATAACTACACAGCAAGATTTTACAAATGCTCTATATAATAGAAGTACTTCTGTGGTAACATTTGAAAAATGAAGTTCTGATCTTCTGAATCTGGATCAGATCTGATTTCACTGATGTAGTGAACTGGTTTGCAAACTGTCTCAAACGATGCAAACTTGTAATTTATCCAAAATTATTAGTTTTAAAGAGCTATGAAAAAAAGAAAAGTTGAAATTTCCTCATGATCACATAGCTTTTATGTGTCAAAGGGTCTGACTTGAATCCATGTCTTAGTATAATTCTCTATGGACTCACTATTATTTCTCATGAATATAAAATATAAACATATGCAAAATATATCTTGAGAAAACAATTTATTCACAATATATTCACAAAATATAAAACAACTGAAATAAGTATGAAGCAAGTAATTTGAGTAAAACATGTCATCAAGTCTCTGGAGTTCTTTGTAATTTAGTTTCATGTTATGGCCTAAAGATAATTATGACTAAGGACTGGAAATTTTTCTGGCGGATGAATTTATTTCCTTTTCTTTCCTCCATCTTCCTCTTTTTATATATCTGTGTCTAGAGTAAGGTTATAAGATTTTCCTTATGTGAATTAAAATGTACTGTAATAACAGCCTTTTTTTTCCAACACTAATGTATTGAAATGTATGGTCCATTTGTGAAATAATTGAAAGAGACTGGAACACCCTTAAACACATACCCTTTCAGCTAAATTAGGGTTCATATATGCCTTCTTCATCATGTACACTGTTTCTCGTTTAATGCAGCCAACATCAGTATTAGATTTTTTGGATGCCATGATACACTCTTCTTTCAAAATAAAATTGAGGGACAGTAAAATCCTTGAGAATTTTTTTCCTTATAAATCATTTTTCCATGCTTCACACATTGTGTCTTTGTAAAATCTATATTTTGAATTCAGCATGTGATATAATTACTATATCATATTAGAGTTGTTTCTATGTTTTACCTTATTGAGATCATTTGGATTCTCATTTATCATTTTATTTATCTTTCCATTTTTTCATCTGAAAACTTATTAAACATGGTATTTTGTCATTAACAAAATATTTTTGGAAATATTGTTAAAATGTCAAGCTTCAGAAGACCAAGAATAGATCTATGAATAGAAGAGTGAGTCAAGGGGTTGACTCAACTCCCTCTAAGGGATCTCCTAGTCCTAAATGTATGTTCTTCAATACATTTTTTCCTTTCTTTTTTTTTGTTGACTGATCCTTTCACTGGAGTGGGACACAATTAAATACTTTACTTCAAAAGGCCTTCCCTTCTAGCTGTTTTAACATTACAGGTTCCTTGTAGAGGTATGAGTAATCACAAGTAGCAGTAATGAAATAAAGGAATTACATCAATATGAATCTGAAATCAAAGCATCAATGCAATCTGTCTTTAGATAATTAATTTGAATGTATGTACATTTATTTATTAGCTATTAGTATAGTGTAGGGTGTGTTCATGGAGGACCAGTTCCTTTGGTGTGATAACTGCCGCGCCCTTTTTGGGACTCTTCCACCTTTGGTGTCCACCTGTTCCATCTAATTCCCACCTGTGGCTCCAAGAAACTGCAGTATACGCAGTAGCCATACCCTGGTAAACCATTTTGGCAGGTGGGATAAACCAGGTTGAGGGTAACCAAAGGGTTTCAAACCCATTGGTGAGTTAGAGGGATGTCTACCCCAAGCATGTGAAGACTTGCTATGATGGAATGGGAAGATGAGAACAATTTGTCCCAATGGTCATGAAAGTGACTGAAGTGGGCGATGTGCTTAGAGCTTGGTTAGACATCAAAGATCCCAAGGTTATCCACTGCACCCTGAGCCAATGGCAGCCATTGTGACTCTGTCCTGCCACTGGACTATGATGACTCTAAAGTAGAGAGTGAGGCTGAGGACTTCATGCAACTCTGCCTCACTTAAATCCAATTTACACATGAATCAAAAGACATGACCAGGTGACCACATGATGGCCAGAAGAAATGATACAAGGACACTCTCAAGGTCTCTCTCAAGAACTTTAGATTTGACTGTGCACCATGGGAGACACTGACACAGAATTGCTCATCATGGCATGACCACATCAGAAAGGATGCTTTTCTCTTTGAGCAAAGCAGAATTGAGACATCACAAAGTAAATGCAGGATGCATAAATTTGGGACATCCACCCCAAATATTCACATGGACTACCTGTACCCACCCTGTGATAGAGCATTCCAAGCTCATAATGGTCTGAAGAGTCACAGTGGGACACACTGAATTTTCACTTTATCATGATGATGTTATTTTGGTCCTCTTCAGAGATGAAGGACAACAACCAACCATTTATGCACAAACCTAGAAGCAAGTATAAGAATATAACATTCATAAATATATCTTCCTCTGAGAAATCTCATGAATTGGTCTCATCATATGAATTTTATTTTATTTTATTGTAAGAGGGCTAACCACTTTCTATACGTCATGCCAGTCTTATTTTTAGTGTTTGTTGTTTCAAAAAAAAAACTATAGGTGCCTTTATTCTTTGTATTCATCTATTTTCAAATTAATGCCTGAATATGATTTTCAGAGAAATATCATTTCTTTTGGATATCATGATGCTGCTGTTTTATATATTATGATACTTCCAATTAAGAAAAAGCTATTAAAATTATTAAAACAAGAATAAAATGAGAAACTTATGTCATAAAAATCAATATATTTGTGCTCTGGAAAAAATAAAATTAATTATATTTCAGTATGTCATGAATCTGTGACTTCATCAGTATTAGGCATTCCCTCAATTAACACAGATCATGCAACCCCTCTATTATAGGGGAGATGGTCCTTGAAAGTTTCCATGACCAAAAGTACTCTAACTTGTGGCCAGTAGCATGATGAACATCTCCAAATTCTCTTCCTTCATATAATAATAAGCTTAAAAATATCTCTACTTCAGAAATTATGGTCACTAGTTTATGTTTTATGCCTTAAATATTTAAAAGTATGACAGACTACATTCAGTGCCTACCATTCCCTCATATATTCTAATCTTTTAGTCGAAATTTCAAATTTAAAATAGATATTTTGAGTATTCTTTCCAACTTTAGAAGTGAATGTTCTTTTCTTCTCTATGTTTTTCTTTGATAGGGTTAATAATATATATTTTTTCAAAAACTGGTTATAACCAAAATGGTCAATTCCCTTTAAGTATGGAATTGTATTCTCCTAAGTTCTCATTCTTCTATGTGTACATGATAATTTGGGTTTCCGCTATTTTCTATTATAAAATACTATAGGGCTTAAAATATGAAAATATAACATTTAGTTTTCAGAAAAGCCATTTTTAAAATTCTTATTTTATTCTCCAAGTTTCTATCAGAATCTAAAATGTAATGGACTTTCACTGAAATGGAAATCATTTACATAAATTTTAAATCATAAGTTATAAAAGAAAAATAACAAAAATCAGATTTTCTTTCTTTGACTAAGACTGAAAGGAATTGTCTTCTTTCCTTGCTTCTATTCCCTTCTGATCAACTGGATGCATGATTTGGCTTTCTTTAGCCACAAGTTAATGTCATTCAATTATCAGGCATTTATTAAGCACCAACTATGTGTGAGGCATTTAGGTGGCACAGAAGATGAGTCACTGGACCCCGAGTCAGGAAGACCTGAGTTCAAATAGGGCTATGAATGAAAAGATAGAATGACAAAGTATACCAGATTCTGTGTTAAACACTAGGAATACAAAGAGAGGCAGAACATAGACTATGCCCTCAAGGAGCTCACAATCTGATGAGACACACAACAAGAAAAAGGCTTCCTGTAGAAGGTGAAATTATGGTTGAGTCTTGAAGGAAGTCAGGAAAGCCAGAAGGTTAAGGTGGGGTGGTTGGGATATCATTCCAGGCATGAGGAACAGTCTAAGAAAATATGTGGAACAAAGAGCTGGAGTGTCTTGTTCATCAAAGAACAAAAGGAACATTGTCATTGGATTGAAGAGTACGTTATTGTATTCATGACCCTATTTGGAGATTTTTTTGCAGAGATTCTGAAGTGGTTTGCCATTTCCTTCTCCAGTTCATTTTACAAATGAGGAAACTGAGGCAATCAAGGTTAATTGACTTCCCCTAGCTGAAGAGTACATGGGGAAGTGTAAAAGTGTAAGAAAACTAGAAAGTTTGAGGGTGGGAGGATAGGTTATGAACAGCTTTGAAAGACAGGCTTTTGTATTTGATTCTGGAGACATGATCAGACTTGTATTTTAGGAAAATCACTTTAGCAGCTGAAAGGAAGATGGATTTGAGTAGGGAGAGATTTAGGGGAGGCAGATCCACCAGCAGGCTACTTTGGTAGTGTAGGCATGCGGTGGTACAAGCTGTGCCAGGGTAGTTTCAGTTATCAGCATAAAGAAGGGAATATTTCAAAGGTGAAACTGACAGGCATGGCAAAAGACTGGATATGGAAAGGGATGAAAAAGTGAGGAGTCAGGGATGGAACCAGAGGGAATGGAAGGTGATGCCATCAACAGTAATAGGGGAAGTTATTTGGGGAAGAGATAATGAATTCGTTTTGAACATATTGAATGTTCACATTTAAGATCTCTAATAAACATCCAGCTGTCTGATGTCTGAAAGGCAGGAAATAGAAGACTGGAGATCAGAAGAGAGAGTAGGGCTCGTTAAGTAGATCTGAGAATTATCAGTATAGTGATGACAATTAAATCCATGGGATTTGAAGAGATCATCCAATGAAGTAGTGTAGAGGGAGAATTGAAGACAGCACAGAACAGAGCCATGTGGGGCTCATCTGGTTATTGGGCACGACCTGGATTAGAATCCATCAAAGGAAGGAGCAATCAAATAGGTAGGAGGAGGACTAGGAGAGATTGGTGTCCTAACAACTTAAAAAGATGGGAGGATCAAAAGAAGATTGACAACAGTGTCAAAGGTCAACAGAGAAGTCAGGAAGCATGAGGACTACGGACTTTATTTGGCAGTTGAGAGATCATTAGTGATGTTGGAGAAAACAATGGTACATCATTACCTATATTAGTAGGTTACTATGTTTATAATGTTTGCAAATAAATGAGTATTATATAATTACCACCAGTTAATAACTTTTGTTTTTATTGTTATTATAGTAAAACATTTGAATAGACTGGATAGAACACAGGAACTAGAGTCAGAAAGACCTGAGTTGAAATTCATCCTCAAATGTTTACTAGCTGGTTGACAGCAAAATCATGACCCTCCAGTCTGTACCAGTTTCCTTGCCTGTAAAATTAGAGTTAACAATATGGTCTACCTCCAAGAATTGCTATGAGGATAAATAAGTAGTACTTACTTATAAAGTGCATTGCATAAATGTACTACACATATGGTGCTACATAGATGTTATCTGTAAATAATAATTTATTATGTAAAACTTTATCATTCAGATTCTATTCTGAACTTCTGGTCGTTAATACGCGGGGCAGGCTGAAAGACCCCTTTCTTACACTATCTGTAAAAGAAGAGTTTGTTAAATAAATAATTTAAACAGAAATTAAAAAAAAAATTCTTTAAGGGGACAGATTGTTTTTAGCATCATTAAGTACTTTCAAAACACTGATTCGCATACAATCAGTTGGCTACTCACAAATCTATTCACTGAGGCAAGTCCCTTACTGTCATTTTTTCTGTGACAAACCTTAAGAGTAGTTTCCTCTATGTGTATAGTGTCCACAAAAAAGCATTGTTTTAGGGGAAAAACATTTTAATTCAATTGTTTCATCAGTTCAGACTGATCATAAGTGATGTGCTATTGTGAAAAATATCATAGATTTTCCATTAGCAGATCTAGGGTTGAATCTTAGCTCTGCAACTTATTGGCTATGTGACTTTGGGCAGATCATAACTTCTCCAGGCTTCATTCCCTCAAATATAAAATGAAAAAATGAGATTAAGTGATCTCTAAAATCCCTTGCCTTTCTCAAACGTGTTTTCCTAATTCCTTAATATCAGTGAATTTTTAATGTTACAAAATTTCCAATTCTGATTATATCTCACATTTATTATAACTCTTTATTCAAAGTGATTCCATCACAGGAAGATAGGTGGGGTGAATATTAAGAACCCTGTTTTACAAGTTAAAGTCAAAACGATAGTGACTTTACCCTTAGCTATTTTGGCAATGGAAACTGTTACAGCTCTTTATTCAGTGATATTTCCAGCACTGCACAGCACTGCACTCAGGGCTGTTTTCTTCTATAATCAACTGATCTACCATAGGAATTATTAGTAAATGTCTCATCACTGTCTCATATAACTTCATAGAAAGTAAATGTCCTATATATCAAACCTATTTTGTGGTGTTGCATTTATTCACATTATTTAGTAGATACTATTGTCATTTTTTTGTTCAAATAGCATAATATATTTCCAAATCATACTTGCCTGAAAGCATGGGGAAAGAAAATTGAGAAAGATGTCTGGTATCTGAAAACACATAGACCTTTATTGTATCCCTGAAAGTGTTACAATGATACCAATATTAATTCATTCAAATACCCAATGAAATGTTCACATATCATATATGCAAGTTAAAAACTGACTAATGAAATTTTAGTGTATGTTGCCTGATGAAGTAATACTATAGTTTTCTTTCATTTTTAGACCTCTCCTTCCGAGGCTCCTTATATCTACTTTGCCCTTACAACTACTTACTTCTCCTCCAATGTCATGCCAACCAGGGCCACCCCCCTTCACATTAACTGCAGTTTTCTCCACCAATTTATTATTCTTGTGCAACAAATTAAAATATTCTTTACTCACCATTGCAACTTCAATCAAAATCCTAATAGATTATCTATCAGCCTACATGACATTTTCCCTTGTTTGTTCAGGATTTCAGTACCTAGCTCATAGTTGTCCTCCTCATTTCAATTTCTGCCCTTATTTAAGATTTGCATATATACATATATATATATATATATATATATATATATACACACACACACACATGTATATATATATTTGCTGTCCCCTCAAAAATCCTGGTCTCCCAGTTCTTCTATTTCCTCAAATTCTATGCTACGTACAGGAATGATCTCTCCCTTCATCTTCCCTTGAGGACTTAATTCCTTCTGGGGAGCTCCATTTATATTTGGGGTTCATTTCAACTTGCTTTTTGAACTAGCGTATTGGTTCTACCAATAGTTGATTTTGAATCCCAATTTGGAGGTCCTATAGGACTTGACAAATCCATTGAAGGTAAAAAGGGTGCCCTATGGTTTACAGTGGCCTCTGTACAGATTTTGTCTTAACCTCCATCTTAATTATCCTATCACTTGGCAAGGTCTTCATTGGGGAATGTACAGGTTGCTCTGTGTGCTAAGGGGACCCATGGGAGAAATTTTCACAGAAAATGTCTCAGTTTCTTACCTGAGGGCAAAAGTGTTGACTTCTAATTGATCTCAGATTCCTATTAGCAGAGATCCAGAAGCTCTGAGAGCTTATTATAGAGTAGCCTTTCCTTATAAGAGAAAAACTCATTTTACTTTTCTTTTCTGTATTTTTCTGATAAATCATTTTATTTCATGAGTACTTGGTAAAATGTTTGTAAAATTCATTTAATTTTGTATTTAGGGAAATATAATATATAGGTCTGTCAGCTGTAATTGTTCTGAGTACTCACAGCAATTAGAAGGTTGTCTAAGAACTTTGTTGAATGGACTTAATGCTGTTGTTGAAATGTATGAGTCTTATGTGGAAATATGTTTTATACAATTGCACGTATGTAACCTATAAGGAGGGGAGAAGGGAGAGAAAAAGGGAGAAAGTATGGAACTCAAATTTAAAAAAAAATCAATGTTAAAATTGCAATTGCAATCAGCCTAAGGTACTGGAAGAAGGGCAATGATTTTCCTAGATTCTCAAAAACATCTTCCAGAATTGAGGACATGGATAAATATACTTAACTACCAAGGTGATCATTGAAAAAGCACATATTTAACTAGGATGAATGTATAATGTGGGTGATTGTGGTATCCTCATCTGATCTATTGTACCCAAAGTTCAACTCACTTCCAGATAGACATGGGATCTAGATTGGAATTGACAGAAATGTACTTTGGGTTAATGCAACAACCTCTGAAGTGGTCCCTTTTGACTTACACTTTCAAATCATGGTACAGTTTTCTTGTTAATAACTTGGTCCACACCTTACTGTCAAGTGTAAGAGAAGGCAACATCATAGAACTAGCCACTGAGAAGCAAAAACTTGCCCACTCAGTGCATTTTAAAATGAGAACTTCTTTTGCAGTCACTCTCCTATCTGTCAAATATATGAAGAATCTTCTGGCCTGTCCTTAGACCTCTGTCCAGGAGATGGAGGTTTCATCTTCTTCTGGTAGCTGTCATGGCTGCCATGTTATACCATGCTGTATTATGTGCTACATTATGGCCCAAGCTGTCTATATGTACCTGATATTGAAGCTCAGGTCTCTGGTTACCTCTTCTATTTTGTGTTTGTTGCCTTGAGTGCAAGTCTTTGAAAAGGGAGCCGGACATTTGTGTTTTTCTTACCTTGATGGCAATTGCATGGGTTCAAGAGGTTCAGGACTGCTGAGTCCAGGAGATATTTTCTTAGCAAGAAGTGACTTCTAGGGGAAAAAAGCATCTTCTCAGACAAGATGATAAGAGCCAGATGAATGAGTCCAAGCTATTACTTTGTTCAGAAGATAGAGACATGGAATAAATTGCTTAGACAGTGAAGAACTGAGGTGAAAAAGAAATACCTACTCACTTGTTTCAAAAATTGATACACATTTAAAAAAAAATATTTAAGTATCAATTCCCAGGAAGAAAATAATGTGTATTGATATAATGCATACTGCTTTATATTTTGATTTGTCAATGAACGCTGAGTCATTTGTGTTTGAAGCATTTAGTTTTTACTTTCTCATCTCTTTTTTTAATCTTATTTAATATTTTTTTTCAATTCATGTAAAGCAATTCTAATGTTCTTTTCTTTCAAATTTTCAGTTCTAAATTTTCTCCTTCTCTCCCCCCATGTTGAAAAGGCAAGTAATTTGACTCAGGCTAAACATGTATAGTCATGCAAAATACATTTGCATTTGTCATTCTTTGAAAGAAAATGGACAAAAAGCACAAGAAAAGTAAAGAAAGTAAAGAAATATCTTCGATCTACATTCAGCCTCTCAGTTCTTTCTGTGGAGATGAACAGCATCTTTCATCTTTAGTCCTGCAGAATTGTTTTGGAGCATTGTATTGCCAAGAATAGCTAAGTTATTCAGAGTAGATTATTGTACAATATTGCAGTGATGTGTCCAGTGTTCTCCGGGCTCTGCTCATTTCACTTTTTATCAGTTTGTGTACACCTTTCCTTGTTTTTCTGATAGCATTCAACTCATTATTTCTTAACAATAATAATAGCACAATAGTGTTCTGTCATGATCCTATATAATAATTTTTTCAGCCATTCCCCAATTGATGAACATCCCCTCAATTTCTAATTCTTTGCCACCACCAAAAGGACTACTACAACTATTTTTGTTTACATAGATCCATTTACTTTTTTGCTTTTTTATCTCGTTGGGATGCATGTCTAATAATTGTATTGTTTGCTCAAAAGGATATGCATGTCTAAGAGTTGTTTTATAGCCCCTTGGGTATAGTTTCAAATTTTTCTCCAGAATGGTTGAATATTTAACTTCACCAAAAGTACATTAGTGTTTTAATTTTCTCGCATCCCCTCCAACATTCATCATTTTCCTTTTCTGTCATACTAGCCAATGTGACAGATGTGAGGTAATAGTTCAGAACTGTTTTAATTTGCAATTCATCAATAGTGATTTGGAGGACTTTTTTAATATGACTATAGATGACTTTGATCTGGAAATTGCCTGTTTGTGTCCTTTGACCATTTATCAATTGAGGAATGGCTCTTATTTCTAGGAAAAATGAAATCTTTATCAGAGAAACTCAATGTATTTTTTCACAGTAAAGATTGCTTTGTATTTCCTTCCACTATATTTTGCCCCTGTTTTTCCTATTTTCTTTCCTTTACACTGTCCATTCTCAAAAGTTTTTGCTTCTGATTTTACCTCCCCCAAATTGGTCCCCTTTCTATCAGCTCCCCTACCCCTCTTTTATTCCTTTCACTTCCTACTTTCCTGTATGGTAAGATAATTTGTATACCCAACTGTGTGGGTATATCATTCCCTCCATAAGCTAATTTTGATGAGAATAAGGTTCATATACTCTCCTCTTCACATCCTCCATTTTCCCCTCTGCTCTAAAATCTCTTTCAGTCCTCTTTTATGTCAGAGAACTTATTCCATTCTTCCTCTCCCTTTCCTCTTTCTCCAATGCATTCTTCTTTCCTTTAATTTTATTTTTTTAGATAATCATGCTGTCACATTCAACTCACATCTCTGCTTTCTCTCTATGTGTATTCCTTCTAATCACCCCAATAATGAGAAAGATTTAGGAGTTATAAGTAACATTTTCCCATGTAGGAATATAAACAGTTTAACAGAGGTGGGGAATCTTTGGCCCTCCAGGTCTTCAAGTGAGGACTTTTGACTGAATCCAAACTTCATGGAAAAAATACTTTTATTAAGAAGATTTGTTCCTTGAAGTTTGAATGCAGTCAAAGGGGTGCACTTGAAGACCTAGAAGCCGTATATGGCCTTGGGACCACAGGTTTCCAACTCTTGTACCTTACTGAATCACTAATGATTTCTCTTTCTCGTTTGCCTTTTTATACTTCTTTTGTATGTTATCTCTTGTCTTTTCATCTGGAATACTTGAAAGTCCTCTCACTAAATTTTCACTTTATCCTCTAAAGATTTATATTCATCTTTTTTGGGTAGGTGGTTCTTGCTTGTATTCCTAGCTCCTTTGCTTTCTGGAAAATTGTATTTCAAGGCCCCTGATCCTTTAATGTAGAAGCTGCTAAATTGTGTGTTATCCTGACTGTGCCTCCACAAAACTCAAATTGTTTGTTTCTGGATAATGGCAATGTATTTGCTTTGTCTTGAGAGCTCAGAAAATTGCCTACAATATTCCTAATAGTTTTCATTTTGGGATCTCTTTCAGGAGGTGATCAGTGGACTCTTTCAAATTCTATTTTACCCTCTAGTTCTAGAATATCAGAGTAGTTTTCCTTAATGATTTCTTGAAAGATCTTGTCTGGGCTCTTTTGTTGACTTTCAGATACTCATATACATATATACACACATATATGTATATATGTATATACACACACATGCACATATACATATCTATATACTTGTTTTTACATAAATGTGTATATATGTATTATCTCTTCTAGATCTATTTTTCAGATCAGTTATTTTCCCAATACCATTTCATGCTATCTTCTATTTTTTCATTCTTTTTGTTTTGTTGTTTCTTTATTTCTCTTAAACTCGTTAACTTCCATTTGCTCCATTATAATTTTAAAGAATTATTTTCTTCAGTGAGTTTTTGCACCTCCTTTTCCATTTGACCAATTCTACTTTTTAAGGAATTCTTTTCTTCAGTCTTCTTTTTTTGTTTTGTGTCTCTTTTTCCATTTGAGCAATTCTGTATTTTAAGGTATTATTCTTCTCATTGGCTTTTTTTATTTTACCTGTTTTATCATTTGGCTAGTCTGTTTTTTAAGATATTGTTTTCTTCAGTCATTTTTTGTGTCTCCTTTACCAAGCAGTTGAACTATATTTTCATGATTTTCTTGCATTGCTCTCATTTCTTTTCCCAATTTTTCTTCTACCTCTCTTACATGATTTTTAAACTCCTTTTTGAGCTTTTCCATACCCTGAGACCAATTCAGTTTTTTCTTAGAGACTGTGATTGTAGGAGCTTTGACTTTGTTGTCTTCTTGTGAGTATCTGTTTTAATCTTCCTTGTCACCATAGTAACTTTCTATAGTCAGAATTTTTTTCTGTTTTTTGTCCATTTCCCCAGCCTGTTGCTTGAGTAGGACTCTGCTTCCATGGTGCAAGGCACATTCTCCCAAGCTTTGTGGGTTTGTTATTGGTATTTTCAGAGATACTTCCAGAAAACTGTATGTTTTCAATTCTTCCAAGTTGGTATGATTTAAGCAGACATATTTACTAATCTTCTGGCCAGTGATGTTTTTTCTGAGTAATCACAAGCACTCTTTTCTGCTCTGGAACTGTGAGGAGGATCCCCTCTCCACTGTGGCAACTGTCCTGGGACTGCCACCTAGGACTGCAACTTAGATCCAGATATGGACAAAGCAACAGATTCCTGTCTAATGGCTAGCTAACAGACTCTTGTAATCTCCTTCTGACAAGTTGTTTGACTCCCTTATGGTCTATGCCCTGAGAACTTTGGGAAGCAGCCTACCACTGCTAATTCAGTGACTTCCAAGGACTACCTTTGATTGGCTGAAGCTTGAACTAGGCTGATACTCTGGACTATGCACCACTCTCACCCACATTTGAAAGATCTTTCCTGCTGACCTTCTAAGTCATCTTTGGCTTCTGTGGCCTGAGAGGTCTGGAAACTTCCACTGCTGTCACTGATTCAGTCTTCCTGAGTCTTCCTCCTGGTTTCTTGAGGTCTGGTCAACATGGGAATGGCTAGACTGAGCTCCTTTCTCATCCTGGTGCAAAATACCTTTCCTGCCAACCTTTAAAATTGTCTTGGGATGGAAAATTGTTACACTCTGCCTTTTTGTGGGTTCTGCTGCTCTAGAATTTGTTTAGAACGATTTTTTAAAGGTGTTTGCAAGTGGAGAACTCAGGTGAGTCCTGTCTTTGCCTTGCCCTCTTAACTCTACCTTTCCCCAATTATTCTTTATCCCACTCACCAGAGACTGTTTCAAATTAAGGGTGTTAAACATGTGGTGCCCAGAGGTTATGTGTGGCCTGAACCAGATTAAAATAAAATTGGTGAGTATTTGATGAAATAAAAGTCTAGTGAAGAACAGATAACATATTTTGGAACTAAGTGAATATGTAGCCTACAGGGATCTTTATGTACAGATTAATGGCCCCTATTTCTATTTCACTTGGACATCACTGTACCACTCCTTCTGCTCACCCTTTCAGCTAAGTAATTCATCTTATGGACAGCTTGGTGGTGCAATGGATAAAGCACTGGGTCAAGAGTCAGGAAGACCTGAGTTCAAATCTCTCCTCAGATATTTGCTAGATGTGTGACCCTGAATAATTTATATAACTTTGTTTGCTTCAGTTTCCTCATCTCTAAAATGAGCTAGAGAAGAAAATGAAAAAGCACTCCAATAGTATTGCCAAGAAAACTTCAAATGGGGTCATGAAGCATGTGAAAACCTAAAACAATAGCAAAAACATCATTCAATATTCATTGAAAAATCGATCAGTCACAACAAAATCTTTTTCTTCCTTTTCTACTTTTCAAAACCTCTTGCCATTTTTTTCTCGTTCTCCTTTCTTTTGTTCCTTTCTCTGATAAATGTTTTACCTTTCTCCCCTCCAAGGCCAGTTTATCTAATTCTTTCCTACTATATACAGGAGATTGCCCCCATAATCATACCTTTTTAATACTTTTAAACATTTGTCTCTCACTATCTCATATCTAGCATCTCTCTCCTGAAATTCAGTTGTGCGTTTCTGGTTATGAGTAACTATTTCACATTGGATATCATAGGAATATCTCAATCTCACTATGTTCAAAAATTCTTCTTATCCCTAATCAATTGCTGAACATCATCGCTTCTGTACATTTCTTCTCTGATTGCCAAGGCTGCCATGGTGGATCATCTCACTTCCCACCCTGGACCATTTCAATTTCATATTAATAGATTTCTCTCCTACAAAATCCTTCCCTCTCTAATCTATCCTCCACTTAGCTACTGAAAGGGTTTTCCAGAAGTACAGGTATGATCTTATCATTCCAGAAGCTCCAGTAGCTCTTTATTGCCCTTATGAACAAATATTCTCCTTTTGATCTAAATCACATGATAACTTGGCCTCAATCTGCCTTTCCTGGAAAGGACTTCCATATCACACCTACTTCTTAGAATACTTTATTTCCTTTAAAACTCTGCTCAAGTAGCACCTTTCACATGAATTCTTTTCTAATTCTCTCACAATTCTGTCCCACTGCTTTGTATATATTAATTTATGCACTTAACCATACCCCCAATAAAATGTACTTTTCTTAATAGGAGGAATTGTTTTCTTTTCTATCTTGGTACTCCCATCACCTAACGCAATGCTTAGCAAACAGTACATAACTAGTAAATACTTGTTGATGAATTGATTGAGTGATATATGGATAACTAAACAAGGAACTAAGTCTTAAATCAAATTCCAGGATAAATTAAGAAATATAAATAATCACAAGTCATGCAAGCTTAAATCAAATCAAGATAAAAATTTAAAGAGATTACAGTTGCAGAATATTCATGTTGATCTTAATTCTGTTTTTTAAAAATAAAATGAATAACCATTTTGTTATCATGTTTTCCTTGTATAAAAAGGCATTGTTTTCCTTGAAAAATCATTTAAATAGAATGATTATATCATGGATCATGAATGTATATGAAGTAAGTTGCTTAAGATATCTCTATTTATAATTGATGTCCCTAGAACTTCCTGGTAGCAACACTACTTCCTTATAGAATATATAGAACTACAGTTCATTACTTCCCTAATGCGTTCCATCTATCAACTGTATCTTAAATCTAATGTTACTCCTGTCATTTCATGATACTTTATTACTTTTTATCAGAATGCTTACATGTTCCTTTGTAACACAATGCAAAGACAAAATGCCAAGCTACCCACAATGTTTTCTCAATAGGGAATCCAAAAATAGCCAGCAACAAAAATGAATGTATGAGTAAGTGACAAAAAAAAATATATATATCTATGTATGTATATGTTTATACATATATATGTACAGAAACTAACATTGCATTTCATAGTCCTTTATTTTTTTGTATTCTCAAATTATCTCCTCCCCTCCATGGAGTTCATTGGTATCATAGTTGGCAAAAAGAGTCTTTTCTTAAAATTCTGTAACATAGACATGAGTGATGAAAACTCTTATAATTTTCAATTTTATTTTCTCAATATTAGGCAGTAGACAAAAGCAAGCATGTTGTTTTTTCTTGAACTTAAATAGGAATAGTGTCAGCATGAGAGAGGGGAGAGGACACTGGTCTCAGACATATCTAATATCTATGATGTCATGACATCTGACATCAGACAATATCCCACATCTATGTGGGCCTGAACAAGTCACTTAATTTCTATAAGTCTTAGGGAATTCCTCAGGGTTTATTTAAATTAGTTATGTTGTGTAATATAGGGTAATGAAAGGAGGCCTCACACCTTGGTCACCCAGTTTTCTGCTGAGGTTAAAAACCAAGAGCCTTTGTATATTTGCCAAATTGGATGAGACTGGACTGATAGTTTTCATTTAGAAAGAAGCCCATAAGTATCAAAAGAACCTGGACATTTTTTACTATGCATATGTTGAGTCTTCAGTAAAATGAACAGTGAAAAGATTTAAAGTTGGTAAAACTTTACGTGTCACCTAGTTTAACTCCTTCATTTTCCATATGAAGAAACTGAGGACTGGAGAGGTTATTTAAGGTGACAGTGGTTTTTCTATTCAGTATGAGATGGTCTCATCAAATTAGAATACTGAAAAAATTAACTAGTGGGTTTTTTTTTAATATGTGTGTAACGTTAATAAAAATGCTGGAAATGTTAATTAAATATTATACCTATATTATTTTGAGTCTTAAATTTGTTTTCCTTTTTTTCTTCCATGTTTTCCTTTTATGTTTTCTTTGATGGAACAGGATCATTTTGGAATTCAGCTTCCTTCAATACTGAGACATCATACCTTCATTTCCCTACCTTCCATGGAGAACTTAGCGCAGATGTGTCTTTTTTTTTTAAGACTACAGCTTCATCAGGTGTATTTTTAGAGAACCTGGGGATTAAAGACTTTATAAGGATAGAACTGCATTGTAAGTTCCATACTTTTAAAAGCATATTTGGTAAGGGATTCACTTTATTGGGAAGCCAGCCCCTAATTTTAAAAGTATTCCTTCTCTCTTAACATTTGTTAATTATATACTTACATCTCAAAAATTTTATGAATTTAAGAGTCAAGAAAGGAATTAAAGTTGATTGCTATTAAGCACTTTATATTTTATAAAATCATCTCAGTCTTACATAGTGACACCTATCATTTTCATTATCCCCACTTGGTATCAATTAAGAAAACTATCAATTCATTTCAGACCAAGAGATGATTTTAAAATGATTTTTGGTAACAATGCATTGATAGTTTCATTTTTTGATTGAGTGAGTTAACTAACTGTTAATTGTCCAGTATCCAATTGTTGTGAGATCATTTAAGTGGAGTTATGATCTTTTTATTTACCAAAACAAAATACACATTTCTTTAGTTTCCATGAATCACCTTTAAATTAAACCGCCAAATCTTATTCATACTAACAATAAATGAATACATATGAATGATAGGTGAATATTTTTAGTAATGAATGAAATCTGAATATCACCTTTCTGGAAGAAATCTTTTCCATAAGAAAGGCTTACTTCTCTATGCAAGGATGCTTTTCCTGCATTTTAACAATCCCCAAACCTCTCCCACCGCCCCCACCAAGAATAGTGCAATCTGTTTTCCTTTGACTTAGAGTCCTTTTATGATTTAAGA
The DNA here is from genome assembly GCA_028658325.1 of Potorous gilbertii. Classification (NCBI taxonomy): domain Eukaryota; kingdom Metazoa; phylum Chordata; class Mammalia; order Diprotodontia; family Potoroidae; genus Potorous; species Potorous gilbertii. The sequence continues at coordinate 116,368,756 of CM053772.1, read as the reverse complement.
TTCAAAATTCTTATATATGTGAAATAACTTGAGCAACTATCACCTCTGCCATTTCTAGCTCCAGCTGAAGTAATATTTTCATTTGATGTGGGAAATGGACCATTTGAAGTTATGGTGCAATCACCTACTCACCTAAATGACAATCAGTGGCACTATGTCAGAGCTGAAAGAAATATTAAAGAAGCATCCCTTCAAGTGGATCAGCTCCCACCAAAATCACAGCCTGCCCCAGTCGATGGACATATCCTTTTACAGCTCAATAGTCAGCTATTTGTTGGTAAGTACTCCTCTGAACTATTTTGGCAATTGGAGTATAGGTGACTGTTAGGAAAGCTTTCAATATTACTTTTTTTTCCTTGTTCTCTCATCATTCTAGTCATGTCTGCCTCTTAGTAACCCCATTCAGAGTTTTCTTGGTGAAGATACTGGAGTGGTTTGTCATTCCCTTCTCCAGTTCATTTCACACACGAGGAAACTGAGGCAAATAGGATTAAGTGACTTGTCCAGGGTCACACAGCTAATACGTGTATGAGGCCATATTTGAACTTCCTGACACCCTGCCAAGTCCTCTATCCATGGTAGCACTTAGCTGCCTAAAGATTATGAAGAAAACAGAAAGCTGTTTTTGTTTAAATTATATAAAAGTTTGTTTAAAGTGTAATTATATTTTAAATTATTAATTTTGAAACACTTTGCTTGGTGTACATCTCATGAATCTTCTCTTTTCATTTTACCAGTGTCATTCCTCTCCCTTATTAGCATACTTCATGTACTTCTTATCTACTTGTTATGCTGTCAAGTAGAAAATTTAAATCCAAACTTCCACTTAGTGCAGATACATGCTACAAATTTCTTCTCCCAAAAGGAAAATTTCATGAATAGTTAACAAAACTAAAGCTTATTCCATTTTCTTTAATTGGAAGCTGCAATGAATTATATTTCTAAGTAGTACATTGTTTGCTTCTATTAGATGCAGTTCTGGGGTTTTTGTTTAGTTCTTTTATACCCTTTTCTGTCCTAGACTCAGGATTCATATTTATAACTAAATACTATGCCTTTATTCTCTATGCTCAAGTATAAAAATTTACCTTTAAATATTAACTCAATACTGTGTTCATTACAAGGCAGTATCTTCAATAGTAGAAGTCTTTTAGCCTCCAACCCCTTTTTCCTAATTCCCAACGTAGGTGGAATATTGAAGGGATTCTTTTCCACAGTGCTATATATAAACTGATCTCAGTTCTAACCTCCCTACAAAGAAGGTTTCAAAATTATTTTTCTCTAGCTCACCTGGCATGTTTTAGAGTCAGTGCATAGACACAGCAACCCATTAGAAAGCAGGTCAAAGAGTGAATAATTCTCACATTGTAATAACATATCATGGATAATATCAAATAGTGACTTCTTTGGACTAAATTCCTGCTATTACTTTCTGGCTTCCCATTGCCTAGTCAATTGAATTCTCACATACCCAAGGGTGTAAGCATATTGAGTTCCATAGGTGTAGAAACCCTTCTAGCAAACTTTCAGGGATTAATGAGATAACTGTGGGGAAGAGTCAAGAGAGAGAAGTTCAAAATCTTGCTATGGAGTTTGGAATAAAAGTGTGAGAGAGTGGAGAATGGAGCAGATGAAGAACTAAAGGCCAGAAACTGAGAAACAGAACATATATTGTTTAAATGGGTGGAGGATAATGGGAGTCCCCCTGGTGAGAACTGCATCATTGTCCATGGAAGACAGATGAGACTTTAGCAAGTGGGATTGCATTTTGCTGTCCACCAATACTGGTGAGCTGTTAATCTATAATCTTAATTCTCTCTCTCCCTCTCTGTCTCTCTCTCTGACTCTCTGTCTCTCTGTCTGTCTCTGTTTCTGTCTCTCTCTCTCTGTCTGTCTCTCTCAATAGCTTAGTTTGTTCCTATTGCCTGTAAGCACTCAAGATTAGAGTGTGTACAGAAGAGCATCCCTCTATAGAGATAATGATATGGAATAGTAGATAGAGCATTGAACCTTGAATAGAATAGCTGAGTTCAAATCCACTCTCAGGCACTTACCAGATGTGTAGACTTAGGCAAGTCACTTAACCTTGGTTTTCTTTAGTTTATTTATTTGTAAAATCAGAATATAGTAGTTCACAATAGTATTGTGAGGATAAGATGAGATCGTATTTGCAAAGTGCCTAGCAACCCTTAAAGTGCTACATAAATGCTAGCTATAATTATTATTTTTCCTGACAGGCTCTGCATTTTCCAAATTGTGCTATAACTGTTGTACTAATTTGACAAGTTAAAAGGCCTCCCTGGGGTCTATTAAGTTACATTTTAATTTTATGAGTTATATAACTCTCTCAAGTAGATCCCTAAAAACTTCATTTAGTGTTCACTCAAATTTCCCCTGAAAGAATATGCCTTCAGTACAAGTGTGCAGCTGAGGTTTGACCATATGTCCCAGTTTAAACTCTCCTTTTTTTATCTAAAGGGAGGGAGAGAACTAGGAGGGCTCCAGAGAAAGTCTGTGATCTCTACTCTGTTCAGATTGTGAGGGATGATTAGGGAGGATGCACTTCACAGAAATATTGAGTATTACAAATATTATATAGTTTTCTTATGTAATCATATTGCAATACTATGTCCTTTGAATTTGACCAACCAGATTTGTTTTTTAAATAGTGTCTTTATCAAAAGAAGGATTTGTGTTTTGTCAACATGGGGAACACCTAGTGTAGTATAATTTCATCGAAACAAGTCACAACACATGTGTGTCTTAGCTAAATTCTAAGGAGTTGGAGTTGCTTGAGATATATGGTGGTCAAGAGATTTGAAAAGGGTCACAGATAGGGTCAGAGGTAGAATTTGAGGTCCAAGTCTTCCTCACTGTAAGTCTAGGTCTGCATCCACTAGAAGATGTTTCCTCTACCAATGTGTTATATAATCTTTATTTAAACCACAATCTCAAAATATTTTGGTCTTCTTGTTGCCTCTGACATCCTGACATATGTTTAAACTCAAGTAGTTGTTTGAGTCTAATTGTAGAAGTAGATAACTAAGAATATTTGATGAAAGTAAAGACCTCAGAGGTAGTCCAATACCAAGCAAATAAATCTCTCTTTCCCAGGTAGCTGTACATCATAGCAATATAAGTTCCAAAGTCCTTCCCTACTCATGTGGCAATGGTAGAACTATTCTGGAAAAAGAGAGGGAAGAGACTTGTGAAGAAATAATCTTTAAAACTTTGACTAAAATCTATACATTGGACAGTGGAGGACAGACATTGATGGAAATTCTGTCTTTATAATAATACAGTAATATATTCCAAGGAGGGCATATTGGACTTTACAATTAAATGTAAACTCTGGAGTATGAATCATTTCAGGAAGGTGTAGGAAATGATGACTGACACTGTAAAGTTTGCTGTGTTCCAGCTTTTTGTTGTTGTAGCAATAAAAGGACATCAGGAAATTTAAAGATGGGTTCAGTCACAGGTATTTATGAAAGTTGATTTAAAATATGATAACAGTATTTTTTCTAAAAAATTTTTAAGCACATGGTTAAATACAAATAAGGCAGAGGCCAGATAGGGACCATCCTTTTGTTCTATCTGTTTTAATCTCTGTACTTCTGTGACTGGCTGTAACACCTGATTTTCCTTTTTTGATGGTTTGTTTTATTTTTAAGTCACATTTCTCTGCCTGTCAATATAAAGTTCACTTCTCATGGTCTTGAAGTAGAGAACTCCAGGTGAATTGGTCACTGGCTTCCATGATTATGCTGTTGCTTTAGCATTAATTCCGATTCTTCTACCTCTGTTGGATCTCATTGGGAGTCCCCAAACCCCCACCATAACAGTGTGTTAAAACTTCTGCCTTTCAACATGGGCTAATTTTGCATTAATTTCCTCTCTTATTAAACCAGATTAACTACAGATTCCAGGGATATTCGTGGCCAGTCTACATCTTGTCAGGGATTATTGCAAAAGGAAATACATTTACAAAATACCACCACTGATTAAAGTCTCAGCACTATTACATATTAGCAAAGTCTCAACACTATCATAAGACTTTTCCTGCTGATTTTATTTTCTTCAATATAATCTGATTTCTTTCACATATGAAAAGAAAAAATTATATGTGTGTGTGTGTGGCATACAATTGTATTTCAACTGTGTTGATAAGTTTGTATTCATCAATGCAATTTAAACAAATCACATACCTTTTGTCAGAAGTTAGTATGAGAATATAAAATATGTAAGAGGATACTATTCTCAAAAGCAAAATTTTTATTCTTTTAAATCCTCTGGTAGGACAAGTTTTGACTTGAATTTCACAAATCTTTTTGTTTTTCCTATTTGAGTATGAGAAATGGGTTGAATTTTGTCATCTTAAATGTACATTTCAAAGTTCATATAAAAACATTACAAAGCATCTTATTCTCTGGTATACTGTTCTTCCAGCAAAATCCATTTTGAGTTAGACTTCCCTTCCTTTTCTGAACCACAATATGGTGCAATGTTTGTTTGATGCCTGTGTTTGGAAATTTCTATGTTTTTATCTTTTTTTGTGAATGAAAATGTCAAACTCATCCATATTGTTTTGGAGAAAGTAATTGTTTTTTTCTAATTGCTCAGTAAGATGAAGTCACTTGTGTTCAATTTAACAATTCAATAATACACATTTATCTATCCATTTATTACACAATCATAGCTCACAGAGTCTCAGAACTGGAAGTAATCGTAAAAGCCATCTAGTTAGAGCTACACCTGACCAAGAATACTCTCTATAACTTACACCAAAAATGTTATTGACAGTATTTTCTTGAAATTCTAAACAACTTTCTACGGGGCTCTAGCTTGTCTGAATTAGAGTGATAAAGAATACTGATAGATCATGAAGCATCCTCAATAATGTTAAAAAATATTGTTTAAATTATTTTTTGCAGGCAGTAGAGAAACTATAGAAATTTTGGAGAGGGAAAATGTTACAATTATAGCAACATTTTGGAAAATGAAAATCGTTAGATATATACAAAATGGAATGAGACTGGAGAAAGAGAGCCAAATCAAAGACTGCTGCCATAGTCCAGATAAAAAGGACATTCACTAAAGACTAATGGAGTCATTGATCTCTGTCTAATCCAATCTACTTTTAAAGAGTATTTTGTTAAAAAAGGTTTCACACCTCCTGAAATGGAATTCTCCTTCCAGGTCTTTCAACTAACAGTCTTATTTCATTGATAGGATCTTTTTAAAAAATCTTCTTTGCTTTTCTTTCAGGAAATCCAGTATAGCTTGTAACATGTGTGATTTTCTTTAAGGCTTTGCCTGTAAATGCTGTGAAATTAATGGTTTTTTCTGTGTTTGCTTTCCACAGGCTCCAAGTATTATTTGTGTTTTCTTTGTCTCCTCTTTCTCCAGCCTTTTTTTCTCTAAATCAAGACATTGTGTCAGAGCTAGGTTTGGTGAATTTCTGAATGGTGAGGCCTTCATTAGTTCTGTCTGAGGGGAGAGTGTTGTGTTCTTCAAGGACTTCAAGAGCAGTTGGTCACCTAGTTCTACATCAGGAGTATTTTATCTAAGGCATCCTCTATTGGGAGGGATCTCTGTGGTATTGCCTGATCCAGTGTTCTTTGTAATATTTTCCTTTCTGAAACAAACTTTTACTTTTTAATTTATTATTTTTTCAATCGGAAAATCTTCCTTCTTTTTCTGTCTACTTCCCTTTTACCCACTGATAAACTATTTTTACAAACTTGCATGTGAAACAAAATAAATTTCTGTCCTACTCATGTTCAAAAAATGTCTCAATCTGCACTTTGAGTTCATCACCTCTCTAAAGGGGTAGGCAGTTTATTTCATCATGAACTCTCTGGACTCATGAGTGGTCATTGAATTGATCAGAGTTCCTAAGTCTTTCAAAGTTATTTGTCTTTTCAATATCATTGTATAAATTGATCTACTGGTTCTGCTAACTTTAATCTGCATTGGTTCATAAAAATCCTCTCAAGTTTTTTTTTTCTTTTTTTCTCCCTTTAACTACTCCTTTCATCACTTCTTATAGCACAATAGTATTCCAGTAATATTCCATCACCTTAATATGCTATAACTTGTTCATGCATCTCCAATTGATATGAACAACCAATTTTTCTGATAGAAAAAAATGCAAGATAGATATTTTTGCACATCCTAATTTAGGGTTTTTTTTGCATCATTAAAGCGGTGAATTCTCCCAAGAGGAAATTGCATTTCGGGGTTGGGAGAAAAGGAAAGACTCTTTTTTCTTTCTTTTTCTCTTTTTTGTTTTCCTTCCCACCATGTGACCTTGCTAATTCCAAAATGTTGGAAGATAAACTTTGGTTATCATATCCACCAAAGCTATTACTTCCAGTAAATATGTTTACCCTTGGCCCTTTTGATCTCTAGATTTGAGTCTACTCTCCCTACAGACAACATCCTCAGTCTGAGGGGATATTTTTGTAATCATTCTTCTTACTATATGTGATTAGTTAAAACCCTTTCTAAATGTTATTTTAGTCTGGCTGGTAATTAACTTGAAGCATACTGATCAACATGGGGGAGCCATGTGAGTGACAGTATTAGAAACCCCATCACCTCAGGTTACCCCTAGAATAATGGAAGGAGTAGTAATTGTCCTCCCTTTGTGAACCCACCCTGGCACTGAGAATGAGAGTTAAAGACTTTGCCCTGAGCAAGATTCTATGTCTATATCTAGAACTTCCTCTGTCTCTGTCTACCTTTACCTCTAGCTCCACATTTATTTCTATCTAGATAACTATATCTACATCTGTCATCTTTTTCTTGATCTGTCTCTCCTTATCCCCATCTATAGCTGTGCTATGTATGAAACCTACATCTATATCTATAAGCTTTATACACTTATACGTGTATAACATAACATGAAGCCAGTACAGATATCTTTATACTTTGAGACAAATCAGTCAAAATGAGAAAATAAGCTAAACAATATATTTACATATATTTTCCTGGAATTAATTGCCTATCTGTTCATTGAAAAATTGCTTGAGAAATCTTATGGTTTCTTTCACTTTTTGTATTCAAACTATTGTTTTTTGTAAGAAACAAATGTGGTTTGAGAGGTTCAGGGGCCCCTTAAGGACTGAAGTACAGGAAAGAGTAGTCTGGAATGAATTCACACACTCGAACAATCTTTAAGTCAAGTTGGCAAAAGTTTATTGTTATGCCATTCAGTGGGCAAAAAGTTCCTAAGGAATCTGTGACCTTAGAGGGGTACAGTTAAAGTTTATATAGGATAAACTATAAAACATGTGCCAAGTATGCTAACCAGTTCACTTGGGGCAGAATTAAGGGGTTCTTAAGGTTTGTCAGTTCTTAAAGGAACATACACTTTTTGAGTTTACTGCACAGATGGTTTACCTAGAGTTCACCAGGAAAAAGGGGGTCGGTGGGAAGAGGGGTAGACAGGGTGGCATCGGGAGGTGTGATTTTTAGGTCTGCTATGTCACTAAATTAACTAGTAGTCAGGGTCAAATAAAGATTTCCCAGTCTGCCTCCAATCGATGTCTTGTTTGACAAAACAGATGTAGGGAATATATATATGTCTACAAAGTCTAGGATACACATAATGAGGAGTCCAGGGTACATATAATGAGGTAGGGAGTTGGTATACATAGTTAGGTGGGTACTAAATACCTTTATGAGCTAGTACAAAACCAAAACAAAACAAAACTTGTTGAGGTTTAAACACTGGGACACCAAAAACTGTGAAGGTTTCATGATGTGTTTTGGTGGAACCATCTCAAAAAATTCAGAGTCAGACCACTTCTAATCCAAGTATAGGCATTTATTGAGATTGGTGTCTCTGTTGAAGTAGGTTAAATTCTAAGAGGAACCAGCAACCTCAGAGAAAGCAGGATGGATTTTTATAGGGTAAAGATGCAATTACATAACAGAAATTTGCATAGAATATAGGGATATGATTAATATTAAAAAGGCAGGAGGAGTTTGTTAAGGGACTAGGTAATGGTGGAAGGATTGCATCTATAACTTGGTGGTTAAACATTCTGGCCATGCTACCCTCCAGTTGGCTAGCTATTGTGTTCCTGTCTGGTCAAGATATATATATTTAGGTATTGTGATCTTGGCTTGGGCTAGGTGGATGATGTGATTGTGATTGACTACAAGAAGACACCTGTTTCTGTGGGGTCATGGCTGTGTAAATGCAGTGACTGGGTTCCTACATCTGTTGTTTCTATGAGAACTATGAATTTCAGGGACACACCTGTTGTTCTAGTGAGCAGTGAGGCATATATGAAGAAGATAGGACATTTATGGGGTGGGGGAGATAGATAGGGACAGTGTTACTATAATGAAGTTAGACTACTGGGGTTAGGGGCAGCTCTATTAGGACTTCATTAAGTTCAAGCTAATAAGTCCTACAGGTATAGATGGTTATTGTACCAGGGGGAGAGATATGTATTTTGCTGGGGCTCACTTATGAGTAATTGTTAGACACAGTGTCCTGGGGCTGGGAAGAAGCTTCCAGGGATAGTGTTTTGAGGCTAGGGAGAAATATGGTCTTGGAACTGGAATCCAAGCATAGGTACCCAAGCACCCATCAAAAGCATTTTGATTGTAATAAGATCAGCCAAATTTGCATTGCAGAAATTCTAGGTGGCACAGTGAAGAGAGCACTAGGTCTATATTCAGGAGACCTGAGTTCAAATGTGACTCAGATACTAGCATACTTCCTATGTGACCTTGGACAAATTACTTAACCTCTTTCTTCCTAAGTTTCTTTACCTGTAAAGTGGAGGTAACCATAGTACCTCTCTCCCACAGTTGCAGTAAGCATAAAATGGGATATTATTTGTAAAAGCATTTAGCATAATGACTGACATATAACTTGTCATGGTTGTTGTTCAGTCATTTTCAGTAATGTAGGACTTTTGTGTGCCCACTTGGAGAAGTTTGCCATTTCCTTCTCCAGCTTACTTTATAGTTGAGGAAACTGAGACAGACAGGGTTAAGTGACTTGCCCAGGGTCACACAATGAGAAAGAGTCAGAGGCCAGATTTGAACTCAGGAAGATAAGTCTTCTTGGCTCCAGACCCAGTACTTTATCTATTTTACCACCCAGCTGCCCATATGATTGGAACTTATTAAATTTTTATTCCCTTTACCACTACCCTGAAACCCCTCCTATTAATTTAGATTATTGGCCTACTTTCTGATCTGCCTATAGATTATCCCTCCTCTTGGATTCATGATTTTTGTACAAGCTATCCCCTCTACCTCCAGTGTATTCTGTCTTCACCTGTTAGCATCCTCAGGTTCCTTAAAGGCACAATTCAAGCATCACCTCCTACTTAACTGTTGTCATGATTCTTCCAGTTGGTAGAGCCCTCATCACTTAAAAAAAATACAAAAACAGGACACCTTTGTATTTGCTTTATGTATTTCCTCATCTATAAAATGGGAGTCTAGTGCTAGGCTGTCTCTGAAGTTCCTTCCAGCTCTTTATCAATAATGCTACAATTCTATGATACAGTATTTTTTATATTGATTTAGCTATAATAACATTGTTTTCCCTCAATAGAAAACAAGCTCCTAGAGGGCAATGGCTCTTCTTTTGTTTTTTCTTCTTTTTGCTAGCCTCGGCACATAAAACAGTGCCTGGCACATAGTAGGCATTTAATAAATGTTTCTTGACTATTTCACTTTTGTCTTTATCCCCAGTACCTATCATAGTGCCTATAACATAGTAAACATTTTTCACTTTTGTCTTTATCCCCAGTACCTATCATAGTGCCTATAACATAGTAAACATTTTATAAATGCTTCTTAAGTACATTAATGAAGAAATGGATGAAAGTATTAAGGCATTGTCATGTTGTACATACTCATGTTAGACTTTATGATTTATCTTTTCCTCACTCTGTTCCTCTACTATTTTTTTTTATTTTAGAAAGAACTTACACTCTTTTCTACTTCTCAATCAATAAAGATCCTAGCTGAGTCTTATGTGAAGCTAAACTTTTATGCTCGAGTGCCATGGGCAATTGTTACTTCCACAAATTACATTCTGAAATGGAATACTTTTGGAAACTGGTTTTAGTTATACTAAGATAATATCAGAAAATGATTTCTAAAAGGGTCAGTATTTCTATTTGAATGAAGAAATTTAAGGCAACATTTAAGTATAAAGCTTACTAGGCTGGTGCAGGTGTTTAATATGTGTTTAATCACAACACTATCATAAAAATTGTTGTAACAGTCATATCAAGTTCATAACCAAGATTTAATCATAGTAAAACTGTAAGCTGTAGATATCATTTAGCTACTATTCATTTTTAGTAGAATAGTTTGCAATATAATATTGTAAATATAGAGTTGAAAAGAACCTTAAATGCCCTCTTGTCCACTACATTTTAAAAAACTAGAGAAGTTAAGTGACTTGCCCAAAATCATGCAAATAATAAGTAGCAGACAAGATTTTAACTTAGGTTAGGATCTTGGACTGGAAAGCAAGTACTCTTTCCCCTACATTACTGTGCTTCTCTAATTCTTTGATTATATTAAAATATTAGATGGTAATTATTTGATCATATCAAAATACATTATCAAACTAACAACTAGGAATGGCTATTATTTGTAGTAAATATTGTTTCAACTTGAAAGTCCTTGAAAATCCAGGACTTAATCACAGAAAAGGGATAGACAACCAGTCAATAAATTAAGCTGAAAACGTGGCAATTGCCAGTCATTCCTTTATTAGAAGTGAATCATTTCTTTGAAAAAATCAAAAGAAAATAACTTGATATCAGAAAGAATGTTAGCCCATCTCTCAAACTGACCTTTAAAATTTATTTCATTGAGTCTAGGAGACAGACTCAGAAAGGAAGACGCTAGCTCCTAATACATGGTATTTAAGAAAAAAAATTTTAAATAAAAGTCATATGGAGTGGGAAAGCAGAAGTACAAGTAAAAGCAACCACTCCAAAGAAAAAAATCGTAAGACTTTAGAAACAAGGTGCCATGGACAATGGAGCATCAGGAATTTTGAGAGAGATGTTCCTATGACTGAGACCCTTGGACTATAGAGTCCAAGATGGTAATCTTGTATCTCCATTTTCTCCTTGAGTTTCCTCATGGAAGTTCTAACCTTTCCATGCAAAAATCTGTATATCTTTGTTTTAGACATTAACTTTGTCTTTATAAGCATTGTTAAGCAGAAGCTTTTTCTTGTCTGTTTGTGCTTGCTGGAAATGAGGTTTGGAGGAGTCAACTAAAGGGAAAATGTCCCCAGAGGACAGATAAAGGTAGATCTAGCAATGAAATGCTTTTTGCCAGAAGGGCTGTCTCTACCTGGAAGCTGAGAGCTAACGGAAGAATAAAGAAAATCACAGATCCTTTGATAATACTGCCCACAGCAGACAGAATGAATCTAATGGGAAACCCATCTGAGCAATGAGTCAGTAGAAAGAAGGATAAATAAGAGTAATTGAACAACTCTGAGCAATATCCTTTCTCTGCTACAAACTTGATTAAATAATGAGTAAGAATTTCCGTGTGCAAACACTATCCTAGGCACAGAAATTACAGAAATAAAAATGAAATATTCCCTTCTCTCAAAGAGATTTTTTTTTCTGTAGGGACAATCTTCATATAAAAAATACACACAAAATATATAGGAAAAGTTTTTTTTTCTTTCTTCCTTTCCTTCCTTTCTTCTTTTCATTTTATTTCTTCCAGAAATCCTTACCAAGTGAGATGATGAGAGGATAAAGGAAATTCTCAGATAGTGTAAAAATTAAATTAAGGCTTGGAGGAAGCAAGGAATTTCCAGAAGAAAAGAAGAGAGATTGCATTTCTGCATAGAGGACAACTTATGAAAAGATTAGGAAATGAGAAATACAGTATTATGAATGGGAAAACAACAAATAAGCCAGTTTGTCTAAAAAATAGATTGTGGGGAGAGGAAGTTAAATGAAAACAGTCTGGAACCAAAAATTGGAGCAAGGCTAGGAAGGACTTAAAGCGCTAAACAGAAGAGTTACTTTTTGTTTATTTGTTTTAATCCTACATAAATAAGGAACTTTTGAAATTTGGTCAAGGGAATGGTGGGGTGAGCTTTAGGAGTGTCAGTTTGTCAGATATAAAGGAAAGATTGGAGAGAGGAGAGACTGGTTGAAAGCAAATAAGTTAGATAATTGTTGTAATAGTCCCACAGAAGGGTAATGGCCATATAAATGAATAGAAAATGATGAAAGATGTGCAAGAGAAGTTGTGGAGATAGAATGTTTATAGTTTGGCAACTAATCTGATTTAAGGGGAAGAGAAATGGAAATGCTGAGCATGACTCCTACGGTACAAATATGAGTGACTGAATGGATGGTGGTGTGCTTGATAATGTGACAGGGAAAGGAAGTTAGGTAGAAGGATTTTTTGAAGGTAGAAGAACTTTTAAGTTATATTGTGAACACACTTTGTGAGGTTTTAGATTGCAGGTGCAAATATTAATCAGACAACTGGTGATATAGGCCCCGACCTGAGGAAAGAAAATTAAGGTTGGATACATAAATTTCAGAGTCATCTGCATGGAGAGGTGAATTGAACCAAAGAGAGCTGAAGAGATCACCAAGGAAGAAAATATAGTGAGAGGAGAGATGAGGGTCTGGGATAGAGCCCTGAGCTACATCTGAGTAATGAATGGATAACATAAATGATGAATGAAAGCAAAGGAGATTAAGATAGAGTGCTCAGGTAGATAACAAGGAGATCCAAGAGGAAGCAGTTTCATAAGAGACCAGGGAGGAAAGAGTTTCTAGAAAAGGAATATTTAGAGGGTGCCATGGGGAATGAGAGGGAATCAGACAGGAAAGAATAAAAAGATTGTCACATAGTTGTGACAACCAGTAAAAATTAGATTATATTCTTTGTAATTTATTCAGCATGGTTGTGTGTATGTTTCCAGCCATGTTTAGCAACATAGGAATAGTAGAGATGGCAAGTTGTGGAGGTAACTAAGGTTTGGCTTAGAAGGAAATAAATAGGGAAGGGGTAAAAGACTAAAGAGTTGGAGGGTAGGAGACAATATAAAATTGAACCTGTATTGAATCTGTAGTATTAAGAGGAAATTGAAGCCAGAACTGGGGTGAAGGGTTGGGGAAAGCAGAGAGGTATTGAGTGACTAGAGCTTGTGATGAAGGAGGTTGATAGAAAATGCATAAGGGATAAAACACAGAGAAACATGAAGGTATAAAAAGTTATGGTCATATAGAATATTTTCTATTTTCCAGATTGTGGTTAATGATGAGAGCAAAAATCTTATTAACCAGAGATTGATACAGAATAAGGTATAGGGCATAAGAGCTGAGACTGATGAATAGGAAAATCAAGACATTTAAGGTGAAATCATCATATACATGGAAGTTTCCAAGTGTTGGGTTAGAGAATAGTGTTGTGAACTAGGTATTAAACCTTTAAAGAAAGAAGATAGAATGGCTTAGAAATAAGATGTTAGCTGCCACAGGGATCTAGTTTGATTTTCACTTTTTGGAAAATAATCTTTTTTATTAAGGGTAAGATGTTGAAGAACAATGGGTAAAAATATCACTATGCATAATCATTCACCTGGAATGTACATTGTGTTGGTTTATTTTCGTCTGGAGTTGGGATTTCACCAGTGTAGGCCAGTCATGTCAAACTCACATAGGAATGGGGGCCACTAACACATATAAAAATCCCTGCAGGCCATACATTTTAAAATGTAATGTTATCAATGTTTTGTTGAATTTTTATTTATTTTGGTAAATATTTCCTAGTTGCATATTAATCTGGTTCAGGCTGGCATTAAGGTTTATTATCTGGTGTTTGACACCTCTGGCAAAGGAAATTCAATATTGAGAAAACTCCTTATACCAAATGCAGATCTGTGCCTATTCTGCCCCTTACAGTTTAAGAGAATTGCCTGGGTCTCTGACCAGACAAATGACTTCCATCCCTGCTAGGAAAAGTCAGAGGTGGAACATCAACCCAGGTGTCCCTGACTTTGATGCCAGATATGTATACCCCCCACCATACTGCTTATAGAAAGTACATTTATCAGATCTCATTTACTAAATATGGAAATATTATTAACTCATTAGGAATCTATCCATGATTTAAATGTACTTTTACAATAGATTTTAATTCCCCAACTGACCATAACCTTTTTAAGTTTAGGGACTGGCATTCATCTTTTATCTCTCTTAGCACCTACCAGTACTTAGAACATAGTAGATACTCAGCAAATTCCTGCAGAGTAATGAATTAGTCAATTAATGGTCAGCTCTATAAAATTTAGTTGTTTCTCTGAATATATTATAATGTAAAGTGAAGACTTTTAGACATGAATCAATCAGTCAGAATGAAACCACTTTTAATTTTGTCCTACTCTTACAATGGAAAAAAGAGGTGGCAATATTTAATTAAATTCTTATATCCTATCCTATTTACTGAATCTGTTTTTTGTTTTAATGCCTTAAAATGAAAAGTTATTAACTAGCTTACATAGGAAAACCCACATGACTCGAATGTTCATATTTGTTCACAGAATTTATATCTAATAAAAATTTGAATGTTTAATTAAATTGCTGATTACATTTAATTAAGAATTGATTAACTCTTTAAAGCCATGTCTTCAAATAGAGAAAATGCATTCCTTTATTACCTCTGTTAATTTCCAGAAATCTATATTTCTATCTCCTGATATAGTGGAAAAAGTGCTTCAGTCTCTTCCTCTTCCAACTGAAGAGTAAATTCACAATGGAGTTTTCACCCACTAATGAAATTAAAATCTTCCCAAATAAAGTGGAATCTCTCAATTTCATTCCATTATCCACCTTGAATTCTGTGTCAGAGGATCTAAAATCAATTGAATACACAGTCTCTTTATATTTTTATTTGAAGCAGATATTTTCATTACCAAAAGATCTGTAACAAAATTATAATTATGAATTGATATTCCTATTTTCTCATCTAAATAAAATATTTATAAGAATAATCTATATCTGCATGCCAAACAAGTAGAAGAGTAGGAGACACAGACTCATAATCTCAGATTCAAAGTACTTGTTTATATACCGTAGTTCATGAAACTGCATCAATATATTTATTTCTAATAATCAGCTTAGAGGAAACAAAACTTCAAAAAAAAGTTTTTTTTAAATGAATGCCATTGTAGTTTAAAAAAATAATTATAGCTGGTATAGGTATAGCTGATATAAGTAACTAAACATTTCCATGATGAATCAGCATATACTGTCTTAGAAATATGTATATATATATATGTATATATACATATTTATATCAATATATATATACGTATATATCTATATATACGTATATATATATCAATAAGACAAATAGGCATACATATATATAAAATAAACAAGGAGGAGCACACATAAAAATTGTACATCAAGAATAGATATGGAGAAGCAAATAGAGGGAACATGAGTCAGGGCACACACATAGGGGAGTGAATTCATGCCCATGATTCTGTCTGGCCACTTCTGTCTTCTAATGATTTCATTACTTTGCTCTCACTAGGTCTGCTTCTTTCCAGTCTCATAAACTCTGCCAGATTCTGCTCTGCTAAGCATAGTCTGATCGTTGCATAGTTTTTACCAGCTGCTGTTCTGGCAAATGAAGACAGCTTTCAACTGAATGCCATTCTGCTACTTTGAGCTTCTGGCTCAGCTGATATCCTTGGAGATCCATTCCTTAAGAGAACATTCAGGACAACCTTGATCTCTTAGCTTAAAGTCCGTAGACCTTTTCCATCTTTGGTATTTTTAAAAATGACAGAAATCATGTATTAGTAAAAAGCCTCTTATCCTAGATTATGAGCCTCTGATCTCCTTTGCAAGATGTTCTCAGCAGGTAATAATCTCTTTAAAAACAAAAACTGGTTCTTTCTAGGTAGCTCTTTCCCTTAGGATTGATCTTTTCAACAGACTAAAACTTCTGTTTTGCTGAACTTGGGATCTGTGTGGGCACCATTCTAGCTAATGGTATGCGTTTCATAGACTTCTTAGTTTTAAGCTCTGAAGACTAAACTACAAACCAAGAAATGGTTATTTGCCCCATAAATTGTCAAATAGCTCTGGGATTTGTGGTCCCCAGGTACCAAATTTCTTTTGTATCTAATCAATTACTAAATCTTGTTATTTTTCCTTATACCTCTCTTGAACTCATATCCTTTTCTCACCACAAAGAAGTTGAGATCCTCATCTCCTCTACCTTGGATTATTGGAATATTCTCTCAATAAGTCTCCCTGCTCCAAATTTCTCCTGTCTTTAATCCATCCTGTACATAGTTACTAAATTTATTTTCCTGAAGTGCAGTTCTGAACAGATCAGTCACCTGCTTAATAAAAACCAAAACTTTCTATTGCCTTTATGATCAAATAAAATCTGTTTGGCTTTTAATTTCCATCACAATCTGCTCTCAATCCACCTTTGAAACTTTGTTACAAATTACTCTCCTTCCTTCACTTTAAGTTCCAAACAAACTGGACTCCTTGCTTTTCTTCACATACAATATTCCACCCTTTTTCTGTGACTCTTTGTACTGTCTGTTTTCCATATTGGAATGTTTCTATACATGTCTGCCTCTTGGAATCCTTTTTTACCCAAAAAAACTCTGCTTCAGTGACTTTCCATAGAGATAGTTTCCTGGTCCCTTCAGCTGCTTGTATTCCTCAATGCTCCCCAATTACCGTGCATTTGTTTCAGAGTGACTTTAAGTATAGTATAATAGAAAGGGTACGAGACATGGAGGTAGGGGATCTTAGATTCAAATTTTAACTCAGATACTTACTAACAATCTGACCCTGGCAAATCGCTTGCCACATCTTTGCCTGTTTCCTCCCTTTTAAATTGAAAGGTTGGATTTGACTTAGAACTATTTTGCAGCCAAGCGTTCAGTGAGAGAATTTAAGGAAATGAAACAAGTTTACTGTTTCTTCCAACCCAGTGATTTATCTTCAGGACCCTCCTCAAATATTAAAGAAATCTGTTCCAAGCAGATGAAAATTCAAAAGGACCACAAGGAAGAACAGCCATTGGTGGTGTTAATAATGAGTCAGATTTTGAGCAATAGAATTCAAAAGACAGCATTGAGAAAAGACCATAAAATAATGATATATTTTTACAAAACAAAAGTCCTTTCAAGTACTATAACCATGAGTGTATGATCAATTATATTGGACTCCCTAAAACAATGTAAGTTCCTTGATGTCAAGGAATATTTCTTTTTCAACTTTTTTATCCCTTATGCCTAGCACATAGTTGACACTTATTTGTTAACTGTCTGATTTTCTAGTATAGAGGAACGGACAGGAAAAAAGAACAAATATAAAATGAGACCAAGAGACCAGGCCAATGTCTTTTTTCCCTTACTTAACAACATCCCTGATCTTTCCATATGAAGATTTGGCCAGTGTAAGTCTAGGGAAGATTTTAAGACAAACTCTTACACACATTTAGAGTGTTTTATTGATGAAGGTTTCAAAAGGAAACAGGCAGGCTATCACAGATGGTATTCTGTAGTAGACTTCACTTTAAACTTTACACATTTAACTGAAAGTTGTAGTTAATACAACACATTGTATTTATTAATTGTTGACTATTAAAAACAAGCGAACTTCATCCAATGGAGAAAAATGAAGCCTTAAACAAGGTATCTCCTCTGTTTTTGTTAAAATAAAACAAGATATTTTGGAAGATGGAGCAGCAGTATTAACTTTATTTGATGACCCTCTAACAGCTGGAAACTACTTCAGGTCTCTGTAGGAGGAAAGTATGGAGGAGAGTATGAAAAGGAGTGGGATATTGGATGACTTGAGTCAAATAATAAAAAGAAAACCATGTCAATGACTTGGAAGGGCTTGAGTTAGTGAAGCAGATAGAATGTTGAACTTGGAAAGGAAAATTTGGCCACTTTGGGAAGAATTTGAGGAGAATTTGAAGGATTAATCATCTCCAGGAAAAGATACAGTTCCGGATTCTAACATCAAGTTGGAGGAATATCAGGATCTAGGGAAGTATAGAAAGAATTTAGAGGTATCAAGGATGATAGAGGAGAATTAGGAAGTGGAATCTAAAGAGTATAGGAAGAAGGTATCTGGTGCAAGAAATCAAAGGTAAAGAAAATGATTAGAAAGTGAATTTAATTAATACAATGGGAAAGGTAAATTGGTAAAACAGGACATTTTTATGGTTTCAGTGGAATGGGGTATGGGTTTACAGTGGATATACATTTAAGGATGAGATTAACAAAATTTGAATGGGGTTGTTAAATGTTTAAAATGCAATTGTTATTTCTCAGTCTTGTCTGACTTTTTCTGATCCTACTTGGGGTTTTCTTGGAAAAAATACTGGACTGGTTTGTCATTTTCTTCTCCAGCTCATTATAAAGGTTAAGAAACTGAGGCAAAGAGTGTTAGTGACTTTTCTGAGATCAACAGGTAGTTAACATCTGAGTCCACATTTGAACTCCCAAAGATGAGTCTCCTTACTCCAGGCCTGTCACTCTATCCACTGTATCATCTAGTTGTCCTGTAAAAGATAATGACTGGCCATAAAAAATAGAAAGTTGCTTACGACACCTATTATGTAATTAAAAGGAAAAGAAAAAAGGGTTGGAAATATGAACCAGTATGGAGAGGAGAGAAAATTGCTCAGTCACTTGCATTAAGCATGTGATGTTTATATTTCTGCCATAGCTAAATGACTATTATTTGTGTTCTATTTGTAGGCCAGTTTTTCTCTAAAGGGACTCAACATATGCCTCTCTATACCCCAGGTTGTTGGAGAGAATGGCATGTTTCTACAGGAAACAGAAGTGAGATATCAGTGGGAAAAATGTAGAGGAGACTTTTCTCATGGCAGGATGTTGAAAAATGTAAGAGTATTATAGAGAAGAGAAATGAGAGGAAAAAGAGAGCTGTGTAATTAGATCTTAAAAATAGATTTGAAGCTTTTCATGATGAGGAGGGGGGGTGGATGTAATAAGGAGAATGAAGCTTCTTGTCCTCCAAAGAATTGCATTATTGAGTCCTATGAGGTTTCAAATGACAAAGTATCCAGTAAGGTCATAAAAGAGCAATAGTAGTTGATGATTCCCTGCTCAGGGGTAGCAAGGCAGCTATTTAGCAACCCAAAGATAACAATAGAGAGTTCTGTTATCTTTCTGGGCATGTATTCAAGACATAACTGAAAATTCCTCAAGATTTAACAAAATGAATGAAGCTACCCACTTTTGCCTCATGTGCCAACAAATTAAACTGCCAAAAGGAATCTGAAAAATATTGTCAGTGATAGTGAAGTAGTAGATAAGAAAGGCCATAGGCTGCAAAATGTATTTTCTTGATTGTTGTCCATTGAAGGCAAGAGATACAGAATCGAAGCTTTAATTTGGGAAGTGAACAGTTGACTAAAATGGCTGTCTGTAAAAAATAGTACTTGGATATCTGGTCTCCAATTTAAAATATAAAGTTAGCAGGTACTTGGCCAGAGATGCAATACACATAACGAAGGCTGATGCAAAGCTATTTGCTATATATCTTTAAATATAATTTTAAAAGGCTTTAAACTAAACAGCATGGGGTAAGGAAAAGATAAACTATGAATTTACCCTGAGTTCTATGTAATAGAGCAGGAATAGGTAAACCAATCTGTAGACCTAGTTCAGTAGTTACTGTATGACCCATAGCTTTTAGATTTTTAAGTAAAATTGTAAACTTAATTTGTGTAGTAATTTACATAATTTAAATTGTAGAAATGAATAAAAAGAAACAGTCTTAGCTTGCTAGCCAAACAACAAGTGTGGTGGGCCCAATTTGACCCTCAGGGCACAGTTTGCTAGCTTTAAACTAGATCAGTGGGTTAAATCTAATAGGTCTAAATGTAAAGTCTTATGCACGTGCAACACATACATGCACACGCACACACACACACACGCAATATCAGTTTTTCAAATACTAGGTGGGGAATGCCTCTAGAGGCTGTTTTCTTTTTAAAGAAGACCCATGATTTTAGAGAACTACAATCTTAATCAGAGTCAATGATATGATGGAACAGCCCCCAAAAGCCAATGCAATAACAGGCTGCACCAAGAGGCAGTATAGCCTGAAGGAATAGAGGGCTCATACACTCTAGAGTATAGTCTACCCTCACCATATGTCATCTGGAGTGTTGTGTTCAATTCTGGATTCCATGAACTAAGGAGGACATTGATAAGCTCTTGTGTCCAAAGGAGGATAACTATGATGCTGAAAGGCTTTGATTACACATTATATCAAGATTAGATGAAAGAACTTGGCATGTTTATTCTAAAGAGGAGAAGACTGAGGAGAGAAATGATATCTATACTCACACATGGCAACATATTTAAAAGACTGTCATATAAATAGAGGATTGGATTTGTTCTGTTTTGGCGCAAAGGAAAGAATCAGGAACAATGAATGCAAGTGGCAGAGGCATATGTAAACTTGATGTCAATGGAGAAAACTAACAAAACTCTCCCAAATGACAGTTATCTAAAAGTTGAGCTAGTAGGATTCCCTCACCCCATCTCCATCTCTATCTCCAACTTGAAGGAATTCATACAAAGGCTAGATGACACTTTTTCTGTTATGCTATTGTGGGAGATCCTTCTAGCTTAAAAATTAGATTGGAGGGCTACAGAGATCCCTTTCAGCAACCACAATATAATCCTGTAAGATAAATGGAGAGACTGCACATAGAAACTTAATGTTAATAATATGGAATTGAATGGGAAAAGTGACATAAATGTTATCATCAAAGATATATATGACCAGAAAAAGAGGAAATGTAATTAGCTAGGGGGAGCAAGAGTTATTCAATGGATAGTTCATGCATTCCATAATGTATAATGTAGGAAAGAAGACTTCTCAGTGCATTGGACAGTGGATTTGTATAAAGTCAAGAACAAGAGCCATACAAGCTAAGGAGCATGTGTGGGTTATAATTTATACTATTAAAGCCAGGATTATTAACCTGGGATCCATTAACTTAAACATACAGACACACATACATGTATATGTAAATACATGTATGTGTGTATGTATATACATGTGTATGTATATATGTATAGTGATAACTACATTCCAATACAATTGGTTTTCTTTATCATACTGTATATTTTTTATGCATTTAAAAACATTCTGAAAAGAGGTTCTAAGGTTTCAGCAAACTATCAAAGGAGTCCATGACAAAAAATAAAAAGAGAAAAAAAGGTTTAAAATTCTCTCATTAAGTAGATTACCTGCATCAGTGGAAAAAAATAGATCCATTAAAATATACAAGCATGCATATGTTCCATAGCCTCAAGAAATTTCCATGTACTTAGAGAGATTTAACAGATATAGGCTGTGAAGTTGAATCAATTTTAAAATAATCTTATTCCATTTGTGTTTAATATCCTGACATCATCAAATACTAATCTTTCTTGATTTACATACTAATTATTTACTATTCTTGCCCATGCCTTGAAGAATTAAACTATACTTTTGACTTGCTCATGGTCATTAAACAAGTAAGTACCAGAGTTGGAAGTGAAACCAGTCTTTGGATTCTTAATATGTTAATACATTACTCTTTCTACTACACTGGTTTATTTTGGAAATCAAAGGAAAGAAAGATTACTGATTTTGAAGTCAGAGGAATTCGTTTTAAATCCTATCTTTATCTGTGTGACCTTGGGTAAGTCACTTAATTTCCTTGGGGTGCAGTTTCTTCATCTGTAAAATTATCTACTTCTATGATCCTATAATATTCAAAGTTAAGTTTTCATCATAATTATATTTCTTGCAATCTCTCATTTATCATAGAGCAGACTATACCTGTTAATGAATAAGGGCAGCATCATTTGAGACTACACATTCTCTTTCCCCCAAATTCTCCTACCTTCCCCGTTACTGTTAAGGACACCATCCTTCAAATCCTTTGGCTCATAACCTAGTGTGTCATCCTCCACTCCTCAGTCTCTCACCTTCTGTCTCCAATCTGTTTTCAAGGCCTGCTAATTTTAGCTTTATAATATCTCTTGAGGAGGTTCCTTTCTTTCTTCTGACAGTTGCCACTACACTGGTATAGGTACTTATCTCTTCATGAATGAATTACTGCAACAGATTACAGGTTGGTCTGTCTTACAAGTCTTGTCCCATAACAAGACAGATTTTATTAAGCCACTGAAGCAATTTTCCTAAGGTACAGAGCTATCCATGTCACACACTATTCATTAGACTTCCAGAGTTCCCTATTATGCCCAGGAATGAATATAAAATCATATTTTATGGCTCAGTCTTCCACCTCATATTTGTGGTCTTCTTATACCTTCCACCATATCATTTTTGTTTTAGTCACACTGGACTTCATGCTGTTCCTTGGACAAGATACTCCATCTCTCAACTCCAACCATTTTCACTGGATATCCTTCATGTGTGGAAATTCTTTCCTCATCTCTGCCTCCTGTCTTCTCTGACTTCCTTCAAGTTCAGCTAAAATTATGCCTTCTCAAAAAAAACACTCACTAGTCTGAGCCTTGACATACTTTCATCCTCTCCCTTCTCTCCCAACCTGGCTCACTCACTTCCTCTCATCTCTGATCCACCCTTCCTGTTCAACCTGTTCTGCAAGCTCCTCTCACCACATGTGTCTTAGATTTCCAGATGATTTAAGTGGGTCACATGGGTCTATTAATGAATGAGAAAGATCTTCCCATTTAAATTGCTATTACATATCCCCAGTGCCTGACACATAGTAGGTACTTAATAAATGTTTGACCGACTGACTACCAGGAATATCTAATCCACCTTTTTAAATAATATTTTCAGTTTCACTATCAATATATTCTCAATAGTAATATAAGACTACCAACAGTATGTTTGTCATAGTCATAAAGTACTTATTGTCTAAGTGGGATGCTTAGTTGTACATCAAAGCAAAGGGTATGCAACAGAATAATAACAAAATCTAGCTTTTATATAACACTGTAAGTCAATGTTGTCAGTCTCAAATAAAAATGGATCCCTATTGACTGCATATTGACTTAGACAATTGACTTTTATATTATCTATGCTGTGGTACATTTTAATTCATTTTGTTAAATATTTTCTAATTTTATTTCAATCTGTTTCAGCAGCACTCAGGAGTTTTGCCAACCCCATGTGGCCTGCAGCCTGCAGATCTGACTCCTGTACTTTAAGATATTCAGAGGGCTTTACCAATATTCTATCATTTGACCCTCATGTCACCACCATGATAGAGACTATTAATGTCTACATTTTATAGGAGAGGAAACAGAGTTGGGGGTTGTGACTTGCCCAGGGTCATGGAGCTAAGTTTCTGAAGTTGAATTTAAACTCACATCTTCCAGATTCTAGAACTTGCATTCTGTCCACTGTGCCACCTAACTGCCTCATGTGGGCAATTGTTTTGTTCTTAGGAAGTAAGATAAATATTTGTTTGAGTACAAGTAATTGTCCCATTGAAGCATAGCTTCAAATGTAGTAAATGTTCAAAGTAGCTTGGATTTGTTTTTATTTTTTTCTTTTTCCTTCAGATGGTTTGTCTAGCTGTCTTTCATTAGACCAGAGGTGGAAGTTCAACTGTTTCATTGTATCTCACATCAAATCTTAAATATAGAAATGTAATTCCTAAAAATAGCAATAAAATAGAAATAAATCCAGAGACAACTCTTATCTTTCAAATTATTTAGTCTCCATTTTCATTAGAAGTTTGAGTAAGTCTTTCTTCATCATTAAAATTATCTTAGTAGTAGCTTGCAGTGAGTTTCCATACATACAGTAATATTCATGTCTATTCAGTCAAAAAAGAAAAAGAACTTCTGTGTTTGGAGCATTTTCAGAAACAACCTGCCCAGTGTATAATGTTATCTGGGGCCATAACATTTTTTAACATGGACAGTTAGGTAATCTACCTATGTTTTTAAGTTTCTTAATTTTCAAAATGTATCATTAAACTTGTTAAGTATAAATTGACCTTATAAATAGTTTGGTTATTTTTTTTAACATGCTTATGTTTTGGAAATAAGGTTAAGACTCAGTTTGAAGAATTTTTTTATATTAAGCAAAGTCACCATTTTCCTTTTAATTTAGTTTGTTCTTTATCCAAAAAATGTTTTAATATTTTATCTTTATTCATAATGGCCTTAAAAAGATCAAAAAAGTTATATGCAACAAAAAGGGAGATCAACATATTTTGTTTTGTTTGTGTTGCCTTCAAGTGGCACATTGGCATGGTCATAACTGTCTGAGTGAAACTCTTAGGAATTTATCTCAGTTACAGTATTTGAATTTCAGGTGGAACAGCCTCCAGGCAGAAAGGATTTCTGGGATGCATTCGATCTTTGCAGTTGAACGGGATAGCCCTGGATTTGGAAGAGAGGGCCAAGATCACCCCAGGAGTAGACCCAGGATGTCCAGGACATTGTAGCAGCTATGGGAATTTATGCCACAATGGAGGAAAATGTAAAGAAAAACACAGCGGATTCTCTTGTGATTGTAGCTTCTCTGCATACAGTGGGCCATTCTGTTTGAATGGTAAGTATGGAAAATAAATATGTAAAGAAAAAATATGCAGGGAAATTATGTCAGTACAAACAGGATTGCTGTTTTGTGTTAGGATGAATGACTCATTCTGGGCCTTATTTGAATGAATCTGCTACTTGCTTTCTAAATTCTTTTTCCAAAATACCTATTTTGAAGGCATTTCTATTTAATGAGGAAAAAATGCAGCTGTATTTTTGAAAACCAGTGTCTAATGCTGTTAAATCATGATATTCACCTCCTATAGGTTTCTCTAGGGATTATATATATGATCTCTTTTTTCTAGCTAAAATTGATGCTTTTCAGTTATGTGGTTATTAACAATTTGCCCCATCTGACAGTTCCCTACTTTTAAAATCTTTAAAGGCATCACTGTTATTTGTGGTAATGAATTTCTGTCATGCAAGAAGATTTAGAAAGCATTGTGTTTTTTTTTCCTTGCCAACCAAATATTTCAACCAAAAGTCTAAATACTTTTTCCATTAAATATTCATATGGGATGAAACTGAGATACTTAGACCATTCATTTTAGAATATATTTTTTCTTTTTGAAATCTCTCAGTAGACTCAATTCAAAGTTATTTTTTTGAGAAGAAAAATAAAATCACTATTGTATCAAATATACCAGGAGTCATCATCATCATCATCTCTCTCTCTCTCTCTCTCTCTCTCTCTCTCTCTCTCTCTCTCTCTCTTTCTCTTTCTCTCTCTCTTTCACTCACACACACACACACACACACACAGACACAGACATCAATATAG
Source organism: Potorous gilbertii (assembly GCA_028658325.1). NCBI lineage: Eukaryota > Metazoa > Chordata > Mammalia > Diprotodontia > Potoroidae > Potorous > Potorous gilbertii. Next base: position 116,343,362 of record CM053772.1, on the reverse strand, counting down.
ATGTTCATCCCTACATAGGAGAGACAATAAGGCCTAGTAAATAAGGAATTGACTTTAAGGTCAGAATACCTAGTTTCAAACTTTTCTACTGACACATAGAAATAACATGACCATGGGCACATTGGCTGACTTCTCAGTACTCTATGCAATTCTCTAAGAAAAAGAGCCAATTTACATTTGTAGAGGGAGTTTCCTCATCCAGGACTTTGCTCTGTCAGTGAAATCTTAGGTCTTGTCATTATTCCCTCATATCTATCTCGTAAATTTTTATCAGCCCTTGTTGAAAATTGAGAAATAGGCAAAGTTCACTAATTTTGTATTAGAGTCTGTATATTTATAGTATTTTCTTTTCCCTAAGTTTAAATAGAAGAAGACTTTGAGCACCTGTGATTTAGTCCATAGAAGTATATTCTATATATTCTTAACCATTTCTGTGTCAGTGTGGTGCAACTGAGGATCCCTACTCAGAATAATGGTTTTAAGTGCATAAAATAAAACACATAGGATTGCAAAAGAAACTCCATTGAAATAGTTGCCAAAAAACTCCCAGATTAGGAATTCTTGATATATCTTCCATTAACCCCATGCCTCTGAGAGTTGCAGTGCCCCCACTCCACAAAGAAGGAAATGAAATAAAACAAATACAGAAAAACTATCACCTTGTGACCAACATTCTGAAGACGAGCATCTCTAAATTTAACTGTGGTGATGAGGGGATAGATGAGTTTCTTTCCTGATTGATAGTTTGTTGCTTGATCCAAAAACCAAAAGAAATTATTCCAACTTGTTAGGAACCAGCTGAATTTGTACCACAATGGCATAGGCTCCCAGAGCCTATATAAAGGCCTTAATAAAGCAATAGTAATATACCTTTTCTGAAGGGCTTCATTTTTGGTACACAAGGTTGAAGCAGAATTCCCAGAGAAAGAGGCATTTAGAAGTTAAGTAGTAAAAAGCTGTCCAAACTGTCCTGAAAATTATCCATTTCTTCTATCCCCTCCAAATAAGTAAAATAGAAATGCCAGCAAATAGTACTAAGGAAAGTATTCTAAGTACTGAACTAGTATGGCGTTCATATGTCAAGGCACAATTCAATTGTGCCCACTACTTTATGTGTTCAAGTCTCAATTTTCTAAATTATTCCCAATTTCCCTTTTCCAATTGCAATTTAAATGTTATTATGTAGCCAAATGTTATATTAGATATTAGGAAGTATATTGTAAATGGTAAAGAAATGACCCTGAAGTGTTAGGGGAATATAATTATTGTTACATTATCTAATGAGATTCTTTTGTAATTTATAATTGCTTTGATTATTAATAATATTTAGAAAAAATATTGCCAGATTTATCTTACGCAGCAGAATCTCTCTATCTCAAACTCCCATCCCATTATAAAACATCTGATATTTCTCGTGGTACTTAATAGAATAGTATATTTCTTAAGTTTGAGAAGTTATTTAAAAGAAATTTTTAAAAGTGAAGATACCACATATGAATTTTCCATCCCAGTTCCTGAGAAACTAATCCCAACCCAAAATCTATTCTTCTGGATAGATTTCATGTCCTCTCAGATTGAAGTCATAACTAGCTTAATTTTAGGTCCCTTACAATACAAAGGGGAGAAGAGCCATGAAAATCATAAGGTGCTTTGATATAAAAACTTTTTACAAGTTCATTTTCAAGGTACAGAACAAACCTCCTTCCTTTTCAATAAGATCTAGGCTTGTAGTATATTTAGTACACATTTAAAGTTATAGTTACACCAAGGTAAGGCTGTCAATAAGGAATTGGGAGGACAATGACTTGAAATAAAAATTGTCTTCTGTCATCATGATAGAAGCTCACATATTTATGATATAGTGGAGAATTCGGTGCTGGTGTTTCCAAAATTGAAGATATTTTAAAACTAGTGAAGAGACAGAATTAATAAAACATGCTATTGATTTATACCACAGTGTTTTGGGAATGATGGGGACAGGCTTTAAGTACATAAAATGGAAAATATTGTATATAGCTGTCTTATGGTAACATAACAGAACTTGATTGTCATTTCAGAGATTTCTGCTTATTTTGGATCTGGTTCCTCAGTGACTTACAATTTTCAAGAATATTACACCTTAAGTAAAAATTCCAGCTCTCATGCTGCTTCATTTCATGGTGATATGACACTCATCAAAGAAACAATCACATTTAGCTTTCGAACAACCCGGACGCCAAGCTTGCTGTTATATGTAGGATCCTTCTATAAGGAATATCTTTCAGTTATTCTTGCCAAAAATGGTGAGTTCTTTTTTAATAGTGGCCAAAAGAAAATAGAATGAGAAAATTAGAAATATTGAGTATCTTGTCAATATTTATACTGTCTAAGACTTTAAAAATATGTTCTTTGATTAGTATTTTGTAACCACTGGCTTCATTTTTCAGTAATATCCATTATGTTTATTTCCATGAAGAGGTCTCATTTCAGTGATTAAATAGGGGTGGTTTTCTCCTATTAAACCTCTGATAGTTTAACATTTTTTATGTTACCTATGTTTTATGACTGTAACTATTCAGTGATGCATAAAATAATCTGAATTCAATTTTGTAGCTCTCTTAAAATATATATCTAGTTAGATTTGGCAAATATTTCATGAAGAGTAGTAAGATCATTCTGGATGTTCACACCAAGTAAGTATAATTTTCCATATACACCAAATGTAAGACATACGAAAACTTAGTTTAAGCTTTGATACTGGCATGCCAGTAGTTAGAATATCAGTGATATCAGGAAGCATTACAAAGAAAAGACATCCAGTCTATTTCCAGTGTTTGGGAAATATAATGACAGTGGTCAGTGATATTGGATAATTATTAGTCAAATTCAGGCTATTAATTTACAATCTAACAAGTTCCATAGAAGTTTCTGGTTTACAATTTTCATATTAGGTATATGCTTACTTCTCATCTTGTATTGAACTACCCGTCTTCTAATTTCCTAAAGAATGGATTTTTAAAAAAATAGCTTCTTCAATGAATATGATAAGAATCATTAGTCATGAATTTCTATAGCAATTTTCAGGTATCTAGTTATTGGCTAAAAGGGTTCCATTGTGTACCATTAGTGAGTTTTATTAAACTATCTCATTTAAGGAGTTATGGAGAAAGGTAGGTCAGTCCCTCATATACATGGGCATCTCACTTGAAACTTTCCCCTATGACTTATGCTTGCTAGCCTCATATACTTGAGAACATTCTCTTTCAGGTTTTTAATTTGTTAAATTTCCCCCTCCCCCATCTTTTTTGCCACTTCATGCTGAATATTCTATAAAAAAGTAAACATGGTGTAGACATGGTGTCAGGAAGATTTGGCTCCAAGCAAAACATGTATTTTCTTAGTGTCCTAGGTAACTCTCTAATAAGTTATAGATGGGCTGCCCATTGGTGTTACTGTAGGAAGTTTCTAGTGTGGGATTTCAACCCACTCATAAAGGTAAAGGTCCAGTTCATGTAATCCCTCCTCTCTCAAAAAATATTCTGTGAACAAATTTGTCTGCTAAGGAAGAGGAATTTATGGTAATAAGAATTTTGGAAACAATCTAAAATTAGAATTTTTATATTTTCTTCTGAGCTCTGAGCTTAACTAAGCAGAGGGAAAACTTAAAGTTGAGAAGATATCCTGTGAAGCAAATTAATTGGCTCTCTGCAGGTGAATGAGTAGTATTAGTTTTGAGGGTACAGTGGGTCGGAAACTGTACATTTCTATTTAGCTTCATCCTGAAGTCTGTGATTGTGACCATCTGGAATGATTTTCACATACTTCCCTATTTTTTAGGAAATTTCCTTGTGAATTCCACAATGCTATTACTGTGCTGCTAAGAATTCTACTTTGATTAACCAGACTGTGTCTGTGTAATCTCCTAGCCAATATGTTGTGACTTTAGCCACTGTAAACTTCTTGCAATTTTTTATATATACACACATACATACACACACACACATACACACATACATCTTCAGATTTATAAGTTTTTGGGAACACAATTCATAGAGGAATTGTAAGAAACTCTTTATTAATGCTCTTTGGTTTATAAGATCAGAGTTAGAAGGAACTTTAGAGGTGATTAAGAAAGACCCTTCAGTTTATAGGTAACAAAACTGGGAGCCAGAAAGTTAATTGACTTACCCAAGGTCTCAGAGGTTATAAGTAGTGGAGCAGAGATTCCAATTCAGTTTTCTTACAAATTAATATTGTACAATGTTAACACCATTCTACCCCCGTCCTGCTATTGAAAAATATTACATTTCACATACTCCCAGGAATTGAGAATGATAGTGTATTTCATAAATTAGTAACTATTCAAGGAAGTGGTCATGTGGACATCTGATATTATTGTGTTTGGGGTGGAGGAGAGAAGATTTACTGGAATATATGTGTGTGAGAGATGAAACATCCAAATGAATTATATTGGAGAGATTGAAATTGCACCTCCTTTTTGAAAAATATTATAAATACTGCATAGGCTGCTGTGCAAATAATATTGACCCTAAAATATCATTTTTTTCCTTTAGGAAGTTTGCAGATCAGGTACAAATTAGATAGCCATCAAGAACCAGATGTTTTTAACAGCAATTTCAAAAATATGGCTGATGGACAGCTTTACCATGTGAAGATTAACAGAGAAGAAGGTGTACTCTTTGTAGAGGTAAATCTAAGGAATATTGATACCCCAGGATACACAACCTAAAAGAAAATTTAACAATTTGTCATCTTTAAACAGTTGCTAATCAAGGTTTCTTCATAGCTTATAGAAATAGAATCATATTCAGTCTACTCTTCTGGGGAAATGAAAATCCAGTGGCACTATTGTTTGATGTTAAAATACCATTTTTTCCCTAAACTTTATTTTTTCTGGTGAAGAAATGTTTCTGTCTTCTTGCGCATGTAATTGATTAATAATTGCTATACCAGGAAAAATATGCTAGTTGCATTATGAAAGCAAAAATATGGGGCCATTCTGTTACAAAGAATCATTTTTAAAGCATTATGAAAAATGCAGAATTTTTAAGAAAACCAGTTTCTTCCTGATTGACTTCATGTCATCTGTGGGAAGAATACTAATATAACTTATGTGATAGAGATCTTGAAATGAAAAACACCCAGCGGGGAGAGAAGTGCTCATGATTTTATTACAAATAAAATCATATATTTAAGCCAAAGTTGGGCAATGAATTATCATAAGCACTGGCAGAAACATCTATTTCCTTGGTTTAGAATAATATTTAATTGTTTAATTTTGAAGTTTCCTTTTAACAGAAATAGGAGCATTTGTCTTTAAAAATAAGTCCTGCACATCTCATAATAATGTTTACCAAATAATAAAATGCACACAGTAAATTAAAAAAAAAACTTTGATAAATTCTGTCTAAAGCAGAGCAATGATTTCCCCCTGCCTCAATACACAATAGGTATTTTAAGCAATGTCTCAATCGAGATTAAAATTACGTGTGTTTGTTATGGAATTATTTAAGAAACACTTTTCTCTATCTTAGTGATTCACTCTTTAGAATTTCTTCTTTAGTTATTTTGGTAACATCAACAAGTATTTATTTTTGTATCCCCGTCCCCTTTGGCTTCTCTTCCTTCTATCAACAAACTGTCATCTGTTCTGTTATTGTTGTGTTTTGGAAAACAACTTTGTAGGTTAACCAGAATGCAAGAGAGCAATTCACCCTGTCCTCTGGTATAGAATTCAATGCAATCAAATCTCTTGTTCTCGGCAAGATTTTAGGTAAGTAGGAGAAAGTTTTTCTTCAAAAAACACAGATCAAAAGTGTCATATCACACACACACACACACACACACACACACACTCTAATCTTTCTGAAAGAAATTCTTTGTCTTCAATTTAATTATATAGTGAGTGACAATCAAGGTAGAAACTATACTTCTGTCAGAGTGCACATGTAATCATGGATAAGTACTTCCTGTAAAATGAGCAAGTGTATTCCATTAAAAATAATTTCACACTTATCTCTCTCATTTGACAATCAAATATAATGAAACGTGGTATTTTGCTTATCATCCCAAAAAGAAGAGTCATGATCAAAGAAGGTATAAAGACCAGGGATTATTTATTAATCAGTTTCCAAATCTAGAAACCATCATCTAAAACCACGGTTAGAGCATTTGAAAGGAAAAGAATAAGAGAAGCAGCTGTTTATTTTCTTTCTGCTAATGAATAAGCCCTGGGAAGTGGCAGAGGTCCTGCTTTTTCCTGCTGTAATATAGCTGATGGAAGTTTTGTGATTGCAGTCTGTTATCCTTATACTCACTCTATACTCATAGGCTTAATTTATTCCTGCCAAATTCTACTGATTACATCACTCAAAATATAATTATCATTTTAGAATCATAATGTGAATGTTTTTTCTTCTCATTTTCTAATCCTTATCACCAAGGACTAAATTGTTTTTCAGAAGTTTTCTTTATTTAAGAGGAAAGAAAATATAAACACCATTGACATTTACCCATAACAAAGAGAATGAGAGCATCATTTCCTGCATATTTCTTATTCCTGGGTTAGCAGTTATTAGTAACCTAGTTTGTTTTGGGCAATTTAAGTAAAAAGAATAGTGTTGACCTTTTCAGCTACTTAGAGTTTGATTCACTGGTCGTTATTTTCTTTTCATATATATATTTCCGAAAGCTGAGACTGCCTGAGTGAACATAGTACTGCTGGATAATCAAAACAGAAGACTGAACAGAATGACTAGAGTTATATGTTTATTAAATGTTTATAGACACTTTAGCAGGCATTAGAATTATGATTTCATGTTCTCCCTGTAAGGGAAATGTCAAATTGCATTCTCCGAGGCTACTACTCTTATAGAACAAATGATGATTTGCAAAATAATATTTAATGAGCTGAACTAAAATCATCACAATTGTACATATAGAATTAATGATTACTAACCTTATTATTTGGTTAAATGAAAATATATAACTGTTAACAAATATGACTAGAAATAGGGATTTTGTTTTATGATGCTATTTTGAAGATTAAACCAAATTTTGGTTTGATCTGACTCATTAAAATATACAACTTTACTTAGAAAAGCATAACTTTTATATTAAATTGCTATTACTCATTATTCGCCCGGGCCTTACTCTGTAAGCTAATAGGAAACAAAATTCTATTTTCAGTTTTACAGAATCTCATAGAATTTTAATAGTCATGCACATTATTTGAATTCAGTTTTCTGAGATATTTCTTGACATGGTGCTATCGTATAGTTGGTTGGTTGGTTGTTGTCCTTCATCTTCGAAGGGGATCAAAATGACATCACCATGATAAAGGAAATATCAGTGTGTCCAATTGTGGCTAATCAGATCAATACAGGCTCAGAGTGCTCTACTACAGGTTGGACACAGATAGTTGGGGTGGACGCCTCAAATTTGTGCATCATGCATTTATTTTGTGCTGTCTCAATTCTTCTTTGCTCAAAGAGCACAGCACCCTTTCTGATGTGGGCATGCCATGCTGAGCAGTCCTGTGCCAGTTTCTCCCATGTTGCACAGTCAAATCCAAAGTACTTGAGAGAGACCTTAAAAGTGTCCTTCTATGGCTTCTTCTGGCCACCATGTGATCGCCTGCCCCACACAAGTTCTCCATAAAATAGTCTTTTTGGCAAGCATACATTTTGCTTTTAAACAACGTGGTCAGTCCATTGGAGTTATGCTCTCTGAAGCATAGTTTGAATATGTGGCAGCTCAGCTTGAGCAAGAACTTCAGTGTTTGGTACCTTATCCTGCCAGGTGATCAGTTTCCTGGCATGGCGCTGGTAGACTGTCCATGTTTCACAAGCATATAACAGTGAGGTCAGCACAATGGCTCTGTAGAGTATAGTACTAGAAGCTAGGAAACTAGTACTCTCTTTCTTATTCTACCACTTACATGCCCTTCTACAAATTAACATTCTGGGTATCAGTAATCTTATCCAGAAATGGACATTGACAAAACTGAAAATCATTAGTCAGATAGATAAATGGTCAAAGGATATGAAGAGGTAGTTGTCAAGGGATGATATCTAACCTATTGCCAATGCCATATTAAAATGTTAATCATTAATTAGTACTAATTCTCTAACTAAAGAAATATAAATTAAAGCAACTCTGAGATTCCACCACATATTCCTTCAGACTGGCCAAAAAAACAATGACAAATATTGAAGCAGAAACTGAATGAAAACAGCCACATTTATGCTCTCTTTGTGTAGCTGTAGACTGGTCCATTCACCCTTTATGGAGAGCAATTAGGAATTATGCCCCCAAAGTTTCTAATTTATTCATACCCCTTTACCTAACTTTTTAACTTTTGGGCATATACCCCAAAGAAATTTTTAAAAAAGAGGAAAAGAACCTTTATTTACAAAAATAGTCAAGACAACTTGTTTTGTAGTAGCCCCAAACTAGAAACTAGGGTTGAAGGGAGAGTTCCTATCATGGAATGGCTTAACAAATTATGGCATATGAACACAATGGAATAATATTCTTTCATAAGAAATGGCAAAATGAAATAGACTGCTTCAGAAGAAACTTGGGAAGACCTTCATAAACGGATGCAGAGTAAAGTGAGCAGATGTAGAGGAACAATTTACACCATGACAACAATGTTAGGAAGAAAAACAACTTGGAAAGCCTATAAAATTCTGATTAATGGAATAGCAAAGTAAAAGTCTAGAAAACTGAAGATGAAATATACTACTTACATACCGTCAGAGAAATAAACTTGCAACACAAAGAGAGATATATTTTTCAGGCGTGACCAGGCTGGGAATTTGTTTTGCTAAAGCATGCATTTTTAAAAAGAAGATTTTCCTCTTTCTTTTTATCTTTTTTCCTTCCTGCCTTTTTTTATTTCCTCTCTTCTTTCCTTTTCCCCTCTTCTCTCCTCTCCTTTTTTCTTCTCTCCCTGCATTGTTTATCAATGGAAGGTACTCTGGAAAGGACAGAAATTTAAAAAAAAAAACACAAAAATAGAAAAGAAAACATTTAATTTCCTTATGCCAAATTATGATAGCTCAAGATATTCTGTGGTAGTCATTTTGATAGCCACAAAGATCAAGAATGAGCAGAAATCACAGAGGCTGTCTTGTCCAACCCCCCTCAATTTCCAGATAGGAAACTGAGACACAGGGTGTTAAAGTTATTTACCCAATTGACAAATAGATTATGACTGTCAGAGAGAATTTAAACTGGGACTCTGAATCTAAACCCAATATTCTTTCTGTTGTGTCATGTTACTCCCTAAATACTATTTATCTGCACTTATAACAGCAAATTAAAAAAAACAAACAAATAATAGAAAATTGCAGTTGAATAAGTTTGTATCGTCTCCTTATTTAATATTAATTTTCTCTTTGACATGTTTAAACATCTAACTTAAAATATTTCTTCTAGAAAATATTTAATCTAGTCACTAAAAAGTATGATTACTTTATATTATTATATTATATTATTGTAATATATTATATTACATTATTATATTATATTGTTATCATATTACTTATGATATACCAACAAAATAAAATACAGTGAAATATGAAAAAAACATATTTGTTAGAAAATGGGCTGACCCCACTATAGGTGACATGTGCAAAATAAGATATCTTTAAAAGGAAAAAGAGTGTATTATATTGAAAAATAATATTTTAAGATTTTATGTGAGGTAGCCTGGGAAAAATAGTGAGACCTACATTGTTTATCAATATAGTAATATGAGATATACTATGGAATAATGGACAGAAACCTGGCTTGAGAGTCAAAAGAATATCATTTCAATTTCTGTCTCTGGCATATTTTGGCTCTTTGACCTTGGTTAGATCTCCTAAGCTCTCCATGCCCCTCAGAAAACGCTCCAAGACAGTAAATTTCAGTGCTGATCCACTATAACAGAGGAAGTTTTCCTACCAACTCTTCTTGCACTTATGAAATAATAGCAAAGCTTTGTGCTAGGGTTTTTAAAAATACTGTGCTTGGAGTCAGGAAGGTATGAGTTCAAATTCAATCTTAGAAACTTTCTGCATCTATAACACTGGGAAAGTAATTTTAGATATGGTTTTTCCTCAGTATCTTCAACTGTAAATGGAAATTATAGTAGCAACTGTGTCCCTAGGTTCTTGAGTAACTTAAATGAGAAAATATTCATAAAGCTCTTAGTACCTACCTGGTTCTTAATAAATGCTTGTTTACTTCTGTAATTGGCCCAGACCAAAAAGACAAAGAGAAAAATTGTACATCTATTCTAACTATAAGGTTTAGAACAAGAAGGTAAAGATGAGTGTCTAAATGTATGAGTTAATGAGAGACCTGTAGCAATGGATCTGAGTGACAATTGGAGAGAGGGGCAAACGTGTGTGTGTGTGTGTGTGTGTGTGTGTGTGTGTGTGTGTGTGTGGCAAGTGGGGTTAATTTTCAAGGGTCTGAAGCCATATTTGTACTCAGGTCTTCCTGGCTCTAGGGCCAGTGCTCTCTCCATTGCATCCCCTAGCTGCCCTGGGGTAATTTTCCTTTACATTCAGAAACCCATTATCAAAGAACTGCAAAGTCTGCCCAAAACATCCTCTACTGAATCATGTCTGGATATATGACTCTGGAGGAGTAGCAAATGTGCATCCAAATTGTCTGGACCAATCTTCAAGGTAATTTTAGTTTTGTAGGCACAGCCTTTGAGTCAAGAAATGATTAATGACTTCTATGAAAAATTCATGTATTTGACTACATCTGACTACTATCCCAAAATAAGGTCAGAATTTTTAAGACTTCAGTATTTTGAGAACCTGTGATTTAAATGGTGTTAAATTACCCTCTATTGTATAACAGATGACTTTGGAATTGTCATTAAAAAAAAATCACCCCTAACCTATTTTCCTATGAGACACTGCAAATCTAGCTAGGCTTGTCCTTCCATGACAAGTATATAGCTGAATTCCAGATGTAGAATTGAAGTCTTTTTAATTCTGTACGAATGTTCAGAACCTGTGTACCATGTGGGTTTGAATCTTTTTGCAAGTCATGTCATCATTTCTCTGATGGCATGAACTTCTTCCACAATGAAGAATGAACATAACTGTGTGAGTCGACTCAGCCCCTCCTCTCCTATCTGTCTCCTCCTCCCCTTCCTTCTCTTCTCCAAAGGAAGGTAAATTTGCATGGCCAAAAGATACCCAGTTGACTTGGGTTTTACTGGCTAGTCTAACCTCCCCTCCCCTCCCCTCCCCTCCCCTCCCCTCCCCTTCCTTTTCCTTCCCTTTCCCTTTAGCCTACTGCACTGTGAAGTTCAGACACCATGGGGCCCCTGCCCTCTGCCTAAATGCTCTCTTCTGGACCTTCCTGGCTTCAGAGTGATTATCATTTTTAACTGTTGCTGATTTCCTTCCAGCCTGAGGTCTTTTCTTTGACTCATTAAAGAGGGCTTTTCCTGGCTACTTCTTAAACAGGCCTGTTAAATGAATGGGCATTATCTCATCCTAAGTGAGTTCCTGCATAGACCTTGGCCTAAAGGGACCACAATCTCCCAGTGCATCCTGAGTCATCTCTAATCATTCTAATGAATATCTAATCACTGGATTCAGATGACACTGGAGGAGAAGTGAGACTGGTGACCTGCATAGCCCTCCCTCACCCAAAGCAAAGTCAAGTGAAAGTCATGTCATCATTTCTCTGATGGCATGGTCATCTTTGGCAATGAAGGATGAACACAACAATTCCTAAATTCATGAAGATGAATGTTATTGAATCTCACTAAGACTCTCTTTATCTGTAAAATGGGGAAATGATACATTTCAAAGCTACTTCAACCTATATGATTTTGAAGATTAAAATGGAATTTATATAAAAATGTTTTACAAGCCTTCAAGATGATATAAATATCAAAAATTGTTATATGACATGCAACAGTCTGTGAACACAAGAAGTAATTAGAAGCAGTTAAGAAAAAAATTATTATGAACTACTTTATTTCAAGAATACTTCAAATATTACCTCCATGAAGCTGACTGATATTTACATTAGTTTTTCCTTCCACTGAAATTTTCTTGTCTTCTCATTTTATTCATAGTGAAAATGCCAAAACTGATTCAGTTCAGTTTAGTTCGCTTAATCTTTAGTTACTTAACAAGTATTCCACATTCAGAGGGTAGCGGTGTTGTTCAGTTGTGTCCAACTCTTCATGACCCTATTTTGTGGGTTTTCTTGGCAGAAATACTGGAGAGGTTTGCCATTTCTTTCTCTGTCTCATTTTAAAGATAAGCAAATTGAGGAAAAGAGGGTTAAGTGACTTGCTCAGGATCACAAAGCAGTAAGAGTAAGATTTAAACTCAGGAAGATGACTCTTCCTGACTGACTTCTCATTTATAGGACTAATGACTCAATGGAAATTCATAGCTCCAAGAGGGACTGGCCCTTCTATTTCATTAATAAAGGGAACTCTCTGATGAGGAAACTTCCACTAATAATGCAGTTGAGCATCTCCCTAGAGTCTTAAACACTTACTTAGAAAATTGAGGATTTTCCCAGGGTCAAACAATCAGTGTCTGTCAGAGACAGACATTGAACTTAGGTCTTCCTGATTCTGAGATTGACAAGATTTTGATCTCCTAGGTTATTCTTAGCACTCCTTGTTCCTTCAAATACCACTCCTCAGTAATCAGAGGAAGAAGTATGTTACTGGCTTCCAAAGGGAGGCTGAGAAAGAGAACTTCTGTTGAACTCAGATTTCTCATCTGGGAAATTAACAGGTTGAACTAGATAATCTCTAAAATCCCTCCCAGTTCTAAATTCTGATCAGTAACTTAGTAATTCTGAGGTTTTTCTGTTTTTTGTTGTTCTTTTGTTATTTTCCCCCCTTTCTGGCTTTAAAAGGACTGACTCCTCCTCTATCCTGCACTTCCACCGAAGATATCCACTTTAATATTTTCATGGAACCTAACCAGATTGACTCCCTGATATGTTTTATATGGGGATTTTCTGATAAGGAAGCTCCTTCCCTCAAGGATTAACTCTCATTAGCACTAGATAGTTTTGATAATAATGTTTTCTGGTATAATTGGAGACCTAATAGCACCAAGCCCCAATCCTTTTGATTTTTTCCATTGTCCCCTTGCAGTCTTGATCTTTCATTCTTCCGAATGACTCTCATAGTACTAGGCATCTAATTCACTTGTGCAACTTCAGAGAGGATGGTCATATCCTGATGAATAATGCCATGACTTCCAAGTGATGGGATAGAAAACTTTATTGCTTTATTTCTTACTTTCCAGTATAGATAGGCTGCTCTCTTAATTGTTTGTTGTTTTGGGTTTTTTTTTTTTGCTGTCCTTATATTGAGGAACAATTATATGCTATAATGAATACTTACTGAATGCTCTTTTTATCTATAAATAAAATTCAAGGAAAATTGTGAATACATGGTATCTTTAAGAATAAATGTGCTATTTTGTTTAAAAATGGCTTTTTTTGGAACCCCCTGTGGATGTGTTGATGTAGTACCATACCTCCTTGTATCTTATCATATTTATTGTGAGTTATATAAGAACTGCTATATATTACCAATTTAATGTTGGTTCTATATTTATCTACTGAAACAAATTGAAACTCATTTTCTAAGGCTAATCTGCTTGTTAATTGATTGAACTTGACCTATCCTGTGTACATGTATGTCCCTTAAGTCACTAAATATTAGTTTTAGTTTAGAAAGTATTGCTTATAAGCACATATCCCAAACATTTTGTGCACATAAACATTCTTTATTACTTTTGATGCATCTAAAACATGCAAAGAGAAATAAAATTTAAAACTTTATGAAAATGACACTCTACTAGTCTTTCAAGGGAGAAAGAACAATTGATGAATCTGTTCCCTTAGCAATGAAAATGAGTTACTTCTCTTCCCTACTTAATTCACACCCTAAATTTGAGTACCCCAGGTTGGTAATTTAGGGGAAACAAACTTTTTTTTCCTGAAACATTCTGAGATACACTATTCTCTTATTCTGAAAAACATCTCAAATTACATACAACAATTTTGATACTGAGAAACTATAATATATTAGTGAACACTGAGTTGCTTTTGCAGTGGTCAAAATGTTTACAATAAACAATATGCCACCACCACCCTTTTTGGTTATTCATAGAGATTTTTAAGAATTATTTTGTGCTAAATTAATCCATAGGAGTACTGATGCCTCCCTTTTGCCTCAGCAATATCAAACACAAACTAATAGAAATAACTAAACAAAGGAATATAGCATTATTTTCTGTACAATACAAGAATTCTATACAATTCTGAGATTGAGAAGATTTTGATCTCCTAGGTTTTTCTTAGCACTCCTTGTTCCTTCAAATACCACTCCTCAGTAATCAGAGGAAGAAGTATGTTACTGGCTTCCTAAGTGATACTGGGAAAAAAAAAAAAAACTTCTGTTGAACTCAGATTTCTCATCTGGGAAATTAACAGCTTGAACTAGATCATCTCTAAAATCCCTCCCAGTTGTAAATTCTGATCAGTAACTTAGTAATTCTGAGGTTTTTCTGTTTTTCTGTCCATCTATCTGTCCCTCCATCCTTCTGTCACTCCGTCCATCTGTCCATCTGTCTATCTGTGTAAATGTCTATATGTCTGTCTATCTTTTTATCTTTCTATACATCTATCTATCCATCCATCCATCTTTCTTTCTATCTATCTATGTATCTATGTATCTATCTATCTATACAAGAGGGGAAAAAGAGGACAATGCATTGATGTAAATAGCAATGATACTCCTATTTAAAAATACAGAAATCTTGTAAAAAATGACAAAGGGAAAGTAGAGTGCAAATTCTCACTGTAACAAACATTAAAAATATGTCTTCTAGTAAACAGCAACAGCAACTAATTTGGGAGGTTATATTAGTAGGGATACTAAAAGATGACACTTCCAATCATCACCTGTGTTTGGCTTCTATACATCAGTTAGTCACAATTAACATATACTGAAGATACCATGAGAAAGGAAGGGATATTTAAAAACTTCCTACCCAGACATTTTCATTTGTCTAACTTGATTTTTAATTTTTGCAGTTTGAATTTATTATTACCTGATCATAAGAAGAAACAAAACAGCTGGTTGCCATCATTGCAATACTTATCTTTCCTTTATATGAAGACAGTGAAGTCATTTCAAATTTCCCTACTAGAAGTTAAATATATTTCTTATTCTTTAATCTTCTTTTCTGTCCTTTTTTCATTTCAATTTAATTCAACTCAGTTCAATTCCAGAAGCATATATTAAGTCCCTCTGATATGCAAAGACACAGCACTAGGTGTTAAGAATTCAAAGACAAATTTTTTTTAAAAGACTTTTTACTTTAAATTTATTCATTTATTGAAGAAAAGTCTTCCTCTATGAAAAACCTTTATTTTAATCATTGTGGAATATTAACAAGAAGCAATGGTCACTTCAATTATATCCTAATTGAATTGATTAATCTTTTCTGAATACTTTCCAACATGGTAAAAATTAGAAATTATTTCGTTCCTGAATATATGCAGATACAATATTTTATGTAAATATATACATTTGAAAGCAATTAAGTTTTCATAGAATGAATTTTTACTTGTTGCATGTTATGAGGATTGGCCTGAACCAACTTGTCTAGCCTTGCACTGGAATTACGTATTCTGTTTCTCTTGATTAACAGAAAATAGTGATGTTGACCAGGAGACAATGAAAGCCAACTCTCAAGGGTTCATTGGATGTCTCTCTTCTGTGCAGTTTAACCATATTGCTCCTTTGAAGGCTGCTTTACATCATTCTAGTTCAGCCCCAGTCATTGTTAAAGGACATGTTGCTGAATCCAACTGTGGCTCTTTAACTGGAGCTGAGTCAACACTGAGTGAAACAACACATTCATTTGCAGGTACTCTCCTTATTTCTGTTTCCTGACTTGGCTTACCCATTAAGTGTGTAGCACTCTTCACATTATCATTATTTTACACCAGATGATAGCCTGGGGGTAGTTTTCTACGTGTTCTGTTTGGACTGTTTAGCTTTGTTTCTAGCCTTCTTCTTTTCCATATTTTTTGTTTCTTATTCATTTGAAAGTATTCCACTGAACAGTTATAAATATCTCTGCCACAGAGATTCATACTCTGTGATGTATTCAGATGTTCTGCTCTTCTTTCATTCATGTGTAAATTACTAAAGAACCCTACTTTCTACTTGTTTCTGTCACTGTCCTTTTTTCTGCTACAGATCATTCTGGACCAATAGATGAGGGAGAGCCCTTAGCTAATGCAATCAGAAGTGACTCTGCAATAATTGGAGGTAATAGGGACTATGGTAGTCGTTTCCTTAAAAACTTATATTTTAATAATTATTGCTATTTGATTATTGGTAAGAAACACATGCAAAGAACTGCAATTTTATTTTAAGTGCTTCAAGTACTTGGAAGGATCATCAACAGACTAGTTTCCCTATTTACCATTTTTCTAATATCTTTTTGACATCAGCTTCTCTAGAAATAGTTGGTCTAAGTAGCTGAATAATCCACTGAAGCATAAAATTTTAAGAATAGTTGTAAAGCCATCTAATGCAAGCATCACAATATGGAAATGGGCACCAGGTGCCTCTAGGCGTTCAGCATATGCTTAAAGAAAAAGTGTTCTGATGGCTTCCTGGACACAGGGCTTCTTTTACAAGTGGATTGTATTAAGAGTAATGGAATCTGTGATAAAATTGCTATTTAAAGCACACATTTTATACTGACTTAATGCTTAAGAAAATGGGAATTTGCATGTGTTTAGAGGCTTTCCCTAAGGAAAGCATCTCTTCCTTTGATTTCAAATTGAGAAAGCAATAAGATCCTTTTTAATTTTTTTTCTTCCTGGCAATAGGAATTATGGGCTCTCTGAGGCCTAATTATCATATCAAAAAGTGAGTCAAAACAGCACATGTTTACATTCTCTCTCGCTGGAGAGGCAGCGCGGCGTAGCAGACAGCACAACAAATTCTGTAGTCTGAAAATGTGCACTACGGTTCTTTGCTAGTGCCATTTGACCATAACACACTTAGAGCTTTTCTGCAGAGAAAAGAGAGATTTGTTCAAACACTGATGTCCTGTGCATTTTTCTTAGTTTTTCCCGTTTTATGAGTATAAAATAAGAGTCAAAAATGGATTAAGAATATATGACTGGCATCGCCTTATTTCTACAATGAAATACACTGTTATTGTTCTGAACCAATTGAAAGAAAGGCTAAATATTTAAAGGGACTAATTCATTTATTTTGTTTAAGAATCAAACCTTATCACTAGTGTATGAATGATTCTCAGTATGTCTTAATTAGGGATCTTCTTCTGTGTTTAAAGAGCACAGACAATGATTATACAGAAAAGTCAGTGACAAAGTATAAAGTTAAATCAGGCCAAAAAGTCTAATCAAGTGGAAAGATGGCTGGCACACACACACATACATATATGTACGTACATAACTATGTACATATATGTACGTACATATGTGTATACACACACATATATGTACATACATAACTATGTGCACATATATATGTACATATGTGTGTATACACACACACATATGTATGATTTGCTTGAGCAAGGACTCACTGACCTCTCTTGAGCCTTGGTAAAATGAAGAGGTTGGATTAGATGATCTTAAGTGTCCTTTCTAGCCCTAAATAAAGGAAATGATGAAAGACCATTCTATATCTCGCAGAGCAATGAGAAGATACAATTGAATCTTTGAAATAATTTATAAACTTAAATGTAGAAAGGAAAAATTAGAACCAACTTTCAAGTGTAAGAATGAGTAATACTTGAGAATTCCTGTTGGAATGCTCAAATAAATTTAGCTGTGAGTTTTCAGATAGACTGCAGATAGAGAACAATAATATAGGTTTTCTTTTTGTTGTTGTACCAGAATAGATTCTAATTAAATTAGAATTACCCTGCCCCACCAAGAAACATTTTGTGTATGTGAGTGGATGTTTACACACACACATACACATGTATACAAATATACATACACACTCATATATATATATACACACACACACACACACACACACACACACACACATATATGTATATACATATATACTTAGTCCAAGAAACTTATGGTATATGTATATATGTCTATTTTAAACTTTTTTTGAGGAGAAGGGTAATTTTAATTTAATTGATATGCATTATATACATATATATATATATATATATATATACAAAGGCAAATCTGTATCTGTTAAGATGTT
>CM053772.1:116300981-116324573 GCA_028658325.1 Potorous gilbertii | reverse complement strand
CTAAGAATCTTTGATAGTAACATTTACATATATAAATGTATGCATATGTATATACCATAAGTTTCTTTCATATCTGTGAAAGATCTTTCACTTGGGGTCCATCTTAACATCTCTTACAGATGCAGATTTGTTGGCCTATTGGATATGGCAGCAAGCATGCTATAGAACACTTTGAGCTAGAGTGGGGTGGGGGAACATTGATCACTTGAAAGACATATATTGTTAGCATAGAACATGAATCCTTCGAGTCTGTACTCTTATTTAGTAGATACGCTAATCTTTGACACATTTTTCATAGACTAGGTCCAGAATTAAATAGCATTTTTTTCTGAACTGTTCAAGTTAATTTTCATTCCAAATGACCACTGTTCTCTATCCATTCATTTGGAGATGTATCATTTACTATCAACCATGTAGTAATTTCTTCTGAAATTCCTTGAAATTTGCCATCATTGGGGAAGTTTTAAAATTTATAATTATCAATTTGAAATTTGTCACAAAGTGGAAACTGAGCTAAATAAGCGATTGTTTTCATTTCATTTCCAATATTTGGAGGATATAATATACTTGAGTCTATTGACGCCTTTCCATACTGACTCAGTGCAAAT
The DNA here is from genome assembly GCA_028658325.1 of Potorous gilbertii. Lineage (NCBI taxonomy): Eukaryota > Metazoa > Chordata > Mammalia > Diprotodontia > Potoroidae > Potorous > Potorous gilbertii. Next base: position 116,323,965 of record CM053772.1, on the reverse strand, counting down.
TCCAATTTTTGAATTATTTCTATGGAAGTGTTCCTCTTTAAAATCCCATAATTGCCTCTTAAATAGAAGGAACATCTTCTGGGTGAGGTATATAGCATATGAATAAAGAAGCCACATGGCACAATGGAATGAGTGCTGCCTTTCTTGACAAAGGACCTGGGTTTAAATCCTCCCTGTGATACCTACTACTTGTGTGACCTTAGGTAATACATTTAGACTTCCTGTGCCTCAGCTTCCTCATCTGTAAAATGTGTTGCACTAGAATGGTTTCTGAGATCCTTTCTGTCTTTGACCCCATATATGGCATGTTCTTGGTTCATCTCCTATTAACTATCACATCAATAAGTACTGAAATAATCAGTTGTGTTATGTAATAGGAAAATAAAAATGCTAGTTTTAAATTAAAAAACAAAAGCCAGAGAATTATAGCTGGAAGGGACTTTAGAAATGATCTAGTATAACCATTTCATTTCACAGAGAAGTAAACTGAGATCCCAAAAACTCATGATTCTGTGAATAATAAATATTAGAGTAGGATTTAAACCCATGTCTTCTGACTTCAAACCCTGAACCATTTTCTCTTCTTCATGGCTGATATGGTAAAATCCAGTCCCTTACCTTGAGTTAGAATTAAGTTGACTCTGAATGAATCAGAAAGGATGCTTTAGTTTCTAGGAAATTTGCCTTCAGGCTTATAAGCTTGATATCAGTTAACATTATTTAAATGTTCAGTAAGGTTTTCAATGAAGAGTGTTTTATGTCTCTAACTGTGTTTTGTTGTACAAAATTCTTGAGATTCTATAATTCTTAATGTAAGAAATGAGCTTAGTCCTAGGGCTTTTTTTTGTTTTGTTTTGTTTTGTTTTTTTTGGAGTAGGAAAGGCAAGGCAATTAGAATTAAGTGATTTGCCAAGGTCATATCCTAGGAAGTGTCAATTGTCTGAGGTAGGATTTGAACTCAGGTCCTCCTAACTCCAGGGCTGGTGTTCTATTCACTGTGCCACCTAACTGCCCCTTAGTTTCAGATTTTAATACCTTCTAGATTTCATTTAATGTCTCAAAAGATTTTTCCATCCACAATGGTTTTATTTAGCTAAAAAAATAATTTATTTAAAAAAATTATACCATGCAATAAAAAAAAAAATCCCACTCTTAATCAAGATCTGATTTAACTAGACATTGTTTTTATACTCATGGCCCACATTCTCTCTACAATTTTCTTTTAATGGGAAATAACCTCCAGGGGAGAAAGGCACCTGTGAGCGGAAGTCAAAGATGGTTGAATTAACCTGGCATTTTGTTGCTGTATGGTTATATCTACGACTAAGAAATACACTAAAGAAGAGTTTTTATACTTTTACATTCTTTAGTCCATTAGCATTAACTATTGTTGAAATCATTTATAAATAATTAACTTGAATTTCCTATCTCTGTAAAATATGTTCTTGCCAATTCTATTTCAGAGTTAGTAAGATTACAATAGATGTTTTTGCTAGATCTTTAGTAATCTTAACATGGGCTACCATCAAAATTCAAAATGAAATCAAAAGTTTGCATAAACAGAATAATTACTAGTACTTTAACACACACAAAGTACTTTCCTAACAATAAATCAGTGAGGGAGACTGGAATCTTTAATTGTACTTATTTATTTACCTCCCTAGAATAATGTTATTTTTCCCCCCAGAATATCCCACTTTCTTTCTACATTTACCAGAAAAAGAAATGGAGGGTCAGAGAGGTTAAGTGACTTGCCCATATTCACACAATAAATAAGTTTTGGGAGCAAATTCAAAGGCCTCTTAAATCTGAGTTGATCACTTTTCTCTCCACTATTTTACCTAATAACTACACTTAAACTATAAGCTTCGATGGGATATTCAAAGGACTTGACTGACTAAATCAAGGGTTATTAGTTTTTTGTGTCATGAACCCTTTTGAAAATCAGCTGATGCCTACAGACAGATCCTTTCTTAGAATATTGATTTTAAATGCATAAAATAAATGGAGCCCAATTACATTTCAAAAATGTTTTGGTTTTTTTTTCGTTGTTGTTGTTGTTGTTTATATTTTAAAGCCTCCAGAATTCAGGTTAAATATATTTGGTCTAAATGGACTGTATAGTACAATATTTATATTGCCGCCCAAACCATACTTATTACAATTCATACATTTCACCTTATTTCAGTCAATAAGTTCTAATCTTTGATATTTAAATTTGAGTTAATGTTATGTCAAAATAAGAATTTATAAACTAAAGATAAATCACTTTAAAAAGTGGTCATAACATCAAAATGAGACAATGTATATACTGAAAACATATTTTGTTAAAGAAGGTTATTCTTTTAGGTGATTTCCTTAAATAAGCTAGAATGCTTTTAAATCTAAATAATTATTAGCATTTAATAGAACTATGTACTACAAATGACAAATTCCTCTATCACTAGTACATTAGATTTAATCCTAAAGTTAATCTTACCTTATGTTAATGAGAAAAATTCTAAGTCCAACTTCGACTAATCAAAAATTTGATGAATATTGTTGGTTATCAATGATTAGTACTACTCCACAAAAATTTTCAGGATCCAGAAACATCAGTTCCTGCTTCCTATATGTATATGTGTGTGCGTATACATATATGTAATCCTATTTGTATGTAACTTTAATCTCACTAGAGACAGTGGATTGATTTCTAAGCTTGCCATATCATTCAGTATGTGCTATAAATGGTATAGTGATTAGTGCACAATCTTAACGTTTCCATTTCTCTCTTATTTGCTAAGAGAACAATTTCAAAAGATTTAAGGTATTGCCTAGTTAGACAGTCTCAGTATCTTCTTCTCTATGGATGATTTAAAAAATGTAGAAAAATATCTATAATCTTTTTCATATTAGGGTTTATCTTTTTTCAATACAACTACAGTACACATATTCACCAGTCTGTCATCATCAAGGTATTTCAAAGTAATTGTGTTACACCTCACACTCATTCTAATCTCATGAAAGTATTTATTTTATTATTAAACATTCCAAAATATGTATTTTTAAGCATTTAAGCATTCCAATATATAATGTCCCTACAGTGATGTGGACATGAGGGCTTATGAGGACATCTAAATACATTCAAATGGATTCTTACAAGTTTAGATTAAAGCCATAAAATAAGAATGTGACATAGAATTTGATGGGGCACAGAAGCAATGTAAAATTTATGATACTACTCGTGTTATGATGTTAGAAATATATGGAATTCCAAAACTTACAAAATAGATTATTGGCTTTCTTAGAAGCTTAGGAATTTTATCTCTTCCTGACCAGTGAAATATCAGGGTACTTTCTATTCAATCATCTCTTTTGGAAAAAGACTTATCATTTGGAGACTAACTCTGAGTATTGTTTTTCTCTTTCCCCCACCAGGTGTGATAGCAGTTGTGATATTTATCTTCCTTTGCCTCACTGCCATTGCAATACGGATTTATCAACAGAAAAGCTTGTACAAAAAAAATGAGACAAAGAGGGCAGAAAATGAAGACTGTGCAGAGACTGCCCTGAAAAGTGAGCTCACCATGCAAAATAGAGTTAATGAAAACCAGAAAGAATATTTCTTTTGAATTGAAGTTATGATTTAATTTAATACTACGATAGTTTGACTTTCTTGCTAAGCCAGGGGCTCTCAATGGACAAAAAAGAAAAAAAATAACCTCTTGCACTCAAAGTAAATGCAATGGATTTGCAGAATTCTTAAACTGCATATATTTCAGTCTCAGTGATTGCTCTAGGAGGCCTCTTTCAATGACATATATTCCTTAGATATCATAAATGCATTTTATGTAACAGTGAATTAGATATTGTAACCAATTTCATTGTTGGTAGTTTCTGACCGTTCTGATGTGCTCATCTACACACCTGAAGTTTAACATGTATAATGCATATGGATTTTAAATGGGAGAATTGTTATGAACCTGTTACCCTACTCCTCTTTTAAAATGAAATTCAGGAGTTTTGTTCAAGGACAAAATTCAAAGTTGAACTATGATGCTTTGCTATGATTGATTTTTTTTTTTGCTTATGCTCCCTTTAGTTACCATTTATTTATGAAAAATAGAATGGGAGAAGATAATTGACTAGCATGAGCACCTAGTTGTGAGTGATAGATAGCCAAGTAATGCAAAATAAATAACTGTTGATTTTCCCTGTAAGATGGTCAATATTATGCATTATTAGACTGGGAATGAGACTGTTTTAGAATACAGGTTTCTGTTTTTGTTTGTTGACTCATTTGTGTTAAAACCAATTTTGGAGATAAAGTAAGAGTAGTCAAAATGGGCAGAAATGGGTTTTCAATATATGATGATGTTTTTCTTTTCAGTAATTTGTTATCTTAGTTTAGGGATGGAAGCCTGTAATTACTACCTGATATTAAACATTTGTAGAATATATGATTTTTAACCTACATTGAATGCTTGATTCATATATTCCTTAGTTCTCTGCAAACTCATTCTTTGTCTCCACTTATAGTTAAAGGAGATATAATCACAAATATTTTCCCCAAATATACAGAATGGGTATGTTGATTGAATTTTGCTAAAGTTTATTATATTCCTTCCATCATCTTAATCTATAACTGAATTCTACAAGCAGGCTTGTCATATGTTGAAAAAAAGTTCTATCTTATTAATGTAAATTTCCACTTCCCTTTCTAAATGTTGATTTGTTTCTAGTCATACGTTTGTCTGTGTATTAGATAATCTCTTATTCTTTTGTTCACAATGTTTCATTACTTTGACATTTCTTGGAACAGAAAATATAATGATAAAGTTAATATTATTTCTAAAAAAAAAATTATTGTAGAGAAGAAAGCATATTGTTATACTATCACATTTACTATATTTGCTTATCTAGACCATGATGCAACTGCAAAGTTATACAATTCTTATTGAAGGATAAGATGAATTATTACTGAATAAATTTCATTGTGATGTGTAAAAAATATGAGAGCAAAATTTAAAATGTGGTGTTATGGGCATAATTCCATGATAATTAGGAAAAGGCAATTAGAAAGTTGCATGTTACTATCATTTGGATTTTAAAAGCCACTTAAGAAGAGGTGTATACTATTCAGCTCTCTTACCTTGTGCCTGTCAAGTAGAATCTTTAGTTTCTTCACACCAGGACTAGTTGGAAATGTATATTTACATGTATATTTACATGTATATTTACATCCCAATGACCTTTTAAAAAGAAACAAATTACAGTTCTGTTTTTAACCCTGATAGAATAAAAACAAAGCCTGTCTTTTTTATTGTTGTTTTTTTGTGAGGTGTTTTCTCTCATAGCATTGTTATTTACATTGAAGTTGCTTTGAAGTTATGTAAGATAACAATGGAGGATTCTAATTAATGCAGTGATTTTAAAATGGAAGAAAAAAAGTGAATTTTCATTATAAATAATAGATTTAGTTTTTCCCAAAGACTTGTGATGGTTAGGAAGGGATTCTACAAACTAAAGATGGTTTTGTCAAGGACATAACTGCCTATAGAAATTATTATATCACCACATCATTCACAGGGAGTAAATGTTCATTTTATCCTATAGGAGAATTAACTGGATTAGTATTTGAAATTTAAACAGGTTCATATTTGAAAAAGCATCATAGACCATTGTTGACTGCATTCCTAGAGGGACAACAAAATGGTGGCACCAAAGTGCATTGAAACATAACATACCATCCAGTTGTCCCCTCACTGGCCTTCTTTCCCAATTTGTAACCTTTCTCCTCTTGTCTGTTAATAATAAAAAAGCATTTTTGAAATAAAATGAGGTAATATTTTTAAAAGTTGTATAAATGTTTTAAATTGGGGAAATATATGCTAATTTTTTTCTAAAACAGTAAAAACTTTTAGATGTGCGCTTTCTGTACTGGTCAGTGTATTTCTTTATAAGCTTTGATATATTTTGGGCTGTTATGGTTGGTTATCTAATACTGAAGTTACCATGGTAAGTACTTTTTAATCAAATAAAAAATGCTACAAAACTACATTTTTACTGATGGCTATGTATGAAGAGAACATCTGAATTAAAATGTATATTTTACAGTTAGACTTTTTTTCCAGAAAACACTTTTTTCAGTCAACCATCAAGTACTGATTGATTCACAAATACACTCTGCTATGAATTTTGCTCTCGTTTACATTTTCATCTTCACATGGTTTTATCAGAGTACATTTCAAACATTTAGGACTGAATTGTAAAACATCTCATAAATTTTAAATGATAAAGCAGAAATACAAGAGTATCTATATTTCTGATACTATAATTTAGGAAAAAGGAAGGGGGAGAGAAGGGGAAAAGAGAGAAAGAAAGGACAAAAAAGAAAACAATGTGGGGTAAAAAGGAGAGAAGTAGAGAAAGAAAGTAAGAAAAAAAGGAAAAGATCAAGGAGGAAAGAAAGAATTGATGAAAGAAAAAAGAGAAGGAAGTTATAATTTTAAATTTTATTCTGAGAGGCCTATTTTTCCCTATGTTTAATAAACCCAAATTGATTACATAGGTTAAATGGCAAATATATGGTCCCATCAGATTCCAGTAAGAGTGAAAGAGTAATTTCTCTTTGTTTTTAGCAAAAGATATTTTTATGAAATCCTCAACATATTACTTGTAAAATTGTCCTTTCCACACAGACTCCAAAAAGATCATTGAAAACATGAAAAAAAATAAGTAAATTTTACTGCTAAGAATAAATCATTTTAAATCCCCCAACACTTATTTAATGAAAAACCAAAATGGATTTTTTTAAAAATTTATTTATTTAACTTTTAACATTCATTTTCACAAAATTTTGGGTTCCAAATTTTCTCCCCATTTCTCCCCTCCCCCACCCCAAAACGCTGAGCATTCTAATTGCCCCTATCAGCGATCTGCCCTCTCTTCTAACTTCCCTCCCTTCCCTTGTCCCCATCTTCTCTTTTGTCCTGTAAGGTCAGATAACTTTCTATCAAAATGGAATTTCTTTATAGAGACTGATGAAGAAACTGAGGCAGACATGGTTAAGTGACTTGCCCAGGGTCATACAACTAGGAAGAATCTGAAATCAGATTTGAACTCAGGAAGATGTCTTCCTGATTCCATGCCTGGCATTTTATCCTCTATGCCACTTAGCTGCCCCATATAATAGTATATCTAACATTATTTAATATTTTACACCCTGGTAGGTAGGTGCTATAATTATTACCCTTTTGTAAATGATAAGATTGAGTCAGACAGAGATTAAGTGACTTGCTCAAGGTGTCACATATCTAGTAAATGTCTTAGTTTGGATTTGAACTCAGCTCCTGATTCCAGATCTAACATTTTATTCCCTGAACTACCTAGAAGCTTCTAAATGTATGATCCTGTGAACCCAAGTCTCTTGACTCTCCCTCCAGTACTCCTTTCTGTTTCAGCATTTTGTCCCTGAAGTTTGTTTTCTTACACTTAAATTAATGCAAGATTTTCATTAAAATAGTTATTAAATACTCCAATTTGATAATCTTGCAGGTTCATATAGGCTAGCATAGAATATCCTTTAAATTCAACAGATTTACTTTATTGTGGGAAAATTGTGGGCAAAAAAGGAATGCAAGAATTTGAAATTTCATCATTATCTTTAATCAACATGCTTCAAAACTTCAACAGCTTTATGGTCTTCATTACTTGTTACTACAAAGAAAAACACAACAACAAGTAAGTAGATGATCATCCTTGTGGAAAGGAGTTTCTCTGAACTTAAGCAGGTCCTTAAACCATGGGCACAAAGTCCACTGCTGCACCCCTACTTGGAGCCTTTCCAACTGAGCAGTATCTACCAAAACTCATAGCATTTTGTGATTCTAAAATCAGCTTCACTCCATGATGAGGTATCAAAGAAAGACTCTAGTGAAGGCTGAAAAAATATCCAAATGGTTCTGGATGGTCCTGCCACTCTGCTTAACCTGTCCTAATCTTATTCCTGTACTCTCACATATTTGCCTTAAGGGACTCACTCAAATGCTGGCAATATTTATTTTCTATGGAATTCCATTCAGAAAAATGGACTACCCATTAACTTTCTATCACTTTGCCATGACCAACTACAAAGATACATTTCTATGAACAGTGATGATGATGATGATGACAGTGATGATGGCTAGCATTCACACAGCATTTTAAGCTTTGCAAAGCTCTTTTCAAATGTCACCTCATATGATTTATACATTGATTTAATAATATTATCTCATTTGAGCACAACTTTTATTCCAGTTATTTATCATGCGATAAAATCTTCTCATACTTCTCATATATCTTTTTACTGACTTATAGGAGATTCTCATTTTTAATTCTTCAAAAGAATTGTAGATCTATGACTAAAGACACCACTTCCAGATGAGCCAGACTAATCTTAGATTTTTTTTACAAAACTAAGTAATTTAGTTAAACTAAGTAATTTAAGATACTAAACTATTAATCAGGGGAATTTTATATATATATATATATATATATATATATATATATTTGTATATATAATACATATGATTATATAGAGTAATATGTTCATAACTATGTATGGCAAATTACAAATACACAGTATTTTATATTTCTATATGCCTGTATATGTGTGTATATGTATGTATTTGTGTGTATATAAAGTTGAATGCCACACTCAATAGGTCTCCATGGAATGTCCCAGGGATCTGTGCTTGACCCTGGGCTATTTGGCATTTCTATCAATTACTCAGATAAAGACATTTTTTACAGATCTATAAATGACATAAAGTAGGTAGATATAGTTAACATACAGGACAAGAATGAAGATTTTAAAAAAATCTTAATGGGTTAGAGAAGTGCTCTAAATCTGATAATATGACATTACATAGGAAGACATGTAATGCTTTATATTTCTATTAAAAAAAAACTCTCCAAAGACAGGATGAGTGAGACATGGTTAAACAGCCATTTGTATGACAATCTTCTCAGGATTTTCTTGGCCCACAAGCTAAATGTAAGCCAGAAGTTTGATTTGACAGTAAAGGAAGGACAGAAGAAGAGAGAGAGAGAGAGAGAGAGAGAGAGAGAGAGAGAGAGAGAGAGAGAGACAGAGAGAGACAGAGAGACAGAGAGACAGAGAGAGAGAGACAAAGAGACAGAGGGAGAGAACAGAAAAGGGTAAGAACAATGATGGAGAAATAGGTAGACCGATGGATAGACAGAAAAATACTGATAAATGACATCCATTTTGCAAAGCATACTCTTGGAATGAAGAGGTGATGTGTCTGTCATTGTAAGGTCCAATCTATGTCACTGAATTGAGTTCTAGATGCTATAGCCTAAGGACATTGATAATGTAGAGAGCATCCAAAGAAAAGTAACCAAGATGGTGAAGGTCTTTTAGTCCAAATCATGACAATCAGTTGAAATTGAGGCTGCTGAATTTCCTTACAACTCTATTGCATATGACCATGAAATTTTAATTTTAGTAGATATTTTATAACTCTTCAGGATTTGCAAAATTCTCCATATCTATCATCTGAGCTCCATATTGACCTATATTATATCAATATTTACATTTTATAGAAGAGGGAACAGGCTTGGGGAGATTAAGTTATTCTCCTATGGTCACCCACAGATTAGATTTAAAGTCAGTTTTCTCCTGATTCCAAATCCAGAACTTTGTCCATGTATAATACTGATTTTGTAGAATAAAAATATTAAGAATATTTCCTGAAAGTCAGAAAATCTGAATTTTGTCTCTGACACTAAATAGCTCTGTGAGTATCTGCACCTATCTACAGCAATCTCTTTACCAATAAAATGGGAGGGAAAATTGGGCTAGATAATGCCTAGCATTTAAGTATCCATTAATGGTTAATGTGAGTTATTTAAGTATATTAATTAATAAATGCTATTTCATTTGATCTTCCCTTCAATGCTATGGGATGGATATTATAGTTTTCCTCATTCTGCAGATGAAGAAAGTGAGACTTAGAAAGTTTAAGTAAACTGATTGATCTTGCATAGTTAGTAAATGTTAGGAGGTAGGATTCAAATTCTTGTCCTTCTGCCTCCAAGTTCAATATATTAATGCCAGTTCCAATGCTAATATTCTATAATTTTATATATATTTTTAAAAATTATTTTATTTTTATTTTATGCAATAAAATAAGTGTTTCCACAACAGCATAATAAAAAATGATTGCACATGAAACTGCAAATATATTATGTACAATTTAATATTTCTTTAAAACATACAATAAAGTTATCATATAAATTTCTTTTTTTTTCTTTTTCCCTCCCATGCTAGAGATGAGTACTGGTAGATACACACACATACATGCGAAGCCATTCTATACATCTATCAGGCTGTTTTATTAAATATTTTTGCTTGGTGTCGATGGTGTCTTCCTATGTATGTCCTTTGTAGTTAATTTTGGATATTTACTAATAGTCAAAATGATGAGTTGCTCAAAGTTATTTTTAAAACCTTTCAGATATTTTAAAAATACTTCTAGAAGAATTCCTTCCTAATGGTGAACATAAGATAGAATGATCACTAATTTCAAGTTATGACATGTGCTCCCCCTTCACTAGGTTTCTGAAAAACAGAACATCTTCCTATAGAGGTATTTTTTTTTTTACCAAGATGTTGTCATATTTTGACATGAACTATGACTTTACCCTTTTCTTACCCTATCTCCTCCAGTGAGATAATCTTGTGTCCCTTAGATATAAATAGATCTTTATGTCTCTATTTAGCCAATTAAAAGACAGTGTTGTCTAGAGAGTGTTGGATAGAAAGCTGGCTTGATTCAAATACTTCCTCTAACACATGCTACTTGCATGAATTTGGACAAGTCCCTCAAGCCTCTCCACGGCTTAAAAAGCCCTTTAGAACTCCATAGATGAATTGCCTTCCCCACAGGGAGAAGGTGTTTCTCAACCAGAAAACTTCTCATAATGATGGAAATCATAGGTCTGGATAGATACATAAACATTAAATTTTACAACTATTATTTTCAGCTTTCCCTTGCTTTTTCTCCCCTGGTCATTTGGGATATAACAGCCTGCTTTCACGTACGGCCAGAACAGCCCCTTCCATCTTTGGAGTTGTTATAGTTATAGATCTATCCTTCTGCACCACTAGCAAGACCTATATTAACTGCTTCTTCATCTGCTTTTCTAGCAGAACTGGAAAAAGAAATCAGAATGAAATTGTGAAACAGTGCAAGGAGTTCCTGACAATGGGCATGTGAGTGGGATAGGACACTAGAGTTCCACAGCAACTAGGCTGGAACTAAAACTCTAACTAGTGTGGGAGAAAACAACTAGCTTTAACAGTTGCCAGGAGTCATTTATCTTCAAGGAAATGCCATTTATGGTATGTAATCTGGGTTTCTGAAATTCTTGTGATGACTCCTGCTATCAGTCCTATGGACCTTCCTAAGCTCCTCACTCATTTTTTACATCCTAGCAAAAATCACAGGATTCGGGTTAAATTTGAAATTCTACTTTTTTTCTAGTGTTTTGGAGCAAAGACCATTACAGCAAGAGAAAGTGCTGGGTTTCCTTATTTATGTTCCCACTCTTGGGCTCTAATCAAACTACTTGGAATTAACCAGTGTTTGAGGAAATGAGGGTAAAGAATTTGAAATAAAGTCTAGAATTAGCAAACCAATTTGAAATAAAGACAATTTAAAATGTATATAAACAAGATGAGATTTGTTAAAATGCAATATATCACAACCAGAGAAGATTTTTATTCCCCTCATTTCATCTTATCTTCAGAGAAAATTAACCTGGAAAAAAAGTATCTTTACTCTTTCCCTTTCCTTTTAGGTTCTTTCATGGACTTTTGGCAAGTAAACTGATGTTATATGCCCCTATGTGTATTATATAGCCAATCATAACAGGTGTTGCTCATTTTTAGAGATGTTTCATTCACAAAGTCAGGTCAAAATCTTTAAAGTTAAATGAGAGGATTTTCTTTAAGTGGGGGTGATTTGGAAAGGAAAGGGAAAGAGATGGTAGTGAATTAAAGTAGTGGTATTCCTTAGTTATGTACTTATCTCACAAAATTGTTGTGAGAAGAGTAGCTAAGAAAAAAAGTAAATCAATTGGACAGAAACAAATGAAAAAGACTCAGAAGCAGTGGAACTCAATAACCATGTTCAATAAACTTGGGAGCGTATCAGTTGTAGAAGGGATGCCTGTTTGAAAAGGACTGCTAGGAAAACTTCCTTCCTCTACTCTTGCTTGCCAGAAAGGAAAGCTTCAAGAAGCTCCAGAGACCTAAAAGGGACAAGAAAAGGCCCTGTTCTTGAGGCCTGGATTCTGTATATACCCTTAGAGAGTACCTCAGGAATATGTTTTTACTTGCCCACTGAAAGGAATACCTATTACCTGGGACATACCACCATCTTCTGTCTCCTCCTTCTTTCCAGGCTCCTTTTCCATGAAATTGAGCATCATTAGGTAATCTCAGATTTAAAGAGAGCTAATAGACAAATCACTTAATCTTCATCATCAGAGCTCCTCTCTTTCAATGAGATAAGAATGACTCTAGACTCAGTTTTACAATGAATAGGATTGTCTGTCTGTCTGTGTTTCTCTGTCTCACCACTCTCTCTTTTTCATTCTCCTCATCACAGTAAAGTGGAACACTTAACTCCTGAAAACCAACACCCCTATCCCCAACATATACTAACCCCTCTATAATTCTATCATTCTCTATCACTCTATCATTCCCATGCATCTGAACATTATATTTCCTCCTCATTCCCACTTTCCACAATATCCCACTCCAGGTTTGTTTTATTTTTCTACTGTATTCTCTGAAATTTCAAATCATAATTAACAAAATTCCTTTTTTAGAAAAAAAAAACTAGATCTCTTTCTCTTGTGCTTTCTCCATTTTCCAACACTTGCTAGGACTTGACTCCTGTCAAAGACAGGAGTCATGCTCATTGGTCCTATTAAGGGGGTCGGGGTGAGGTAGGGATTGTTGTTGGTGGTGGTGGTGTTGTGGAAAAGACTATGATATTCCTTTCTCTCTATGTCCACTTCAAGACTCTCTCCCTCTGCTGCATCTACTTCCAGTCAGATTTATCAATCTAGATTCCAATGTATCTACTGGCCCCCTCTCTTCTTATTCAATAAATTAAGTTCCCTGGCCATAGTATCTCTCTGCATCCCAACTTCTCCCTTCATACTAAGAAATTCCAACATATATGTGTCTGCTCTCTCAAATGCCTTAACTTCCCAGTTCCTCAGTCCCAATTCCTTCCTTCCATGACTTCCACTTTTCTTCACTTCAAACTACCCCGGAAGTTGGTTCAACATACCTTTAATAAAGTGCTCTTTTTAATATGTTCAAAATTTCTGAAATTTCTTTACTTAATCATATTTCATTTCTCTTTATGATTCCTCCTCTTAAATTTTATACTTTGTTTTCACCATGATATCCAAACCATCTACAAATAAGTAGGTTTGCAGGCCATTACCCTTGCTCCAGCTATACTCTCCTCTTACCCTTCTCAGTATAGATCCCTTACTGAATCAGTTCAAGACTCCACTGCCCTCTGTTCTGCACCATCCCCTGCAAGACAAGCATATTGATCAACGCATATAGTGGTGGATCGGATGCCAGTAAGACCTTCATCCAAATGTGACTTCATTCTCTTGCTAGCAGTAAAACTGTAGACAAGTCAAGCTTTTGCTTCAGTTTCCTCATCTGTAAAATGACGTAGTAACATTGTTGTGAGTTTAAAATAAGATTACATTTGCAAAGGCCTTTAGAAAGTTCAAAGTGCTGCACAAATTCTAGCTATTATTACTTTTAATTTTCTTGCCCTCTCATCCTATTGCTTGCCTAACACAAACCTAGATTGCCCCATCCACCTCCTTGTTCCTGCTTGTGCTGCTAAGGAAACTGGAAGAATCCATATAGCATTGTTAACTGTGTCCATTGCAAATCCATGCTTTGTAATCTCAACTGAATCCCTACAGCAGCAAAGTAATCTCTTTATTCCTCCTATTTATTGTCTTTCTCACTCACAAAGACAGATTCCAAACTTTCTCATGGCTCTTTAATTGTACCACAGTATGCCTATGCACAGCTGAGAATCTCACTTTAAATTTTACCCAAGGAATTGAAGTCAATCACAGTGATTCCCCTTGCTTTTCACCTCTCTCCTTGCTTTCATTTCCTGTTATTTTATCCCTCAATATGGCCTCAGGTGAAGAGTTGTTAAAACTTCTACTTGTACCTTTGATCCTATCCCCTTCCAACTTTTTAAGTAGATTTTTTTCATTGTTGTTTTCTTTCTTACCTCATATCTCTCCTTATATGCTGGTTCCTTCTCTACTGCTTACAAACATACGCATGGCTCCTCTATCTTGAAAATATTCTCACTGGATTCTGCCTTCCTACTAGTTGTCATTCCATATCTCTCCTCTTCCTGATGACACTCCTTGAGAAATTTGTCTACAGTGGTTGGCTCCACTTTTTTCTCTCCCTCTCTTCTAAACTGTCAGCAATCTGGCTTCTGCCTTCATCATTCAGCCAAAGCTTCTCTTTTCAAAACTATTGATGATTTCCTAATTTCCAAATCCAGTGGTCTTTTCTCATTCTTCAATCTTTTTAATTTCTATGAAACATTTGATGCAATTTGTAGCCTAATTTTTAACAATCTTTTCTCTCTGGATTTTTTGTGATATTCCCCTCTCTGTTCGCCTTCCACATATCTGCCTACTCTTTTTAAGTCACTCTTGTTTATTCCTTTTTTATGGCATGCCCACTGTTCTGCATATGTTTAAACTCATTCATATTAATATTGTTTCCTTCATTAGTATATATGCTCATTGATGACACAGACTATGTTAACTTCAGTCTTAAAAGTTATTTGTCAACAAATAAACCATTATTAAATGATTGTTGATTGATTGAAAAACATGGAAGAGCGGTTGGCAGAAATTAGAGTTAAATAATGTTTTACATCATATGCTAAAATAAACCGAAAATGAATTCATGACTTAAGTATTAAAAACCAGACCTTTTAAAAAATGAGGCGACTCAGATAAATATTTTTCACATCTCTCGCTGGGGGAAAACATCCTACCTAAATAAAAGGTAGTATTGCTCATGAAAGAAAAATAGATCACTTAGGTTACATAAAATTGAAATGCTAGAATTTTTGCATTAAAAGAATCAATGATAAAAAGGGAAAGTGTTGATTGGGGGAAATCTTACTATTGAGTATTTCTACTAAAGATCTGATATACAAGATCTAAAGAGAACTGACAATTATATGAAATCAAAAATATTTTCTCAATGAACAAATTATCAAAGGATATAAAGATTTCTCATAATTATTGTAACCTATTAATAATTACAGAAAAATTGTACCAAATCACTAAGAGAAGTGGTGATAACCAAAACTATTATGAACTTTAACCTTTTACCTATCAAAATGGCAAAGGTGACAAAAGATGGGAGCAGTCAATGTTGCAGAGGCTGTGAAAAAATATGTAAATGAGAAAAATATTGGGGAACATCTGAATCGGCACCATTGCTCGCAAAATCACAAAAATGTCTATGTACTTTAACCCAGACATCCTAGGACCCTGAATGTATATATCCAAGATCAAAGACAGTTTTAAAAGATGCCAGATACAGTAAAAAATGCACAGCACATTTGTAAAAAGTAAATAACTTGAAACAAAGTAGTTACCCATTGATTGGGTCATGCCTAAACAAATTCTATTTTCAAAATGTAATAGAATATTACTGTACCATAAGAATGACAAACATGAATAATTCAACCTGAGATGAACTAATAGAGAATGAAGCTAACAGAACCAAGAAAATCATATACATATTGATAAAAGTGTAAATGAAAAGAAAAAATATAAAACTGAATGCAGGTCTTTTATAAAGACTAAAATTAGTCCTGGGGTGGAGTGTAAAAAGCTGAGAAAAAATTTCTTGACTGAGGTTGGGAGATTATTCATGTGTAATATATAACATATGTCAGATGGTTCAGTATATTGGGTTTGCTAAATTCTTTTTCATTCTTTCTTATAAAAGATAGCTAGAGGAGGGAGAAACCGTTGCAAAATGAAGGCGATATAAAACCAAAATGTATTACTGGTTCTAATCCTTCAAGCACTATATAAATGTGTTGTTTTTATATTATTTTATTTTCATGCTTTAATACAGAGGTAAGCAATCTATGCCCCATGGGTCAAATTCAGTCCACCACATATTTTAATATGGTCCATGAGCTAAGAATGTTTTTTACATTTTTAAATAGTAGTATTTCAATGTATAAAAAGCATTCTTATCTTGTGGGCCAGACAAAAACAGGCAGTGAAATCAATTTACCCTACATGCCATCGTATGATGACTTCTAGTGCAGTGGATAGAAGGCTGGACTTGGAGTCAAGAAAATCTGTGTGCAGATATGAATTCTGCTATTTACTGGCTATGTCACCATGATTAAGTCACTTAATGACTCCCAATCTTCTCATTCATGAAATAGTAAAAATAACTTTGGTACCTTCCTAACAGAGCTTTTAAGACTCAAGGAAATTATTACATATTATTTCTATAATCCTGTAAGATGACATTTTTCACTGATTTTTATTACAAATCTGAAGACATAATCATATAGAAAACATGCATAAATACATGTTGTGCTTTGTAAACTTTAAATATCATTTATTTTTATTATTGCTATTATTTAGCTTTTTTGTGGTTTATTCACTCTAGAAATATTCATTTGGTTCTCTGCCTCATTTCTTGATCTTTATCAGTGAATAAAACTATCTATCTAGAAGTCATAGATTCATAGACTTTGAGCTGTCAGCTCTTAGAGTATATCTTGTCCAATATTCTTTTTGTTTTTACAGATGAAGAAATTGGAACCTAGGGAGGTTAAATTATTTGCCCAAATTTGCAAAAGTAATATATGAGATTGTAGAAGAGGGGATTTGAACCCAAGTCCTGACTCCAAGTTTTGTGAACTTATAAAAACTGAAGCTATGAGAACTCTTCCTTTTTTAGAGTGACTGTTTTGTATAAATTAATTAAATCAGCAACTCACTTATCTAGAAAATCACTAAGAATTACACAAACAAATGTCAAAGAATAAAACAAAAAAAATTAGGCTAAGTGGTTCATGTTTGAAAAATCAAACTTGGCTGCCTAGAAAATACTTTTCTATACCAAACGTCCTAATTCAAGGCATGAGCTGCCCTTTAAACTAATTAATTGCTCTGTTTAGAATTGGTTATGTTTTACACTTCCTGGAAAAATGTACAATTTCATTATAAAAAACTCCCACAGTCATGAGCAATGAGCTATTATTAATGATCCACTTTTCATATATTTACTCTAGTAATAAGTTGTTTCCTCTTTTAACTCAGTCGAGAAATGACCTTTTCTAACAACTTAACAAAATAATACTAAAAGGAGAAAGATTGTATTTGAAATCATCACTCCAGGTGGAGACTCTCACATAGGTTTTTGTTTGTTTTTTGCCTTGAAAGAGTGATAATATTTACTAAGCAGTGCTTCTTGACATATAAAAGTCAGTAGTATATTGAGCTCAGGGTACAAAGTCGATAGATTATAAATGATGTGAAAGAAAATTAGCTCTCTATAACAAATCCTTGCATTTTTATCTGGCAAGAGAGAATAATAAAATAAATAAAGCACTTCCCTTTCTAAGCCAAATGGGCTGCAACTTAGACTACGATAAGATGTCAGATACAATATAACTGATGTGCTCTTGGACCATGACCAAATTTCCTTTGGCCCAGCTTCATATGATTCATCTTTACGATAGATTAGCTTTGATAGATAAAGATATAGTTATGAATATAGACTATATAAACACACATATTGTGCTCTTTGGAGTTTTGATTTTTACATTTGACTTTATCCTAATGTGTATCTTTTAATATGTAAGATAAAATTATTTGAAAATGAAAAATTGTAAAGCAAGTTTCTGTATATCAGATTACATTTTTCATCAATTTTAATCATAAATATGAAGATATAATTGTATAGAAAACATTTTCTCAATTTTGGTTTTTGCAGCAAAATGCATTCTTGAGACAATGCTTTAGAATTAAACATTTAAAGGAGAAACAAATTTCTGAATGCCACATAGAAAGTGACAAAATAAAATTGCTGAAATAGACATTACAGAGCCAGAAAATTGTCATGTTTTTCACGTAAGGAATCACTCTTGCATAGGGGCTAATTGTCCTGCTGAATCTGAAGCAGCACAAAAAAACTTCACTTAAAAACAACAACAAAGAACATGCTATTCAAGACATATAGAATAACTTACCACCCCATGGTGTAAGATTTCCTTATATAAACTGCAGCTTTGGCCAAGAAGAGCCATGTTTCCTCAGATACACTTCAATAACAATTTTAATCCATTTCTAATCATTTCTAATAATCCCAGTATCCAGAGCCCTGGGAACACAGGATAAAAATGTTTATCTCCTGAAAATTATTGTGAAATCTAATTTTGGGAAATATATGATGAACTTATCGTCTAATTTATAAATGTAAGACAAATCAAAAAGCATTTATTAGAAGTCTACACCATCCAGAATGATGCTAAGCTTTGCATTTACAAAGAAAGACAAAAATGGTCCCTGTTGTAAAGGAGCTCATAGTCTAATACAGAAGATGACAATTCCAATAACAATGTACAAAACCAGATATGTGCAGGAAAAAATGGAAGTAACCATCAGAAGAAAGGAACTAGTGTTAAGGGGGACCTGGAAATTCCAGTTATAGATACTGGAATTTGAAGGAAGTCGGAAAAGACATTAGCTGCATAGAGTTTGGAGATGGAATAGCATGTGCTAGGTAGGTCAAGGAGACCAACGTCAATGAATCACAGAATATGCAGAGGAATAAGGTTAAAAAATATTGGAAAGATAAGAAGGTATCATGTTATAAAGGGCATTAAAAGTCGAACGGGATCATATTAGATCCTGGGGCTTGAATGGGAGCCACTGGAGTTGATCAACAGGGGCAGGGTGACTTGGTCACTTAGATCTGTGCTTTAGGAAGGTTATTTTGACAGCTGAGTAGAGGATGGATAAGAGTAAGGAGAGAATCTTTCAATGCAGATTTCTCTGATTACTCATACTGGTATGGAGACAGTACTGATTTCTTAAAAATCATGTTGGCAGAATTTAAACTGTGAAAAATGAGTATATCTCTCTGGTATTAGGACCAAAATTTTTCACCTTTTCTAATTCTTCATTCAGAAATCAACTACTATGGGAAATCTTAGGCAGAGATTTAAACAGGCCAAGATCTAATTAAACAGTAAAAGAAATTCTAAATGTAGGTTAATGGGTTCATTCCTGCTCATTGTGTTTGCTCAGAAAGGTTTGAGGAAACACTGATTTGCCCTTTTTGTCATACAGGGGATATGGAAATTGATAAGTCTCCTTGACCAAGACTTGGGTGGTCCAAGTAATATGCCCCAAGACCCTCATTGTAATATAGCCCACCCTCTCATTGTAATATCTATTATCTCATTAATTGTTAACCAATCAGATTGACTCCCACCCTCAGCTACATCTACTCTTTGGAGGGCATATAAACTGTGCGCTCACCACCATGAGTAGTCTTTGGTCTAAAAGAATGGACAAATAACTATTCTTTTCTTAATAAAAATGCTAGCCTTATTATTAAAATGATTAAATTCCCCAGAAATTGTCTCTCCTATCTTTTTAAATGCCACAAAACTCTGGCACGTTCAACCAAGTTGAAAACTTTTTGCAAATAGAAAAAGACTGGGCTCTGAGGACCACCCTGGCTGAGAGTGGAGAAGGATTTGCGATCACATCTATGCATTGAGCTTGTCTACTAAGGCAGAATGATCAGTATGCAATTATGCCTCATTGGTGCATGGAGATGAGGAGTGGAATCTTGTCACTAAATTTGGTTTGCTGTTTACTGTTTGATTAATTTTGTTTTGTCTTTGTGTATTCTTTGGCCTTGTTGAAGTTCAGATAGATAGACAGACAGACAGACAAGTAGATAGATAGATGAACAGATAGATAGATGGAGGCTTATAAACCATGTTTTTGAGTGTTTACTGGTGCATAGAAAGTCACAAGTCTGCAGTAGTTTATAGGGGCCCACAAGTGAGGAGAGCCTCAGGAGCAATATAAATATAAAAGAAAACATCAAATTTATATTTAAAAGAAAAATCATGAATATATGTATATACACATATACATAAATATGTAGTTAATTTATCAGTTCCTGTGATAAAAAACCGAATACCACAGACAAGAAGATAAACTGTTTCATATGGCTAACAAAATTTAAGTTTAATTCACCTGTAGGGGAAAAAAAATCAGTCTATCTTTAAATGCTGTTGACAAGATTCTTCCATCATAGCTACAATTTAAGTCATTAAAGTTTAAAATTACATCAGTTTCAGAGTGAAGTAAGCAGAACCAGGAAAACAATATACACACTGACTGCAACAATGTAAACAGAAAGAATAAAAAAATGCTGAAATCTGTGTCATTGTAATCACCCCATTTGGCTGTGCAAAACAATGGGGGAAAAGCATCTGCCTTCTTTTACTGTGCAGGTGGAGTATCATAGATTTGAAATGTTGAATATACTGTTAGAAGTAGATGATGTGATTTTACTGATTTTCTTTTATTTGTTGAAAAGAAAGGGTAATTGGCTAAAGCAATGGAAAATGTATTTTTAGATAAATGTGATTTTAAAAGCAAAAGATACTAAACAAGAAAAATCCTTCATAAAGTATTATAGGGAGAATTTATAAAGATCATATATATATATATATATATATTATAATAGTCTTCCCCACCCCTCCTCACCCCCAACTTGCTAAGTATTAAAATGACATCAGATTAGAAACCATAAAAAAGAACAGGAATAACTATACTCTGGTTGCAAATCTGTTTATTGTCTTTTCAAGCTTTGAATCTTAGCACAGTTGCCTGCTTGAAGACCATTCAATCAGACTTCTTTATTCCTGGTTTCCTTGACATTGCTTTGGCCCTTTGACTGATTCTATCTCTTTTTTCAGATCCTGGTGCTTCCCTGCTGCAGTCTGGCTATGTCACTGTTTATTCAGACTTGTCTTTTACTTCTGACACTTTAAGACAATTTGACTAATTGTTTATCAATCACCTCTTCACTACAGATAAGCCCCAGTTCCTGACCTTCCCCAGAACAGACTGTAGTCACCATTTGTATACTCTGAGACAAGCTACAGAATGAGATAGGAGTGTTACCTCATCTTATAGCACAGTCTTCTTTGGCAAAAAGGACAAACAACAACAATGAGACACATATTTTGGAGAAGACTAACATAGGATGTTTTTGCTTGACTATGAACATTTGCTGCAATGTTTTGTTTTTGTTTATTTTCAATGAGAAAAGAAAGAAGTACAATGTAGGAAACATATATATTTTGTTAACTAAAAGATAAAATACCTTTTATTTCTAGAAGGAGCAAGGTTGGTCAGGATGTGCTGTCTGAAATACCCTCATAAACCCAGTAACTGAAGTATGTTATACTTCAACATGACATGATAGTAAGAACTTTTTTTCATTGAGTTTCATATGTGCCTTAGTTTTTTATTAGAGTCCCTTGTACAAACCATGAAGCCATAATTCTAACATGTTAAATTAGGAGGAATTTGCAATGGACTTTACAATATGCAAGTATAATACTGCTTGATAAACAACTAAAGCAGAGACACTCAGCTGGAGATTAATTTTAAAATGTTCTTATTTCTGTGGCTGTAGGACTTTCATGTAATGTCTTTATGCTACTTTTTTCTTTTCATGAGTTTGACTTTCCCTCATAGAATCTCTCATTTCCTTCCAAACAGTTCAATATGAAACATATACTCATCTCAACTACTAAAGCTCTCTCCTCTCAATTAGGTTATATTTACCTATCTTGCATTTATCTGGTATTTATATCTGGTATACTCATCTGTGTCTGTTGCTGTACTTTGAAATCAGGAATGTTTTCCCTTTTTGTCCTTATATCCTCAACACCTAGCACAGTTCCTGGCAAATAGCTGGTACTTAAAAAGTTCATGCTGCTCTATTGATTAATAGTTAATTTCTGTATGAACAATTTGACATCACTAATCTGTAAATGATTGCATTGGTAAACTAACAACTCACGGGTGCCATTTGATTTCCAGTACCCCATATTCAGGAAATATCATAAATGTTTATTACTTATTAACTAAATGATTCCCCATTTACCTAAAGGAGATAATGCAATGTCCAGGGTATAAGCCAGCAGGCAGTTTAATTACTAAATGAAACCAGGACAATTAGGAGAATATCTCTGTGTAGCCATGTATAATCCATATCTAATAATAACTAACAAACATAATTCTTTAAGTTATGTGAAGTGTTTTATATATATCACCACAATTGGGACTTCACTACAATAGGGTAAACATTCAATTTATCCCTAATTAATTTGTTTTCTGACTCTCTCTAATACCTATTCCAAACTCTCTCCTTTACCTTAATTCTTTCAACTACACCCACAAGCCCCATCCTCTCATTGAGGACCTCACCTCACACTGAAAAAAATGAGACCACTCCACAAGAGCTCACCATTCTTTCTTCTTCCTAATCTCTCATGCTTCAATCACCCCCCTACTATTTCTTCCTTCATTCTAATTTCAGATCCCTTCCTAACTTCTTCTGTATGTTTTCTCCAATATATACTCTCCAGAATATACTCTCACCTTTCCCACCTTCCTATCCCTCTCCAAGTAGGGAGATTATTTTCTACTTACTCTGCATGTATCTTATATGTACATAGTTATTTACAAGTTGGTTGTCTCATTAGGACATACAGTTCCTGAGTGCCAGGACTGATTCATTTTTTAGTCTTTTTTTAAAGAAAATATT
>CM053772.1:116283969-116300481 GCA_028658325.1 Potorous gilbertii | reverse complement strand
AGGTAAAAATTTAGAGAGAAGAGATTTCAAAGTTTAATTCAGCTTATCTCAATGTGGGTTCTTAGTACCCTGGGTGGTATCTGAGACACTTTCAGAGGTTCTGCAAGGTAAAAAGTATTTTCATAATAATCCTAAGATGTTTTTATATCTAATACAATTAAAGGTGATAGATATAAATCTTTAAAAAAAAAACTCTTGAAAGGGGTGGTTTCCATTAATTTTTAAAATTATAAAGTGGTCCTGAGAACAAAAAATTTAAAAATACTACTTTAACACATAAACCAGCTAAATATATAGTTCCTTTTCTCTTTAATAGCATTTAAACTTTTAATATTTATTTTAAATAATTCATTTTCATTACAACAAAACAATACAAAAATACTAACAAAAATATACTTCTACATCATTTTCTTACATCTTCAAATAAGAAAGCAAGTCAAGACCCATGAGATATGGGGGAAAGAAACCTTCCATTTTGAGTAGCTAGAATAATAGAAATAATAACAGAAATAGTAAAGTTCATTCATGAAAGATCATGGGTTTTTACTAGTACAAAAGCCCCTCAGGCTTTTAATAAGACCTTCTTTGCCTTTGTTTTCTGATATAGTTCTGATTCTGTGACAGTCTGATTCAACAAACAGTAGAAGCAGTATTTAAGGTAGGAAGGATGTTAGAAAGAGTGAGGCATATTGAAAACAA
Organism: Potorous gilbertii; assembly: GCA_028658325.1. Classification (NCBI taxonomy): domain Eukaryota; kingdom Metazoa; phylum Chordata; class Mammalia; order Diprotodontia; family Potoroidae; genus Potorous; species Potorous gilbertii. The sequence continues at coordinate 116,299,782 of CM053772.1, read as the reverse complement.
AAAGGGAGAATTGACAAATGGATAATGATGTAGGAGACAAACTATTAAAAGACAAAAGAACTTATAAAATATAGACGGGTTAGCTAAGTGTCCCACCAGTCATTTACACAACCCCTGAATTCATCATCATTTACAGCACAGCATAATAGCTGATATTCTTCATGATGAGATTGTTGTAAAAATGATGAGAATGAACATGTTACAGTATTTTAAAATTTGCAAAGTATATTAGGAACATTATTAAATTTTACACTCACAACAACTTTTGGATATGGATACTAATATCATCCTCATTTTATAGATAAGGAAACTGAGATATATTGATATGGAGTAACTTGTTCAGATTTGAACTTGTCTTCCCTACTCCAGGTACATGACTGCATTTACCATGTCACCAAGCCATCACAAGTTAATGTTCAACAAATGTTTTTTGTGTGTGTGTGTGCTTAATCTCTTCACATACTTTCCATCACCTTGTGGTTATAGAAACCTGGATCTTTCTAGAAGATTCTCTATAATGGGTTACTTTCTTACATTCTATTTGATCTTTTTCCTCTCAATTTTCCTGGTTCAAGAGAAAGGCGTACTCATAGATTGTTCCCACTGACAATTTCAAATATTTGGCTACCATAATTCAGTAAGCTCTCTTGATATTCATTCAATTCAGCTCTATCATCTGGACCAGACATTTGTCAACATCATCTAAAGGCTTCCATTTTATTCTCTAACCTTTCCTCAAGCATTCAGTAGCTTGCAGTCTTTTCAGTCCAAACACCGCATTCCTACTTAGGGACACCAATAGATATTAATATCCCTTCAAATACCCTGACTTCCCAGTTCATCAGCTTGCACAACTCTGGTAACCTACAGGTTGATTCCATTTCAACCACTCATTAGGATGGTCATACTTTAGATCTGAAAGTAAAGGATATATGTTTATTTTGCTCTCAGGAACAGTTGTTTTACATTGGCACTAAGGGAGGGTGACTGAAATAGCCAGTTCCTTAGAATTCAATATCTGTGTAAGCTACCAGTTGGTCTACCAAGATTGAGATGTTTCACAACATTTCTACTTGATAAACATGAATGTGACCTTGAACTTCTAGTTATAGATTCACTTTTCAGTTCTTGTGCACAGTCCTCCATGAAGTCATTTTTTTTTACCATTTTAGTACCCCATACTATGTTTCTATCTAGTCTAAAGATACTAATGAATCACCATAAAATTTATCATTTGTTGTGGCTTGTGTTCTTACTGTCCCAAGGACTTTAATTTGTTTTTTCAAATTTCACGTAACATGGACCAGGGTTTCTTCATTTCTATATTTATTAAAGTACATATTCTATGAAAAATTTAAATGAAAGGTAATAGAATGAAACCTTCTCTTGTGTAAGCAAACAAAAATTTCTGCTAAAAGGCTCTTTTCCATTACTCTCTTTTATTTTTCCAAATAGAACTTTTAAATTTCTACTTATTTTTTCATATTGAATATCTTACTGATCTTACCAAAGTGAAAGTACCCCCAGGGAATTTTGACAAGCATGCTTGATCTTGTAAACACAACGCAAAGGGAGGGATTATTCTCTCGCCACTGTCCTATTCCCCCTGTCTCACTATAGGAGCAAAAATGACCACAACTCTCCCGCATACATACAGCATTTACTGATTCAAAGTGAAACCTTCATTGTAATTCTTCATTCTAATGGTTCAGGAGGTCTGATGTTCAGGCTCTAAGTGTAGTTGTTACCTTGCTATCTTCTTCAAAGGGTTGCTGTCACATGCTCCCCTTCCAAGGAGTGTCCAACTCTGTGTGTACTTATAAGCTATTTCTGCCTTCTTGCTGGTTGCTGAAGTTGTTGAAATTCCTTGATAATGTCAGTGGACCATGAAGACAATTTTCCCACTCAAAAAGCAGACTACAACCCAAAAGCACACTCACTGAAAATTGGCACTAGCCCTATCACAAAAAGAGGAAGAGACAGCATGCACTGATCAAGAGGATGAATATTTCTTTGAAAAGAATGCTGGGTTTGGAATCAACTTTTCTTGGAAGTGGAAGATTTTAAAAATATTTCCTAGGATAAATTGATGAAAAAAAAGATAAAACAATAAAACACAGTTTATAGAGTAATTAATAACTTGAGTAAATTCAATAAATTCATGAAAAGGAAATAGGAACAAGCATAGTGAAAGAGACAATCTGTGGGAATAGACTACCAACCAAGTTACATAGCAAAACATAAAAGAGAACAAACTGCTACCTAAAAAGTTCATATAAATCAACATAAAAGACATAAATAGAGGAAAACACAAACCTGATGTTCCTAATGTTTAAGTGTAAATGAATTAAAAAGTCAAAGTAAATAAGTTTAATAATGGATGAGAAATAATAATTTTCATCAGGAAAGAAATATTCAAGAATTCATTATGTTCAAAATAAAAGAGTAAGACTGGCACAAAATTTAGTCTCCTTTTGGTGATTCCAAAAATGTAGGAATTATCATCATTATATCTGGCACATTAAATATAAGAATTCATAATATCAGAGGGGATATGTAGGACAACTGCATTATACTTAAAGACAAAATAGAAAATGAAGATAATGTCAACACTAAACAGAAAAACTAACTTGGGCAGCATTTAAATTAATAAATGAAAAGAAAACTGAGTTTTAAAAAGATAGATATTAACAAAATAACAGGAGACTTCAGTGTTATGCTCTCAGAACTAGACAAATACATAAAAAAAGAAATGCAGAACTGAAAAGGAACATTAAATACATGTTCGTGTTTGTATTTGTCAGTCTTGCATAGTGTTTCACAAAAGTAGATTATGTGCTAAAGTGCTTTCTGTATAGCAAAACAGAAATGCTACCACAATATGTACGTTGGGGAATTTGCTGTATATACATATACATATATATATGTATGTTGGGGAATTTGCTGTTACTTTCTGTTTATATATATATATATATATAAGCTACAAAAAAGGAAATAAATAAAATTTATCAGAATCTGCTATAATCACTATATATTCAAGTAGTTTGAATTTAAAATAAATGCTTGAGTAGATACAGAATTAGAAATTATCCAAGTTAACAGAACATGAAATAAAAACCTTAGAAAACAAGTTGTATAAGCCATAAATGAATGTTATCCTTGTTGCCCATTAAAAATTGCAAAAGTAAAAACAAAAAAATACTCAACTAGATTAGATGGATTTATTCACAAATAATTTTTTGATCAATATCTGCATTAACAGGAGCAATTCACCAAATTGAGAAATAAAAAATAATCAACTCCTTTCTTCTGAGATATTTATAGATCTAATAAAACCTTATACAGTGAGAGATAGTAGGAAACATAAATAATTATGTAGGGGAGCAGGTAGAGGAATGTCAAATAAAATCCTAGCAAAAGACTACAGTAATATATATCCCCATGAGGAAAAACAAAAAAAAAATATATTAAAAAGCAAGGTTAGAGTGGGGATGGGAACACTATAGCCACTTTATATTTTTACCATGTTCATAAGTATGCTCAATATTAGGAAAATACTTAACACAATCCTAAGACAAAACAACAACATATAATAGATTCAGAAAAAAAGCACCTTTGAAAATTCCAGTAGTCATTTTTGCTTTTAAGAATAGATATAGAGAAAAAAATAAGATATCTTTAAATTAATTCATACAAAATCAAAAGTAAGCATTATTTGCAAAGATAATACAGTAGAAACAGCTAGACTGTGCAGTGAATAGAACACTGTTCCTGGAGTCAGCAAGTTCTAAATTCAAATGTGGCTTCAGAAATTAACTGAGCAACATGGACAATTCATGATTTGCTTTAGTTTCCTCATTTGAAAAACAAAAGATAATAATAGTAGCACCTACATCACAAGGCTGTTGTGAGATTCAAATGAGATAATATTTGTAAAGAGCTTAGCACAGTGCCAGGCATATAGCAGGCACTTCAATACTGGCTCATTTCCCCTTTCCTAGATACTTCCTCACTAAATACAAGAGTAAGACAAAAATGTCCAATTCCCCCACTATTCGCTATAGTTCTAGAGTGATAACAAGAGAAAAAAAATTAAAGATGTAAAGATAGGCAAAGAGGAAACTACAAATTTTCCCTATTGATGACAATATGATCATTAACTTAGAAAAACTTAGGTAATTACAAAGAAGCTAATTGTGACAAACGACTTGGCCAAGTGTTAAGCTTCAGATGAACCCCCAAATAGCAACAGCATTTCTACATAATAATATCTAGTAGAAAGAGAAACCCCATTAAAAGATACCCATAAAATGTATAAAATATTTGAGATTCAATCTATCATACTAAATTCAAAACTTGTATTTATTCAATTAATATATGCTCTGTAAAATGTAAAATAAACATCAGTTTAAATGACTTGCAATAATATTCTGTGCTCATGGCAGGATCATGTCAATATAATGAGAAAAAATTACAATAATCTCAATGGAAATTTATAGTCATACTACTATAGCACATTGCAAAAGGACTACTTTGGAGAACAAAAAAAATCACTTTTAGGGGATAAAGGAATAATTATTTATATAGCATCAACACTACACTCATAGCTTTTTATAAATATTAGCTCATTTCACCCTCACAGTAATCCTCACATAGGTGTCATCATTAACCTAATTTTATTATGCCTATATAGTTACCTATAGATACATATATGTATGTGTGTATGCTTGTAATCACAAAAAAGATATCCAAATACGTATTATCTATCCATCTACTTTCTTATTTGGAACTGTAAATAAATCACCTCTACGTGAAGAGGTAGAAAGTATTTTCCATCATCACTCTTTGGAATCCTGGATGATAATTACTGTATTGATTAAAGTTCTTCCAGTTTTCAAAGTTGTTAAGCTTTATAAAGGTGTTGTTATTGTTTATTTTTCTGGTTCTATTAATTTCTTTTTTCATCAGTTTATAAAAGTTTATATAATTATTACTTTTATGATATCAACATTAAAGAATAAATTGCTCTTCTGGTTGTACTTACTTCACTCTACATTAGTTTCCTTAAGTCCTTCTATGTCTCTGAATCATCTACCTCTTGGGGGCAGAGCCAAGATATCAGAGTAGAAAGACACATATACTGGAGCACTTCTCCCACAGCCCACGAAATACCTGTAAAAAATGACTCTCAACAAATTCTAGAGCAGGAGAAGCCACAGAACAACACAGTGAAAGAGGTTTCTAGCCAAAGGTAACCTGGAAGGATGACAGGAAAAGTCTATCTCATGGGTCAATGAGAGAAGAGCTCACCCCTGACCACACAGAACTGGGAGAATAGGATCTGGATAGATCTCCTGGGCAGAGTTCCCAGCAGGGAAGGTCCCAGATAACTCAACCCACAGGCAATAAAGAAAGCTCCAAAGGTCAGTGTGAGAGAACAGAGTGAGAGGGGCTCCTGACTTCGGCAACAGCACCAGCAGACTGCAGGAAGCTATGGTGGCCAGGAAGCAACCTGGGTCCATTTCCCAGGCAGTTCAGCTTAAAGACTCTCAGGGAATTGAGCAGCTGATCTGAACCTCGGCCCTCAGTGACAGCCCCAACCCCACTCAACTTGCTATTTTATGATTCTATGGGACTGTTAACTGACTGTTCTTCTGAGTCTAACTCCAGGTATGGATAGCAACAAAGGCAGTCTGAGCCACCAATCCATGATGCCAGTAAGACTGTGAGATGCTGGTATGAACTGCAAAAGGTGATCTCATGGGAAGGGTAGGAGAGAAGTTGTTCAGCCTGGGCTGAGGTAGGATTCTTCTGACTCAATTTCCCCACTGACACCTGGCAGGTTTAAACCTGACTGAATGCATGTTGACAATCTAGTCCTGCCTGGAACTGACATGAAGTAGGGGAGATATTATTTCCCTGCAATGTCCCTACATTTGGTGGCAATTTCCTATAGTCAAAAGTCAGGTAAGTTTAATAACAGATACATTAAATTATAGATTTTTGGTAGAGGAACTTCTGAGGTTAAGTCTGAAATTAAGCTACTAGGCTTAGGACTTTAGACCAACAACAATAAGTTAGGGTCCTTTAATTCTTAGTAGTAGTGTGAAGACAAATAGGTCAAGGGCTTGTGAAATTAGCATATATAGTTATTATTTGTATCTCAGTTGGTTAATGTTAAAAAAATAACTTGTTTCTGGTCAATACTGTAAAGGCTTTCAAAGAAGTATCCCCTGACCAAAAGTTGGAATTGTTTTAAGTGAGATGAACTCTGTTAAAAGTGAAACATAAAAATTTTTTTAAAAGCATCTTCACTTTTTTTTACAGTTTATTAGTATTCTACCACATTCAATTATCACAATTTATTGAGTCATTTCCCAATTGATGGGCATTCCTTTAGTTACCAGGTTTTGGTGTTTGGTTTGATTTGATTGACCCCTCCCCCCCAAAAAAATCTTCTAAATATTTATGTGCATATAAGACTGTTTCCTATTTATTTGAACTTTGGGTAATAGCTTGATCAAAGGTCCTGTTTACAAACTTTTTGAATGTAATTCTAAATTGCTTCCCAGAATGGTTATACCCACCCATAGGTTCACTAATAGTGCATAAATGTGTATATTTTCCCATAGCCTTTACAACATTTATCGTTTTTTCATTTTTTGGTCATTTTTTTGTCATTTTTGCAAGTATGAGGCAGAATCTCAAAATTGCCTTAATTTGCATTTCTCAAATTAGTAGTGATTTGGAAAATATTTTCCAATGGCTATAGACAGCCTGAATTTCTTCCCAGAGAACTGCCTGTTCATATTCTTAGACACTGCATCAATTGGGAACTGGCTATTATTTTTTTCGAATTTTTTTTTTTGGTTTCTTATATATTTTAGCGAGGAGCATTTATCAGAGAAACTTGATGCAAAGATTTTTTCACCAGTGAATTGTTTTCTTTATAATCTTAGCTTTACTGAATTTGTTCATATAAAACCTTTCATTTATTTGACAGAAACAAAATTATTCATTTATCTCCCATAATCCTCCCTATTTCTTGTTTGGTGACGAACTTTTCTTCTATCCATAATCCTGATAGGCAATTTTTTCCATATTTTTCTAATTTGTTTATGATATAATTTTTACATTTAGGTCATTTATCCTGGTTTAAAGTCAAAGAATAAGAACAAAGATTACTTCCTTACTCTACCCCCACATGTTTGCTTTTTTTTGAGGTCCTTTTAAAAGTATCCATGTTTTTGCCCTTTTTCACAAATAAAAATTACCTAATCCAAAAAGGATGGGCCCTTAAATTTAAAATGTTGATATTCTTATGGAAATATCAGGAGACAATCCAAAAAGGGATTAATATACTACCCATCACAGTGAACCCTTAACCCCAAAGAAATAAACTTTCCTTCCTGGAGTCTTGATGTATGCTTATTCTACTTTCCATACGGAATTCTGGTTCACTTTAAGTTATTGATTCTCTGCTTATAATTCCTCTTGCTTATGAACTTGAGTTAGCTTGTGAACATGATCACAGGAGCCACCAAAATGTTTGTGATCCTTAATATGAATCACTAGCGATAGCATCTTTACCTCTAACTGAAACAGGACATGTCTTCTACCTATCACACATTTCTACAGACCCAGCTTGATCTTACAAGCTATAAAACCAAAATTAACAATTACAGAGTTTTGTTCAAATGAAGCAATGGAGATACACCAAGATGGTAGTAAAGGAAGGGAAAAGTATCACAAATACCTCCCACAGATACTCCAAAAATGATCCAAAAGGAGTGCTGGACTGAGTAGTGAATAGGAAATAGAAAAAGAAAACTACTGAGATATCTTTTCAGTCCTAAATCATACATTTGATCTACAGACAATTAACTAGGGCAGGAACTTTATAACAAGGGTGGGCTAGCATAATAAATTTACTGTGCAAACCTCTGAATTAAGGAACCATTATGGAACATTCAGAGCTGATTGATTCAGTCCTGGGCCCAAGTTAACAACAATATATCACCTCTTAGGGGTCCTACAGCTCCAAATCAGTCTGGTTCAGAGAAGATCCTGGACTCAGTCATTAGTCCAGGTCAACAGCTAAAGGTAGAAACACAAAATCAGTGCTAAGAGTAGCAAACTAAGTCTGCAGTCCAAAGAATTCCAGACCTAATCATGAACTCAGCCCCCTGGCCTAGGTGAGCAACTTTGGACTTTGGAGTATAGACACAAAATTGACTCTCCATCCTGAGTCCCCGAGCACAAATTCACCTAGAACAAATGCTACAACTAGTTCCCCCACCAAAAGAAAATAATAGCAGTTGTATAAAGAGTTTCCAGAGGAAGCAGGATCCCAAATTCAGTCCTGAAAGAGCTCCATGTTAACCCAACAGCACCAGATTGTGTAAAGTATAACATTGGAAGAATGATCAAACAAAGTGAAAGAGATTCTTCTCAAAAAAAGAACACAATTATCTCTTCCATGTTGTAGAGGTTACAGGTAGGGTGCCCTGCAATCTGGATAATCTGTGCAAAACTTTTTAACCCTTTCTTTTTACTAGAGGAGAAGCTTTAATTATTATGGTATTAAAAGATAAAATATACTGATGTTATATAAAACTATACATATATCATGTGTGTTTCTGCGCTTTTAAACTGTTTTTTTGAGTCACCTGGTGTCCTTGGTGTATTGTCTATAGCTTCTGCAAAAATCACAAAAAAATTCTCATTTAATTCCTTATGTGAACAACTGACATATCAAAACTGGAGTGGGGAAATTTGTGATATGGAAGGGATAACTGTAACTCCAAAACACCTACAAGTTTAGTCTCAAAGAAAAAACTAAACAAACAAAAAATTCCTGAAAACTGCTTTCCCACAAGATCAGTCAGGATTTGAAGAAGTAATGTAAGAGCTAAAAATAAAATCAAAATTATATTATGAATAAAATGAGAGTAATGGAGTACAGAATTGGAAAAGAAATTAGAGTTGTGGAAGAATGATTAAGAAAGAGAATTAAAAGATTTATGAAACTTTAACCAAATAATAGAACCTGAAAACTTTGCTGGACCACAGCTTTTAATAACTCTAAGAGTTAACAAGAAACATTTTTAAAAGTTTAAAATATTGAAAAATGAAGAAAGTAGGTTATTTCAAATAAAAAATTGGTATGGAAAACAGATGGAGAAATAATTTTTAAGAAGCACTGGACTGTAGTACTTGAAAACTATTCCAAAAAAAGTTTGCATATCATACTTCAAGAAATCATAGATTTCATAGAATTAAAGGGCAAAGTTAAAACAAGAAAGAATATGCTAATAACCTCTTAAAGAAACCCCAAAATGAAAACTTGTAAGTACATCATAACCAAAATCCAGAGCTTAAAGATAAAATAAAAAAGCACTGCAAGCTGTCAGAAAGTTAAAGTACTGAGGAAACCACAGTCCTGATCATACAAGATTTATCAGCAACCCTTAAAAGGGGAAGCACAGAATACAGTATTACCCAAAGCAACAGATACAGGCTTACAACCAAGAATACCTTGAATACAATCCTACAGGAAGAAAAAAAAATGAAGCATTCCAGATGAAAAGCTCAGAGCTTAATAAAAACTTTGAACTTAAAAAGAAAGGAGTAAAGAGGTACATAAAAAATGTAAACACAAGTATGTGAAAAAGACTTTATAAGAAGTGTTTGCATTCTAATGGTGAGGAAGCATTCATGATACATGCATTCCCTCAGAATCATAGCAGCAACCGTGGCAATGCTGCTTAGAAGAAAGGAGGTTGGGCTTGTGAAAAATGATTGTTATGAGTCCAAATGTTTGCAAGTCCTCCAATGGTGGTCAGACTCTGAAGCCCAAGTATCTCTTGTCTCATTTCCTTCTGGAAGTGTTCATCTCCCCAAAATCTCAGAAGTCTCATTTTTATAATGTCACCATATTCTGGATTCTGTGAGTGTATCTTCAGGCTACCTTTTAACTGCCTTCTTTCTATTCTTGAGTCTTCTTCAACTTCTTATCCCTAATTCTTTTTAATTGTATCCTTCTTTATTGGTCTTTAATCATCTTTCAATATGACAATAAAATTTAAACTCTTTTTTCCTTTATTTTTTTTCAATTTCTTAAAAATTCCCCTTTTCAAGATCAAGTTTTAAATGACTTCATTAGTTCAAATCTTTGAAGGTCACTTATATGATTTCTTTCTTATTTAATTTAAGTCTTTTTCTCTTCTCCCTGGCTTTCTACAACTCATCAGTATCATCCCCCAAGCCTCTACATAGAAGCCAGAAATAGCTATCAAAGAATACCTTTGAAAGGATAAAAAGAAATCTTTCTAAAGATCAAACATCAAACATCAAACATTTTCCAAAAGAAATACAATCCATTAATAACGATATGAATGAGTGTACCAAAATCACTAATTGTAAGAGAAATATTAACTAAAATATGTTTTATGCAAATCAGCAAAGATTTTTTTTTAAATGGAAATCTTTAATTTTGGAAGAACTGTAAGGATAGACTCTCTAATAAATGGATAATAGATATACGAATTGTGTTCCTCCTATCCCATTCTGGAAGACACTTGGAAATTAAGAGGAAAAAGCAAACATAAATGTCCATATTATTTTACCCAAAGATCAAAATACATACCAAAGAGATTTTAGATAGAAGGCTTGGTTCCATATATACCAAAGTAGTCATATCAGCAATTTATTTTCTTACATGAAAGCAAAGAACAATCTAGAGGATCATTTACTGAGGAATGAATAAATTAATGTGCTAAATGATATTAGTGTAATGTCATAAAAATACAAACAAGAGGAATTCAGAGAAACATGTGAAAGCTAATATGCAATGATTCTAAGTGAAATAAGTAGAAACTTCCCCACCCCCAAAAAAGACAGCATATATAATTATCATAGTTTTTAAAGGAAAAGAAAATTGAAATGAAACAAAATATTTTGTAAGTGAAATTACCAATCTTGATTCCAGATAAGAGATGAGAGAATTCACATCTTTTCTTTCATTGACAACTGTAGGCTAGAGATTGTGGGTGTGGACTATTTGATATGCTCTCAGATACACATGTCATCTATTAGTTGTGTTTACACATTTGTTTCTGTTTTTTTGTTACCAAAAACAGCTCACTGGATAAGAAAAAGGAAGAGAAGTATATTTTTAAAGGGAAAGGAAGGCTGTTGTAAAAAAAAAAAGGAATACAACTTGAAAGAAATTAAAAGAAAAGAGAAAGGAGTTCTCTATCTAAAATGGTTAAAATTGAAAAGGGCAGGGGAAGTGTTGGTACTTAAAGAGTATGCTTCATTTAACTATAGCACTAACTTGTATGCAATCTGTATCTCAATGTATCTCAATGACAAATGGAACATTGATATAAGTAAATGTATAAATTAATGATTCTTCTTTTGTATCTCAATGACAAATGGAACATTGATATAAGTAAATGTATAAATTAATGATTCTTCTTTTATTTCTAGTACATTTTATTTAATGCAAAGGGAAATATGTGTGTATAGATATAGATAGGTAGATTATCTATCTATCTATATATCTATCTATCTCTTTAAGCTGCATATTCTCCCTTGCTCTGGGGTTTCTGATCTTCATTTGAATTGAAGGTCCCCAAACCTCTGGAGACATTTAGCTCCTTCCAAACCTGACTCATGTCTTTGTCTGCAACCCACTGCTTTACAAGTGGCTTTGTACTTTCTAAACATCCCCTGTGACTTGTCAACATTCTTTGTGAATCTGGATTTAACCATTTTTTTTCATTCCTATACTATCAGGACTGCTTTTTGTCTTTTTTCTTTCTTTTGTGTTGCTCTGTGATTTATTTGATATCACATTTCTGAATTCAAGTTCAGGGGAACTTAGTGCTCTTAGCACAATGGAGATAAGACAGATTGAATTTACTGCAGGATTTCTCTGTCTTCAGTGTTCCTTTGGAAAAGCAAGGTCATTTTCAAATCACATAAATAACTCATGTATAAGTTAGCTATATAGAAGCAATATCCTATAGTAAAGATGAACTCATTTGTAATATAATAAAAAATAAGATTCCTGCTAAATATTATATGGCAACACAAAAAAGTCCACTAACTTTGTTTTCCAAATTAGTTTTCCATAATTTATTCATAAATGATAATCAAATGTGTTAATGGTCATTTAAAATAGCTTTAACTGCCTAGAAACTCTACAAAACATTATTTGTTGCTATTGTAAAAATTAATGCACCCTTAAGTGCTCTACAAGCTTATAACATACATATGTTACACCAACAACCCAATGTAGGCAGTATTACTATTTTCACATATATTTTACAGATGAGGAAATTGACACTCAGAATGCTAGAAAACATCATATATAGGATTCAAACCCAAACAATTTGACACCAGGATTAATTTTCCACTACAAAACTCTCCTTTGCCTATTGAAAGAAAAAAATAGAAAAACTGTCAATTTTGAAAATTTTAAAATAGCTTATTGTAAATTATTTTTGGGTCAGAAAGATGAGAACATGTAAATTTATGGCTTATTAGGGTTAATATCACTATTGTGTAAAAATACAAAATCAAACTGAACTTCAAAGGTATAAAACATAATTTGTTATCACATGACTAAAACTAATCACTGACTTTACCCTATTCACTGATTACAGTTATTCAGGAACAAGAATGGGTTGGGAGAGAGTAAAACAACAAAAAAATGCTTTGTAATGAGATCTATTGAGAGAAAATTAATGTGGGCTGGAAAATACTAAAACCTGTTCCTCATGAATTTTCATGGATTCAAAAACTCACCTCAGGTACTTAATAACTGTGTGACCCTGGGCAAGAAAATTAAATTCTCGGGGCATCAGTTGTCTCATCATTGCATAAAAAGAGGTTGGACTTGATGATCCCTTCCAATGTAAAATATATGACCCTATCATTTTCTTTATTTCATCCTTAAATTTAATGTTAAAATTGAAACATAAAATACACTGACAGATGAGCAAATCTCAACAAGTTTGTAGGTAGACTAATTGCTTTATTTCTACATACACTGGAAAATGACTGAAAAAAAATACTGAATATACCCATTCTGTTCATTGGACCACTGTTTAAGACCTAGGAGTGACCAGAAATCATTTTGTCTCACTCCATCATTGATATATATAACTCTTGCCTTACTCAAGGATATTGTCATAGAAACTTCCAACAGATTTTAGTGATAGCTTGCTGTGCAAGAAGACATTCCAGGATTCTTTGAGACCTAGGAGCCATTTACTTGATATGTGAAAGGCTACAGAAAGTTCCCAGAAGCCCTTGAGATTAAACTTGAAGATGTTGATGTGGTCATAAGTTACCAAAAAGCAATTTCAGCATGACTATGATGGCCAAAAGCAGGGGAGGTTAGAAGCATTCAGATCACAACTTAAAGGTAGACTTGAAGATTCGTTGCTCACTAAGTCACAAGTCAGGGGAATCAGAGATGGTGACATGTAACTTTTGGGAGTGAGAGACATTAACCCATTCAACAACTGCTTATACCCCACTTCTCTCTTTGTCCAGAAACAAATTCTCCTTCTACAAGTAAAGAATTTTAACTTCTTATTCCTTTCCCTGATTTTCCACAAAGTGTAGACAAACTACCAACAAAGTAAGGAGTTACAAATTCTCTAACTCCTTTACTTTCATAACTATAATTCTGAATGAACTGAATGCTAGAATTGTGTTTCCAGAAGAGAAGAGAGTGCCATTTTCATTATACTAAAAAACTTGAAGTGACTATATTTGTGATCTTTCTTATGCTAAAATATTACAAATATTCACCCAGATTTTGTTTTTATTACCGATTTTGATGGGGGACAGGCTCTGGGACCCCTTTGAACCCTCTTTGAATCTTCCCAGTTGGCCTGATTCACATGAGGCTATAAGCTTTTCATCATGGCTATGTAGAAATTACCTCCTAATTGCTTCCTGCTACATACCATTCTTGATCCTAGTATCTGAATTCCAGTCACCACAGTCTCCTGGCCATTCCCACCAAGATTTTCCCAAGACCCAAGACCTCCCTGCAACTATCCTCCAATCACCTGAGAATATTTGGCCACTTCTAGATCCCTCCTACAGTCTTTCTGTATATAAGATCAATCTTGCCTCAATGAAGGTGCTCACATTCATTCTAGCCTTCATCACAAGGGCTCAGATTCAATCTGGCACACTGAAATTAAGGACACAAATGCTCAAATTCCTTAACAGTCTACCCAATATGGTGTTTCTTTAATAAACTTTGTTTTTATCTGCCTAAAAGAAGGCTAGGGTCAATTCAATTTAGGCAGGACTCTGTATGTTACTATTTCAGGGTTTCAGTCACTTTAAACTTCCACAAATTTATTTTAAAATTGTATAATGATTTTTTTTAATCTCTGGAGAATACAGGATTATTTATTGGGGTCAGAAAGATAAAAATACATTTTTATGGTTAATGATAGCTAAGTTATTGTATAAAAAAGCAAAACTCAACTAAATTTCAAAGTCATAACAAAATTTATTATTGCAGAACTCAAACTAATTATTGATTTTGCCCTACTTATTGATTCTATTTCTTCAGGAATAAGAGTGAGACATGGGGGGGGGGCGGCAGTCAGAAACAAGATGGCAGAGTTAAAAACAGGGATTTGCTAGAGCTCTCCTCCCAAGCCAGCCAAATATTCATAAAAAAATGACTCTCAACAAATTCTAGAGCTGAAGAAACCAAAGAATGATGGAGTAAGGCAAGTCAGCAGTCTAAGATAGCCTTGAAGATTGACAGGAAGGTTCTTTCATGGCACACTGGGAACAGAGCACAGTCTAGTATGGGCTGCACCAGTGCAGATGGGACCTGAGCAGGACTGGGGGTACTGAATCACTGGCACCTGTGGGAGTTTACAGAATTTACAACCCCAAAACACTGGGAATAAATTGGAATATCAGTGGAAAAAAACTTTTTAGACTTGTGTAAGAGAGTAGAGTAGTGTGGTCTCAGCCCCAGGGATAAAGAGAGGACAGAGGAGATATGGCAGCTTCAGCAGGGGCAGCAGTAGCAGCTGTTTCTGGAGTCTTAGGCCTACAGATTGTGGGGGGATCATGTGACTGACAGTACAGCCACCACCCCCACTGGAAGCAGAAAACTATATTGACAAAGAGTTCAAAAGTCAAGTAAATGGATGGGAAAATGAGCAAAAACTGGAAAAAGAAGGAAACAATAGAATCTTACTTTGGTGACAAGGAAGATCAAAACATACAACCAGAAGGAGGCAACAAAGCTTCCAACATACAAAGCCTCCAAGAAAAATATAAATTGATCTTAGGCCATGAAAGAGCTCAAAAAGGATTTTGAAAATCAAGTAAGAGAAGTAGAGAGAAAATTGGGAAGACAAATGAAAATGATAGAAGAAAATCATGAAAAATGAATCAACTTCTCAGTAAAGGGGACCCAAAAAATGCTGAAGAAAATAACACTTTAAAAAATACAATAACTGAAATGATGGAAGGCATCCAAAAAGCCAATGAGGAGAAGAACTCCCTAAAAAGCAGAACTGGCCAGATGAAAAATGAGGTCCAAAAACTCACTGCAGAAAATAGTTCTTTCAAGATTAGAATGCAACACACACCTCACACACATGTACACACACGTACACACACATGTACAGGCATGCACACACACATTCGCACATGCACGCACACACAGAGACAGAGCACAGAGTGAATTGAATAGGATGGGATCATATCTTAAAAGAAATCAAGGTAAACGGTGAGAGAGAAATGGAATGG
>CM053772.1:116273416-116283469 GCA_028658325.1 Potorous gilbertii | reverse complement strand
CTGGCCTGGCAGTTTTTGATACACAGGAAAAGGCCCTCTCAGGACAAAGAAAAGTAGCAGATATACTGATTTTCAGGCTTCCAGCATCTCCCACTGCCCCCCTCCAAGTAGTTCTCTTATATTAGCCACCAGTATGATTTCAAATCATGTTTCATATAATTTCTGTTTTTTACATAATTTGTGAAAACAAAATTCAATCATACTTTGCAGAACTATTTACGTCATCTACTACTAGAAATGTTCAGTTGCACTAGGAACCTTTGGATTTGTAGTGGGAAATAGAGGCCTCAAAGGAAGGTCACTTTGACCTGGCCAGAGCAAGCAAAGAAAGGCATGGACAATTCCGCCACTTTCCCCAAGGGAAAAGGGGATGAAAAACACTTCTCAAAGTCCTTTCCCTACGGTGCTCCACTGGGCTACAAAATCTTCCATCTGTCTTTGAAAATGCTGTCTTTCACCACAACTAGAATATACTCCCTTCTCATCTTAGACTCTTAGAATTACTAGCTTCCGCAAAGGTCAGTCCAAAGACTTCTCCTGCAAAAAGCCCATCTTGATCCTGGCCATTGTCCCATGGACCCTTGCAAATGTTTTGTATTTTAATTTTCTGTAGAAATGGGTTTTTTTTTCACTCAATAAAATGCAATTTCCTTGAGGGCAGGGACTGTTTCATTTTTGCCTGTGTATCACCTGCTTCCCCAGCATTCAGAAGAGGAACTTAATAAATTCTTTTAAAATTGAGTATGTTATATAAAATAATTTCAACTTTTCCCCTCTTTTGTTCATTGTCATGGGAAAATCTGTGACTGAATACTTCAGACTATTGCTACAATATACCCTTCATTTACAAAGGCACTATTCCTTTTCCGTGATCAGTATAGACTTTTATTTCTTATTCCAACGGTAGTGATAGTTTGTGCCAAATCATTGCATCATTTCACCTGGGTCCCATTATGGTTTATGACACAAGGTTAGCAGTTCAGCCAATGTCAATGAAACAAAATGAAGCTAACTATAGCATATGTATGGTAAATGAATCCTAAGTTTCACCTTGTTGACCCTATAATCTAACCAACTGAGCTTAACTGACCTAACAGGAGAAAGGCAATGTGGTTTATAAGGGGAAATCATGTCTGAATTAAATTCTCTAAGGGCAGTATGTGGACAAAGGGGAATTATTGATTGCAATTTAAGCAAGCTCTCAAAAGCCATTGAGAAGGTTACATACCAAAGACTATTTTGAAAAATAAGCCCCAACAGAATTAGTTTTTTCAATGATAAAAAACTGGATGGGAAATCATATATATAGTGGTTAACACATTTATAATTGTTCAGAAAAACCGTGAGATCTCTAAGCCTGAAGGTAATACTACATTTCTCCATGTAACTGAAATACCAAACCACATAAGATAAACTATAATTTTTTTTTATCTGATAGCAGACCCTTTATAAAGTGCCTGATCATGTTGTGAAGATGACCCTGAGTTTTCAAAGGCTATGCCATTGGGACCAATTTTCTACAAGTGTCTGGCATGCTAGAAAAGTTTATATTAACGTAGCAGTGGCAGACCTTTAGCAAACCTTTCCAAAAATCATTCTAGAATTCTCTGCAGTTCCCTCAGTTTCCACAACTGTAAAATGAGGATAGCAATAGCACTAATCTCCTAGAGTTGTTGTGAGGACAAGATGAAATGTTTATAAAATGCTTTACAAACTTTAAAACGTGATATAAATATCAACATCATCATCATCATCATCATCATCACTAAGGTGCAGAATGGTAAAGTGAGTTTCCTGTTGTCTTAAATCTCCCGCTGGCCACATATACAAAATAATTTCAGTCTTGGAACACGTTATTGAAGTATAAGATAATACTTCTCAGAGAATAATCTAGGTAACAGATTAGGGACTTTTGCCCTTTGCCCCTCCCAGAACATTTCATTCACATGGGCTGAAAGGAAAGAACAGCTACAAAGAATTTCTAATGTTGTCAGATAGATGGTGCCTAGGAAAACAGACTCCAATTAATCTCCAAGTTATTACATGCCCCCAAATAAATGAAATGTCTTCTGGTACTGCTGAGATTGCTTGTTTGTATATTCCTAGAGCCTGGCTGTATATTTCTCTAATCAACCAATACAGCTATAAACTAATCTTCCTCATGTACAAATCTGATCTTATCTTTCCCCTGCTCAAAATGTTTCAATGATTCCCTGCAGTCTTGTAGTGAGAAACCAAAACCAAAACTCTAAAATACAAGACCTAGAATCCCACAATATGGGCGTCTCTGCCTTTTAAATCATATACATCACATCCTCTTACAAACTTTATGTCCCTTTCAAATTGAAATATTTGCTATCCCTTGACTATATGTATTGAGCTTTCTGTTTCTGTTCCCAGAATTTTCTATATTTGTAATATCATTCCCTCCAACTCCATTTGCTAAATTTGTTTCTGTCTTTCAAAGCCTAGCTCACACAACAAATCTTCCATGAAGCCTTAACCTGATTCATTCTGTCAGTAGAAACTGATCTTTCCTTCCTTGGATGGACCTCACAAACTAATTTGCACCTCATATATACCTTTCATGTATGTTATATATTTCTTTATAGGGGCAACTAGGTGGTGCAACTAGGATAGAGCACCAGTACAGGAGTCAGGAAGACCTTACTTCAAATCTCACTTCAGACACTTGACACTCACTAGTGTGACCTTCAGCAAGTCACTTTACCCCAATTGCCTCATCCTGGGTCATCTCCAGTCATCCTGATGAGTATCTGGTCATTGGATTCAGATAGTTCTGGAGGAGAAGTGAGGCTGGTGACCTCCCTCATCCAAAACAAAGTCAAGTGCAAGTCATGTCATCATTTCTCTGATGGCATGATCTTCTTTGGCAATGAAGGATGAACACACATATTTCTTTATGACTATGTGTCTTACCCTAATATATTGTGGAGTGAGGTCACGAATTTTGTCTTATCTAATCTCTGCTGTCTTTCCTAGCAACTGTAAGTGTGTTCTGCTCATAGTAGGTGACTAATACATATTTAATCCGTAGAATTAGAAACTAGATGACAGATTGCTTGAGAACACCAACAAGGTATGAATGAATTAGTACAGTAAAAAAAATACTAATACATAGATCATGCACTGAATTCTCATGTGGAATAATTAATATTCTAATAGTACCTACAATGTTAAGGTAATGTCTTGTGTAGTAAAGTGGAAAAGAGCAATGGCATACAGATAGATGTCCTGCATTCCATTCCCAGTTCTAATCATTTCTATCTTCAAAGCCTTAGAAAAGCACTTAGCCACTTTGGATAGTAACAAAAATAACCATAATTTCTACAATAATAACATTTATTTGGTATACTAAGATTCATGAAATATGTTTAAAATATTATGGTGCTATAGATATCCTATTTTGTTGTTCAGGTTTGTCTAATTCTTCATGACCCTCATGTATTGTACTCTCTGTGGAGTTTTCTTGGCAAGGATACTGGAGTGGTTTGCTATTTCCTTCTCCACTGGTTTAAGGCAGAGTTTAATTGATTTGCTCAGGGTCACACAGCTAGTAATTGCCTGAGGCCAGAATTGAACTCAGGTCTCAGTCTTCTATGCACTGAATCACACAGCTGCCTCAATTTCCTCATGTAAAAATGATAGGGCTAGATTGTAAAGTACAATGGAAAATAGCAGTAGGTTTGAAGCCAAAGTAAATAGTTTCAAATTCCTTGTCTGTTTCTTATTCCTTGTGTGACTTTATCTAAATCATTTTGCTTCTTTAGTACTTAAGTTCTCATATCTAAAACCAGGAATGTAATAGATGACCCGTGTGCTCCTCTTCCACCTTCTATGGTTTATTATTAGATTTTTATTATTATTAGATTTTTATTATTAGATTTTCTCTAATGGCCCCTCAAGGTTTAACATGCTGGGGCCCTTTGACCTCAAATGACAAAGGAAGTGTCAGATGGTTAGGTACTAAATATACTACAACAGAAAGACAGACCAAGATGCACACATACACACACACACACACAGACACACACACACAATGTTTAATTGGTCTATAGACACCATTCCACAGTCAAGATTGCTCTTCTTATTTCTGTTTAACAATGGATCCAGGTCCCTAGTTCAGTAGGTGCTCAATTAATGACTTAAGTGATTTAATCTGTTTTCAATCCTGTTCATTGAGGCAACTAAGCTTAGAGCTAGGACTAACTCCATAGGAGTGGAGAGAGAGGACTTCTTAATACCCTATATTTTGCAGCTGGGGAATGGGGTTTAATGTGATCAAGGCATATGAAGGGTTCATATATCAAGGTGGAAATAGACTTGTTTGGTTCATCACCATGGAATAGAAAGAAGTAATGGGTAGAAGCTAGAGAGAGAAAACTTGAAGGTCAATGTAAAGGGGAACATCTTAACATTGAAACAAAAGTAGAATGGGTATCTTGAACAGGTAGTGGGTCTCCCATCACCAAAAATCTTCAAACAAAAACTGGGTGACCATTTGTTGGGAACATTACTGAGTTGAATTTTGTTTTCAATGGCCTCTGAAGGTCCTTCCTAATAGAAACTCTAGATTCTATTATCCCTCTGCATATGATGTATCTTTACCATTATGGGATACAACTCTGATAATATATGTTTTTGAAATACTATGTAATATAGTGAAGATAAATGACACCAGTATTGCAGGTTCCAAAATACCTACTCACATTTTTTTCCTAATCCTAGTTCAATATCTTCTTGTTTGGATCAAGACTTTTAGTTTTATTATATATTTTATAATGCATATTTCTGGTTACATCATGACAATCAAATTATGAGTTCATGACTGGACATGAAACACTTTAATTTAGGTAAGTTATAATATCGATTTTCATTCCCTCTTAGCCTCGATTTCCTCTTCTGTATATAGGGATCATAGGTGTTAGAATAAAGAGCTGGAGGGTATCTTAGATATCACTTTTGCAAATCAGCATTCTATTAAATACATTAAGGGGTTGTTAGGCAGGTCAAATGAAATAATATAGAAAGATTTATTTTGTAAATGAAATGTACTATATAAATAGGAGAAGAGGAGGAGGGGAATAATTATGGCAGGGCTGTAAATATGGGTTTGGGGACAATAAAGAAGCTATTGGTGGAAAAGACAATCTCTTGGAACATGAATGGGCAAAATAAATATAAATTTGTTAATACTTTCATTTTAAGAAAAGATTTAAAAATAGAAATTTGTCATCGTTGCCTACAGTTTCTCCCATGAGTGGTTCATTTCTCAAAGGATTTCCTTATGCACAGAAATCTTTGACTATTCAGGGTTCTGCTACCTTAAAAATAGCCACTCCCTTAGGACATCTGCTCTAATTGGTTTGGATCTGTATGCTTCATTAGTAACCTCTGCTGCTGCTAGTCAACTACAAAGAGCAAAAAGATAACATTAATTGAGAAATTTAAACAGTAGGAACCCCTAGAGAGTGATGGAGGTTAGCAATCTTCTATCCTTTTTAAATAGTCCATGAACTTCTCTGAGGCTAGCCATTTACATATATTTTAAATATAAAAATAGGTTGTAAATAATTTTATTCTAGTTGTGTTGTTAACCATTTCTGTATTTCTCCTTGAGATGTGGTTTAACCATTTCATCTCTCTTTTTCCCTTCTTTCCTTCATATGGAGAGTTGCAGGACTTTCAATTTTCTCCATCATCATCATCATCATCATCATCACTATTTACTAAAGTAAATTATTAAAAAGATTAAATTTAATAGAGATTAAGTCTTTAATAAAGAGGGGATTAGGGTAAGCAACAATATATGTGACAAAAACCTGATTGTTGCTTCTTTGCTTTTTTGGTTTTCTTTTCAGCAGATCAGTAAGAGTTAACACAAGCTGTTGCCCTCCCTAATCTCCTCAAGTATTTGTCTTTATTAAAGGATTTTAAATTGATCTCTACTAAATTTGCTCTTATTAAAGATGAGCTACACAGTTAGACATAGCAATAATGAGTGAAGTAAGAATGAAAGCAAAAAAGTTCCTGTCAATTGGCTAGCAATCTCCTTTTCTTCATCTATGAGTAATAATTCCTCATTATGAGGTGTAGTTTAGAGGGAGATTCTTTTTTTTTTTGCAGTCAAAGAAGAAGTTTCTCTTTCTGGTTGATTTGTATTTAAATTTCTCAGTGTACTACTATGGGAATTGGCTGTATGCATGTGTATTTAGGAATCATGAAGAAATAAATGGACATAAACTGGATATTTAATATTTTAAGATATTACTTCCATCATATAGTAACTCCATACCTTAATAGATAATATCATGAGTTGTCAAAGAAATTGACCTAGTGGCCAGTCCTCTGTGGATGAATCTCTCTGAATTTAACTAGGGTTGCCTTTGCCTGACAAATTTATCACCATGATATGAAGAGGCACCAGATTTTTAGTGGTGGAAACTGGGGATTATAATTTTTATCTTCCTCTCCCTCCAGCCCTGCTTTTGTTAACTGAACTTGTGATTTCATTAGTTTAGCAAAATATTAGTGAGAAATCTTCTTCTGATGCATGTCAGCACCTTCTTTGCAACTCAAGAATTTTAGAGTTGTCTAGGGGCAATGAGAGTTTAGGCTATTTATTCATGGTCAGAGAGGGCTTGAAACTATTTCTTCATGATTTAGGTTTATCCTCTTTTTAGCCAGTAATGGCTGCTTTTCTTTTGATTTCTTACATTTTATTTACCATCACAAAATACTCTTGTATTTTATATTAGCATCCTTAAGCGTAATTTTTATTTTGTGCTGAGGCCAATATGTTTTCAATGGGAAAATATCTTCTAAACAGAAGTCAATGGGAAAAATATGAACACTTCAGCTTTACAAATATCTTTTCAAAAGCACACATAAAGCCTGAAGAGAACAGCCGATGAGCTGTTTTCAAAGGCTTCAATTTTTCAAGTCTTAAAATGAAAGTGTTCTATTAATATTTACCATAGTTACTCAATGTGATTCTTTGTCCTATGGGTTACATGACAGAGTGTCACAAACTTGTGGAAGATTTACCCTATGAGGAGAGAATTGGTTTTGATCTCTGAAAGAATAGGTGATTGAGGCATTATATCCCACAGAGGATAATCATTGAAGTGATTTTGTAATCATCTTTTGTTTTTTACTGAGTGGTTACTGTGTGTTTGACATTAGAGTGGGTACCATTATGTATTTTACATTGTGTTGTGCAAATGAAACACTTCATCTTAAAGAATTCATAATCAAATTGAACACATTTATGGGATTGATCCAAGAATAATAGTCACCCAATTTTAGAGCTGGAAGTTTGATGGTAATTTAACGCTTTATGCCACATGACTTGAATGAGCTTAAATTTTTACATCAAGGAGATCATTCTCAAAGTGGTCGTAGTTTCAAATTTTCTCTCCCATTCCAGCGTTTGACTCAGAATAGAGAAGCAGGGTCAGGATGATGGTAATGATGATGATGGTGTTGAGTAGGTGAGGTTAGGGCTTTAAAATATAACTCTTTTATAACCCAGAATCTTTTTTTTTCAGCCTGCTTTGTGTTTGTTTCTATAGTAAAAGGCTGACCCACATTCGAACTTAGGATCTCTCCTTTAATATTAAAGGCCTCTTCTCCATTCTCAAGTTTGTTTTATGGCCTTTGACTCATAGATGCCTCTTGGTCTGCTCATATCAAGAGATAATCTGTTTCTCTCCCTGCTGCAGAATACTACAGGGTGGAGGGGATTTAAGGCATAGATCAAGGAGGCCCCAATTACTGCTTTCTGCTTCCTCTGCTGGGCTATTAGTGCCTTCCACTGTCATGGCCTACTGCTCAGTTAACCCCCACAAATCTCAGGTACCCTTGGGATACAAGGTTAATGCAACAGTAATGAACAGGCAGGCTTAGAGCAGAGCTAGCAGAAATGGAATTTCAAAATAGTCTCTATTGCTGCCTACATACGTAGGAAGATGACTGAAGGCTTCAGTTCCAAATCCAGAACACTATTCAGTTCATTCTATCATTTAAGGACCTGTATAGTCATAGGTCCTAGCTACAGAGAAATAAGAATGAGAGGGCTTCATAAGAAGATGTGTCACAAAATTATGAAGCTGGAATGAACCTTAAACAAAATGCGAGTGAGCTAGGAATTAATCAAAAAACAATTCTCATTGCTTAAAGTTTTTCTGAGCATTTGGATAATCTCTTTAAGTTAGGGTCAGATCCAATAAGAGAGCCATCCTAACACAACCTAGGTCTTCTAGATAAACTTGTTTACTTGTATCATAAGGCAGAGGAACCAATGTTAAAGGTCTAGTTCAGTCAGAAAGTGGTAATTAAAAGTCCTTGGGTCCTGAAATGGTCCAAAAAAATGTTAATATGAACTGAAATAACTCAAAGAACTTCACTAAAACAAGACTTGGAATCAGAGAATTAGAAAGAATATTAGAGACGGTGTAGTTCAGCTCTTTCAATTTCCACATGAGGAAACTGAGTTCCAGTTTAGGGGAAGTGACTTGTCCAAACTTACTTTGATAGTTAGAGGCTGAGTCTATGTTCCAGATAATTAATAATAGCAATAACAACTATCATTTATATAAAACTTGAAGGTTTATAAAGTAGTTTATAAATACTATCTAACTTGATTTATAAATTCTACTCCAATATATTGAGGTAGGTGGTACAGTGGATAGAGCACCAGGCTCAGAGTCAGGAAGATCTGAGTTCAAATCTTGCCTCAAATCTAGCTCTTTGACCCTAGGTATTCACTAAACCCTGTTTGCCTCAGTTTTCTTAATTGTAAAATGGGGATTATAGTAGCCCCTACTACTTTTCATAGTTGTTGTAAGGCTCAAATGAGATACTATTTGTAAAGCTCTTGGTACAGTTCCTGATGCAAAATTTGTCATTAATAAATTCCTTTTATAAATTTAATTAATTTGTTTTCTATTTTCAACAATCACTTCCATAAGTTTTCCTTTTTTCACCCCTCTCTTTCCTCTCCTTCCCTGAGACAGCACGCAATCTTGTATGGGTTCTACATAGACATTCTTATTAAACACATTTTCATATTAGTTATTCTGCATGGAAGAATTAAAATGAATGAGAGAAACCCCTTTATAAATTATTCCCTTCCTTTCCTTTCTGTTGTCTCCATAATATAAATGTCACAAATAGTACACAAGACAACAATCAATATTTATTCCTGAGTCATGAATTTTTTATCAATACTTATTTGACTAATACAAAGACTTTATGATTTCAAAATGATGTACTGACATAATGCATTTCATATTCCTATTTTTCCCATCATATATGAGATTTTCACATTCTTTCAGTGTTCTACATATCTACTACTCTGAGAGAATCAGTAAACATGTGTTTTATTTCTCTAAGTGATTCATTGAGTAACCTTAGGCAAATCATTTAATTTCTCTTTTCCTCAATTTTCTTAGTTAACAGAATGAATACATACATAATACATAAGGGATATTATAATAATTAACAACATGTTGTAAAAATTCAACTCAGATTTACAGAATTTTAGATTTGGGAAGGACCTCACTGAGTATCTGGTTCAATGCATACCCAAAATGAATCCCCACTGTGACATTCTAAACAAATGACTATACAGACAATGGTGGGCGATACTACCACCTCCCAAGGCTGCCTCTTCCTTTTCTCAGTGGCTCTAATTATTAAAAGGGTTTTTCTGATATTAAGTTTCAATTAACCTCTTCACAACTTCCACCAAATATTTTTTGTTCTGCCCTCTGGCACCAAACAGAACAAGTAATCCCTTTCCCACATGATAGCTCTTAAGGTCCTAGAAAACCATTATGTTTTCATCTCTGAGTTTTCTTTTCTTTAGGCTAAACATTTCCAGTTTTTTCAACTAATTCTCATAGCTAGAGATCTTTCATCACCTTGGTTGTTCTCTGGTTTATAACGGTCCATAACACTCTGATGCTTAGAAGTTAACATAGTACTACAGAGGTGGCATACTTATTGTTTGTTTGTCCTTCCTTGCCA
>CM053772.1:116250519-116273316 GCA_028658325.1 Potorous gilbertii | reverse complement strand
CATGACTTGCACTTGACTTTGTTTTGAGTGAGGGAGGGCTGTGCAGGTCACCAGCCTCACTTCTCCTCCATTGCCATCTGAATCCAGTGACCAGATATTCATCAGGAAGCCTGGAGATGACCCAGGATGAGGCTACTGGGGTTAAGTGACTTGCCCAAGGTCACACAGCTAGTGAGTGTCAAGTATCTAAGGTGAGATTTGAACTCAGGTCCTCCTGACTCCTGCATTGGTGTTCTAACCCCTGCACCACCTAGGTGCCCCAAAGAGGTGGCATACTATTCAGGTTATGAAAGGACTATTACCTCTTTTTTTCTTAGAAGGTGTGCCTCTTCTAAGATACATCAAGAAAATACTCATGCTTCTGGCTATCTTATGACAATGCTGACTTTACATGGAGCTTGCAATCTACAAATCCCTGCTTCTTTCTCAGATCTCTCTAACGAAAAATTAATGTCAAATCATGTCTTCCCTGGACTTTACTTATGAAAATAATTTTTTTAACCCAAGTGTAACCTTTCATTTATCCATATTAAATTCCATCATGATAATTCCTTTAAAGTATTCTAGACTTTTAATATATTTTTGGATCTTGACCTGACTATTCTGTGTGTTACCTATCACTTTTTGTTATATTTTGGAATTTGATAGCCTTTTTCCAAACCCTTGGTAAAAATGTCATTCAACATGGACCTAAGCACAAATCCCTAGAAAGTTCCTCATGGTATCTTCTTTTTCAATATGGCTTTGACCCAGTAATATTAGTCTTTGAGTTAGTCATTCAACAATTTTCAAATTCATACAGTTGTATTATAATTTATCCACATTTACCCATTTTCAGTCACAAAAGCTTGACATTTTTTTCAGTTGTTTTGTTAAAATCTTGATTAAATATATCTGCTAAACCTACTTTATGTGCTCATATTGTAACTACTTACAAAAATGGGGGCTGAAAAGGGGAGAAAGAGTAATCTGCTATAACAAGTTATTGATAAAATTATCCTTGTTATTCAGACATGTTTGACTCCTTATGACCCTATTTGGGTTTTTCTTGGCAAAGATACTTGAGTGGTTGGCCATTTCCTTCTCCAGCTTTTACATATGAAGAAACTGAGGCAAACAAGTTAAAGTAACTTGCCCAGAGTCATATAATTTTTAAGTAGGTTGAATTTGAACTTAAGTCCTTCTGCCTCCAGGCACTCTATCCACTGCACCCCTTAGCTGTGCCCAAATTATGCTAAATCTTTCAATGTGTGCTTCCTTTGGAAGATAATTATTAACTATCTTTCTTTTTTCAAATTACAGATTCTGCAATTTCCCTAGTGACCAAAATCATGTTCACTGATCCACAAACTTTAGACTCTATTCTATTACTTTCTTATTTGTTTAAATCAGGACAATTGTTGTGCTGGCCTGGTTCTATGGCATCTCTCTTGATTTCCACAGTCTCTTAAATATCACTAGCTCAGCAGTCACATCTGCCACTTCTCTCAGCCCTAGAGGATGTCATTCATATGAGTCAGGAAACTTTATAATCCTTTTCATTTTTTATTATTTCTTTGTTTATTATAAGTATAAACCTATCTTTATTATGTAATTTCCAGGTCAAAGGCCATTCTCCTTGGTAATGAAAACAGAAACAAAATCAGAATTCAGCAATTCTTCCCATTCTGTTTTCAGTAACATAAGCTCTTTCAACCTAAGCTGTATTCCTACTCCTTTTATCCTCTTTTATTCAACATTCAAAACAAACAAACCTAAAAACAGAAAACCTTTTTCTTTCTTTTTTTTTTCTTGTCCTTAGTTTCTCTTACCAGACTTGGCATTTTCCACTTTAGAAATCGTTTTTCGATATTATTTTTATAGAATCCTGCTGTACTCACACTCATTCTAGTACTTGCCCTTGTCTTTATTTTCTATACATATAATAAACTTCTAAATAAAAGTATGTGAATGAGTACCATTTGTATCCACATCACCCTTTTTAAGCAACTTCCATTTATTCTTCTCTTTGAAATAATTACCCTTTGTATTTTAAGGACTTCACTCTTGAAAGGTCTGCAATGGTCCTGGGTTGAGTTGACCTGTAGATTTTGGTCCATGATAGTCTATCTATCCTTCAATCTGAATGCTTTCAAATATGCTCTAACCAATTTTATGGTATAAATGAACCTATGTTCAACTTTTCTTTCTTCTATAAGAAATTTTAGGAGTAATCAGTCATTCCCACTTAAGTTCCTGTAATTTTGAACCCAGTAACTAGTTCCTACCTATTAGTGAGGTCCACTCTAGAATTCTAACTTGAGGATTCTGCCATGGTTTGAAGGATATCATTTATATAAAGAAAGTCAAGAATCTATTAGTTACTCTGCTTTTAGTAGAAAGAGAGCTACTGCAAAGGGCTTGATAATTGAAGTCCTGTATGATTATTATATCCTTCCTCTGAACTAGACTTTTAATCTATTTCCCAAACTTCTCATCTATTTCTTCTTTATTCCCAGGTGATCTATAGAATATTTCAATAGTAAAAATAATTTCTGTTATTTTTACCCAAATGTTCATTCTGTTCCCATATGCTTTCTGGAATTTTACTTAAGATATAAGAAGTTATAAGATTTCCTTAAGATATAAGAAGTATAGAAATATTCCTGTTTATAAGAAGTATGCTTTGTCAATATGTGATGCTAGCCAACTAACACCCCTTTTCAAACCAATCTTACCTTTTTTTTGCATTAAGAATGCCAATCAAGAGTCAGTTGGTTTGATCCCACCAAGTTTCAGTGATGATTACAAGGTGAAATTTACTTGTGCATAAGGTCCAATTATTTCTTTTTCTTGGAGTCTATATTTTGGGTATTTCTGTATGCCATTTGAGAGTATGGATTTTAGTGCTGGGTCTTTAGTTGGATTTTATCTCTTAAGAACTTTAGAGTGTCAAAAAAAAATAATTCTATCTTCATTGTAGCTCTTAGGAATGATTTCCAGCTTGCTAGACAGTAATAGGTAGGTTTCCTTCCCCATCCTTATGTTTGTTTGTTTAATTCTCAAGACCTTTCACTTAGATTTTCAGACTCACTACATATGCACATACACACATATTCCAATAAACATATGTATATGAGTGTATGTGTGTGTATTCTTTGCTAGTAGCATTCATCTCTGGCCAGGATTCTTTCATCCCCATGTTCCATATTGCTGAGAAATAAAAATTTTAATCTCAGACATTACCATATCCAATTAGCTATTTTCATATCAAATATTTGTGTATTTTCTCTTCTGCATTTCATGACTTCTTCAAAGGGCAGCAAGAAGAAAACACAATCTATGCCCTTCTATTCTTTGATTTCTTGACCAAGACTTCCTAATGTTTACTAATAGTTTCAAGGTTCTTTCTGGTGCTATCATTTGTGTTCACATGAATCAGTAGAAGTGAATAAAAGTTATCCAATTAGATATATCTTAGGAAGTCATCCTTTATGTCTTGGTACAACACCCAGAAAGACAACTGCCTGATCTGTCATTTTTATCAAATGTACACATCTCTACTCCTGAGTATTGAATGATCACCCCCAACATCTGTTCATTTCTTCCCCTACATATAGTGGATGGTTTTGTGACTCTACTATCTCTTTATTTGGTGGATAAGAGGCTCCTTCTGATGTGGATACAAAGGTTCCCTAAGGGTTAATATTAAGGGTTGCTTTTTCAGTACCTTGTGAGGCCTCTCCTGAGCTTGAGGGCATCCTAAAGTCTCTCCCCCTTATCTTGAAATACCATAAAAGATCCCCCTTTTTGAGTTCCATAAAATTCCTTGTCTCTCCCCATCATGGGTCGTAAAGTTTCCTGTCTCCCTTACCTTATGTCATCCATTGTCCTCATTCTGTCCCTAAATCTCCAACCCCCATTAGAAACCCTAAAAATTACATCATTATCCTACAGACTGTGTATATAAGTATGGTTCTTTTCCTGTATCAGTGTCTTTGTTTAGCTCCTTGCTAAATCTCAGTCCTGCTGTTTTTGTGTCAATAAAGCTCCCAATGGCTACAGAGAAGTTCTAAGAGAATTCATTCACATCTGAACCAGCTCTCTCATCTCTCCCCTTAACACTTCTGAGTATATTTCCTCCACATCAGGAATACCTTCAAATTTGTTTTTGAGTTTCAAGCATGTAATTGTCCTTATTCTTCCTTTTTTCCTCTGCATGGCATTTTTCTACCTTTGACTCTCAGAACAAGGATCATTTTTTCTCCTCTATCTTGGATCCATTTTTTACTCCACATTTCTTTCTTTTTTTTTAAAGACCACCTAATTGTCCTTGATAACCTAGAATATGAATTATTTCTTGAATCCCTTCACCTTCTGAGAGGGAGATCAACCAACATTTTCAACCTAGATAGAAGTGACTTGGCTCTGGCAGAAATACAACCTTCACATAGTCAATACAAGTCACTCAAAAGTTCACACTGCTTTCTATGTGACATTTTTTTTTGAAATACAAGGTTGTTATATTTTACTCTTAAGCACATCCTTGAGAACTTCATTGCCTATTAAGGGAAGCCATGTGGCACAGTGGATTGAATGCCAGCTCCAGAATCAGGACAACCTGAGTTATAATCTGGCCTCAGGCATGTTAGCTGTGTGTGACCTTTAACAAATCACTTAACATGTTTGCTCAGTTTCCTCATCTATTAAAAACCTAAAGGAGTTTAACAGCACCTACCACCCATGGATGTTATGAGGATTCAATGAGATGAAATTATTGTAAAGCATTTTATGAGTGCTAGATATTATTGACACCCTTTAATAAATGACAAATATACTCAACTTCTTTTATTTAAACAAAACATGCTCTCTCATACTGACCATCTTACCTTTTTCATCAATTTGACCTGACCTATATATCCATCTATCTATCTATCTATCTCTACCTATCTATATACATACACACACACACACACACACACACACACACACACACACACACACACATATATATATATATATATATCTACCAATCTATTACCAATTTGCTTTTCCCACCAATTTATTCTACTCATCTTTTCTTTGTCTTGCTCTGCCAACTGGCATTTTTTAATCTCCTAAAGTCGCCCTTGAGCATTTCTCATTTGGTTTCTATTGCTTAATCCTCCTTCTCTTTAATGTTCCATTCTTTTCTTTCTCTTCCCAATCCTTTTAGAGAAGTCAGAATTAGAATTTTAACCTAGAGATCATTCTCCCTTTTTCACATTTCTCATTCTTCTCTCAAATTTTTCCTCAAATTCTTTCTCTGGTCTTTTTCACCATTTCAAATTACCTATACTATTTTCTTCTCCTTATTCAGTTCACATTCTTCTTTCTTCTCTCACTGCTTTCCCCCCAACACTTTCCAATGATAACTAAAATAAAAATAAATTCAAATGAATCATTAATGTGCTTAAAATCCTCTTGGGAGTAGTTTATAAAAACTTAGGTCTTTCAACCTTCTTTCACCAAATGGCAACATATTTCTTTTAGAGTAAGTATTTAATGCCTTTTGTTTGTACCTATAGTCACCTTCTTTGTGATAAATAGTTTAATACCATAATTGTATCATGGCAATGATCAGACAGTAAGTTAAAAACATCTGATCTTATTATTATTGAAGAAATTATAGAGTTAACACCCTTTATACTCCAGTAGCGAGGATCAATTCCAACATCACTTTGTTTAGATTTGAAAATTTAGCATACATGGTATAACCATGAGGCATTTTTAAACTAACTAGTGTAAATCATCGAAATTGATATATTATTATTCAGAGAAGTCACATGTTGAACTTTGGTTGTAGCAATATAGCTGCATTGTACAACTATTATTGCATATACTTGACCTCAATATTTCCAGTATCCTTCAAAATAAATTTCTAAATTACTAAGCTTTTAGAGATCTGTGGAAAGTGAAAGTATGTTAAAATATATTTTAATTTGAAACATAATCTCCTTGAGAACAAGGACTATTTCAGTTACTATACTATATTTATAGTTTTGCTCTATCCAGTCTATGTAAAAAAATCTTATTTATTCTTTTAGCTTCAGTTTTCCCTTTCATGTTGATGACTTTATAATTCATATATTCAGTTTTGATTTCAGATCTTAGTTTCAATCTTGTATCTCAGATTTATTTCAATTCAATAGCATTTATTAAATGCTTACTTTGTCAGGCATTGCGCTAGGCACTGGGCGTTAAAGATAATTTCTGCTTGATTTTCTCTCATCTCCTCAATTGAGAACTGATCTTATATCCTCATTTGTCGTTTGTTAACTTTCCTAGATCTATAAATGTCTCCACCATTTCCTTAATTTCTCTAGATCTAAATTTTGAAATCATTCCTTTCCTTTATGCTGACATACAGTTCTTTCCCAAAATTCTTTTAATGATTTCTTAAAAATATAGTTGAAACAGACTCTCCCCCTTCCTTTCCTATTACATCTTACGTTTCCTATTCCATCTTTTCCCATTACTGTCTCATTCCTGGATTACTAAAATAAACTTTTGGTTTACTTTTTTAACTATTCTCTTCTCTGTCTAATCCCCCTTTGTACCATTTATAGATACATCTTTTTCAAAACACTTTCATCTTGCTGCTTCTCTGCCTGAAAATTTACAATGGCTCCATAGTGCCTATTACATCAAGTATAAATTGCTGTGTCTGCTTTTAAGACCCACTATAATCTGGTTCCACTATTTTTATCCAACCTAATTTCTCTCCAGTCCCCAATATGAACCTTTTAGTCTAACCAATTATATCACTTCAATATCCTAGGGTACGAGAATGTAGGGTACAAGAATACTCATTCTATCTATAATGATAAATTAAGCAAATATTTCAAGACCTGACATATACTAAGTGTCCGAAGTGGGATTTGAATCCAAGTAATCCTCAGAAGCCGGTCATTTTCTTCGGTAACACACTGTCTACTAAGGATCATGCAATTTAGAGTTGGAAAGTACCTTAGAAATCACCTAATCCACCCCAAACTCATTTTATAGATGAGAAAATTTAGACCTGGAATCTACTGTGGTGTCTTGCCCAAGTCACAAGGTATTAGAAGTCGGACTGGTGATTGAAATCAAATTTTCTTGATTCAGTAAATCCAGTTCTCTTTTTGGATTTTAATTTGTCAGTCCTACTTCACTGTAGCTTGTATGTTACCATTGTGTAAAAACTATCAAAGCATCTGAGAGAATGCCAAATATAAAATAGTTGCTCAACAAGACTCCTCCATGAACATGACTGTTTTCTTACCTGACTCATCTAGCTCCCATTGATCTGTCCCTTCTCACAGCACTTTTAGTCTGCATCAAACAATATAGTACTAAGTATATAAACAGTGGTATGATGACTAACAGATCCCCTGAGAACAAAGTTCCCTTTAACAAAGTTATCCTGCACACATGAGTTGAGCAATAGCATCTTCAGGCAAATAGTTTCAGTGTCCTGAAGTGTAGATCCAGATAAATTGTTAAGCTCTCCTATCTCACTGTGGGGATGTCTACAATCTTGATACCTTGAACCAAATAGCCAGAAGGTTTAGCCTTAAGGCTCATGAATAAAGCAACACCTAGCTCAGACATGTGTGATCTCTTTTTAAAAAAATCTGTTGTGGGGTAAGGGGAAATGTATTGTAAGGTAAAAGAGGAAACCAAGGAGATAGGGAGATGAGAGTACTGCTATATAAGCAGGGAAGGTCTAGGAAGTGCAATGTAATTTTCTTAGAGACAAATAGGAAACAATAATTTGTAAATTCCTTATTTAAAAATATTTCTACTTTTTTTATTAAGTGCTAAAATCTTCTGTGTATATAATAAATATCGAATCAACACCTATGAACTCATGTCATTTATTGTCTTTGGGTCTAAATTTCCTCATTTGTAAAACAGGATAGTTGAGATTATTTCCAAAGTCTCTTCCTACTCTAAATCCCATGACTAAACAAAAAAGACACTGAGTTAGAACTCAGGAACCTTGGATTGTTATTGTAATTCTACTTCTAAGTAGATGAGTTTGAGTAGCCTGTGATTTCTTTCTGATAGGGAAATTCTGATGGGGAAATTATTTAGTTCTGCAGATTATATTCTTGCATCCTAAAAGAAATATAAAATTCTTAGACAATCAAGTAGAGAATTGGGAGGTCAAGTGACCTCTCTGGTCCCATAGACAATATGTGTCAAAAGTGAGTCTTAATCCAAGATATTCCTTACTCTGAAGTTAGCTATCTACTATGCCACTTTTCTTATCACTCATTGGTTTATAGAACCTGGGAAAATCTCTTTGGACTTTTAGTACCAAATGTGTGTCTGGATCAGGCAGCGATTCATTTACAACTTGGGGTCAGACTCAGACAGCTAATCAAATCCCCTATGCAAAATATGCTGTTGAACAGAAGACAATTTGCGTGCCTAGGGAACTTCCATCATCTACCTTCATATGCTTTCAAAGTAATTTCAACTTCTGTACCATCTGTTCCGGTTTACTCTCCTTCACTTATCCTGTTTTCTTCAATCTCCTCTTGGCATCTCATTTCATTCAACTGGCATTGGTTTTTACCTCTTTCTGCTTCCTTGAATTTGATTTTTTTTAAATCATGGAATTTAAAACTGTGTGAGGTCTCTGCTATTATATAATTCAGAAATGGAAACCTAAATAGATAGTAAAAAGAAGAGAAAGAATTCAAACTCTCCTCTCACCATGCTTTTGTCAGGAATCTGCAATCACCTCTAAAACGAGAGGTGGGGACCCATGGGACTAGGTGATTTTTCACATCCTTCTACTTCTGCCATTCTATGATTTTGAGTATGCCCTAGTTTTACACATTTTGTATGTCTTAACATTAGTCCTCCTTCTTCTACTTTTACTTTCACATAAGACATAATAGATAGTGGTTATCAAGGTGCATAGACTTTTTGAAGGTCTGTATTCAAGCTTCTTTAAAATTGGAGAATGATCTTAAAACGCACTAACTGGAACTAGCAGTTATAGCTAAAGGTGCCTTAAGAAAGAGTTCTGATGAGAATGAATGGTTGCGGAGGAAACCAGGTCTCACTAATACATTCTAGCAAAGATCAAAAAACAGCATGAAACTGAATAACGATCAAGAAAGAAATTACAGTAGTTCCATTCATCTAGTAATGTAATAATAAAAAGAGAAGCAGACATCTCTGGGTGAGGGGGAAGGAGTTCCACCAACAAGGCCATCTAAAAGTCTGAAAGTATGGATTAGAGATGCTTCCAGGACACTTGAAACCTATGGTTATTTTGTGCATGGGAACAGGAAGACCAGAGTTTTCAGGCACCAAAGCCACATAGTGAAGTACTTTGAACCATCATTCAAAGGAAGTTTCAGAGGTCCCTGAAGACTGGCACAGAATGAACCTAAAATACCATGAGGGTACTGAAACTTGTAAGCACTACAAACCATACCAGAATAAGTAGAGATCAGGAGCAGGAATTCAGAAAATGGAAGTTTAGACAAACAAAGAGAGATCACATCGCCTAAGAACGCAGGAGGAAACATAGTCTGGCCCTGGCACAAAAACTCAAACCAGGAAAATATCTTGAATGCGCCTTCACAAGACCAGGTATCAACATATACTACTAAACAGTAGTCATCAAAATTAGTTGTTGCTGGTTAGAAAAAGATCAATAAAAGAGATAAAAAGATCTAAAAACAACTGAAGATAGTAGCTTGGTCTTCAATAAATACTCAAATCCCAAATATTGAGGTAAAGATTCACTATTTAATAGAGATTGCTGGGAAAATTGTACAGTATCCTGGTAGATATTAGGTTTAGATCAATATTGCATACTTTTTGTCACAAGAATCTTAAAATAGATTTAGATAGAAATGGACATATCATAAACAAATTGGAAAATCAGAGCAGAAAATAACTTCAGTAGCTATGTAAAATAGAAGAGTTCTTGATAAAACAAGAGCTAGAGATCATAAGAGATACAGTAAATAATTTTGATTACATAAAATTGAAAAGTTTCTGCATAAACAATACCAATACATTTAAAATCAAAAGAGAAATAATTACTGGGGAAAATATTTTTGGCTTCTTGGTCTAGTTAAAAAAATGGTAACTAAGTCATAGATTCAAGTACATAATAAAGGGTCCTAGAAAAACTAGTACTACATCTGTATCCAAAAAGAGATAAAAAAAAACAAAAAAAGAAAAGGATCCATATGGACAACAAATAGGAAATTGAGGGGGAGTTCATCACTTGGGGAATGACTGAATGAATTTTGCATGTGATTGTGATGGAATATTGTTATGCTATAAGAGATGATGAATAGGATGCTCTCAAAAAAACTGGAAAGACTTACATGAGCTGATGCAAAGTGAAATGTACTGAATACAAAGTAATAGCAATACTGTAAGATAATCAGCTGTCAATGACTTGGCTATTCTCAGTCATACAGTGATCCAAGATAACTTAGGACTCATGAAAAATGATATACACTGCCAGGCAAAGAACGGATGGTATCTGAATATAGATTGAATCATATTTTTTACTTTATTATTCTTGAAGTTTTTTTGTTGTTTTGTTTTCTTTGACAATATGACTAATATGAAAATGATGTTTTGCAAGACTACCTATGTATAACTGATAACAAATTGCTTCCCTTCTCAATGAAGGAGTAAGGAGTGAGGAAGAGAGAGGATTTGAAACTCAAAGTTTTAAAAACAAATATTAAAAATTGTTTTAACATTTCATTGGGGGAAAATAGTAAGCATATATAACATATATATGCAAATATA
The DNA here is from genome assembly GCA_028658325.1 of Potorous gilbertii. Taxonomy (NCBI): domain Eukaryota; kingdom Metazoa; phylum Chordata; class Mammalia; order Diprotodontia; family Potoroidae; genus Potorous; species Potorous gilbertii. Next base: position 116,262,516 of record CM053772.1, on the reverse strand, counting down.
TATAAAATAGTAAACAAAAAAGAAAGGAAGGTCAAAGGATGTGAACAGAAGTTCTTGAGGGAAGAAATCCAAGCTATTAACAATTATATGAATGTTGCTCCAAATCACTTATAAAATAAATGAAAATTTAGAAGTTTGATCTTGAAACTATCAGATTGGCAGATGATAGAAAAGGGAAAACAACAATAGTGGAGGGATTTTAGGAGGACAGGTACAGAATTGGACAAATTATTCTAGACCCTGTCTTGTTCCTAGAAAAAAATCACTAAATTATACACATACACGTGCGCACGCACACACACACACACACACTGTTTGATACAATGATAAGAGAATAAGAATTATACAACAGAGACAGCAAATAAAACAGAAAAGGACTTATACATTTAAAATATTTATGACAGTTCTCTTTGTAGTGGTAAAGAACTAGAAACCCAAGAGTGTCCATAGATTAGAGAATGGCTGAAAAAATTGTGGTATATAAATACAATGGTATACTATTATGCTATAAGAAATGATAGAAGTTATAGATTTATGGATTCCAAAAATCTGCAAGAACTTGTATGAAATGATGAAGATTAGAGTGAAAAGGAGAATAACATTGTCATGCATTGACAACATTGTAAAGGTAATAGCTTTGAAATATTAAATAAAAAAGAAATCCTCCAATGTGTGCAAAGTTCAAGTATGACATCTAATGACTGATAATGAAACATACCAATCATTTCCTGAGATAAAAGTGGTGGGCTTAGAGGTGCAGAATGAGACATATGTTTTTAGGTATAGCAAAGTTATGAACTGATTTTGCTTAATTTTGCCTATTTTTACAAGGTTTCTTTTTAATGACGGTGATAATGATGAACATCATCATGATATTCTTATCCTTCCAAAAGAAAAAAAAATAAAAGGAGTCATTTAACCATTTAAAAAACTACACAGAAGAGAACAGAATGAAGATCAGAAAGTTATACAGACAAGCAAAATAGCTTCGAATCTATGTTGAATATATTTTTTTGACTACATTATTGCCAGGTTTAATGTAACGGTTATTCCCATTTCTGCCCTGCAAAAGTAAGAAAAGTTCCCCATCAAAATTACATTGTAAAATGTAAGCACAAAGTTTCTTGAAATAGTTCTAGAGAAAATGTTGGCACCAACTGCATTTAAAAAACAAGTTTTAAGGCATAATAAAATAAATACAAGAAAAATTAATTTCTTAATGCATTTTAGAAGAGATTGAGAGTAGGGTGCTAAGTCTTTGGGTCTTCCAAATACAGACAGTTCAGTAAATACAGGACATGTACCTCCTTTACATACAAATGAGCACGGATGCATTAACACTTCTTCCTGCTGGCCAGTCTCATTTTTGTGGGCTATTTTCATTCCCCACCCTTCCAAAGCCCTTCCACACCCAGTGTCAGAGTTCACAGCAGCAAGATACAAGATACAAAGGAAAAAGTTAAAAGGGAAGGGAAAACATCCTATAACTGCTATTTAGAACACTTCTGATCATCTTCCTCACTGGATACTTTATCCCTTTCACTCTTCAACCCATTCTACTTGAATTCTTGTTCTGGGAATCATCACTGGTAGCTTAGAGCCAGAATTCAGGTAGAAAAAAGGGAATTATATTGCCACAATTGCCATTGTGGCTAATGAGGTATGTTTTTGCCACTGTGATGCGTATTCCCATAGACATACTGTTATAAATAGTGATTAGGTTCCACAGTTTAGTGACATTTTGAGTTAAGTAGACTTCTGTTATCTAGCCCAAGAATTCACCATTTACAACATTGTTTCTATATAAAAATAATTTCCTAGTTTCAAATAACTGACTTCCAAAATCTTAGAACACAGCCCATTAGTTGAATTGGGTATTGTCTGTACTTTACAAGCTCATAGGAAACAACAGGTTTATCTTGGCTATAAAGCAATTTTCAAAATGATCAGGGAATCTTCAAGAGGTAAAATCTTTGACTAATAAATCTCATATGCCAGTTCCCCTTAATTTGCCAATTTTACATTTACAGCAATTTCCTACAGGCACTTAAATACTGAGGACAATGGGTGCATGTTATTACAAGGTATCAGTTTGCTAAATATTCTAAGTAGAACAGTATTTCCAGAATTTGCTGCTCACCTTGCAGATATCCATCATGAAACCTCATCTGCTCTACTTGTATAGTAATAATAGATGTTCCAAAATGCGAGAGGTATGGAATTGTAAAATATTTATTTATTTAGTGTGACAGGAACATTTCCCTAAATGGATCAAAGGGACATGATTCTATAGTTAATATGATTAGAATAGCCTCAAGAAAATTGTAATCTGTTACCTTCACTTGAGAAACTCAAATTTTATCCACTGATAAGAGATCTAGTTAATTTCATATCTAATGTTTCTAGTTTCACTGGGAAGAAGATTGCACAGATTCCCAAAATGAGTAATCACTCATATAAGGGAATTTTCTGTTAACTCTTTAGTGTACCTATGTAATTAAGGTGTCATAAATGGTTCAAAGTTATCAGCAGTTTGTGAAGCTAGTGTTTGAACAGCATTAAAAATGACTCTTTAAATACTGTCCAAAATGTTTATCTTGAAGAACTAAAGATTTGCTCTCCTCCCCCATCAACTGATTACAGTAAAAAAAAGTCATAGAAAAATATGTATAACCAAAACATCAGAAAAAAAATCAAACAGGTTAATAAGGCCTTTACAAAAGACTGAAGGCCCTATTTCCCCTTTAGAAAATAAGTGTGGTTTGTGAAAGTAGCATGTTCACACCACTGGTGAATTGCAGAGGCAGTCGAAGGCATTTAAGGCTTATGTGAGTGGTAGGGAGAAATTGTGAGTGGCAAGGAGAAATTACTCATTTCAAAAATCAGTTAATAAGAGAACCAACTTTCTGTCTTATGTAAGGCAGGCCTTTTGATCTAAGATCAGGCCAAGGGCTTCTAGATGATGAAGATAGAGATGCCCCTGGAAGATCTGGGTGCAAAAATCTGCCATTAAGAACAGGGCTACAAACAAGGGAAAAGGAAAATTGGCTAACACTTGGCAGGAGGTCAAATCAAGTCCAGTACCCCCTTTCAAGCTGCAGCTTAGTGAGTCTTTCCCTGACTTTTGTGGGAAAAACGTCAAAAAGCCTCACAGGACGTCTGCAGAACATGCATCATGGAGACAAACTTAAAAGGACACCAACAGATTTAATACCCGTTTTATCAAATATTAGTAGTGCCCCCAGAAAAGGTAAAGGTCTTGTATCATCACTCTATAATTTAAGGGCTCTGTGAGCAAAATGATCTATTATCTTTCTAAAACACAAATTGTATCCCTTTACCAGATAAGGGAGGGTGAGCATTCCTTGGCAGCTGTCCAACAATCATTTTCATGGGTTTTTAATCCCCTAGTGATCCTATCAATGACTACTGCCACAGGACAGTCCCTAAATGTACATTTGCCCACCAAAACACAGATGTTCCTAGTACCCATTAAGATCCTACTTTTTTCTCCATTTTCTTTCACTCGATCAAAGACTCATATTTGGAACTAAATCTTGGATGCAAACCTGGGGAATTCCTTATTGCTCCCAAAAGATTTGTTTTCTCTTCCCTGAAAGACTGTGTGTCCCCTGGTCTTGTGTAGAAGTCAAGTTTGAGCAGCAAGCTACATGAAAATCTTCACATAAATCATCAATCTCTCCCCTCCCTGCCCTATCCCAACTTGTACTAATTGGAAACTATAAACCTTGATACCCTAACAGAAGAGATTCTAGACTGAAGATGCTGGTATTAATTTCCCCTAGTAGAAAGAGATGCTGGATTTGCCACCTGGTGGGTTGAGGACTTTGTTGTGAGAGTAAGTGGGCCCAACCTGGGCTCATGGTTGTCATTCTTGACTTTAGACTCAGTTTCCTTGGCATCTTCCTCCTTTCCTTTGTCATTTTTCTCATGTCCTTCTCTTGAAGACTGTATTCTCTGTAGCTTTGAGTTGCAATTTGGTGTCCTCACCTTCACATAAGACAATATGATCCTTGGGCTTGTTTGGGTGTGCTAAGGGTGTAGTCATGGTGACTGGAGACCCAAAGATGTCACTAGTCTTCCCACCAGGGGGATTCAAAGGATATCGAACCTGCACAAGAGTAGGCTCTTCAAAGATACCATATACTTTGCCTCCTGGAGAATTTGACCTTTTGGGTGTATTCTGAGGTTCCTTGGAGGAGCCAAAGATATTAGATGCCATTCTATTTGGTCTACTTGAAGGAATAACTTCTTCTGGAATTCCAAAGAGATTGCTTGAGTCTCCTCCAGGGCATTTTATTACCCTGGAGCTTGGCTTGCTGCCCTCGTTCTCCCACCCCTGGAACATGTTAGCAGTGGCTGAGGCAGCTGCAGTGGTTGTGGCGGCCAGAGAGGCAGCAGCACTGGCACTCCTCTAGCCTTGAATTTATTATGTACTTAAAAAAACTTTGTATAATACTGGTTTGTAGTTTCATATAAAATTATCTTTTCTCTTTTCTTAGATGTATATTAAATGCTGATATTTGCTCATATTTGTCAGCTTCAGAATATTAGGAAATAAAAATTATTTTTAGAAGAATCCATGGTCTTCACAATATAACTAAATAGAGCCTTCATGATCAATCAATAAACATTTACTTAATGCCTACTATGTAGTAGACACAGTGCTAAGTTGTGGGGATACAAAAAGGAGTTTACAATCAAATGGAGGAGAAAATATGCAAACGAATATATATATATAAAGTGAGTTAAATACAGAAAAAATAGGAATTAGTTAAGAGAGAAAAGATACTAGCTGGCATTGGGGGTTGGGAAAAGTTTCCTGTAGAAAGTGGGGTTTTAATTGGGATTTAGGAAGCCAGGTAAGTTAGTACTCAGAATTAACAATGGGAGAGTTTTATAGACATGGGAAATATCAAGAGAGAAGCTAAAAGATGGAGTGCCATATTCTTGGGACTACTAAGAGGCTAAAATCCCTGAATAGAAGGCAATACTTCAGTGAATAAAATGTAAGAAGACTGGGAAGGTAGGAGAGGGCAATGTTATGGAGGACTTTGAATGCCAAACAGATAGTAGGAAACCACTGGAGTTTACTGAGTAGGATGAGTGACAGGATCTGATCTGAACTTTAGGAAAATCACTTTACTGGTGGCATGGAGGATGTACTGGAATGGGGAGAGATTGAAGTCAAGTGATTGCAATAATCCAGGCAAGGCAATGGGAGCACAATACTGCCCAGCAACACTCTTGTCTCTCCCAGAATAGAACAGAATTGCTCAGTCCACAGTGGTACTAGATGTCCTGTTCCAGCACAGGGGAGAAGAGATGACACAGGCTTTAGTGGCAACAGGTAGTGGGCAAAGAGGGGGGGCCCTAGCATCAGTGGACAGCATGAAGTTTTCTAAATCTGATTGACTTCTCTAAATTTGTTGCCAGCACAACCAGTGATAAACACTTCCCTAAGAAGAGATTAGAGGACTGAGGAGTGGTATTGTTGGAAGGGAACTTACTTTCTGGCAACAAAAGCACAGTGAAGTATCTCATCAGTACACCATTAAAGTCCCAGTGGGATATAGCAGACTTGCTCTTTCCCCTACAGGCAACCTCCTGATAGAATATGTTTGAAAAATAGCCACTGAGCTTATGTGTGTAACATTTAGCTTTCTGTCTTTATTAGCTTGCATATTGAAAACCATGCTGACCTCTGGGTTCTTCTGAAGGAATGACTCAAGGGTTTTTTGTTTGTTTTCTTTTTATTAATTATCTAATGCTTTTCTTTGAGGTTTAGGCTCAGCTTTGTACAATATAATATTTTTGGGGGCAAATCAAACTATTTTGCCCTTGAGGATAACATTCTGTTTCTTCCTTTGATTTCTTGCAATCATGGAATAAAATTAAGTATCTTCAAACAATGATTCATCATTTGTTTGGGTTGTGGTAGAGAGGATCTCTTTACAATTATGGATTGGACTAAATGATCTTTAAGGTCCATTCCATCTCTGAAATTCTGTGGTTCTATATCACACTATATTTCAATGACAGGCAAATGTTAATTTTATACTATATTAAATGAATTTAATTACTGCTTTGTGTGATCTAAGACAAACATATGATAGTTTCTGACAATTTAGAAAACTTTCTTTGATTCCAATTAAACTGTATTATGCTTAAAATTCAGTTTTGTTATGTATCCCTATCACCCCATACAGCCCCATTCCCCCTAGCTTTCCACTTAAATCCTACTCTAATATCCCAACCAAGAAAAGAAATGACTCTAGGTTATTGAAGGTTATGAGTGAAGTGAAAGTTATAGACATTCACAAAGGTCAAAATACTTTAAGCAAAGGCTCTGCGACAGATTTAATAATTTTTATCTGAAAACAAGCCTATTGGCAAAAAGTTCACTACAGAATCTGGGCATGAGTTGATATTTTTAGAACCATCCACCCTCCAAGACTGTTCACTAAGAAACAGAGTAGTTGAAATCTGCATCAGTTAGAGGGAATACACATTCCAATGAGATTAGGAATCCTTGAAGTAAAATCTTTAATAAGTTTTGCATCTTCTGGCTGCCAGAACATACTTTGAGAAAATCAATTTATTTCTGAATTTCAGCAATGGTTGCCACAGAGAGAAAGCAAATCAACAAATTTTCCTCTAATAGAATCTAGGATGAAGCCCAAATGCCCTAAACAAAGAACTTACAACATAAGATAGAGTTCTGACATTATGTTGATAATTCTGAATTCTAAAAGAGATATCTGCTTATTCTAGGCTATAATTAATTGCATATTAGGGTCAAACACAGCAATGATAAATTAAATTATTATTATGTGATATATGAGGAAGAAGAAGATGATGATGATAGCATCCAGAAATAATACCTTTGAACTAGCCACTATTCAGAAAACAATAATTTTATTTTAATTTACCTAGTTTGTAACCAGAAACAATCTAGATTTGTTCCAATTGTAACAAACAATTACAATCTTGATTATTCCACTTTTTAAAAAAATCATTTCCAAAAACATGTATTATAATCCTATTTTTTGAAGGAGTAAGCTAAAAGTTGGCATTAAAAAATAACAGTTTACCCTCAAGAAGCTTACATTCTCTTGTTTGAATCAATTCCAGTGTCATCTTTGTTGAATGATAAAACACTTGGTATAGATCCATTCTTTCTAAAACTTTAAAAATAGCCTGGGGTATATTTATGTGTATAAAATATTCAGAACATCCTTTAAAGCAAGGACAATATTATCTTCTATATTCAATAGAATAGAAAATTGAGCTACTGTTTAAATAACTTGCCCAAAATCAGCTAACAAAAGAAGGATGGTTTCCTGACTCCCATTTCGATCTGTCATTTGACAAATAGAATAGCCTTCCTTTGTTGGAAAGTGACTAAACACAAAAGCTAAGTTAAAAATAGTTTCTATTATAGGAAGGAAAAAAAAATTATGCTCTTTAATCTAAATAAGTTTGACTTGAAGTGCAACATTATTCAAAGATTTCAACAATTATAAGTTTCCTTATTTCTAAATGTTTAGTTAACCAAATCAGACACACTCTGCCTATCTCTTGTGTATATGTAAATTTGAGAAAAGATGATTATTCTTGTGCTTTTTAGGCATTTCAAATATCTGACCTAGAATATATATTTATGTATATGTGTACATTTCCCTTCTTCCCTGCTGTTACATTATTTTGCTTTTCTTCCTGGCTAGTACTGTGATGTGAAGAGATGTACTGATCTGAAAAATAATGTAGCTTGAAAGACATGAAAATCTTCTAGTTTAATGCTGATTTTCTTTTCAGGTGGATGAGATTTAGATTGACATTTTCTTCCCCCCTTGAACCCTTTTAGACACTGCTAATGATTGTGCTATTTTTACAGTTTCCACTGCTCGGCAGACTGATCCCAAAAGGTATTTCAGCACACTTTCAACTAAACATTGTTACATATTCACCTTTAGTTTCCCTTTAGAGAACATCTAATGCTTAATATAAAGCTAGGATAGTCTCCCTGAGATTTTCTTCTCTAGTTAGACACTCCCATCACATTGGCCAATCTCTCTTCCTGTTGCATAAATCTAGACCCCAAGATGGTTATATTTTGTTTTTTATAAATGGAGAAACTAGAAAGGGGATGGCTAATGATGTCAATTACAGGGGAAACCAATTGGGCACCTATAATGAAATTACTAGAGACATGGAAGATTTCTGCTTGAGTTATTTGGGGAGCTGGCTTTTGACTGACCACACAGACTCTCTAGTCATCACTTCCAGTACAGACTGAACTTTTACTCATTCTCCTCATCTCACTGATCGAGGTAAGGGAATTGGAATACTCCTTGCTCCTCATGGCCACTTCCAGATTCTCCCCTATCTCCATTACTTAGTAAACTCTGTATGTCTTCTGCCCTTTATGGCTAAATTCTTCAAAAAGATCATCTACAATAGATGTCTCCCCTTTCTGTCCACTCACTCTCTTCTTAACCCCTTACAATCCATTTCCCAACCTTATCATTCCACTGAAATCACTTTCTACAAGGTTACCAGTGATATGTGATTGTCAAATGCTATGGTTTTTTTCTCAGTCCTCATACTGCTTGACTTCTCTGCAGTCTTTGATGTGTTGATCACTTTCTTCTTGATATTCCTCTCTTTAGGTCTTCTTCTTGATACTTTCCTCTCTAGGTTTTGGTGACACCGGTTACTCCTGATTTTCTTCTTGGCTATTTCTTATCAATTGTTTGGGTAGGATCCTCTTCTAGGTCATGCCTTCTAAACCCTCAGGACCCTTTTCTCTTTCCCTTTACATTCCTTCATTTGATAATCTCATCAGTTCTCAAGGTTTTAATGACTATTTCTACATGTAAATTTGACTCTCAAACTTATCTATCTTGCCCCATTTTTCTGCTACTTCCAATTTCACACCTTGCCCTGCCTTTCAGACATCTCTAACTAGATGACCAGTAGATATTTTAAATATAATGATTCCAATGGAACATATTTCCTTTCTTCCTAAACCTTCCGTATTCCTTACTTTAACTAATACCATTGAGAGCAACCCCATGTTCCCAGATCCTCAAGTTTGCAACCTAGGATTCATCCTAGACTACTCCATCTCTCAGCTCATGTTGCAAAGACCTACAGATTTGCAACATCTTTTGAATATGCCCCCTTGAATACTACCACCACTCTGGTAAAGGATCTCATCACCTCACATCTGGATTATTGCAATACTTTGCTGCTGTGTGGGCCTGTCTTAATTCTCTCCCCATTGCAACCCGTCCTTCATTCAGCTACTAAAGTGATTTTCTTAAAATATAGGTCTTATCCAGTTACTTCATGCCATCTCCCCAAAAACCCCAAAACAAATAAAACCCCCAAAACTATGGGTCTCCTTATTGACTCCAGAATCAAATACAGAAATACTGTTATTCCAAGTCCTTTAAAACTCTGTCACTTTCTACCTTTCCAGTCTTCTTACACCTGCAACATTTATTCTTAGATCCAGTGACATAGACCTCCTAGATGTTCCCTAGGTTAGACACACTGTCTTTCATCTCTAGACATTTTCTCTCACTGTCCCCCCACGTGAAAGGCTCTCTCTCCTCTGTTTCAAATACTGACCTCCTTGGCTTCCTTTAAGCCCCACCTAAAATTCCAATTTCTTTCCTCTATTAATTATGTCCTAATTATTCTGTATGTAACTTGATTTGTATATATTTGCTTACATTTTATTTCCTTTATTTTATTATAAGTTCCTTCATAACAGGGACTATATTCTGCCTCTTTTTGTATCATCAGAACTCAGTACAGTGCCTGACACATAGTAGGTACTTATTAAATATTTTTGATTCATTGATGTGATACCAAAAAGGCAATACTCCTGCAGTTCAGTGATTATCACTGCTCATTTTTATCATTTTTTTCTCAAAATTACTCTGGTGCCTTTCATAAAAAGTTGCATCTCTTGAATGCTCATGTATGTTGGTACAGAATTTATATTGCTTGCTAAGTGGAAAGTTACAGATTAAAAAGGAACAATGGAGCTATAGAAACAATCATACCTGAGAAATCACTTCTGGAATATTCTTTTCCAAGAGTGATATTTTAAATCGCTAGAGGGTATTCAGAGGACAGTAACCTGGGTGATGAGGATGATGAAGATCTCATATTATGAATAATGTTTGAAGAAACTGGAGATACCTTGGAGTAGTAAAGATGCGGCATAATAACTACATTCTAGTATTTGGGGGGAAGGGTACCACTAGATGGCAGTCTGGATAGTGTTGGGACTATAGTCAGACTCATCTTCAATCAAGACTTATCTTCCTAAATTCAAATCTGGCCTCAGACACTTCTGAGATATATGATCCTGAACAAGTCACTTAATCCTGTTTCCCTCAGTTTCCTCATCTGCAAAATGAGTTAGAGAAGAAAATGGCAAACCACTCCAAGATCTTTGCCTAGAAAATCCCAAATAGACCCAACTAAAAACAACTGAACAACAACATGAAGTATTTGAGGGATGTCATGCAAGAGGACATTAATTTTTTTTTTTTTATGCTTCATCTCAGAGGGTCCAAGTAGATTCAGTAAGAGAACAAGTAGAAGTTTCGGACAGTTAACAATCATCAAGAAGTGAAATGGGCTGTCTAGGGAGATAGTGGGTTTCATCTTGCTGAAGGAGTTAAAGTACAGACTAGTCAATCACTTCCTGGGAGGATTACCAAAGAGATTTTTGTTCAGATTGTTTAGCTAACCTTCCAGTTTCCTTCCACCTTTGAGAATCCGATTCTGTAAATATCTTTTCCAACTTTTGTTTTAGCCTGTATTCCAATAATTTTTGAGGTTTCTGTGGTGTGTGTGTGTGTGTGTGTGTGTGTGTGTGTGTGTATACTACTATATTTCATAGAATCCACCCCAAGCAAGGACAAAAGTGACTTTTCCCCTTACAGTACTTCTCTCTCCAATTTATAATTTCACTTATAGAAACTTGTATTAAACACATACAATAAAGACTCAAAATATAGTAACCTCTCTCACATGCTAGTCTAATGGAGCATACCCATACCCATGATAGAAGGTGAAGTTGCAGGATAGAAAAGCATTAAAAACCACAGTTAAGTCCCCCTTTTCCCCCAGCTTTATTTTTATTCAGCATGTGGAGCTGCTTAATATAGGCTCATATTTAAGCCTAAGAGAATTGATCTCAGGTTATCTTCTGACCTCCTCCTTCACTCCCTGTGTGGTCCATTTATTTTAAAGCAAATATTCACTCAAAATGCAGTAAAAAGTCAGATTTTTAAAAATCTGGAGAAAAAATTTGTTAGAAAAATAAAACATGCAAATAAACAATGCTTCTATAGGGCAGCATAGTGAATAAGTGCTGCCCTTAGAGTCAGAAAGATATGAATTCAAATTCTGCCTCAAATACTTAGTAGCTGTGTGACTCTCAATAAGTCAGTTGACTGTTATCTAATTTAATAACCACCTCCTACCCCTTTCAGATGGGAACAATAATAATAACTGCTTCGCAGGGTTATTTCAAGTATCTAAATGAGATAAGGCACAGAAAATATTTTGCAAATCTTGAAATGTGATCAATACGTAAAAATGAACAGCAACAAAATAGTAATAATAAGTCAAAAGATTCCTGAGGGAGAGAGAGACAGAGACAGGGTGAGAGAGAGAGAGAGAGAGAGGGGAGAGAGAGAGGGGAGAGAGACAGAGGAGAGAGACAGAGAGAGAGACAAAGACAGAGAGAGAGAGAAGAGAAGGAGAAAGAGAAGAGAGAGAGAGAGGGAGAGAGAGGGAGGGAGGGAAAGAGAGAGAGAGAGAGAGGAGGGAGAGAGAGAGAGAGGGAGGGAGGGAAAGAGAGAGAGAGAGAGGAGGGAGAGAGAGAGAGAGGAGGGAGGGAGAGAGAGAGAGAGAGAGAGAGAGAGAGAGAGAGAGAGAGAGAGA
>CM053772.1:116220665-116250019 GCA_028658325.1 Potorous gilbertii | reverse complement strand
ACACACACACACACACACACACACACACACACACACACACACGTACATGTGTGCACACACACACAAAGACAGAGAGCACAGAGTGAATTGAATAGGATGGGACCATATCTTTAAAAAATGAAGTCAAACAGTGAGAGAGAAATGTATTGGGAGGAGAGAGGGAGAAATGGAAGGGGGAAATTATTTCTCATAGAAGAGGCAGGAAGGAGATTTTTTAGTGGAGGGAAAAAGAGGGGAACAAAGAAAAACATGAAGTTTACTCTCATCACATTCGACTAAAGGAAGGAATAAAATGCACACTCATTTTGGTATGAAAACCTATCTTTCAATACAGGAAAGTGGGGGAGAAGGGGATAAGCAGGGTGGGGATCATGATGGAAAGGAGGGCAATGGGAGGGGGGAGCTATTTGAAATCAACACTCTTGGGGAGGGACAGGATCAAAAGAGAGAATAGAAGCAATGGAGGGCAGAATAGGATGGAGGGAAATTAAGTTAGTCTTACACAACACGATTATTATGGAAGTCATTTCCAAAACTACACAGATATGGACTATATTGAATTGCCTGCCTTCCCAAAGGGAATGGATGGGGAGGGAGGGATGGGGAGAAGTTGGAACTCAAAGTTTTAGGAACAACTGTCGAGTATTGTTCTTGCTACAAGGAAATGAGAAATACAGGCAATGGGGAATAGAAAGTTATCTGCTCCTATAGGACAAAAGAGAAGATGGGGACAAGGAAAGGGAGGGATTATAGAAGAGAGGGCAAATTGGTGATAGGGGAAATTAGAATGCTTGGTGTATTGGGGCGTGGGGAGGGGACAAATGAGGAGAAAATTTGGAACCCAAAAATTTGTGAAAATGAATGCAAAAAATTAAATAAATAAATTTTTAAAAAGTAATGCCAAAAAAAAAAGACTAGAAAAAAAGGAAGGGGGCGCGTTTTGAAGGCCCTTAAATGGCAAACAAAGGACTTGATATTTAGTTAATCCTGTGGATAAATGGAAATGACTTTTCTGAATTAAAACTAGAAAGGTCAGATCTGAAATCTCTTTGACAGCTTTGTGTGATGGATTAAACTGAGGAGATACTTGCACTAAGAAAAGTACAAAAATAATACAAACAATAACAACAACTAAGGAAGTTATTAAAACACTCCATTTGAGAAATTAAAATAGAGCAATGGCTGTGAAAGTAAAGAGAAAGGAATAGAAGCAAGGAATATTTTAGAGATAGACATGACAAAAATTTGCAATAGAGTGGAATGTATTAATGAAATGAATATAAGTTATGAAAGTTGTGAAACCATGGTTACTGGTTTAAAAGTGAGATTACATTGATTATTCTAAGCTTTTGTTAGGTAAGAACATTTCTTGGTTGAACCAATCAATTGTACTTGAGCATGAAAATGATCAATACTTTGAATTGATCAAACTAATTTTGTGAAAGAAAATTATATAAAAAGAGAGCCTAGTTGAGATCAAACAGAAATTTCTGTTAATTCAAAGTGAGGAGAAAGGAGGGGGGTCATCCAGAGCTGAGACAAGAACTAATGTTAGAGAGAAAACAATAAGAGGAGAAAAAGTCAAGTCTGAGCTTTGGTTGAGCAGAGGGATATGAGTGAAAGCCATCTACAGAAACTTTGGAGAAAATGTAGAGTAGACTTGTACCCTAATATGCCTAATAACTTATGGATTAAAGGAAGTTCTTAGAAGAGGCATATATTTTCCCAAAATTCATTTCATGATGTCATTCTGTCCATAGACAATATTGCCTACTATCTCATTATCCAAACAATAACAATAGCTACCTGAATTCTGTCAACAATAGGTAAATCTTGGGTTAAGTGATAAAAATTTTCCTAACTTGTTGCTCAGAGAAATTGTGATTACCTGAAAAACATTTGTTGCCAATATAAACTGCATAAAACAATAGATCAGATAGCAAGATAGATCTAATATTGCTTCAAGGCTAAAACAAGCGTCTATAAATAGGATGCTATATTGGAAGGATAATCATAATTTGAAATTAATAGAGAAGTTTTAAAATTAATGAATATATATATTTGAAAGAACTATAGCATTTCCTCTAAAAAAATATCATTTACTATGGTCTAGACAGATTTATATAAGGGAGGAAAAATGGTTTTACATTAAGATCAGAATCAACATAATTATTCATATTAAAACAAAAAAGTATCTGAAACATGATTATTTCAAAAGGGCAAAAAAATCATTTGACCAAAAAAACCCACAAAAATGTATGTTAAGTAATTACTAAAAAGTAAAGGCATAGAAGTATCTCTCTTAAATGATAAACACTATTTGTAGTTAATACCAAAGACTTGAATTTCACACTTTGGAGAAAGATTGAAAGCTTTCCCAATAAATATAAGAGTAAATGTCACTCAGAATAACTACAAATGTATACAATATATGATTGAATTTACCTACCCCTCTGCTTTCCTGTAGGAAAAGATGAACTTCCATATCCAATTGAGCATGTATGTTATTCCCTCCTGATGTCAAATCTGATGAAAGGAAGGTTGACTTATTCCCTCTTACCTACTTCTTTCCCTTCATTGTGAAAGCTCTTTCTTGCCTTTTCTATGTGAGATGTTTTACCACATTCTGTCTCTCCCTTTCTCTTTCTCCTAGTACATTCTTTTCAACACTTAATTTTATTTTTTAGTTATCATCCCTTCATATTTAGCTCACCCTGTGTCCTCCCTCCCTTTCCCTCTGCACACACATATACATATACTTGCATACTTACATATATATGCATATGTATATGCATGCATAAAAACACACATGTATGTATATATGCATATACATATGCTTGTGTGTGTGTGTGTGTGTGTTTGTGTTCCCTCCAATTAGCTTAATATTGAGAAAGGTCTCATGAGTTACACATATCATCTTTCCATGTAGCAATGTAAACAGTTCAACTTTAGTAAGTCCCTTATGGCTTCTCTTTCCTGTTTTCCTTTTCATGCTTCTCTTGATTCTTGTATTTGAAGATTCTTGTATTTCGATTCAGCTCTGGTCTTTTCAACAAGAATGTTTATAATTCTTCCATTTCATTGAAGCTCCATTTTTTCCCCTGAAGTATTATACTGTTTTGCTGGATAGGTGATTCCTGGTTTTAATTCTATCTCCTTTGACCTTGTGAATATTATTCCAAGTGCTCCCATGCCTTAGTATAGAAGCTGCTAAATCTTGTGTTATCTTGATGGAGTTTACACGATATTTGAATTGCGATTTTTTCTGGCAGTTTGTAATATTTTCTCCTTGACCTGGAAACTCTGGAATTTGGCTTGCAAAAGTTTGATTTTGGTATCTATTTCAGGAGATTTTATCCTCTGGTTCTAGAATATCAGGGCAGATTTGCCTGCTAATTTCTTGAAAGATAATGACTAGGGTCTTTTTTTGATCACGGCTTTCAAGTAGTCCAATAATTTTTAATTATGTCTCCTGGATCCATTTTCCAGGTCAGTTATTTTTTGTTTTTGTTTTTAAAGAATTACTTCATATTGTCTTCTGTTTTTTAATTCTTTCAGGTTTTTTATAATTTCCTGATTTCTCATAAAGTCATTAGATATTATTTGCTCTATTAAAATTTCAAGGAATTAGTATTCTTCAGTGAGCTTTTGGACCTTTTTTTATTTGACCTATTCTGCTTTTTATGGCATTCTTCTCCTCTTTGGCTTTTTGGACCTCTTTTGATATTTGGGTTAGTATAATTTTAAAGTTATTACTTTATTCAACATCTTTTGGGGTGTTTCCTTTAACAAATTTTTGACTGATTTTTCATGATTTTCTTGCCTCGCTCTCATTTCTGTTCCTAAGTTTTCCTCTAATACTTTTCCTTGATTTTCAAAATCCTTTTTGAGCTTTTCCATGTCATGAATCCAATCCATATTTTTTCTTGGAGGTTTTGGATTCAGGAGCTTTGATTTTTTAGTCTTCTGGTTATATGTTTTGAGCTTTGTCTTCACCAATGACATAAGAAAATATCTCTTCTCTGAGAAAGTGAAAATCTGTAGTCTGTTTCTTTACTCCCCATTTGCGGATTTTTTCAGTCAATTACTTGACTTTTGAGCACATTGTTAAATGGAGTGCTTCAGAAGCAGCCTCTGCTTTAACAGTGGTTTCTTTTGCCCTGGGCTGAGGTCAAGGCTGGACCATGTCTCCCTCTCAGTCAGGTGAGAGACATTTCCTACTGACCATCAAAGCTGTCTTTGGCATCTTTGGCATTTGTGAGTTGAGAAATCCAGAAGTTGCAGAAGCAATCACCAGCAATTCAGTCCTCTAAGACCTGCTCCAATTCTTTCTGCACTGGTGTGACCCACACTGAACTATGCTTTGCTACCAACCCACTGCCATACACCCTTCCTGTTGATCTTCAAGATTGTCTTGGGCTAAAAAAATTGCTTCAGTCTTCTTCTGCTCTAGAATTTGTTTAGAGTCATTTTACAGGTTTTATGAGGAGTCTTGGGGAGAGCTCTAGCAGGTCCCTGATTCTACTCCACCATCTTAACTCTGACATCTTTGATCCCCAGTTTCTTTCAAAGCTAGGAGCAGAATGTGAATTCTCAATGAAAATAGGAATAGAGGTAGTTATAAGTGATAGAACAGATAATGTTATTTATATAAAACTGAGAAACTTTTCAAGAACAAAATTATTACAACTCAGATAAAAAGATTTTCTAATAAATACCTTTGATGAAGGCCTCAAATTCAAGGTATATGGACAACTAGTAGAAATATAACACAAGTGATTATTACCCTAATTGATTAGTGCTCAAGGGACATAGACAAAAAAAAACAAACTAATGAAGAATTACAAATTATTAAAAGCCTTATGTAACAGTGTTCCAGATAAATAGAAATATGAGGAATATAAGTTAAAACAACACCCACAGTTCACTTCACATCCAACAATTTGCAAAGATGACAAAAGACAGGAAAAAATCAATGTGAAAGGATCATAGAAATAATGGCAAAATGATGCACCATTAGTTGAGGGGTGATTTGTTCCAACTATTTTAAAACAGTGTGGAATTGTCTGAGAGTTGTAACAAAAATGTCCATACACTTTGATTCAAATATTCTACTTCTATGCAGAGATTAATGGCAGCACTTCTTGTGACAGTAAACAATTAGAGATAAAATATACATCCATTGACTGAGGAATGGCTAATCAAGTTGTAATACATGGCTATAATTGAAAATAAGTGTACTATAAGAAAAAAAAGAAAGGAGAGAAGCATGAGGAAGCATAGGAATTATTGCAAAATGAAGTAAGAGGAACCAGATAACAATATACACCAGGACTATAAGAATGTAAATAGGAGGGGAAAAGCAAGTACAGCCACTAAATAATGAAAACTTAATAATGTGTAAGTATAATAACCAAGACTGGCCCCAAATAAGAGGCATGAAAAGATAATTCTCCATGTTTCATTGCAAAGATATTAAAATATAAGTGATGAAAACTACTTATAATGTCTCCTTTTGTGATAAAACACAAAAGAAAAAGGAAATATGAGACAAATTTTGTCCCTTTCTTTCTATTGTGGTATTTGACTCTTATTAGTTAAAATTCTGTATAGAAGAAATTTACCAAACTTTTGTTAACCTTTTGGGGAAAGAGAAAAAATTAAATTGCCAATAAAGGAATGAACAAGTTGAAATCATTAGTAATGATGAAAAAAATGACAAGAATGGTAATAATCCACCAAGCTGAATTATAATAGCATAACTGAGAAACTAAAATGAATTTACAGTTAGCTACAAAAGCATAAAAGAACATGAAATACAGACTTTCACTAATTTCAGTACAGACAATTAATCTAAAAAAATAAAACACAAAAGAACTACCTAGGGATTGAAATAGAAAGAAAGAAAACCTTGTCTAGGTGTATTTCAGATGGATTCTTTCAAACATCTAAAGAAAAAATATAGCTTATTTTATGAAAAAATGAAAGAGAAAAATGCAATATTAAAGAATTTTAAGAGTTCTAATATAGTCCTCATTCTTAAGGAGTAAGTGACAAATTAATGAAAGAAAAGTATAAACCAATATTATTAATAAATATTGATGCAAAATTAAAAAAAATTCCTATAAAAGTGACTACAAAAATTCAAGGTACTACAAAAGTTTTTGTCCAATTTTAAGCACACCATATATCAAATATACTCTGCACTATGAGCAGATTGAATTTGTGCTAGTTAGAAGAATGGTTTATAATTAGCAAAATATTTAATATCATAATATTGAAAAAAAGCATCTCACACTATAGGATTTTGTCAATAGTGTCAGGGTAAAATAATAATAAATACAATTATAATTTTAAAAAAGAGCTTTGGGAATGAATAATTTTCTATGCTAACAATCTCCAAAAGCAACAAAGAGCCACCATCTTAATATGACTGAAAACAATATCTCAGACAACAGACTAATATTATAAGAAATATGAAAACACCAGGATCTTTTCCAATGTGTTTATCCTTTGTTGCTGAAGAAGACCATGCCATCAGAGAAATAATGACATGACTTGCCCTTGACTTTGTTTTGAGTGAGGGAGGGCTGTGCAGGTCACCAGCCTCACTTCTCCTTCACAGCCATCTGAATCCACTGACTCATCAGGATGACTGGAGATGACCCAGGACCAGGCAATTGGAAGCTTTCCCAATAAATATTAGAATAAAGCAAGGATGCTCTTTGTCATTATTATCTGACATAGTTCTAGAAATTCTAGGCATAGCAAAATTACAAGAGAAGTTAAAGTCACAAACATTTGCAAAAGCAGATAAAATCATCCCTATTTGTAGAAGACATGATGCTTTACTTAGAAAATCTAGAAAATTAGTCAATAAACCAATTGAAACAAAAAAATAGTAATAGCCTTATTAAACTACTAATATTATAAAAATATATGGGATCATGCACAGTTTTGTACAGCAAAACAAAATTCATTTCCTCATATTTATGGAATTGAGCATCTTCGTTATTCTCATTTGGATTCTCATTATCACTGACCTTCCTGAACAGTGGTTGACAGAATTAAGTACAAAAGTCCAAGTGTTATCTGATTATTGGTCTATCATGTTTTTATTAATGGAATTAATAAATTTAGTCCAAATTGGGATGAGTTTTTTCTGTCTTTCATATCATACTCATTACATATATTGAGCTTGTAGTCCACGAAAAGAACATTTGAGGCTTTCTTTACAAAAGATACTGGAGTGGTTTGCCATTTCCTTCTTCAAATCATTTAACAGATGAAGAAGTGAGGCAAGTGAGGTTAAGTGACTTGCCTCGCGCCACATAAATAGCAAGAGGCCAGATGTGAATCCAGGTCCTATTGACTCCAGGGCTGGAGCTCCATCCATTGTACCAGCTAGCTGGCTCTAAAAATTCCCATCCGCACTTATTTGAGAGCAACTTAATTGGGATATTAGAAAGCATCTTTCCTTGAAAGTGTTTAGTCTCTTATTATCCATATTTTCAATTTCCTTATCAGAAATCTTTATATATATATATATGTATATATATATATATTATACACACACACACACACATATATATATATATATATATACACATATATATTATACACACACACATATATATAGCCTTAAGAAAATTGTACTCTCTATATCATTTATTTATAATCTGAATATATCTGGAAAGTCTTAACACTACAATGATATTTTTAGCTTTACTTGTGTCTTAAAGAATCAGTTATCATGCCTAAATATAGACAACACTGCTGTTTGGGAGTACTTTTTGAAGACACAGTTATTTCCTACCCTTTCCTAGAATTTCCATTGCAAATAACAGTTTGCTTGGTCCCCATAATTTTGAACTTCCAAGCAACCCAGTAGGTGAGCTTGGATAGATATGTGAGCTGCCCTTCTAATTGGAGACCTAGGATAACCATTGAGAAGATCAAGAATAGTAGGGACTTTTTATCTTTTGATAGCTACTTACCCTGCAACTCTCTTCAGAACTCCCCTGCGGGGCAGTACCCTGGGCAATCATTTTTCAACCATTCACTTTCTCCTCAGGGACACCTAATCAGAATTGAACTATTTCTCACTGGCTTCATTGAGCTTATGCCTCAATCTTTAGAGATAATGAGTTTATTTGCATTCGGAATGCATTATATGATGTTTTTGCAGAAGACTTACCATCCTAATTATGTTTTCCTTAGGTGAATATAAATGCACTGGAGAATTTTGATGGCAGCAGTAACTGAATTTTGCATAAATCTCACGCATGGCTGTTACAGATTCTGAGGAAACACTATACAAAAGCTAAATAGCATAGGGCCCATAGGATATGTTTCACAGTTCTGATAACTGTTACTAAAAAAAATATGAACACTTTTTCTTCCCCATAATTTCCGTGAATTAATTTCAGCCGTACAATACCTAATAATTTTGTCCACCTATTCACAAAAACGACTAAAGAGAGGAGGTATCGCAGGAAAGAGAGAATTTGCATTTCAATCTAAATATGTCCAGTTTGAGGTAAGCAATGGTTCACCACATAATCAGGACTGCTAGAGGTTTGCTCTAGGGTTTTAAATTTAGGGTATGTCAAATTTAAAGGGTACTCACAGCACTTGTCATTTCTTAAATGCACAGAACAAATAATTTATCAGTAGTTGACAAGAATTAATTAAAATAAGAAACTCTGGATGACACAATGAGGGTGACAATTCCCCCAGTGCCTTTCCAAGAAGTTCCTATATCTGGTTATTTTCTTGTCTTTCCCTAACTTAACTCTGGGTGCTTACTACTTTCTACTCTGTCTGAGAAGTATTTTATCTCTGCTAATTATAATATATGAAATTCACTAGAATGGAACCCTTCTACTACTCTATTTCTTTTTTTGTGTGACTAATCATCTTTAATCATTTAGACAAAAGAAGCACATATTTATTTTGAAATTTTATATGTGATTTGGATTTCCATTTTTTATTCACTTTAGAATATGTAGTACCTACATAAATAGAGCATAAAGTTTATATCATCATTATATTCATTCCATAGATTAAGAAGTCTTTAAATGTTATTTAGTTCTGGGATTTTCTTTCATAGGAAATATAAACTAATTCCCAATTTCAATATTTTATGCTTAAATAGTTAAATTTCCTAAGATTATCTTTAGTTTGCTATGAAAACTCATTTGAGTTTTAAAATGATTTTTAAAGTTTTGGTTTCCCAAGGCGAATGGATCTGAAAAATTGTCATATACTATGGTACTAATTATTCATTCTTGTTATAAAAAGGGAAAAACATAGTTTAAATGCTAGCCTGATTAAATAAAGATTTAAATGGGTTTCAAAACTCTTAAAACAATGAAACTGGTCTTCTGGCAAAATTTCCCATATGCTCTTCTCTAATTTCATACAATATTTTTATTTTTCTTTTGAGAATGAGAATAGATTTTTTAGGAAAAAAAAGAGTTTCACTCTACTTCCCTAGAAGTACCCCTCTGTTAGGTAGTATGTTAATGTAATAATTCAGTTCTAGCAAATTTATTACCAAAAATTACATCTAGTAATTACACCACCCTCTAAGTGAATATACAATATAATAATCTCCTCAAGATGTATTAGACAGTTTCTTTTAAGAAATTATTCAATTGAAAATGATAGAAGCCTATTATTATAGGTACCTTTTAAGATTCAATATTTTATTCTTTGAGAAATTCCTGAGGGGCTTGTACGCCAATATCTGGGTTCCAACCATCCCAATTACACTTGGACTAGCAAGTAGATTTAGGCTTAGAATTTAGGGTTAGGGTTAAGGTTAGGGTTGGCTATTGTTTTCTTCAGGGGGATAACCTGAGGACTTGGTATGTTTTGTTTTGTTTTGTTTTTGCTCAGACTCATAAGTCCACATTTGTATGTTCTTCCCGATTGATTAAAAGGTGATATCAACTAGCCAGCCAAACTTGATTAGTTAGGGGTATTTACTAAGCTGATATAATTAAAAGATCTGTTCAAAAACATCCCCCAAATTAGCACAGTATCTGACAAGTATTTATGGAGTTCAGTGAATAGTGAACTCCAGTTTTGCCATGTAGCAAAAGTGTATTTTGGCCGACTTTGGCTGCTGTAAGTCCTTTTCTCCCTTTCTGGTAGTCCTCGTGATGTTCTCCTTAGGTATAGTATGGATTTGTATAATACCTAAAGAACTTTCAATCTTCCTTTTCTTATTATTGCCCAATTTGATCTCACTCTAGCAGACAAAGTGTTCAACCACTGTTGTTCTAAGGAGACAGAAAACACAAATTAAGTCCAAATTGGGAGTTTTCAAATGTCTCAAGATCATCCTTTGGACAAATTGGGAAGATACCAGGAGGATACAGAATATGGATTTCTCCTCATCCCTAATTAAACCCCTCTGAATGGTTTGGCAAGAATTATTTCTTATACTATGTTGATATACTATTAGAATTCCTGATTCCAGTCCTATAGAACATGATTGACTCTTCGACCAAGTCCAAATGTACTTTCATGTAATTTTATTTCATATAATAGTGGGATAAAATTTCCTCCTTCTAAATTGACTAAGAACATTACACAGCTAGTTAAACTTATTCTATTGATTTATTCAATGGGATAGAAAGCATTTTCCTTCTAATAAAGATCTCAGACTATAGAACATCTTATTACATTAAAAAACATGGGGTGAGGTAATTGATTGATTCAATTAACTCCCACCCTTATATAATACTTATTTATTTAAAGAATCTGTCACACATAAATATTTTCTGCCTCTAAGTCAGACTTTTGGATTTCCCTGAGTTTGAGCAACATGTCCTCTCCCTGAAATTAGTCTTCCCAACTCTACTCTGTTATTGTGTTTTTGCTTTTGAAAATGGAAATACAGCCCTCCTTGAGGACAGGTAAAAGCTGTGCTGAGTCTACAAGCCACCTTGTAGATCTCTTGCCTTCTCAGCTCTACCTGTCCACTAATACTCTGCCTTGCCTCATTTTCTATTTTCTATTTTTTTCTGATTCTTTGTAAAGTTTTAAAAATTATTTTCAGTTCCACATTCTTTTCTTCCTTCTATCCTCTTACCTATTGAAAAGACAAGAAATGTGATGCTCACTATACATATTTACACACTAAAAATATTGAAATGAAGCAAGAAAAATAAAGAGAAAAGCTTCAACCAGTTCTCTATCTGGAAGTGGATAGCATTTTACATCATGATTCCTTTGTATTGAGAAAAATACTAAGTCTTTCACAGTTGATTGTTAGTTCAATATTTCTGTTATTATGTACAATGTTCTCTTGTTTCTGCTCACTTCACTTCATATCAGCATAATATGTCTTCTCAGGTTTTTTCTGAAACCATCTCTTTCATCATATCTTATAGCACAATAGTATTCCATAATCATATATGACAACTTCTTCAATCATTCCCCAGTTGATGGATATCCACTCAATTTCCAATTCTTTGACACCATGAAAAAAGCTTTTGCAAATATTTTGTGCATATAGGTACTCCCCAGCTCTTTTATCCCTAATTCTCACCCACTTCAACCCTACTTGCCTCACTCAGCATCTACCTGTTCCTTTAACTAATATATATGGCACCTCACTCTACAATTAAGTAACTTCTGTCATTATAGAACTCTGCATCTTTTGCTCAATGCATCTTCTGGCACTCATTGAGATTTCACTACTCTCACTCCTTATCATGCATAACCATGAATCCCTGGGTATCCTTTCCAGTATTGACTCACTATTTAAGTGCAGGAGTCAAAATACTCCTTAATTCCCAGCAACACTTCCAGATTCTTCTTCTACCATCATCACTTGGCAACCTCTCTTCATTTGAGATTCTCTATACTCAATTTACCACTTAATCCAGATGGTGGCCATTCTATGGATTAGATAAGCATTCTGTCTCTTTTCTCAATTTAGCACCTGACTGATAACCTTTTGCACTCATAACTAATCTCATTCATAGTAAAGGACTTAAACATATGTGTTGATGTTTTCACAAATATCTTGATTTCCTAATTTCTCAGGCAAATCAAATCTCATAATCTATCACTCCACTTCACTTCAGCTAGGAAAAAGAATCTTAATATCCTTGATTTTGCCATCAACCACAAGGCTTTCACTTTGTTGTTTAAGACCTCCAAATTTATTGTATCTCACTACACTTTAAAAAAAATCATTTTATCACTCCCAATGTCTTACTACTTTCTAAATCTATTCTTAATACTCACCGGGACTTCTAATTCCACCACTCAATACTTTCCCAGGTCATTCCCACAGCTATGATTACACTGTCCTCCTTTCCCAAATTTAAGCCCTTGGTGAAACAAAATTCATTAAAAAAAAAAAGAAAGAAAATTCAAGACCATTAGATCCTTCTACCCCTTTCCTCATTTTACATCACACATTCCTATCTCCTCCTATGCTCTAGTCCCTTAGGAAAAAAGTAACCATTGATCTTTCCAAGGCCAAAAACTATACACACACACACACCCATACACATGCACCCCTTTGAACTTATCCCTTGTTTTTGTCTCCAGCAAACTGTCTCACTGTCATTCCCTCTTTTCTCTTCAAATCTTCAAGTATTTCCTTTTCACTGATTTCTTCCCTGCTGCCTATAAATATGTAGACATTTCTCTCATACAAAAATAAAACAACCATTCTAATTATTAAATAATGGAGTTACTGTTCAGTCATGTCCAACTCTATATGACCTCATTTGAGGCTTTCCTGTCAAAGATTCTAGAGTGGCTTGCCATTTTCTTCTCCAGTTCTTTTTGTAATTGAAGAAACTGAAGGAAACAGAATTAAGTGACTTGCCCAGGGTTACACAATGTCTGAGGTCAGATTTGAATTCAGTTCTTCCTGACTCTAGAGCCTGATTCCATGTGTCACCTAACTGTCCTAAAAAGTTAGAGTAATGTTCAATGATTTGGGGTTGATCATGCCAATATCATAAAAAAAATTCTTATAAAATCAACATTCATTTAGAAACCTGAGGGGAATAAAAGATTTATGATGTAAAGGTGAAGAATTTTTAAAATGTAGCAATGCGAGAAGGGAACACTTTGAGATACAAAACTATGTTATAAAGCTGTAATAATTACAACCTTTTGAGCTTGATTAAACTAAGAGGAAAGTAGATAAATGGAATGGAGTAGTTAAGAAAGAATTATAAATAATTCAACAAAATGCTCAATGAAATTTAAAACTGAAGATTTCTGAGAAAATTGCAAAAAAATTTTGTCAAAATTTAGGTTTAGACAAACTTCTTGTTCAATATAACAAAATGAATTTAAAATAAACATATTATATAGATATTAAAGATCAGACCATAAAAAATTTTGGAAAAAAATCAGATTGAATATCTTTCATAAGTGTTTGGGATGAAATTTTAATGAAACAATGAATAATACCAATCAGAAGACAAAAATAGATAATTTTGATTATATGAAATTGAAAAGCTTTTACTTGAACAAAATAACCTATCTATGATAAAAACAAAATATGACCATCTGGGGAAAATATATGTAACAAATATCTCTTAAGGATCTCATGTCAAACGTAAATTGATGATCAAAGAAATAGTGCTGTTTTGCCAACTGATATACATATCCTCAAAAGAGGAATTAAAAACAACTAACAATTATATGAATGTTTCAGATCATTAATAAAGAAAAATGCAAATCAAAACAATCTTGAGGTTCACCTCACACTGAATAGTCAATTCGAGAGATTGTGATAAGAACTTTAATGTGTTATTTCTAGAAATGTGAATTGGTTCACTCATTCTGGAAAGCAATTTGAAAATATGCAAATAAAGTAACTAAACTATCTGTATCTTTTGCTTCATAGATTTCCCTGCTGGGCATCCATGCCAAGGAGGTAATTGATGGAAATAAAGGTCCCATATATGACAACACTTTTTGTGAAAGGAAAGAACTGAAAACAAAGTAGATGGTCATTGATTGGGGAATGACTAAATATGTTATTATATACATATATATGTGTGTGTATATACATATAGGTAATGTAATATTATTGAATATAATAAATAATGTGATGAATACAGACAGCATCATGGGAAGTGAACATGAGAAAAAGTGGAAGAAGTAGAGATTGAAAAATAATATTCCTAATGAAAGAATGACAAGATCAAAATAAATCAAATGTTGCAAAATTTTAATTGCCAAGTTATGTACCAAAGAAGAGACATGGAAAAATGCCTACTCTTGCTTCTTTGTATAGTCATAGGACTATTTTGCTAAGTTATCCCCTCCTCCTTTTCCCCTCTTTCAAAAACAAACAAACCCTGTGATATTGGGAATTTCTCTCTGGGGGGGGGGATTTGGGAGAAAGCTATAATTAAAATGCATTAAAAAACTATTACATCATACAATCCTTATAGCTGTTATCATTTGTCTTCCTTCTCCTTGCTTGCATTTCCCCACCTCTCATTATCTACCAAACTCCCTGAAACCAAACCTGATTTTTCTCAATCTGCTCTCTCCAAATTTACTAATAATAGCAAAGTTGCCGCAGCTAATGACTTTTTCTTAGCCCTCCTCCTTTTATGCCTTTTAAATAGATTTTGACACTAACACCTTTACTTTCTGTGTACATTCTCCTTTATTTTTTGACATCGATTTCTTGTATTTCTTTCCAGTCTGACTATTCCTTCTAAATTCCTTTTGCTAGATCTTCATGCATCTCATCGTTACTGTCATTACTAAGCACTTTACAATTATCTAATTTGACTCTCAATAACCCTGGGAGACAGTGGTTATTATCAGTTCCATTTTACAGATAAGGCAAACAAAGGTTCAGTTATTTGTACAGGGTCACAAAACTAGGAATTATCAGAGAGTAGATCTGAACTCAGTCCAGTCCCCTTAGCTGCCCCAAGGCATCATTGTCCTGATCATAATGGTGGCTTCCATTGTTGGCATCATCATTGTCTCCTCCTCCTCCTCTTCCTTCTTCTCTTTCTTCTCCTCCTTCTCTTCCCTCCTGTTACAATTATTTTGCACTAACTTGATGATCTCATTTTGCTCTTATAGTGTGATATTCATCTCTATGCAGAAAATACCTGTTATTGATATATCTAGCTCTAGTTTCTTTTCTAAGCTTTAATTCGACTTCATCAACCATTTTGAACTCTGTGTCCCATATAGTCCACATGTATAAAACAGAACTGTTATTTTTCCCTTACTAAAATTAATCCTTTTCTGAATTTCCCTATTAATGTTGAGTTAACCATTTATGTAACTAGTGAGGTCACCTTGAAGTACACCTATTACTGGATAATCATCCTTCTAGTTACCCAGATGACAACTTCAGTGTCATCCTCACCCCTCACTCAATCATGTGCCCAATCAGCTATCAAAACTTGTTGTTTCAATGTTTTCTTCTTCTATGTTTCTTGTCTTTTCTGTTCACCCAGGCACCAAACCTAAATCAAGCCCTCATTTTAGTTTTCCTGGCTTGAGTTTCTCCTTGCTTCAGTCTATTAACCACAAAGCTGCCAAAGGAGTTTTCCTAAAAATTAGATCTGTCACTGTCTCTCCTCCCCCATTCAATGAACTCCAATGGTCCAATATTGTCTCCATTACTTTCCTTCGTTTGGCATTTATAACCCTGTATAACTAGAGAAACCCCTACTTGCTGTCCCTCCCACAGAAAGTGGCCTCTCCTTTCTCTTTTCACTTTTGACTCTTAGACTCTCTGGTTTCCTTCAAGGCTCAGGTCATCACCTTCTCTAAGAAGCGTTGACTAGTTCTCCTAAACACTAATGCACCTTGCCCTCTAAAGTTATTTCGTATTCATTCTGTATGTATATCGGATATACTTATATATGTACATGTTCCTGTTAGAGTGTAAGGTAAGTGGCATAGTGAATAGATCACTATATCTGGAGTCAGAAACACATGAGTTCAGACTTGGCCTCAAATATTCACTGTCTGTGAGACCTTGGGCAGGTCACCTTATCTCCATTTGCCTCAATTTTTTCATCTATAAGATGGGATTAATACCAGTACCTACCTATCAGGGTTGTGGTTAGGATCAAATGAGATAATATTGGAAAGTACTTTGCAAATTTTAAAGTGCTTTACAAATTTTACATGTTGTTGTTTTTCTCTTTTATGACAGGGCCTCCACTTTTTATTTTCTTGGAGCTTAGTAGAGTGCCTGGCACATTGTGAGTGCTTAATAAATGCTTGTGACTTGATTAATATCTCTAGCCATAACATTATATTGATATTTTCATATTTAATTTCACAACTTAATAACTCAATTAAATTCCCTAATTATAGCCAAAATAGTTAATTAGTTGGGTATATTTTTTCTGAATGATACTTGTTTTCAACCTGCTTCCTGGCATCTCAGCTATGAATGCTGTATTTCTGTTTGAAATGGAAAATACCTTTGAAAAAAATATGAGAAATTTCTCATGGCATGGTGAAAACAAAACCAGGCAGAGTTCAACGAGCAGGCTTAATATGTCAGTTCTGATGCTTACTTGTTGCACCTGCTTAGACTATTTAGGGTCTTGGTGCTTCACTCTTCTCATCTGTAAAATGAGGACTACAGAAACCCTCTACCACTTACCTCCCAGGGTTGCTACAGTGTTCAAATGAGATGATGTAAATTGTCAAGTGCTATACAAATGTCAGTTATTATTTTCTATCTCACAGGATTGTTAGGAAGAAAGCAATTTGCAAAATGGAAATGACCATATAAAGGAGAGGTATAATTATTATAACATTTTGCTCTCCAGATCAAATCCTACATATTAGGCCAAGATAATAGCTAGCATTAATATTAATAAAATAGAGAACACATTATTTCATAGAATAGTTTTAAACAAGTACTATAATTGTAGCTCTTTGCACCTCCTATAAACTCAATGAATATTAAAAAGTGGTAAGAGAAAGACGTATTTCCTTCTGTCCTGCAAATCAGGCTGGTTTCTTCAACAAAATTTAATATGCGCACCACTGTAAAGCATAAGTTAGAAAAGTAGTCATATCAAATGAGGCTATATCCTGTGAGATTCCCTCAGGCAACATAGTAGAAGAGTCTTGGACCCACTAGGAGCTACCAATGCAAGGTACTAATATATTTAGAGATGAGCTATGGGAAATTAATCATCTATCTAATGCTTTCCCACATATGTAAAGCTCGTTCCAACAAATCACTATTATGTAGGAGGAATGTACAGAGGAAGCTTCTTTTAAAAAATCTCATGAGGAAGTAGCTCTAGATATCTCTAAAGTTCTGGAAAGCCTTTGATTTCACTAATGATAAGGAAAATAAAAATTCCCAAATTAGGAGTAAACCTGGGAAATATGACCCTAAGATAAAATGCATGATGATAGATTTGCCCTCCAACCTCCATTTACCTTTTCCCATTGGCAAACAATCACTTCCACTTCTGTACAAATGATTTCCAATTTTATATTCTCAGCCTTTTCTCTTTTCTGACCCATGAGTTTACCATATACAACTACTTACCATATAAAATTTTAAATTCAAAAAGTACAAATTTGATAATATTAATCTTTTTTCTTGACCTTTATTTTATTTCAATATTTCTGTCAGGAATATCACCATTTATCCAGTTCCCCATGAACAAAATTTTGGTGTTATCTTTGACAATTTTTCCCTAATTTCTCATCTCTTGTGTACAAGTAATAGTCAAATCTGTAGCAAAATATCTTTCCAAAATGTCTAGTATCTGTCCTTCTATTCCCACTGGGACCTAGTAGAGGCTCTCATAGCAACCTTTCAGAAATATGTTGATAGCCTCCTAATAGCTTGTTCACCATCCAATTATTTCTACTTCAAAGTTACTTCTTTTTGTACTTCAGAATTCTGCTCAAAATCTCCAGGGGCTCCCCGTTGCCTACCAAGACAATTTCAAACTCATTTTTTCCTGGCATTCAAGGCAGTTTCCAACATGTTACTTTCTGGCTCTACTCAATTTTCTTGCCTAGTTGGTCTAATCTCTGCCATTTGAATGCACACTATTTTCCCACCCTTATATTTAGACTCACTTATATACCTAGAATATCCTTCCCATCCTTGATCTATCAAATCCTTATTTATACTCTAAAATCCAATTGAAATTCTATTTCCTGTATGACACTTATCTAATACTTGCTGTTTATAACAATTTTTTCAGACTTTAAATAGTGTTTTTCTCTATCACCCTTTAAGTTATTTATAATATAGTATATTTTAATTATTTGTGTGTCTCATATTCCTATTAGATTGTAAGGCCCAGGAAGGCAGAGAATGTACCCTTGTATCTTATTTTAATAATTCCCACACATTCTGAATGTATAATAGTTATTTCTTCAGTTTCCATTTTTTTAACATTATCATAGTGCTGCTATTACTACTGTGTATAAGTTCTAGGAATATCATTTAAGAGGCACAGCCCTTTTGAAGGAACCCATCCTGGTCATTGTGGTCTATCAAAAGTTGATGTCATTCATTATACAAGTGTATTCTTAGAAAATTAAGACTCTTCAAGCATGAAGAGTTATTTTGATGTTGGATAGTGAGATGGTTATTATGTGAAAGGAACTGGGGGGATAATGGAGTGAAGAAATGGTTTCTAAGGTGACAAAGTGAAGGAAATGCAAAAGGTTAGGGAAATTCATGAAGTTAAAACACAGCGACACAAAAATTAGCCAGTGGGTACTAGATGAGCAAGGTGCATTGAGAAGATGGTGAAGCAAGAATTAAAGAAAATCGGAGACAGCTTCCTTACTGTAGTACTTCCTTATTTTAGTAGTGGTCTAGTATGGGCATCATTTCCTTCCCTTAGATGGAGGGATCCTTTGGTAACATTTTCATTTTCTAATTGCAAACCATTATCAGTTGTAGCAACACACCATTCTAATTATTTCCCAAGCACATATTGGCTACAACATTGATAGTTCCAAACATCACCAGTACTCTCAAATATTTATGACCTGTCTGAGTACAAATTGTACTGTTCTAAGCATCATCCAGAGTGACTCAAACATCAAGTTAAGAGGAAGCATAAATAAGCTTCGGTGAAGCAGTATCTCTTTTTCCAAATAAACTCTTGATGGATTTCTATTTTACAAAAGTGATATTCCTAATTACACAGTTTCAAAGTCATCTCTTAGTCACATTAATGTTTCAATTTGTCTTCAACTACTTTTCCTCCCACACTAAAGAAAACCTGAGTATGGTGTGACTGTATTCTACTCAAAAAATTTTGATCATTAAAAAAAGTGTAAAATTCTTAATGTAGAGAAAGGTGAAATTTCCTCAAGATCTCTAACAGATCTCAAAATTGATTTTAAATCAACTTTCTACCTTCAGTTACATTTCACCCTTTAAAATGCAATTCTGGCAACTTAATTACCAAGTCCCATTTACAGACCTGAAATTACAAAGCCACCAAATTTCCTGCTCAGATGCAGTAGCCTTTTTTTTTTCTTAAAGATTACTCTTCTGCTGCCATTTTCTGAAAAGAAGCAGAAAACAATTTCTTCTCAAAGCCTTCAATCGCTACTGCTCATTAGGAGAGGGCTTTAAAAGCAAGTTATAGCCAAGATACAACACCAGAATGTTCCTACAAGCACATAAAGTTCCTGCTGTGTCAAAATCCCCACATTTCTGAGGAATCCTATGCCAACCTGGGAGTTAAGCCTGGATTCACTGGAAAGCCCAAATGGTTAACCTCTTCCCCTATTACTCCAGACTGAGCAAAATTCATTGATCTAGCACTAACATTATTAGACTTAATACCAATAAAAAGAAATCAAACTCAAAAAAATCTAGTAATGTTTCCAGAAAATAGATAATTGGACATTTCTTCCTATAGAGAAGCCAGTAAGGGAAGATTATCATAAATATTATCAGATACTAGTGGCTATTTTTGCTTAACTTTTTTTCTTCTTTTTATAAAGATGTGTTTTGAAAAGAGTTGGCACACTGTTCTGGATAGAGGAGCTGGTTCCTTATCCCATATTTGACACATACTGTCTGTTTTCTGGATCTGGGGAAGCACTTTAAGTCTTAGAAGTTTTTCACCTTTTCATTTTAGAAGCTGAAAATGCAAATACAAAGAAAGATTTTACTAATGTCCATTCATATAAGGAATCTCCTCATTGGGAATTCCCTTTAACTAATGAAGTCAGGAATCTGACTCTCTCTCCTACTCCTCAAAAATAATTTTTTTTAAAAAGACTTTTTCCTAATATATACATACACAGTTTGGCTTCTGTGACATTCCTCCTCCCATTTATTTGGATGGAAGAGAAAAATAATTCTGGAATCATGAAATTGGGGAAATCTTAATTCAAAGGTCCCAGATGTTTTTGGAATGATCAGTCTTTATGTGGATGATGACCAGGTTTAGTTTAGCTACTAAAAATTAAGCAGGAAGACATATAGTCTTTTTAGGTCCAATGGAAATACAGGATCCACTAATTAAGAAATATAGTTTGAAAAATAAAATAAAATAATCCCCAGAGCAATGGCTAGTTAGAAGCAGTTCTGTTCTAAGTTCAAAATCTTGGTGCCTCAGGCAAAGAATCCTTTTTGTAAAAGTAAAAGCCCTTTCTAATCAAAGCTCTGAAACACATACATGTGCATGTGCGTGCACACACACACAACACACACATACACACATTTCTTTAGGGGGAGTTCTCTTAGGGCTATTTTTTCTCCCTTGCTAGATAACTGACTGGATTCAGCTATGGTTCTAAAAGAACTATAAGAGAGAGGGAGGGAGGGAGAGTGGGAGAAAAGAATAGGAGGAGATGGGGAGAGGGAGAGAAAGAAAGAGAGGGTGAAAGAGAGAAAGAGTAGAGTCCATTTTTTTTAAAGGAAAAGATAATATTCCCAGCTAAACAATTCATGAAAAGTCATAAAGAAGCAGTAAGCAATTTTACACTTTAATGATCAGTGGAGTTGTGTCTGGCAGCAAACAATAGTGATCCTGGAACTAACTAAACCATTGCAAGCAGCAAACTGTGCAAGACCAGTAGAAAGAAACATCTGGTAAAGACTATATAACCAAAAGGAACTGTCTTATGCAAGATGACATCTGCAGAAAATACTGCAGTTTTTCAGCATCAGAGGTGTGAGTTCTTCCTTCAAGTGTGTCCCCTAGTCCTACAAGTTCCCTAAATGCATGGTGTAAATACATGTGCTCTTGTCACAAGCATTCCATATGTGTATCCCTTTTATACATGTCCCTGTCTCTGTCCACCTTGTCCATAATATTGTTGGAATTCATGAGAGATTATGTCCAAGGTTTATGGGGAAAACATTTTAATGTGGCTAGCATTTCATATTATTTCATCAAATGCCTTTTCTTTGACTTAGTTGTGTCCAATAATTAAATAAAATAATTAAATAAAAAATATATATTAGTTGAGGTTTAAGCACTACTGCTTTGAATGACTATGGACCTGCAGAATACCTTGAAATTGGAGTAGTCTTTTCTGGAAGAACCAACATACATGTAGGGGAAATGCCTCACTGTGCCACATTTCTTAAAAGGGAGTATTGGTTTCTGAACTGGGGAAGTATGGTACTATTTATCCAGAAAAAGTACTGCAAAGAGCATCAATAAAACCTGGGTTATTTATATTTTCACTTTTTGTTATTGAATAATCTCAAGACAATATTGAGTAGACAAAAATGATTCAGATTTAGAGATGTCACCAATAAAATGCATTTCTTTTGAGAAGAGAAATCATTCATCTATTTATTTACTTATTTGCTTTTTTATCAACGGAGCTCAGAAGAGTACCTAGAACTTAGTGGGTGTTTAATGAATATTTGTTGATAAATTAATTGGGGGAAGACAACAAGGCATAAGATGAAGACTTTTTTAGATCACATAGTGGATCTTGAGTGAAACACCCTCCTTTGAACCATAGTCTTAGTGTTAATGACCTATTTACATCTTAGGCAACTATTATAGCCTCTTAGAGCATCAGTTTCTTCACTTGCTGCTCTGGGCTGGGCTTGCCTCAGGCCATTCCCCTGAGAGTTTAGGTTCACCATTGAAATAAAATGAAATAATTGTAGGTGATTCAATAGTTTACAAACAAAATAAATCAAAAAGATTTACTTAGCCATAGCAAGAGAAAATTATTCAACTACAACAGTCATTGAGGACATAGCAGTCAAGCACCATCAGAGAATGTACTGGGAGCTTCTAAATGGCTGTTTTATAATCAGATGACCAGGATATAATGTGAAAAACTTGAGCTTTTAGTTCTCTGAGGCAACTAAGCCTAGAGGGTAGCCTAAATTTTAGAGGTAAATTTTAATTGGAGGAA
Source organism: Potorous gilbertii (assembly GCA_028658325.1). NCBI lineage: Eukaryota > Metazoa > Chordata > Mammalia > Diprotodontia > Potoroidae > Potorous > Potorous gilbertii. The sequence goes on along the minus strand of CM053772.1, from coordinate 116,227,639 downwards.
AAGAGAGAGGAGAGGGTAATAGCAAGCCCTTGGGGAAACATATCTCCCTGACTAGAGAGGACATTATTTTTGAGGTGTATCATATCAGGCCTGGGTACCCAGAGTTAATAGAAGGTACAGCAAATGGAATAGATACCAAAAGTGACATGGACAAGAAATGTAAAAACATGCCTTTTCTAATTCACAATTTTGACAAAAGGGTGTTCTTGCCACTTGACATTGCATAATGTAGTTTGATTTTGGCCATGACATTATGTAGTGGAAATTACACTGGGTCTGAGGGCAGCCAGTGGCATAGTAGATAGAGCACTGGTCCTAGAGTGAGGAAGACTTGAGTTCAAAAGTGGCCTCAGACTCTTATTAACTCTGTGACTCCAGGCAAGTCACTTAACCCTGTTGGCTTAGTTCCTCATCTGTAAAATGAGCTGGAGAAAGAAATGGTAAAACATTACAATATCTCTGCCAAGAAAATCCCCAAAATAGGATCACAGAGAATTGTACATGACTGAGACTAACCACAAAGACCCTGGATTTGAGGTTAGATAAAATGGATTTTAACTCACTCCCTGCTATTTGTTACACATTTAACCTCAGGGAAATCACTCTACCATACTTCAATTTCTCCATACTTCAATTTCTGTATATGTAAAAAGGAGGAAGAGGAGGCAAGGATGATTTCTAAGACCTTTCCACTTAAAAGTGCTATATACACTATTTATCATCATCATCATGATGTAAATGTTCTCTTACAATTTAACTAGCACATTTTTATCTTCCATGAAATCAATTAGTTATTCTTACAAACTAATCACAAAGTGATATATATGCATACATATATATATATACATATAGATATATGTATATCTATATGTATATATATACATAAATGGGCTCGTGACACACTGAAGATTTTCATTCAAAAAATTTTAAAGAAGGTAGAGAATTCAATTTTTTGATAGTATAGATAGGAGCATTTTTATAAGTGACATACTTAACATTCTTTTTAGCAAGCCAAGGTAAAGAGAAGAACATAAGTATCCAGGAGGAGAGAGTCATCAACAATGACAAGCATTGTAGAAAGGACAAGAAGAAAGAATATTGGAAAAAGATTGTCAGACTTGGCAATTAAGAAATCTCTGCTACTGTTTTAAGAGAGCAGTTTCAATTGACTGATGAGTCAAGGATAACTAAGAGTTGAGAATGGAGAAGGAAAGCAATGATTTCAACAGAAATAGGGAAATTCAAAAGAAGGGTGTTTTTTTTTTGTTTTGTTTTGTGAAAGGAGAAACTAGAGTTAATAAATGACTGCTGGGCTCACAAGGAGGAGGGCCCATACATTGTTGTGGACTTATGCATGTGGATTGGAACAAGCTCAGATCTGGGAAGGGTAGCTACTGTTAAGAGGGAACTAGCTTCCTTTTTTAAAATACTCATCACCTCAGCCATGGCACAGTAACAGTTTATATTTTGATTTTAGTATAGTGGTTTTATAAAAGGAAGGGAGAAGTAAAGGGTGTTCAGTGGATGATATAAATAAATAAAGTATGGTACAGGTACTATCATAATATCAGAGAATTTGAGAATTGTAAGGAACCTCAGCTGTCATCTATTCTAACCCATATTCAAAAGAAAATAACTCAGAAGTGATTGTCCATTCTCCGCTTGACAATGTGCAAAGAAGGAGAATTCAGTACTTCCCTTGGTACTCCACTCAATTATGGGACACCTGTAATTGTTTTTCTCCTAAAATTGAGGTAAACTATAAAGTATAGACATATTTCTCTAATCTTCTAATTTAGTAATCCTGTCAATAAAAGAAATCAGGTTAGTCTGACTTAAAAAAGCAATGCATTCACTTTGTATTCACTGCTTCTCTTTCTTGATGTTCACCAATTTTCTTTTTAATAATCACTTCTAGAATATTTACATTTATCATAGATAAGTTCGCTGTTTTGTAATTTGCAGATTCTCCTTTTATCCCACTTTTTTCCACCAAAAAATCCTAGGCAACATGAGCTTCTTTAGTTTTGTGGTACCACTCTCATATTTCTTGATCTCTTTCTCTGATTGGAAGGTTAGAGGGTGAAACAATAAACTCCTCCCAAAAACCTTTCTTTACAGAGGGCTCTGAACTTTACAGGTGACTTTCTGTTTTCCGCCAGAAGTTAGGGTCCAGTTCCATGGCACATCACACCCAGACCAAATATCGCAGTCCTTCCCTTTTTCAGGTTTCTTTTGTGTATTCTCCATTAGATTTTAAGTTCCTTAAGGGAAGGACATATCTTTCTTTTTCTTATTTATATCCCCAGTGCTTATCACAGTGTCTAGCCCATAGCAGGTACTTAATAAATGCTTATTGAATGGAACCTCAGATGTCAGTGACAGTGTCTAAGCAATAACATTGGCTAGTTCCTTAAGGATGGAAGTCAGTCACTAGGGCCAAGTACCTTCAGTTTATCAAGTGTATTTAAATATTGCCTTACTATCCATGAACCTATACTGGGTACCAACTCTCTTGAATGTGTCATTTCCAAGGCAAAGATTACTCTCAGTTGCAAAGAAAAACAAAAAGAAATTATGTATTTAGCAATTCTACCTCCTTTCTGTTATATTTCCCACCACACCAAGCAAAGGTACTATCATTGTGTTCTATCCCATCCCCCCTTTACCCCTCCCAATACAACTGAAAAGTAAATTCAAACAGAGGTCCTTGTCCCCTTAGTTTTCCTTGTCAGCCTAAGCTCATTGAGTATTAGCATTCCCGATGTTCTTTTTACAGGACCTCTTCATGCTATTGCACTAATTTTCTGTGCCCTGGACTCCATTTTATTTTATGCTTTTCTTTCTAAAGTCTACACTGGTTGATAAATTCCTTATGTCTAATCAAATGAATCCTATTTTTGTCCTACTTTGAATGATTTCTTTAAAATTTTATTCTTAAGCATGTCTAATACCTCCTATACTGACATTCCCAAGAGTGCTTTACTTGTGAGACCCTAATCTATATTTTCCTCTATTTCAAAATCTATGATCCTCCCAAATTTTCCATTGCTTTCACTCCTACAGACAATTTCTTTCTATTAGTACAAATCAGATCCAGAATAGAATTTCCTCTTGTGGTTTGTTCCACCTTTTGATGGGTGAAATTATCACAAATAAAAGCATAACACTAAGTTTTGCTGTGAAACCTGAAGATCTATGCTCTCATCAATTACCCTTCCCTTTCCTTGTGGCAAAAATTAAACCCCTGATCCTGGTATCACTCTCTGTTGAACCATAATCAGATAGCTCATTTCTCTCAGAGAAATCTAACAGATGCTTCTGTTGAAATTTTAAAGTTATGTTGGAGAGAGCTATAGTGTCATTCATAAAAATAAAAGGTGACTCAGTTATCCCAGGGAAGTCTTAATCTCTGATCTAGAATTGTAGGATCTTAAAGTAGAGAGATTTAAAAATATTAAACTTTTCAGGGCCAGTGCTCAATGGACATTCTGATCTCAAGTAATGTTAAAGGGAACTGACTGATATATAAAATGAGAATCAGGTTTATAAAATTCCACTAGCAGTATCAGATACAAACATAGGACATAGTTTTTGGTTTTTTGTTCTTAATTGGTTCTTTACTCTCAGTTCTTTCCTTCTTGATATAAGGAGAAGGGGAGAAGAGAGGAGAAGAAACAGGCCCCCTCAGTCAATGGCAATGACTCTGGGCATCCCAGAGCAGTGCAGTATGATTTCTACTTCATTTAACAGTTTCTGACTTGGAGAGGCCAGTAAGGCTGCCACTCTTATGCCATACATCTGTTCTTCTGTTGTCCCAAACTTGATGTGGCTGCCATGCCCTCTTTATGAAAACCTGTCAGCAGTATGGTAAAATAACACCCTCCCAAGGCAGTTGTTGATTTTCCTGGAAGCTTGTTGGTGAAGCTATACAAGTCAGAAATTATTAGCTACTCTGCTTCTGAGAGAGAGAGAGAGAGAGAGAGAGAGAGAGAGATTCTAGTAGATGAATTGACAAATTCCCCCAACAAATTTATTTCTACACAAAAGAAAGGCTGAACATAAAAAAGAACGCCAATAAAAAGCAAAGAAACATGTTATAAGCATTTATTAACACAACAAGATTCAGTAACTTAATTTAGACCTACTGATGTGATCTTCAAGGGAGGATGATATTCAAGCTTCATCAGAACATAAAGCAATTTGTGAGATTGCTGTTTATACATTTTACATTTAACTTCAGTTCTGCATTATCACACCACTTGAAATTGGAACCTCCTCTGAACCCATGAATAATCAGCCTTTTCCAAGTCAGCTGCCCTTAAAACTGCTATAGTCAACGACTTCTATGTCTGCAGCAACCAACTGTTCCTTCATCCATGGCAACCAAATATTTTTCTCACTGGACCTGGGAATCAGGATGTTTCAGACTCACAAGGTTGTTTACAGTATTGGACATGTCCACCTTGAGGAAATACAAATCATAAAAGACCAGCAGGGGTCCAGGTACAAACTTGCCTGGTTAAATCTATGTTCCCCCTGAGGCCTGTCACAAGATAGTAGTGATAGTCATGGTGACAGTAGTAGAGGGATGGGTGCTACCTATTCCTCCAATACTTTGCACAGGAAAATAAAAGCAGAAAGCATGGGACCTTCCACATGAGGGAGAGTCACAGCCAAGAGAGGACCAAATTAGACACTGTCTTCTTCTAACTATTGTAGTACCCATGTCCCTTGCCTCATCATAGGCCAGTGGTATACCAAGGGACAACTTAGGGTTTCCAAATGTGATAAGATGACGTTTTACCAAGTTTTCCCCTCTGTCCAATATAGATTAGGCAAGTTTTTTTCTGTCCTTTGGATATGATCAACTTAGAGGATTAAACAGGACTTTCCATGAAATTCCTTCTTGGTTTCTTAAAGTCATCAAAAGGCTACTATGTGGAAATGAGACCTTTCACATTTAGTGAGGGACCAAAAATCATGGTAGTCAATTGTACTTACTCTTAGCACTGTATCATACTAAAATGGCAATTTCTTTCAGTAATGGGTTATCAAAAATCAGCTAGAAAGGTTGTCATTTTCCCAAGGCTCACACAATGAGTCACAATATCTTTGGAGTCTCTGAAAGTTTCTAGGATAGCTGTGGGTTCATGTTTCCTTGAATGGCCCCTATAGGACCATTTACCTTCAAAACAGGGAAAAGGCAGTTTATGATATCTTCAATACAGATTGTATTCCATCCACATCAGTGTTTCTGGCTCACCCTGTCCCAACAAAAGCAAAAAGAGAGGGGTGGGATTCTTACCAACAAATCATGCTCCATAGTATATATCCTCTCCTTCCAGAGTAACTTAAACAGCTATGAGGTGATCTGAGAGTGTTATGGTGCACACATTTTCTCATTGCTGTAGTTTACTATCTGCCCTATGTGACTGACTCCCCATGAAGTCAGAATAAGACGTCACATAACGAGTGAAATGAATAATACAATTATCCTAGTTACAGCAGGGCTTAGGATGTGACTCATTTTCCCACCCTCCTAATGTTTGCTTTTTGGGATCATTCATAACCCTTTGAACTCATCCTACATCTCACTGGAAGTTCATAATTTCCACTTTGAAGATCACTGCTTAAAAATGATTAGATTTGATGTTGAAATCCCTTCTTTAGAGATGATTCAGTGGTGGCCTGGCATCTTTGCCACATTGATTTATAAAGACTGTCCAGATGTCCCAGTTTGCTTGCTTATCATTATCTATTTTGGTTTCCTTGCTATTTTTCTGAAGGGAGGATGAGAAAGCTATTCCCAAAGTAACTTTACCCAGTGTCCTTGGGACCCCTATTCTGTAACTCCTTAAACCTTCATAAAATAAATATGCTCCTTTTCCTGCTTGTGATTTTGTCTCTGTGGGAACTTAAGCTGATAAAGCTATTGCTGAAGTGTAGCACAGTAGCTCCCTAGGGATCTCTTTCCACTACTCTAGCAATTTTTTTCTTCACTCTCACTTTAAAAAAAAATCACATTAAATACAAGAAATGTTTATGGCTCCAAAAGGAAGAAAAATCTCTTCAGTTTGAATGATTAAAAGGAACATTAAGTGAATATAAAATAGAAGACAGGAGTTCAAATTCAAATAACAGTTCCATTTGCAGGATACAAATCAAATCTGATTTCTTTTAGACTTGTCTGTATTATAAAAATGGCTCTGTGGGATAAGCCTTGAGTACATTTTTTCCCTTGTCTTCTTCCTTTCATGTTCTCAACTACTTCTGGACAAATGCCCTGACACTTGAATCTTGTCCAAATATGACTCTTCCAAAGGACCCTAAGGATGTTTCTACAGGAACATTTGTGAAGGAGGTAATATGCAGATAATACTATAAAGAGAGTGTTTGGGGCAATAAATATTCAGAGGTATGACACATGAGGATAATCAGGAATATGGATGCAGTATAACACATATGGTGCAAGTCCCAGTGCATTTGAAAAATATCTTTCCCTGGCAGTATTCATACAGGATGTCAGTTGGATAGGTTATTCTCAGTGTGTATGCCAACCTCAGTAATAAAACATTTTAGGAGAGACATGACTAGGTATGAAAAATGAATCACCCTTTATTGGTCACACACATACACACTCACACACACAAATTGCACTGTGGGAACTTACCTTATATTAAAATAGCATTATTACTATATGAGATTACCAAGATCATCAAAAAGTATGTATTAAATACACTCATTTGCTGAACTCTTTTATGTTCTAAGGTGTAGAAGACTCCAGCTATAATCTGTGTTTTCTGGAAGCCTAAAGTTTAAAATGAACAATCGAGGTCAAGAGTTCTTAACCATTTTTTTATGTGATGAACTGCTTTGAAAAATGCTGAAGATCATAGACCCTCTCTCAGAATAATTATTTTAAATGCATAAAATAAACACAATTACACAAGAAACCAATTATATTGATATAT
>CM053772.1:116151626-116220165 GCA_028658325.1 Potorous gilbertii | reverse complement strand
TATGAAGAATTTTCAAAATATAATCTTAAAAGAAATTCTTATCTTTGAGATTATTCCTATTTGAAATTATTGTTTTCTAAAAGATGTTTTTGGACTCACTACACTTTTTTTACCCCTGAAAGCATATCATGGTGTTTTTTCTTTTGTTTTCTAGAAAAAATATATTTTTGCTACAATTATTTTAGTGCTTTTGAAGTTTGTACATCTCAGATTGAATAGCAACAGACATTTTCAACAGATGTAAACAGCATATTATTTCCTTTTTCTTATCTTTGGAAAGGTTAATGAGAAAAATATTTCATAGTGGAATTTCCATTCTATGCTATGTATAAATGCAAAGTTAGCATAGAGAAGGAGGGGCAAGCTTGACGTCAGGGAGACTTGTATTCAACTCCTTCTTCTGATGTATAGTGACTGTAAGACCCGGATTGATTTGATTAACATCTGAGTGTCCCTTTCTACTCTCTAAGACTTAATTTGGAGAATCCATGCTGTTACACTTGCAATTGGTATCATTGGGAATTTCTAAAACCAATTAAATCACAGATTAAGAGCAACTTACCCACATTGGGAGAAAAAAAGGTGTAAACTAACTAAATAATAGTGGAATTCCCTAAATTGAATCCTCTGAAAGGAGGATGAAAAGGGGAGGAAGGGTTAAAATATATTTCTGTAGACCTTCATTGGCAATGAGAATGATGTGATGAGGAGTTTTTCTCAGTTGGAAAGAGAGACTAAAGGATGATGGGAAGTAATAGCCACTATGAAATTAGGGAAGCCTGGAGCTTTTGAACACCATAGAAATGATGTGAGGGAGGGGCATAGAAACATGCCAGTGGAAGTAGTCAGTCACTTTCAAAGGATAGGTATTGTTCTCTGTAGTAGAATATAGTCATGAGGAGATGGAATCTTGTCTGACTCACAGAACAGATGTGCTTAAGGAGTTACCAGCCAAGACAAAATCTGGTGCCACAATAAGAACAGTGAATTTATTCTCTTTCTGCTTCCTTTCTCTTCTCTGTCTTACTGGTGCCTCACAAACTAGAACTGCTTACTCTTAAATCTTGTTTATTTGCTGTCTATATTTTTGTAATGGGTTTTGTCTCTAGATAAAGATAAGCTGCTTTTTATTGCATTCTGAGTTATCTGTTTGCTCAGAGGAATCTCCTGACAAACAGTTATTAACCTAGAGCCTATGTTGAAGTGCTTTCTCCCTATCTCTTTTTCTCTCTCTCTGTAGAGAGATGTAAATATAGATAGACATAGATATATAGATACATGCTTACATACCTATATATCTATATATCTGTGTATGTGATATATAATCTGTCTATATATCTGTCTATATGATATGTATACATAATCTATATATCTGTCAATATGACATATTTGTCTATATATCTATATCTGTTATCTGTCCCTGTCTATCTCTTCTGTCTTTTTCTCTTTTTTCTCTCCCTCTCTTTCCTTCTTTCCTCTACAAAAAATTGGCTTTGCTTACATTAATTACACAACCACTAAGTTGCTTACATTAATTATACAACCACTAAGTTATTTAAAATATTACATGTTATCATTAAAACATAAAGATTCCATCTGGGGTAGGTCAATTTAGTTGAAATGTAATCCCCTTACATGCAGAATTCATTCAATTCTGTTTGCAAGCCAGTGATATCCTATCCCCATCAACCATTTTGAAATATCTTTCCATAATAGAATATATTCATGAAAGAGATTTATAATTCTTGGCTAATTCATTAGAAGAACTGAGTATGGTAGTATGGGTTATTCAATCAGAATTCTCATTATTATTCTATAAAGATTTGAATAAGATAGAAATGTCAAATATACTGTCCCCAGAACTCCCAAATGACAGGGTTACCAAATCAGATTAAAGTATAATTGGGAAATATTTCACAAAATTAATAAAAAGATAGTAGTAGCATTAATATATTGTTTTCTCTGTCAAAATGTATCCCATAGCAATCCTTATGTACATTTTAGTGACCCTCTCTTCTTTCTTTTTTTTTTTATCTCCCCTTTTCTATTTGAGTTTGAAACCACTTTTGACAAAGTTCAGTGACTTCTGATAGAAAAGGCCCTGAAATTTCTGATTTCATACAGTATACTGCACAGCCCCACATATATACATTCCTAGCCACATAGCACAGGAGAAAAGACATATATACACAGCAAAAGCCACCACTAAGCTCCTCAAAGGCATACTAATCTACTACAGAGACATCATCTCTTTTCCCATTATTTTTTTCTCCCATCAACATTGTTAGGAACTTTGCCCCCTATCATCAAGCTTAAATTGTCCTCTGTCACTTTATCATTTCTTCTTGCTCTGCTCTCTGCTCCTGAAAAAGAGTCTAATCCTTCTTCCACATGAATGCCCTTCATATACTTGAACACTGCTTTCCTGTGTTCTTATTTCCAGGTTAACAAATTCCCAATCTTTCAAAAGATCCTCTTATGTCATGTGCTCAAGGTCCTTCACCATTATCATTCTTCTCTCAACATTTTTCAGATTATTAATATCTCTGTTAAACTATAGTACCAAGAGAGGGACAAAATACTACAAACAAGGTCTGACCATGGCAAAGTACAGTGGAACTGTCTGCCATCTTCCTGTTCTCGGAACATATGCTCTTCTTAATGTAGTTCAAGATTTTTTTTTTGGTAGAGATGACCATATCACTCTACTGACACATATTTAGCTCTCAACCCACCTAACCTCCCAGACTTTTTTTTCTTCAGGATAATAGCTATCTAAAGAAGTTTACCATATGTCCTACTTGTAAAGTTGATTGTTTCATGCCCAAGTACAAAACTTTATATTTATTCCTATTGGATATCAGCTTATTAGATTCAATCCAATGTTATAGCCTTTCAAGAGCTTTGTTTTTGAATTCTAAATTTGTTATGCAGTGTGTTAACCATCACTCTTACCTTGGTGTTATCTGCAAATGGTGAGCCCACCATCTATCCCTCTACCCATCACTTGCGAAGTAACTTACAATGACTTATCCAAGTCATTTAATATTTATCTTGAGACCCTATGCCATCAACATAGGATCACAAGATTACCGTGATATTGTAGCATTTCCCAGATCTTTTCTCATTATCCCTAACATATTGGCAGTTAATGCTATTTAAACTCTACAGATGTGGTTGCCAGATCAAGAGATTTTCACAATGAGGTTCGTTAATCTGAAAGAATCTGAAATGGATTGTTTTTGACTTAACAGCAAACTTCAAGACAATAGGCAGACTAGTATATGTGAACCTTCCATGATTAAAGTTGAGTTTTAAAGTTAGAGGAGAAACTTCAACTACCATTCTTCAAATTGAAGACCTCATTAAGTTACATCCAGAAATTAATGATAAAAGAGGTTATAAAGGTGTAATTCACTCCAGAGCTATTGAAGTCTATCTTTATATTCTTTATTTTTAAGAATATTATAGATAAATTTCATCCTGTATCATTTTATCTTGAACTTACTGTGTAGACATATTAAAATACAACTTGTGACATCAAGAAGTGAGGTTTTATTAAGGAGATGAAAGAAAAAATAAATATCTTTCCTCTGCTGTTAAAAGATAGTAACAAATATAGTATAGGTAATCATGCCACAAAAAATATGGTAAAATTTGTTGATAAATATGGCATAAATATGGTAAGAAAATATGTTAAACAGAACATATTATAATGGTAAATAAAACAGATCCAGGCAAAAATCCTTGGAGTATTTTCTTTTGGAAAAGTTCTGCCATGTTGACATTGAACTATTCACATCTACTCTTTGAATCTGGCTACTTTATTAGTTCTGAATAGATCCAATTATATTATCATTTATTCTAAACCATATCTTTTCATCTCTTTCCCCCCAAATAATAAGAGCTACTTTGTCAAAAGCTTTGCTAAAATGTAAGTAAATTATATCCACAGAATCATCACCTAGTTTAGTAACCCTGTCAAAAAAGAAAATGAGGTCAGTCTGGCATGACCTATTGGTAGAACCTCATCTACTAGTTCAGTAATTCTGTCAAAAAAGGAAATGAGTTTAATCTTGCATGACTCATTGACTGGAAAACTGATAAATACAAAAACAAAGAGTAGAGACAAAAAATAAGAAAGGAAATACAAAGACAAAAAAAGGGGAAAGAAATACCTTTTTAAAATAATAGACTGACAAGAAAAGAGATTGTTTTGAAATCTGAATTTGAATTCAATAGCTTATACAACCAAAAACTGCTGAAGGCATTTAACAGTTTTCATGTTATTGTAGCCTAAGTATGTTAATAAAATATAGCCTGGAAAAACATGACTTTGAAGGAGATGGACTTGAACACTCCCATAAATGGGAAAGTTATGAATATAATAGGTAGTTATGCTATCTTCCATAGAAATTTATGGATTTTTAAATATTGAGTAAAAGGATGGGGGCATAAAAATTGGTGTATGTATACACACACACACACACACATATATATATATATATATATATATATATATGTATGTATTTATCAGTGTTGTAGAAAGAGCAATACTTTCTTATCTTGGAAGCCAAGAATCAAAAAAAATGTTAATGGTGAAAGAAGGGAGGAGAATTGGAAATAATTCAGTGAGTCTTTTGATGCGTAAAAGATGAATTGACCAAAGAGAAAAGAAATAGAAGACATTGTATGAAAGGGTTGAACATTTTACAAAAAAGAAAAATAGGTAGAAGATCAGGGGGACAATAACTTGAAAATATCTATAAAATCCAATCTATTTAGATAGCAAAATAAGTGGCAAGCATGTTACACTTCTTTTTTGAAATATTTATAAAGGGATGGGTTTTAACAGCAACCGTTCTTGCTAAAAGAAGCAATTATTTAAAATATCAAATTATCTACTTTCATAAGCAGTACTCAGATGGCAACAGAAAAAAATCAAAGAGGAACCTGATTGAGAGTGAAATAGAATGACAGGATTCAATGTAGTCCTGGTAGAGGGTGGGGTTGAAAACAAAGAAAGGAATAGAATATTAATGATATGAGCAGGTAAAGATGCAAAATTAAAATTGTCATTTGCTTATGACTGATGCCAAAGAGAAGTAGTCATTTCCAAATCTAAATCACACTATGGAGCAGTGACCATCAAAATTATTTGATAAATAGAAATAGCAAAATGGACAATAGAAAGTAGTTCAATGAAACACATCAAATAAATAAGATACAGAACTAACTGAATGTAGTGATTCAGTATCCACTCAACACAAACTACTGTAGCATGGATTCCTTATCTAACAACAGAACAAAAAAGCAAAAACACAAACAACAACAACAAAAAACAACTGCTAGGGAAACTGGAAGAATCTGGATGAAATTAGGTTTAAACCAATATCATATATCATCTACCATAATAAGCTACAAATAGCTACATGAACTAAATATAAAATTGACCTACTAACTAAACTAATTATAAAAGTGACACGAAAAAGAGAGGAAAGGCCCCCACATTTCCATTGGATATCCTGTGGCAAAATTTGGGGAGGACATTGAAAGTAGTCAAATTTTATGGAGAGATATGGTTGAGTAGTGATCTACATAAGTTGTGTTAAATTTAAATCGAGGCAAAAGGTTACTGACCTGTATATATGGATTCCTATAGGCTGTGTGCTAACTTAGAAAAATACATGTTAATATTATTTATGCTCTAATGTATTTTAATTTTGTCAAATATTTCTCAATTATATTTTAATCTGGTTTGGGTCACACTTGGGAATGTTGTGACCTCAGTGAAGGGGGAAAACCATATTTAACACTGTTGATCTACATTATTCGAGAGTACTTCTACATCAGTGGCATCTGAGATTCATTTGAGCATTGCACTTTCAAGAATTTATAAAATACACATACATATACACATACACACATGCACGTATATATGAATCAGAATAATTACACAACAGATAGGTAGTCAGAGGATATGAATAGGACATTTTTCAGAAAAAGAAATATCACCTAATCACACTTCCCTTAATGGTCTCCATCTGAGGCCTATTAATGGACAGGGAAGATCTTTACATTACAACCCCTCACATACTAGGCTGCCAAATATGACAGTAAAAAGAAAATCTGTTTTGATGGAGTGGGTTTGGGAGAACAGATAAATTATTGCACTATTAATAAAGCTCTGAATTTGTCAAACCATTCTGGAAAACAATTTGAAATTATACTTCAGAAGTCACTAAACTGTACATATCCTTTGACCCAGTGATATCACCACTGAGCACATATGTCAAAGAAGTCAAAGACAAAGGGAAAGGTCCCATATGGGGAAAAACATTTATAGCCACACTTGTTGAAACAAAACTAGAACAAAAGGGTGTTTCAATTGGGAAGTCAATGAATGAATTGTACTATATGAATGTAATGGAATATTATTATAAAGTACAAAATGATGAGTAAGTAGAATGCAGAGAAACTTGAAAAGATCGGAAGCCATCTTTTCTATGGTATGAATCCCCACTATAACATACTTAATAAGTAATTGTCTAGGATATTCTTGAAAATCTACAAGAAGATAGACCTCTTAAGCTAGTCCATTCAAATTGGGGACGGCACAAATTGTTGGGGAGTGTTTTGTTTTGATTTTCCCTGATACAGTCTAAATTTTCTTCCTTGCAATTTTCATCCACTAATTCAATTTTCTTCTCTAATCAGATGATTCCCGGCTCTAAATACAACCTCTAATCTCTTTCAAAAGTTCCAGTCTTACATCATCTGTTGAATATTTCAAGCCACATTTATTGAAGAAATCTCAAAAACTTAATCTGTTTAAAAGAAAGTTATTGCATCATCCTCAACCAAACTTTTGTATCTCCTAAATTTCCTTATTCTTGTAGAGGATACTGCTAACTTCCTAGTTATCTGTTTTCCCAATCTCACTGTCATCATTGACACCTTGGCACTCACTCAACACAGATAATCATGATCTAAATCGTGCCTCTACTGTCTTTTAATACAGATTTACTATATTTCCCCTTACCTCCACTCATAGAGCTACTATTTTAGTTCAGTATTTCATTATATGGGTTAATTTACTGCAGAAATGTTAAAACAATAGCAGAAGTGGATTTAATAATAATACATGGATTTTGAAAATTTATATTTCTCTAATTACTTAATCCTGACATTTTGTATAATGGTAAAAAAATAGATTTATTTTCTATACATGTGAGGAAATCTGCTTACTGGTTCTAAATTCAACATCTTTACTTCCAAACAAATTGCAATATTTCTTACTATCATTTGGAAAACCTTACAATTTCAGTTTATTTTAAAGAAAGAAAAAAATATAATGTTAAAATTTAACAGGCATTCTGACTATGAACTAAAAATGTGAACCATTAACATATATAGCTTATTTATGTTTATTTTAAGCATCATTTTTCTGATACTTAATTAGTGTGACAGGTTGATTATTAATAAAACAATTATTTATGTTTGGCAGCAGAAATAGAGATAGTAACCCGACTTGAAAAATCACAGACTATTTCTGTAGATGACTGTGAATGTGATTTATACTTTAGAACTTTCTGAAAAATTTACAAGCATCTCTATATTTTCTGAAGATATTTTTAGCCTACCTAATTTACAGAGATTCTTAACTTCAGATTCATGAATTTTATAAAAAATGTGTCTTGATAACTGTATTTCAATATAATTGGCTTCTTTTATAATCATATGCATTTAAGAATATTATTCTGAAATGAAGTCTACTGGCTTCACCAGACAGTATATGTGTGCACACACATGTGTACACACAAACAATTAACACCTCTTCACTCATAAAGTCATAGAATCTGAAATATGAAAGAAATTTCAGAAACCATTTAGTCCAACTTTTACTTAAATGAGAATCTTCTGTAAAATTCATTCAACAAACTAGTCTTCCTTCCCTTATTTTAAAATCTACAAAGTGTATTGGTGAAGAAGACACCACTATCACCTGAAGAAGTCGATTATATTTTTAGACAGTTCTCACTGTCAGCAGGGCAGCTGGGTGGCCATATGGATAGAGTGTGGGACCTGGAGTCAGTTTACATCCAGTCTCAGACACCTACTAGCTGTGTGACAATAGACAAGTCACTTGAATCTCTTCCCCTCAGATCTCATCTATAAAATTTTTGATTATCTATGAAATGAACTCAAGAATGAAATTGCAAACCACTCCAGTATCTTTCCCAAGAAAACGACAAATGTAATTATAAAGATTTAGAAACAACAGAGAGGACCAAATAACAACAACCACAACAACGACAACAACAACATTTTTAAGGTTTTTTCCCTTACCTAAGCTTAAATCTATTTTTTTTAGCTTTCACTTATTTGCTAAGAGTAATTCTCCAGTGCACAAGTGTCCAAAGGATATGAGCAATTAAAAAAAAAAGCAAACTATTAGGAATCACATAAAAATCTTTCAAATCACTAAAAAAGAAAAAGAAAATCAATATAAAACAAATCTCGAGTATCACCTGATAGCCAACAAATTGACAGTTGTGCTTTGATCCAAATATTTTGGAAAGCAATTTTATATGAGAGTAGTTATCAATTGATTATATCCTTTAATTCAATTTCCCATTATTGGATCTCTAACTCAAAGAGCTCAGTGACAGAAAGATCCTATACATGCCAACATATTATATTACCACTATTTTTAATAGCAAAAATAATTTTCCAGATCATAAGTCATGATTTTTGATTGAGAAAATATTTGCATAAAAGGTCAAAAATATGTATTTTTTGTTGGGAATTCTTTGATTCCTTCTATTCCTCCAATTCATTCATTAATTTCATAGTTGTCTGTCATGGTAGGGTGATGTAATAGGTAAGAGGTAGCCTCTGAACCCATGAATCTCCAGTTCTAAGTCTTGACATGTAGTGGTTATATGATTCTGGGTAACTAGACCTTTCATTATTCTAGGTATGTTTCCAAAATTATACTTTGGAAGAAATATTTATATTGATAGAGGGACCTTCTTCTTTTAGGAATTATTTCCCAAATTTTTCTATTTTGGAATCAAATTATCATAATAAAGAATACACAGAATACTTATTATTAATCAATATTCATTCTTCTTTTTTGAGTTATCATTTTTTCTTAAATAGGATATTAAAACCATTAAAATAATAGAATATTGCACTGTTACAACAAACGGTAATATTACAAGTGAATATTTTTGAGATATTTGCCATGAATATCCTTTTTTAATCATTCTGTTTCTAGCCTTTCTGTTCTTATTTTTCTACTCTTTTTCAAAGTTCATATATGTATACATATGTATATAATACAATATATATGTGCATTATCCAATTAAAGTTAATTATTCCACATTTTAGCCTATTTTTCTTTTCTTTTCTTTTTTTTTTTTTTACTAAAAATGCCCCTTCCCTCAAATAAACCGCCTTCTATTCCTTCCTATATGTACATGCTATTTGTTGTTTTCTTGTTTCAGTCCTGTCCAACTATTCATTACTTTAACTGAGGTTTTCTTGGCAAAGGTACTGGAGTGATTTCCCATTCCCTTCTCAAGTTCATTTTACAGATGAGAAAATTGAGGTGAACAGAGTTAAGTGACTTGCTTAGGGTCACACAGTTAGGAAGTTTTTGAGGATGGATTTGAATTTAGGAAGATGAGTCTTCCTGACATCAAACCCAGACCTCTATATATTTTACCACCTAACTCACTCACCAACCACACAAACTTTGAGAAAGAAATAGTTGAAATAGTCACTCTCCATTATATTCCCCATTAGAGAGGGCCTTTAGTGGTAAACATTAACAAAAGCCTCTATGAAGACTTCATAAGAAATAGTGAAGAGCAAAAGATCTTGTTTGCTGAAAGCAAAACCGAATACAAAAATGAGAAAATAATTGTAGGCAACTGTTCCCCTCAAACTTTTAAAAATGAACTGCGTTAAACCACTGTAAGATTCTTCTCTCAAGAACATTATTGCCTCTGTATTATTCAACCAGAGGGGAAAAAAGAGAATCTGATAAAACTCAAGAAAGAATTGCTTCTTCAATATTTCAGAAGATCTTCAGTTTCATCAGGGTTGACATCCCCTCCACTTCTACAAAATTACAATCTTCCCATGCCTTAGAAGATAGTTTCATGACTTGAAATAATATACCTATTCCCCTCCCCACCAAAAAAAATCAATTTATGTCCTTGGGGATTCGATTCTCTGAAATTAGTTCTATTGGTCCTGGAATCACAGATGAACAATTCAACGCTGGTTTCTGTAAAATAATTTTTTTAAACTACTTTATAATATTACCTCGAGCTTCTACTTTGCTGAAAAGGCGACTGGTAGCCTAATGGATAGAGTTGTAAGTCTGGAATCAGGAAGACCTGAATTCAAATCCTAGGTAATACACTTCTTAGATGTGTGACCCCAGGCAAGTCTCATAGCTTCTGTTTGTCTGTTTCCTGGATTATTAAATGAGCATAAATGTAACAGCTACCTTACAGGGTAATTGTGAATATCAAGTAAGATAGCATTTGTAAAAATACTTAGTACAAGGCCTGGTTTCCGGTAGGTACTGTATAAATATTACTTATCTTCCCCAGGATAGTTATGTCTGTGTTAAAGTAAGATTGTGTTGGAATGGTACAATGTGTAGCTGAGTAAGATGGTATTAATTGGGCCATAAAAATCTCACCACCATTTCAATATAAGATCAACAGGCAGTAAAGGGGAAGTTTCTATGGAGATTTACTTAACCTCTATTTGAGCAAAAAAGGTGTATAAAAAGAGAGAAGAAACTGTTAAAAATAAATGTAACCTAGAGCTACATAACTAATGCATGCCTTTGTAGAGGGTAAATTTGGATTTTTGAGAGGAAAAAACAGGCACATTCTATGGATGCTGTGTACTGAACAATTAGGAGGATTGATAGGCATTAGCATAGATGAAAAAAATCTTTTAGTAGCCCCGGAAAAAAGCAATCTCATCTTGTTTAGTCAGAAGATGTTTCCAGAGTACCTAACAGATACAATTTTCATACTGAAATTCAATTCAGCAATGATTTATCAAGCTCTTACCATGTGTTAGGAACTGTGCTTAATGCTGGGTTCACAACCAAAATATGAAAAAACCCTTAGCTCTCCAACAACTTATATTCTACTTGAGGTGAACAACATGAAGAAAAATAATCCAATAATTCAAAGTAATTGGAAGAGGGAGGGAAAGAAATTCCTTATGTAGATGGCAACATGAGTTGTATCATTAGGGATTCCAAAATGCTGAGATAAAGAAGAAAGGAAAACAATCCAATATTTATGAAATCCATCAGTTACCACCCACTTCTGTTGATTAATGTAGGAATAACTGACAGCAGAAGAAAGCTAGAGTGCATAGTCAGTGACTTTGAAGTCAGTGACTTCAAAGTATTATTCTTCCGGCTGAATGTCACACATTTGGAAGAGAAGGGTTTGAGAAATGAGCAGCTGACTATGGATATGGTGTCAGATACATGGATTTGCTTGTTAGACTTTTTTCTCCAAATACGAATACCATATAGTTTGAGATAAAAATAAATGAAGCTAATTCTGATTTTTTCCTTTAAAAATTCTTCAATTAAAACAGCTTGTTTATCTGTTTTCCATCATGTTTGACTCTTTCTGACCCCACTTGTATTTTTCTTGGCAAAGTTATTAGAGTAGTTTGCCATTTCCTCCTCTAGCTCATTTTACAGTTAAAGAAATTAAAGTAAATAGGATCAAGTTATATGTCCATGGTCACACAGCTAATAAATATCTGAGGTCAGATTTAAACTCAAGAAGAGGAGACTTCCTGAATCTCTATGCGGTACTCTATCCACTGTGCCGCTTGTTTGCCCCAGTAGAAAAAACATAAACTAAAGTGATGAGGTTCAAGTATAGGAAATTAATCTGGTTTAAAGCTACATTAAAGAAAAATACTTTTAATGAACTTTAACTGTCTCTTATTCACTTCCTATTAATCTTAAACAAGAGTTGATAAGTTCCTTTTTCCCTCCCCTCAGAAAACTCTGGAACTTTTAATACTGTATCATGATGCCTTTAGCTTTGACCTATTTTCCCAACTGTTTCCACCACTCTGAAGCCTGAAAAGGAGTGGTAAACTTTAGAAAAGGGGTAGAGAACCTGTGCCCTCAAGGCCACATGAGGCCCTCTAGGTCTTCAAGTATAGCCGTTTGATTGAGTCCAAGTTTTACAGAAAAAAAAAAATCATTTTATTAAGAGGACTTGAGGTCCTCATGTGGGCCTTGAGGATGAAGGTTCCTCACCTTGATTTAGATCTTGAAGGTATTAACCCTTCTCATTGTTGTATGTAACCTTATCTCTTTTTCAGTTATGATACTTGGGCTCGATGGGAGCGAAGTTCTCTTTATTATTTTGTTTTATGTTTTCACAGTTTTTCTGACCTGAAGAAAACCACTATTCTGATAATTAGTGTCTCTTCATGAAACAAGAAAGAAATCACCTAACTTATGATTGTAATGTTTATTGTTACCTTTTAGTCATATATGTGCATGTACACATATACATATGTGTATATATACACACATACACATACATATATAGAAATATGTGAGTGTGTGTGTGTCCCTCCTGCAGTCTTTGGTGAAGCCAAATGTGCCTTTGCCTACTTGTTGATCCTCTCACGTGATTTTCCTTTCCTTATTATCTTATATTTGCACATTTTATCTTCTGTGCCTTAGAATGAACTCCTTCCTGAACTCTATCTCTAAGAATTCCTAGTTTCTCTTAAAGTTCAGCTCAAATGCCACCTTAAACAAAAGATCCTACACCAATTGCTTTTTGTATCTATTTTCCATTTCATTTTATATATTCGTGTTGCTTTCATCTATAGAACAGGAATTCCCCATTTAAATTTGAATAATTCATTTTTTGTAACTCATTGGTTCTGGGATTCAGATTACACTAAAATTTCCTCTTACCTGTATATTTCTAAGTTCTGATATACTTTAAATGCTTCTGAAGAAATTAGAAAAAAATTTTATCACATTAAAAAGAACATTCATGTGATGGAATACTATTGTGCAATAAGAAATTATGAGCAGGTGGATTTCAGAGAAACCTGGAAAGACTTATATGAACTGATGCAAAGTAAAATGAGCAGAACCAGGAAAATGTTGTGTACAGTAACTGCAGCATTGCATGGTGATCAACTCTGAATGACTTAGCTCTTCTCAGCTATGCAATGATCCAAGAAAATTATGAAAGATTCAGGATAAAAAATGTTATCCACTTCCAGAGAAAGAACCAATGGACTCTGAATGCAGACTGAAGCATACTATTTTCATTTATTTCTTTA
This sequence comes from Potorous gilbertii, assembly GCA_028658325.1. Taxonomy (NCBI): domain Eukaryota; kingdom Metazoa; phylum Chordata; class Mammalia; order Diprotodontia; family Potoroidae; genus Potorous; species Potorous gilbertii. The sequence goes on along the minus strand of CM053772.1, from coordinate 116,206,782 downwards.
TTTTTTTCTTTTGGTTTATATCTTATTTCATATGACTAATAGGAAAATATGTTTTATTTGATTGAAGAAATATGATCTATATCAAATTCTCTACCATTTTAAGAAGAGGGAAGGGAAAGGAGAGAGGGAGAAAAATTCTGAACTAAAATTTTGCAAAAATGAAGCGTAAAATTGTCTTTATATATAACTGGAAAAAATAAGTCTGTAAAACTACTTATGGATATATAGGAAAATATAAAAAAGAACATTCAGTTGGATTCCATTCTGAGATATATATAACCTAGAATTTAGAGTCTGGAAAAGTATTTGATGCATAAGGTTAGGGATAGGTAAAAGGGAATTTCTGGTCACAAAATTCACTTTATTATGAAGGCTGGCACCTTCTATGAATCTTAGAAAGTTGCCTGAAATAGAGGAAAGCTCAATGGTTTGCCTAGAGTTACATAATTAGTATATGTTAGAGGTCAGTGTTGAACCCAGGTTTTCTTGGCTAGCTCTCTATTCACTTGATCATGCTGCATAGCATATAGTGAACGTTTAATAAATCTTATGAAATAATTCACTTTAATAACACTTTCTTGTAAATGTTCAATCAATACTTTACAACGAATCTCAGTAATTCTCAGAATGGATTAATCAGAGTTTAGCAAAATAAAGGGGAAATTTTAGTGTAACCTGAGTTCCCAAATCCATTGATATGAGATTCTCTCTTCTTTAGTGGAGATCAATGACTTAAGGCTGTTTGAGGTGGAATTGGTGAGAGTAGGAGAGAAGTCCTATTGGAACTGCTTCAAGTCTCTTTGGCTTTCAGGAAGTTCTGGCTTCCAACTTCAATAGAGAAGATGGATGATGCCAACCCTACTTCAGGTTGTTGAAGGAAAAGTCTCTGGGTAAAAGCCAATATGAAAGGAGCTGGTAGACTCCATCATTTCCCTAAGTCTAGATGGCTACATAATAGACTTCAAAGACTTCACTTTCATGTGATATCTAAGACTCTGTCTTGACTAAGTTATCTTTCTCTCATGAGTGAGTTTTCCTTGCAGTCTTATATTATTTTTTCACTGGATTATGAATTTTTTTTGTTTATTCTTCTATTTAGCCTCACTTGTAGTTTTTCTGTGGGATTTTTCTCCTGAGGTTTTTCTTCTTTGCCATTGTATTTGTTACATATCAAGTTCTTTAAAGGTGGTGAAATTAAGACAGAGCTTATACCATGCTTCCTTTATGCAATTAATCCACTATTCATATTTTGAATTGAACAATAGCATTCCATGTATGTTGCAACAAAATTCCAAATGATTAGATTTAATACATTTCTCTAGATCAGTTCTTACTTTGGTACCATGGACTTAAAAATATTTTAAACTATATTTCTATAATTAAACTATATTAATTTTTCTTTATAATATATTATTTATTGTTTTCTGTGCATTAACAAACATTTTAGAAGAGTTTATAAGTTTTACCAGACTTCCAGAAGCCTATGCCATAAAGTAGCATGTTCTAGACTATAGCGTGTTCTAGCATGTTCTAGACTATAAAGGTCTTTTTGTGTCTTGAGTCTATAATCCAAAATAATAGCTATTGCTTTTACTCTTATGGCATCAATAAATACAATGTGCATTTCATCTATACTTTTATTATTAACGAATATATTGAATAGATATGGGTTAAAGATACTACCCTGTAATATTCGATTTAATACTTTTCTCTAAGTTTATGTTCATCCTTAAGTTAGTCATTTATTTTTCTTTTCTTTTTTAAATATTTATTTTATTCTGAATATAAAAATAAAATAAGCATTTCCATAGCATAAAGAATTGAAAAAAATATTGTACATACAACTGCAAATCTATTGTGTTCAATTTGCTATTCCTTTAAAATAAATGACAAAGTTATCATATAACTTTCTTCCCACCTTTATTTCCTTCCCCTCCTCCTGCCATAAAAATGGTTACCATTAGACACACACACATACACACACCATACACACACACACATATATATATATATATATATAAATATATGTGTGTGTATATATATGTGTATAAATAAATATATACGATAATCATTGCATACATACTTGTATTTATCAGTTTTTCTCTGGATGGAGATAACATCTCCCTTCATATTTCCTTTATAGTTAATTTGATTATTCATAATAGTCAAAAAGACTTAGTTGCTCAAAGATGTTCTTAAAACAATATTGCAGTAACATTTTCTTGGTTCTACTCCTTTAATTCTTTATTATTTCATTCAAGTCCATCCATATTTTTCTTTTCTAAGATCCTCAAGCTCACCATTTCTTATAGTATAGTAGTATTCCATCACAATCACATTTCATCCAATCTTCTAATGCATCTAATTATAGGTAAGTAAAGATTATTGATACTTTTATTCTATAACAGCACAATACCTCAAATAATATTTGTTGCATTTGATTTTGAGTCCTATAATCCACACCTCTCCAGCTTATATACAAGAAAAATGTGATAGACTTTGTCAAAGGATTTGCTTAACTAACTATTCGTAAACATTATTCATTAGATTTCCCTGGCCCTCTAAGGGAATACTGTGGACAAGAGTCACAATAAGCACCCCAACATACACAGGGGAGCTTGCTATTATAGATTCTTTGATCTGATTTTCTAAAAGGAAAGGCAACTTTTGAGGGGCTAACAATCTCCTTTAATCAAGTATATATTCATTTAGTTCAGGGGAAAAAGTCAGCACCCTGAACTTCAGAGAAAATATAGGAAATCTAAATCATCAGACAGCATTTCAAAAGTGTCTGACAGTAATCAACACACACATCACAACAACAGACAGATGCAACTGCTTGATCATAGTTACCATAGAGGGAGTTTTCAAAGCCAGGGGGCTCTTTAGCAGCTTCCCAGAGTACTCTGGCCAAACAAACACTTCCAGTGAGTACTTTGCAAACTAAAACCTCACTCTCAGAGTTATTTATACCTTTTCTCAGAGCCAGAAGGTATCACAACCCTTGAGAACCGGTGCCTTATTAACAAAAGTTTGTGCTTTTCTACAAATCTTCCTTGGCCCTTTAATGGGTGGGGCAGATCTTATAATCATATTAGCAATACAAATACACATCCTGTTTCTACTTAAAGAAACTCTTGCTTCTGTGCTTTTCTCCTAGTAAAGACTCTTGGTTGACAAAGGCAAGATTCAGTCAAAGGTACTTAATTATACTAAAAAAACAAAAAACCCAGCAAAAGATCCTACTTTTCTTCCTTTCAAAAGTCTGCTGAGTGTAATAAGTTTAAGATATATTCTGGGACATATCCTGAAGCAAGGATTTGTGATTTAATCATTTCCTTGCTGTTTTTGTAGTTTTCAAACTGTAGCCTTTACCTTTACATGCTATGGCAATAAGTAACAACAACTCTGCCTAATCTTCCCTCTCCCTCCTGTGTAGAAGAGGTTGAGGTATAGGAAAGCAGAACTGTGGTCTACCAGGGTATTAAAAATCAAGAGAACACAGGCATTCCAGCATGGATGGGAAAGGGCTGTGTGTATATGTGTATGTGTGTGTGTGTGTGTGTGTGTGTGTGTGTGTGTGTGTGTGTGCCTGCATTTGTGTCCGTGTGTATGTATGCATGTATATATAGACAGAGGGCCCAGGGTAAGGGAGAATACCTAAAAAATAAAATTAAGTGTTGAGAGGTGTGTACTGGAAGAAAGAGAAAGAGAGAGATAGAATGCAGTAAATCATCTCACTTAAAAGTGGCAAGAAAGAGTTTTTATAATAGAGTAAAAGAGAGGGAATAAGTGAGCCTTGCTCTCATTGGACTTGGCTTAAGAAGGGATTAACATACATTCAGTTGGGTATGGAAATCTATCTTACTCTGCAGGAAGGTAGGGGAGAAGAGGATAGAAGACAGGACAATAAAAGGGACAGCAGGTTACTGGAAGGGATAATCAGAAGCAAACATTATTGTGGGGGGAACAGGTCAAGGGAGAAAAGGGAATAAATGGAATAGAGGACAGGATAGAGGGAAATGTCATTAGTCTCTCCCACCATGACTGCTATGGAAATGTTTTGCATGGCTACACATATGTGACCTATATCAAATTGCTTGTTTTCTCAATGAGGATGGGTGGAGAGGGAGGAATAGAGAGAATGTGGAGCTCAAAGCTTTGAAAATGAATGTAAAAAATTGTTTTGTACAGGCAATGGGGTATAGAAATCTAATCTATCTTGTTCTACAGGAAAATAGAGGGTAGAGGCATGGGAGAAGACAGGGAGTGATAGAAAAGAGGGCAAATTGAGGAAAGGTGTGGTTGGGGTACATGTTGTTCTGGGGTGAGGGGAGGGGAGAGATAGGGAGAAAATCTGGAATTCAAAATCTTGTGGAAGTGAATGTTGAAAATTAAAAAAATAAATTATATTAGTTATAATTTTAAAAATTTTAAAATGATACACTCTGGGAGACAGTAGAAACAAAACAAAACAACATATAAACAACATACACACAGTGATACATATAATGATGAGTGCTTTAGAGAGGGAGAATTGCCATTTCCTAGAAAATGACTATATGATTTACCTCCATTTCTTCACCTACCATTCACTTCTCAATTCAGTCCATTGTAATCTGATCTCTGATAACCTCAGTCTTCTAAAATTATTGTCCCTAAGGTGATCAATGATGCAATTTCTAAACCAAATGTTATTCCTCAGTTCCTTTCCTTCTTGACCTCTCTACATTTTTGACCTCTTCCTGTCTTCTCTTATAATCTCTCTCCACTCTGTGTTTCTATTATATTGATAATGAATCTTTGCTTAACTGGCATCAGCCAGTTTCTTCAGTCTCCTTTGAAGTCCTGGTCCTCCATGTCTTGAGTCCTGATGCGTAGTTGCACTCAGCGAGTTAATCCTGATTTCCTTCCTCTCTTACCTTTCTATGTTCTCTCAATGATCTTACTCACTGCCAAGGAATGAATTATCATTTCTCTCTGTGCTAATCTGAAATAGATTTCTGACTAATTCCAAAACTTTGTCTGTTACTTTCTTAACCCTGCATTGTGTTTCCTTTTACTTTTCCTTCCCATTCCACTTAAAATGGTTTATTCATTTTTATTGCAATGAAATACATTTTTGCTGTCTTGTTGTTCTCCTCTCCCCAACTTTTTTGAGGTAGGTTCTCTTTCTCACAATCCAATGCGTTGGTTGAAAGAGACATAGGACTTCAAGTGAGTTCTGCATGTCTCTATTTTATGCATGCACCTCTTTTTATGTTTCATGTACAGGGTACCTAAAATAGTTACAATAAGTGAGTAAAAAGGAGAATACAAATAGGAAAATTAGAAAATGATAACCTCAAGATAGTGAAATTTACACTACAAAAATACCTGAGAAAAGATAAAATTTTTATTTTCGTTCATAAAATTGGATGTACTCAGAAAATTTTGTACATTTATATATTGTCCACAGGAACATCTTAGCATTATCTTCAAGCCTGAATAATTTTTTTGGTCAAAGGCTATTTCTCTCTTCCACTAATACAATTTTTTTTTAAAATGAGGTTCCACCCCACTTCAAGACATATTATCAATGAAAAAAAAAAGAAGCTATTTGATTAACATTATTATGGCAAGATAGTCAGAAATCTATTTTAATTTCGCAGCCATATTGTTTCCCAATGCTGTTCCTGGGAAGCTTCTACTCTTAAGCAATATATTTCTCAGTTTGCAAGATTTTTTAAAAAATGCCTAGAATGTAGTCAGCATTCTCATCTAATATACTTCCCCAACACTCAGAAAGATTGAAATATTTTCCCCAGTAATACTTATCACCTTTAAAGATTTTGACTGTAAAAAGAAATAGACCTGAAAATGTCTATATAAACTTCTTATTCTTCCTCCATAAAATGCATAAAGCATTAGCTTATTATATTCATTTCATCTATTTAAATATATTATTGTTTTCAAATATTGCTATTCTCTCAGATTGAAAACAGCACAGAATATTTTTGACTAAAAAACTATTTTGAATTTATCATTTTCTTAGCAGGAAGAAGAAATAGTAACATTCCTGATTTAAAGACTCATTAAATTTCTAAACCACTTATGATTCAATGATTCTGAATCTCCATGTATTCTGCAGCTTATCACAGAACAGAGATCATATATGCCAATATGATTCTTTTTCAGTTTTATAAACATATACTCAGTGATTTGCATGTGTTTTTCAGGTTTTGCTTTGTCCTACACAGAAAATTTATTCACCTTCAAACACATGGAAAACTATGAATTAATTTTGGACTTTCAAAAGTTATTGATATTTAATATTCTTGGAAAACTTGTATAATGGGTGGATTCTCTTCTCCCCTAAATGTCCATCTTTATTATCTTCAATTAAAGCTTGGAGTTTGATAACATTTGAAGTACAATCACAAAATGTTAGAGCAATAGGAAACTTTAGAGAATATCTAGTTTAATCTCCTTATTTTGTAGATGAAGAAACTGAGGAAGAGAGGTTAAAAAATAATAACTAATCAAAGTTCTTGCAGCTATTTAGTGACAGGACAAAATCCTAGAATTCTTATCATCTGATTTCCTTCCTCTCCCAGTGGACCACTTGCCTCTTATTTCTCCACATTAAATGAAAGAATTAAATGGCATCTTTTTATTCTATCATCTTGAACAGAGAAATTGCTCACTAAGTATTAGTTGAATGAGTTAATAAATGACTTTAATCACATATCCACCAAACTCCAACCCCTCAGCCTAAAGCATCTTTATTTAGCTATGTTGCCCTTACTTTACCACAGGTTCACAAAATTGAGAGCTACCAAACTAATCTAATCCAGAGATGTTCTCAATAATCATTGTAAGGTTGTAACTTGCTCCTGTAGCCAATGGCATCTGAGCTTATTAAATTCAAAGTAGCCTCTTTTGTGATTAAACAACATGGTTACTGATTGTGACATATTAAGGTATTGGTAAAATATCAATATGGCAATTGGTTATCATGGTGAATCTATATTCTTGGTAGATTTACAGACTAGGACAATCTTCTGCTTGTAACTTTCTCATCTATTAAGCCTGTCCATTTCAATTGTGCTATGACTCTTATAGGACAGATTTAAATCTAAAAAGGACATTAGCACTTTTTATAGTTCATCCCTCTTATCCCCTTTTAGAGGTGAAGTAACTTACTTGGTATGTCATATAGGTATTTTAGTTATAAGGTGCAAGGTCTTTCCTGACACTTCTATCAAATACCTTAAAATTACCTCATCTCTCACAATCAGGAGTACTAAATGCATTTTTCAAATTGTATTTTAAAAACATTAAGGTACTGGACACCCTTTGAATGATTCAGGTATACTTTTTTCTTTATTGCACTTACTGACAGAGTAGGAGAATCAATTTTTAAAAAAAACAGAATATTTATACAAAATACATAAAGTCAAGAATCCGGATGTCATATTTTGGGCTTATGTATGATACGAACTGTGACAAAGAGGAGGTAAATATTGGAGAAGTTAAGAAATACATCTAATGTAAAAAGTATAAACAGATAAGAGTTCTAGAAAAGCTAGATTTCAAAAAAGAAGTATTCTTTTATTATGTCTCCATCTTCTTTTCACCTGACATATACAACCAACATGACTAGGAAGGGAAAAAAAGTGGTTAAGTATTTGCTTAATTAAAATGAAAAAGTAAGACAGTGGTTGTTAAAGCAAAAAACAGAAAAAGATGGTTTAGAACTTCTCAGAAAAATAAATAATTGTATGACTGAAAACAGGAATGAAGACATTCTTGATTTGTGGTCTGTCTCTGATACTTAGCAGCTGTGTGACTTTGAATAGGTCAACGTATCATCCTCTTGCTTAGTTTCTTCATCTGTAAATTGTACATGCTTTAATTCCTCAGAGGATTTTTCTTTTGCCTTTGCAAACCTGATAGCACAGTTTTTTACACATGAATTACTATCATTTCATTCTTTTGGAGGCAATAAAATGATACCCTATAAGGAGAAGGTAGTATGAACTGAGCCTTGAAAGGAGCTAGAGATATAAGTTATGGCATGCATCATCATATAATATGTTATTTATTATCTTATGTTATATATCTTATTCATGGTATGTATTATGTTATTTAGTACTATATATTATATATAATATTCCTGTTTGTTTTATATGGCAGTATAATATTATATGTGTCCATAATAATATGTATATTCACGTAAGTTTGACCTCCAGAAAGATCAGAATCAGCCTCAATGTTGTTTGGTTTGTTGGTTTGGCATGGATAAAAAGTTCTGACTTAGAAGTCTAATGACTTGAATTCAAAACACACCTCTACCACTTAACTACCTGTAGAGCTGTGGGGAAACTAGACTTGGAATTAGAAGACCTGAGTTCATTTCTCTACTCTGTCTCATATGAGGAAAGTAATTTCATCTTTCTAGACTTCATTTTATATATATATATATGAATGCAATCTATGACCTCTAAAGGCCAACTCAGCTCTAAATCTAGCATTCTTTAGAGTACTGAGAGTTCAGACGTGATATAAAAATCAGAAGGCAAAAACAGCTTTAAGATTATAAGTGAAATGGTGTTAGTACAGAAAGCCCATGTTCTTGCTCCATGTATTAGTGGAAGAAGGTGAACAATTAGTTTAATATTTCTGTAAGGACAGAGCAAATTGAGGAGAAAGAAAATTGATGATGTTCCTTAGTTTTTAACTGATTAATAAGTTCCTGGAAAGAGCAGTCTGGTATCAAGGAAAGGAGTCAGAGGAAATGACTCAAATGCTATGTCTGACACTGACTACCTATATTATGACCTCTGGAAAGTCACATCATCTATCTAGGTCTCAGCCTCATCATCTGTTAATAGAAAGGGTTCTATTAAGTGTTCTCCAAAGTCCCTCTGGCGAGGTGTGTGCTCATAAATGTTTAATTAACCAGCTCTACAAAGAAAATATTTGCAAGACACACTTTTGATGATAATCTTCATTATTAACATTTTTGCCATTACTTTCTTAAGTCTAGATAATCCACAATACCATAAGCCCAACCCTTATTTGTAGCATTTGCTAATTTCTGAGGTTTAAATGTTCACACTGAAATTTTAACAATTGGCTTTTCAGTACCAACTCCAGAAAACCACCTTTTCTAGCTCTATATCTGTGATCCTGTGATTCATAGTGACTAGAAATAGTTAATGTATTTCTCAATATTGACCTGTGTAGGCAAAATAATCTGAAAGCATGAACAATTTTCCTCTGACATCTTTTTATACAAAATAGAAACAATAGCACATGTTAAGTACTACATGACATATGTGACAAATGTAGCCTTTAATAATTTTTTCTTTGTTTTTGCCATTGAAGTCAGACTGGAAACCTTTGCATAATTATATAATTAGAGCTTTTAAATTTGGAAGGTTCTCAGGACCATTTATGTGAATTTTATTTAGCTTCTAATTACACATTTACAGGTATATTGCAGTTAGTAATGTCCATAAAGAAATTCATAGGAGAACTATCAGCAGGTTATATATTATGTGTTTTAAATAAGGCCTAATAATTGTGTTTTGCCATGGCTTAATTTGGAGGTATTAAAACAAATTCTAATTAATATTCTATAATAACAAATACTAATTGCACTTCAAATACTTTCAGGTATATGAGAAGAGTATTCAAAAATGACTTTTAAGGCTCTGGAGTAGAAAAATGTCACAAAACACAAATTTGTTTCCTGATCAACCCATTAGACCAAAATATAATCACAACCAAGTACTCAGAATTAGAGTTCTAAAATGATATGATTTAGCATGAGCCTTGTCAATTATTTTATTACACAGAGAGTGAAAAATTTTAGTAACAGAAATATTTCACCCACCTAAAATATAATTCAGAAGAAGTAAAGTTGACCTCTATTTAGCACCATCTTGACTTTAGGAATCAATTATTTTTCCTTCTATCACTTGTTTTAATTGGGTTTGGGATAGGGTAAAGAATGGAAGGCTAATGATTAAAATAATTGCAGCTACTGCTTAGTAGAGCTGATTCTAAAGGCTCCCTCCCCTTTCCACATTGGTGTTGGGGAGGAAGGTGGTATACATTAGTAAAGAACAGAAATAATTACTCTGTATACTACTGAAATAAATAGATTGATCTAAGGTTAACTCTGTATCAGTCCTCTTTCATTTATTCTTTAATAAATAAATATTAAAGTACTTGATGTGTGCAATGCATTGTGCTTGGCCCTGTGGATATGTGACAACATGGCATATTGGAATTTGATGTCAGAAGTCTTGGGTTCAAATCCTGGACGTTGTTCACTATTTCCATGAACTTGGGCACTTTTCACCTTCATTTTCCACATCCTTAAAAATAATACATTCCATATATGTCTTGTAACTTTTGAGATTCAAATGTAAAGAAAGACTCAATTCATAGCATCATAAATTTTGAACAGAATGGGACCTTAGAGAGTACTTATTCTCCTTCTCCCCTCCTACTTCACAGATGAAGAAACTGAGGTCTAGAGAGTTGATTTGAATTCAAGTTATTTCACTCCAAATTCCATGCTTTTTTTGCTGTGATGTGTAGACAGATAACTAAAATAAAAATTAAAATATAATGGCATTATGTAAAAACTCACAACTTAGAAAAAATTCTAATGCAGAACTCTTACTAAATCACAATGCAACATTAAAAAAGGTGTCTCATAACTCAAACTTTTATGATTCATTTGAGGTGAATATCATTCTCAACACTAATAAATATCTACCTAATTAACATACCCTAGAGTATCCTTAGGCACAGTGCGGAACTACAGGTCTGTTACCAAAAAAAAAAAAATTCTGTGGAGATAAATGAGCTTGATGTAAGCATTTTTAATGCTTGGAATTAGTCTTACCAAACACAGAAAGAATAAAAATCAGATTTATTTATCTCAGAGGATTGTGGTGAGAATTAATGAGATAATGTGCCTGGGAAAGTGTAAACAACTCACCTTTTTGAAGTGGCTTAATTTGCTTGAGCCTCTAGATATTATTTATTGTACCATCTTGCAGAGAAAGGAGAAGTAATTTTTAAATGAGAGAATTCCAAGACTGCTAGAGATCTTATCCGGCCCTTTGCAGTCTTAATCTACTGCTTTTAGAAAACATTCTCTTAAATTGCCCATGACATAAAAGTTACTTCTTTTTTTAAATTTTAAATGTTGTTGATATTATCAGTTCTCCCATCACCTTGATTTCCAAATACTGCTTTCCTTCCTCTCCCCTTTCCTCCCAGTCAGTGAGACATCCCTTATAATAAAGGATAAAAAAAAAAAGAACACAAAAACAGAAAGTATATCAAAATCAATCAATGCACAGTATTATATACTCAATACCTATTGTCCTACCTTATGCAAAGAAGAAGTGGTCATCCACTTTCTCATTTCATTTCTGGGACTGCCTGAAGGTGCACTGATCTGCTTCTCAGCTATACTCAGCTTTCCTCTCCTCTATCATAGATTCTAAGAGGGAACAGTCTTTTCAACTGAACAATCAACAATCATTTATAGGGGACTTTTAATATACCACAGATGCTATACTAGACAATAGAGATACCAAAGATAAAGAAGAAACATCTCTTAACCCTCATGGAGCTTACATTCTATCAGGGAAAACAACATGTACACATATAAGTAAATGTAGATATAAAAATATTAGCAAAATTTCAACATGGAAGGAGGATCTAGAATCTGCAGGAATAAGGAATTTGCTAATGTAATAGCTGTTTAAGTTTATCTTTAGAGGAAAGTAGGGTTTATGGAGGTTAGAGGTGGAAGGCATTCCAGAAAAGGGAATAGTCTGAATCATAAAATATGACTATTTCAAGAAATCCCATAAGCCATTTAGTCCAACTTATATGCAAAATGAGTGCCTGAGAATGATCATCTCTCTGAAAGTTACAAGGAAAGGGAACTTCTAGCCTTTAAGACATTGTTCCTGACTCTTCCCTCTGAGTCCTAGGAAGCAAGTGGAATGACTTAGGAAGCAAGCTGAATGACTCTTCAAATACTTGAACAAAACTATTAAAGGATTCTCCTACCTTGTTTTACTCTTTTCCTCTCCAGGTTAACCATACCTTTCCCTTCAGTTCTTTCAAATGAATCTTAAATTTATTTAAGGCCCATGAATCTCCTTGTTGTCATCCTTTGGACATTCTCCAACACATCAATGTCCTTCTTAAACCATGACAGGCAGAAGAACTGAATCCAATACCCCAGATAACTTCTGTTTGGAGGAAGAGTCCACTGGGCCTATCATCTCCTCACCTCCCTCTAATCCTAGAAGCTATGCCTCTCTTAACACATCCAAGATCAAATTAGGATTTTTGGTTGCCACATCATACTTTTGACATGCATTGAACTTTCAAGTAATAGAACTAGATCATTTTCAAAAAAATTGTTACCTACACAAGCATCCGCCATCTTATACAAACGAAATTGATTGTTTTGCGCAAAGTGTAAGTTTTTACATTTAATCCTACTGAATTCCATCTTTTTACAATAGTCTTGATTGAGACTATTCCCTTGTATGGAATGCCTCATATTTCCATCTCTCAGAAACTCTAGCTTATGATCTGGTTCACAAATATTTATTTTCTCCTGGATAGGTGTTTTTGTCTTATTTTTTTTGAATTATACACTAACAGGATCTCTTCTACTGATCTTTACTCCAATTTTCTCCATCATGATCACTCAGCCCCCATTGTTATTTTCTTAGTAAACAATGTCATTCCATCCCCTGCTATCTTTAACCAATAGACAATGTTACTCCATTCCTTATCATCTTATTCAATGTATTTCTTTTGACTATGATTGGTCTTTATAGAAGCCATATTCTAATGCTTTCACTAAATGATTTCACCAAATCTCAGTGATATAAATGAGGTGTAATTCGTCTACTTTTATTAAGCTTTCTAGCTTTGAATTTGTACACGACTAGTTATGTGAGGGTATGGGTTTTATTATTGCCTTCTTTCTCAGATTTTTGTCTCCTACTACTACTGGGTATTTCTAATTTTATCCTTCATGGATAATAGCTACTTTCTATTGTATCTACCTTGGAATATATACATAGAAAATTTCCTCATTGCCCTTTCTGTTTCAACTAAAAGACCTTTGATGTGTTTTGGAAGCCTCTGGGCAAATATATTATTACCAATTTTGTTAGGTGGTCTCCATTTCTGGTTAGAAGCCTGTCATTGACATATTTTAAGCTTTGTTTGCGAAATATGACTCCTTTATTCAGATACATTTTTCTTAATCAGCTACTCCTTTCGTAGTTCTTTGTTTCTCTCTTGAACCCTAGGAAGAAATTAAGCTGATAAAGTAATTCAATCTAAGGTACTCATGAGTATTACCCTATATCTATTGTCCCTCCCAGGGGTATTTGCATTTTTTCAAAAAGGAGGGTAGAGGTTACCATATCTGAAATCAAAGGAATTAAATTCTAGTAACAGAAAATTAGATTTTCAGATAGGGAGGTGATGGGGAGTATAGAGATGTTGTGTTATAGAAAACTTTCCATTGTCCTTCACTTATATCCATATAGGTGGTCTTCCAGAGAGGCTAGCTTTGTTCATAGTTACCCAAAGCACTTAGTACAGGGATTTTCAAATAGATAGCTCTCAGTTAATGTTTTCTGATTGAAAGTAAGAGAATTCAAATGAAAATCAAAATGGCTTTTATCTCTCAAATATGTGTTGAATGCTCTTAGTTGTAATTCACAGGACTTAGTATATGACTGTGTGTGTATGTGTGTGTTTAAGAATGAAAAAGAAAAGAAAAGAAGAGGATTAAGAGGAACCATTGTACAAAAGTTGTGCTAGGTTACTTTGAATGATACTCTAAATGGGGTGTGTGTATGTATATATGTATATATCTTTGTTTATGTGTATATATGTATGCCTACACATGAAGAGACATATGTGTACTAATATAAATATATGTGATATATGAAACATCCATTTTTATTAAATTCTTATAGTATATACATGTATAAATTAATTTCATGAAAATCCAAAATTTGACAAACTCTCAAACAGATCTGTTGCTTTTATTTATTTAATCAAGAAATTAAATCAGAGGAAGAACCATTATAGAAATGTAGTCTTATCTAAAATTTATATTAAACTGAATGTCGATTAACTGCTTTTTTTCTTTTCAGATTTGAAATGCTACTATTGAGCACTTGTTGAAATAATCATAGAAGGAAGAAACTAAGGAAGCAGCAAAAAGGAATAAAAGTCTAATTAGTCAATTCAAAGAAGTGTTGTGTAGGATATATTCTCTTTTGAGAAATATGATTCATTTCCCTTGGAAACCACATGGCTAAAAGGTTAGAAAAATAAGCTTCTTTAAAACAGTAATGATGATATTTCAAATTAGAAGCAAAATGTTTCTATTTTTTCTAGTTTCTTCTAATCATGGGGAAAATTTGGAATCACAGATTCCATAATATCAAAAGGGATTTTGGCGCCTGCAAGTTGACAGGATGTAAAAGCCTGCATGCCTGAGGAATAAAGGCATGTATTTCAAAGAATTCAAAATCACAGTTCCAAATTGTAGCCTAGAGGGTAGATATATCATACCTTTTCAGATTCCACTGGGATACAGAGGAGAAAAATGACATTAACCACAAGGCCCACTTCAGTCTATACTTCCTATATGAAGAATTCCCTAATTAATTCAGGTCATGTTGATACTCTCAATCTTTAGAATCATACGGCATTTATAGTTAAAGCTTTATAATCTACAACTTATATTGCTTCATACTATTTTGTAAGAATGTGCCTTGTCTCTCTGTGAGATCATAAACTCTAGGGTAGAGATGATGTGTATACTTCACTTGAATCACTCACATTGAATACTATAGTTCTATTTACCTAACAAATATTCAGTAAATAATTGCTGAATTTATTTCCCTCATGCTACTGTGACATCCTGAGGGAGATCATAAGGGTTCAGGCATTAGAAAATGGAATTCACTGCAATGGTAGATAGTTGTGACAGTACCATCAAATTTAACTATATTCCACCCTTTTTGATTAATTTTTTGAAAATATTGAAAATCCAATTTGTGCAAGAAAGGTATTTTACTAGATAGTAAAGGAGATGGCAATACTAATAGCATGCCAAAAACTTTTCACACACACAATCTACAATGTGTATATACATATTTGTAGATATATGTGTGTATATACATACATATACATACATACATATGCGTTTGTATCTATGCATCTACATGCATGTATCTACACCTATATGTCTTAATCCTTACAACAAACCTTCAAAATAGGCATATTATTGACTTCATTTTATAAATGAGGCAACTGAGAGAGGTTAAGTGATATGGCCACACAACTAAAGTGTGTGGTAGAATTCCAGCCTGTTCTTCCTTATTTTAATTTTAATCCATTTTTAATTATACCATGATGCCTACTAATAAAAAGAAGAACAAGAAATAGTCTCTACCCTGAAGGAACCACTCCAATTGTAGGACCAGATAAGATAAGCACTCAATAGATAAGCATTTAAATAAAGACACAAAGCAGACTATGGAGTTTTTAACAAACTTGTGGCAATTCAATGGGGAGAAACAGGATCTGATTAGTAAACTGGGAAATAATTCATGCTGGAGGAAACATTTAAGACAAGTCTTGAAGAATGAACACCTCAGATTACAAGAATTGTTGATGGGATGACACCCTCTAGTCAGAAGAGATAACATGAGCAGAGTTGGGAAATGGAATTATGGAAATTTGAAAATGAAAAAGTATTTCAAATATTACTTAGTCAAAAAAAAAACATGCAGTCATACACAGTTCATATATTTGGAAAGAAAAGAGGTGCCAGATCATAGAGATCTTGAATGTCAAGCTTAGAGTTTTAATCTAATTTGATTTTTTGGGGAAAGCCAAAGAGGTCACTAAGTAGAAAAATAATATGATTCCAATATCTTGACGTTCAGAAGCATTTTAGGAAATTTTACTCTCCTGCATACATCTGCTATTTTTATTATAAAATCTATTATTGTTTTACTTAGCCAGACTCATAATTTGAAGTCAAAGTTGACATTTGCTTCCTTTCTTGCCACATTCAAATAAGTTTCCAAGTCATATTCACTCAATCTCTGAAATATTTCTAATATCTATCCCTTCCTCTCTACTGTTATCATCCTAATTCAGGTCCTTAATACATTATATTCATATTCTATATCTGAACTACAAATACCCCCATGTCTCTAATATCTTCCTTTTCCAGTCTATCCACACACTGCGAAAAAGAAATGAATAATGCTGTGACTTTAGGGTAAAGATCATTTTTTCAAGGATATCGTAAGCTTTAGAAGTACAAAACTAAAAAAAAGAAATAAAGTCTTAATCATCATAGAAAGAGTGTGAGGTACTATATGCAAAAGAAATCCAAAGAGAATTAGGATAATAAACCAGGGTTATTGTTATGGATGAGCAAAAATGAGAGGGCAAGCTGTTTTATAATGGACTTTAAGGTGGAGTTCAGTGGTTTAACCATAGATTTGAAATTTGGCAGGGAAGAAAATGAAGTCAGAATTGAAAGGGACAATAAAAGGTCATGGAATTTAGTCACTTCACATCTAGTAGAATTACAATCAAACTACTGCATGAGTGTCTCTACCCCTCTCAGTCACTCTTGCATATATATTTGAGTGATTAGTCACTTGCATACTCACAAATTCTTATGTCTAAAGATGTTTCTCTCACTGCAAATTAAAACTAAGTACATAAGATTTGGAGAACATGAGGTCAGTAGCCTCCTTTTAATAATCCCATAGAGATTTGAAGCAAGTTACTAAATCAGACTATATATAATCTTTTCTTTTCTGGACTATATCATTTCTTTAAACATGTATATAATATTTTCTCTATGTAACTCCCTAACCATCTGTGTATGTCTCCCTTGAAAGCCCCAGGCTTTCTTCATCTCATTTATTACCCAGTAACTACATAACAATGTTCAGCACTTTTCCTGCTTATGCCTGAAATTTATTCATGGAAGAAAAGTCATAGCCTATCCACTTTCAGTCTGTTCCCAGTAGCTTCTCTGTTCTGGAATTGGTACCTATTTCTTCAAAGAAAAGGGGGAAAAAAGAAAAAAAATCTTTCATACTAAATTGAACATGGTTTTTTACACTAAAATTCAAATGCATTCTCAAGGCTTCCTTTTCAGCTTCTTCAAATGGATTTTACCCAGAATGTTCTTGGAACAGCTGTCTCCCTCACATAAAGAACCTGCACAGTAGGAAAAATACACTTTAATTTTAAGTTGTCAATGCATCCTGAATAACAACTCCAATCTTGAATTCATAAGAGATATAACCTTTTAAATTAGAGTTCTGATGAGTTTTTAATGAAAACAGTAAAGCCCTAATTATTGCAGAAAGTACAGATTAGGGAAAAAATTATGGTCCTTTAAGACATGACTGAATCTAAATTCCTAAGCACCTGGTTGTTATTTACTGATAAAAGCAATTAGGAAAGAAACCTGGTGCCATGCTCTCTTGGATTGATGGCTTCCAGGAAAAAAATGTAAAAAAAAAAAGATGTTTTCCACAACTGCAGAACCATCTGGGTACAGCTGTTACAAAGCAACATTCCTGAGGACCAACTGCAGTTTACATCACATGCTGACGTTTACATGTGGATGACACAAATTATTTCCTCAAATATCTTTAATTCCAGGCCCCAATATGAGACATCATTGGGATAGTTCATTTTTTAAAATGGTTTATTCCACAGGATAAAACTTTGACCTTCTGATAGTCTATAATATTATTTTTGAAGGTAGAAACTTCCCCTATCCCCTACACATGATTGCTTGAGTTGTATTTATGCATGTATACACATATCTATACATATATGTCTATATTATGTATATGAATTTATACATATGTAGATATATAGATCAACACCTTATACATTTTATTAGAAATACAAAATTCAACAATTTGTTTTCTGTAGTACTAGATCCTATATTACTTCAAAACTATATCCTGAAACTTCTTTGTAACATAGAGGGGATTCATGGCCATCAAAGATAATAGAGTGTATAAATGATGTCCTACCATCCTAGAAAGGGTGTGGAGATAAGGGACAACGTCTATGGTCTGAATATTGGACTATGAAACATGGCTTATCATAAGCATCGGGCTCCAGCAAATATACACACACATATGTGTCTATGTGTGTACGTATAGGTATAGACTTCTAGGTAAAATATTAAGTCATATATATACTACATTTAGTCTATAGTGATAGACACATACATATACACACATACACATATTGACAAAGTGCTGGATCTGGCATCAGAAAGACTCATCTTCTTGAGTTCAAATTTAGACTCAGACACTTACTAGCTGTATGATCCTGAGCAAGTCACTCAACTCTATTTGCCTCAGTTTCCTCATTTGTAAAATGTGCTAGAGAAGGAAATGCTACTCCTCTATCCTTGTCAAGAAAACCCCAAATGAGGTCACAAAGAGTTAGATATTACTGAAAATTACTGAACCATCAAGACATACAATATATAAATAGATATCCATATTCATGTATTATACATAGGTACCAACATATTACCTCATTTAATCTCCATAAAAACCTTATCATATAGACAGTATGTGTTTTTATACCCATTTTATAGATGATAAAATGGACTCACGGAAGGGGATTAGGTTGCCCAACTGTAACCAGCTAATAAATATAAGAGGAAAACATAAATCCTAGTCTTCTGACCATGAGTCCAGTTCTTCTTCCAGTTCTACCCCCTCCCCAATTATGTATACCAGAACTCATACACATCTGCTTAAGTTAGGTAGCTCCTATCCCTTATCTCCCATAAGTTTGTCACAAGGGTTCAAGTTTATCCAAAATGATTGAAGCCTTCCTTCCCCTTGCATGACTTTATGAGGGTACCAATAGAGCACTACATGACCAGCACATTTTTGTTCCCTGTCATTCAGTTCCTTGGTGATTCTGGAGATTCATCTTTTTCAGAGTTACTCATTGGTTATGCATCATAGCTTGCTCTCACCTTTAGCACCTCTCCATTGACCTCTGTTTAATATTCATTTAAAAATATTTAAAGGCAATTGTATTCTATGTATAGTAGTCAGGTTTTATCAGGAGAATGTTGGTTTTAAACAGCCTTTGCATTCCTGGGAAGATTTGAACAGTAAAGAATATATGAAATTCCTTGAGGAACTCTTTTCTTTATATTCAACTTTGGACCCAGCATAACATCAATCAATATTGCTTATCTCAGATATACATACTGATTTACAGACTCAATAGGTTGTTCATGAAAATGCATGTAGAAATCTAGGAAATAGATATCCTTCTTCCATTTGCCCTTTCTAGTATGTATAGTGAAGTCAAATTTCTTTGAGTGCATTCTTTTCTAGGAGACTATGCAATGTTCTTATGCATAACTACCTTCCTCCCTTCTCTATTTTGTCCCAGATATCCTGTATGTGCCCATGGTCTAATCTGGATGCTTTTCTTCTTTGATCTGTTAAGTGATATTTCTGTTATCCAGGATTGTGATGTTATCCCTGAAATAAAATGATTCTACTTTCCTTGACTGAAAAATAATTGTTGAGTTTCTTTTTTTTAAATTTTTTTCACATCCACCCTTCATCTATTTGTAGTTCTCCCTTTATTTCCATTCTTAATTTAAATACCCTTTGGATGACTTTGCTTGCTAAAATTTCTTTGAACTGGTTCTACTATCTATTATTTCTGCTTTATGAGATGATATAGCCCATATATATCCATCACACTTTTCATGAGAAAAATCTCATGATAATATTAATTCTTTTTAGCTCTTGACCAAAATCATTCCTCTCTTTTTTGGATAAGGCCACCTACAATCAGTGCTTCTATTTCCTTTCATTCTCTTACCTCTCTGAAGTCTGACTTCCAACCTCCTTATTCAACGAAACTAGTCATTCAAAGTTATTGACATTCTCTTATATACCAAATATATTGGTCTTTTTGTCAGTCCTTGTCCTTGATCTCTCCTGCAGTCTTTCATGTCATTGATCACCCTTTCCACAAATTCTCTCTTTCATAGATTTATAAAACACTATTCTATCGGTTTCCTCCCACCTGTCGGATGGTTCCTTGGTCTCCTTTGCTATATCCTTGTCCACAGGATATCTGCTAATCATGAATATTCTCCAGCTTTCTGCTTTAGACCCTCTTTTCTTCTCACTCTATTATTTTTCTTGGTGATCATACCAGTTCCCACAGATTCAATTATCACTCTTCGCTGGCAGTTCTCATATCTATTTATCCAGATCTAATCTCTTTCATAATGTCCATCTCAAACGGATTTCCTACAGATATCTTAAGTTTAACATGTCCAAACCAGAACTTATTATCTTTACCCAAACTCACTATCCCACTCTCCATTTCAAAAGTCCCGATTACTACCAAAGGCACTACTATTTCTTCAGTTGCTGAGGCTTTTGAACTAGAAGTCATCCACATGTCCAGACTCTCACCACCACATCCACTCTGTTGTCAAACACTGTTAATTTTACTTTCATAATATCTCTCATATATGCCTTTTTTCCTCCATCATTCTGGTTCAGGCTCTTTTCACTTTATGCCTAGACTATTGCAATAGTCTGTTACTTGTTCTCCTTGCCTCTCCCCTCTCTAAGCTATCCTCCCTTTGACTGTCAAAGTTAGGTCCCTAAAGTTTACATCTGACTATGTCAATTGCCACCTTTATCCATTCATTAAATTCCAATGACTCCTTATCATCTTCAGAATCAAATATAAAGTTCACTGTCATTTAGAGACCTTCATAACATGACCCTATCCTACATTTCCTGTCTACTTACACTTTTTTTTACACTTTTGCTTTTCCCAGTGTACCAGGCAATCCAATGATCTCAGCCTCCTTTCTCTTTCTTGTACAAAACACTCACTCCATTCCCTCAAATCTATGCATTTTCACTGACTATTTCCCATTCCTGGAATGCTCTGTTCTCATCTGTATCTCCTACTTTCCCTGACTTCCTTCAGGTTCCATATAAATCATTGTATCATGAGATGATATTGTTAATAAAATCCTACAAATCTCCTCCATAAAATTTTCTGAACAAATTTATGTAAATTCTAAACTTATGTTTTCCTTGGTTGCTATATCTCTTCACTTGTCAAGGAGATCAAGTATATGCTGGCTGAGGGTTTGGGGCATTTTTGATTTCATTGTAGTTACTTATTTGCATAACTATCATATTGACTTACATAATTACATAATCTTTCTCTCTCTCCACACACACACACACACACACACACACACACACACACAGAGACATTTTCATTCCTTTCATATTTTTCAATAGCATCTTTAAAAGAGAGGCAACACCAGGTTGCAGTTGTTTCAATTTTATTCCATATCCTCTCATTTTTTTCTTTCTAGATTTCTTTTCTCATTATTCCAACAAGTAAACAGCTGAGTTGAAACAGACAGTTCATTTGGAATGACCTCCTATCAGTAACAGGATTCAGTAAAAAGAAATCAACTTGATACTTAAGATGTGACTGTGCTCTCTATGTCTAGTATTTCCTACTTTTTTCTTGAAGAAATTATTTGACATTTTCTTTCTGAAGAACCTTTTCAACAATCTATAGACTTCTGAATAAACTATTTCCTTTTATCCTATCTTGATTCATACTACTGAAGCATTTCTTGGGCATTCTCTTCATTCTAATCTTTACATTTGTCTCACTGCATATTAAAACATACCTTGATTTATTTTTTAATTGAGTTCTTCAGATAATTTTCCATTTACTTTCTCAAACTCTGCAATAGATTCCATTGAGTAAGTTGTAATTATTGTCCATGATGGTTTTTAGCAAATCCTTATCATGAATGCTGTAATGTGAGATGAATCAAATACCCCATAAAATTATGTTTCTTTTTTGCCTTTGGATACACAGTTAAGTAAAATCGATCAACTTATTTTTTTCTCCAAGGAAAATCTGAGTCCCACTTCTTTCTAGTTGTAACTTTCCAGTGCTTTCCAATTTCATTGAATAATGAGAAGTTCAGAATCAATATGATTCAGTTTTCTGAAGTAGCATATCTACCTATCCTCAAATAAAAAGCTGACCTACCCGTCCAGGAAGTATTGTGTTGCATTAAAAATGAATAGTTAACCAATGTACAATAATAATTGTTTCTTAGATGAACATGGAAGACCACCCTCAGACCTTTTCCAGCAAATCATTAAACAAGAACTTCAAATTTAGAGTAGAACACAGTGCCTGAAACATAGTATGCTCAATAAACAATAAACTCTTAATAGATGCTTGTTGAATGAGAAGATAAGTTAATATTTATAAATGTCCTAAAATAGGGTGTTGTTAACATCTGCTGCTCCCTTTTCTACTCCTTTGCTGCCTCACAAATAGGTGCAAAAAGGAATTATATAGGATAGCTGAGGGGCACAGCAAATAGATCTTTAGATTTAGAGTCAGGAAGCCTTAAGTTCCAATCCTGCTATAGGGACTAGTTAGTTGTGGAACCCTCGGCAAGTGATTTAACCTGTCTTACTTTCAGTTTCCTTATCTGTAATAGAATCTACTTTAAAAGGTTGTTGTAAAGATCAAATGTGAAAAAAATATGGAAAGAGTATTGCAAACTTGAAAGTGCTATATAACATGACTGTAATTATAAAAGTAGATAGGGCACTTACCTACAGTCAGTGAGATTTCAGTTTAAATCCATTCTTAGATACTTATTAGCTTTATGACTCTGGACAACTCTCTTAACCTCTTTCTTGCTCAGTTACTTCCACTGGAAAATGGAACATATAATAACACCTATCTCCCAGGGATTTTGTGAGAACTAAACTTAGTTTAGTGCCTAGAACATAGTTGGCATTTAAGAAATGTTTGTTTCTCTATTCCTTTCTCCTCCTCCTTTAGGACTTTTAGTTTCTTTTATTTTTGTTTCATGGAATGATAGAGTGAAATAATTCATAAACAAGTGGTCACTCTGCTCGAAGGGAAATTTGTTGTACTCAGCTAAACTGCTCCTCAAAAATCAGATAGAGTCTATTGCCAAGACTATGTACAAAGCCTTTTCAACAGGCACCAAGCTCCTCACAGAGCTTGTGGTCTCTTGGTATAATCTCAAGTATTTGGGGACCTCTCCATTCATAATCCACAGGAACAGGATTCTGTGCAGCAATCTTAAATTGCATTAATGGAGGCATAGTGTTTGAGAGGTGAGAGTCCCAATGTAGTCTGTTGTAGTCAGACCACATTTGCAATACTGACTTTCACTCTGGGAGACAAAATCTACAGTGAGAAAGATCTGGAGCGGACTTTTCATCCTCACCTAGTTTTTGATACTAGGAGCATCATTACTATACAGGAATAATCATCCCATCTTGACCACAGCTGGATACATCTTGGAGAAATAACCCAACTTTGCATTAAGGACAGGAAAGAAGCAACCAGTCATTTTGCTCTTATCATTAAAGTAATCCTGTCAAGTCAGCTAGATGAAAAAAGCCAACTAACATGATAAAGCAGGGACGAAAGGGGGAGGAGTGGAACTATATTATGAAACAAGATTTTAAGAGTATTTTAAGTAGCACTGATGTTTTATGACTATAATACAATTGAGTTTGACCTTACAATTGATTACACTAGCATCTTTTGGAATAGAAATAAGCCAGGTAGAGATAAATATGGTGATGACGGTAGTAAAAGACAAACTATTTTCATTAATCAAGAACATTATTATGGTATATAATAAAAACTAATATCTTTGGTTAATTCATGTTGAGTCAATCCCTTTCATAGTATAAATGGGAGCCTAAGAAATGGTAGGAGCTTTAGTAAAATATGTAATTTATTGTTAATAACACCGAAGAATACTTTAGGATTGGAAAGCAGCCAATCTTTATTATACCCATACTTTAAAGAATTTCTCTGCATAATTCCAGTAATTATCAACTAGTTATGTCTACTCCACTAAGAGCCAAAATAGTTTTAGTAAGAAAATGTTAGACAGAACACCTAGACGAGTGCACAAAATGATAATTACACATCAGTTGAATCAGAAGACTAATAGTAATTTTCTACATTCTAACTGGCTAACATGCTTTGAAAGAATAAATAAAACAACGCATAAAAGAAAACAGAAAGGATATAATTTTGCTTTTCAATTATTTTTTTTCAGAACATTTCCCAAAAGCTCTTTAAAGAAAATCTGCAACCCAATGGTGAGAAAATCATAGTCATTTTGAAACGTTCACCATGCCACTAATAACACCCTGCTGCCTAAGTGTTCTTATAATTATATTAAATTTAACAATAGATTTAAAGTGAAGTATATATAATAAAAATTTACAGTTTCATATGTAATACAATTTCCCTTTACATGTTGAAATATTTATGCTTGTTGATATTTGTCACAGTGAAACATTTGGGAAATTTAAATGATCTTGGGCAAATTACTTAATCTCCATGGGATTCAGTTTCTCCCTGTGTAAATAAAGAGACTGGATTCATGATCTATTTCTTCCAGTTCTTAGATTCTATAATTCTAAGTCCAAAATATTATAGCTTAGAACTCAAATTTTTCTAACTGACCTCATCTTATTTATTTACCTCCATTTCTCATGACCCTTGAACAAGCTAACTTCAATATCTATGCTTGTTTTCAATTTCTCTCTGATCCATCTGTAATTTAATTCCCTCTCCTGTCCAAGAATTTACTTTTCATACTTTCTTGTATATTTATCTATAACTACTTTCTACCTTCTGCATCATCGCTTTTACTGAGGTTATTGGCTTCCTTTGGAGTTGGGAGAAACAACTACTCTTTGGTCTTGGTGCTCCCAGTCTCGTTATAGTTTTAAAGCTTCACTTCTTCCAAAAAGTCATTCTTATTAACTTCAACCCACAAGGGCATCTCCTTTTTCTAAAAGTGGATTTGTTCTTAGAATACATGGTACATTTTCTATTGTTTTCTATTTTTGAGGGTTCTGTCTTACTAATTTCATGAAAAAATTTGTTTCTTTCTTAAAATTTGTTTTGCACCTCTTCCAAACCTTGAACAGAAAATAATAACTGACATTATACAGTTCTTTCTATGTGTGTGCCAGGCACTTTACAATTATTAGCTCAAATGATCCTTACAACACTGGGAAGTGGCTGCTCTCATTAGTCTCATTTTATGGATGAAGAATCTGTGGTCAACAGCAGAGAAGTGACTTGCCCAGAGTCATACGGTTAGTAAGAGTCTCAGGCAGCGTCTGAACTCAGGTATTCTTGACTCTAAGCCTGGCATTCTAATTGTTGCACCATCAAGCTACTTCAAATAGACACAAGGTAGGTGATTACTAAGCCGGTTGAACCAGAAGCATAAGTGGATAAGAAGCAATGGTAAAGTCTTAATTTTATTAATCAAGAAGAGTTTATTAAGCCCTTGTTATATGTCAAAATTATGCTATATGCTATGGATACAAAAGCAAAATAATAATCTTTTCTCAAGAAACTTTCATTCTAATGGTAGAAGATGTATATATTTGCATATGGGGATGTTCCCAAGGTGTGCAATGTCTTGAGCAAATTTGATTTAAAAATGTATTATAAACTCCTTAGGCTGAGATATGCTGTTTTTTCAATGACGATTTAATATAAATTTAGAATATTCACCTTTTCATAAGTATTACAATTTCAAATACTTAGCTGTACAGAGCTAAAATAATTGTGTCAATTTGATTAATACTGTGGGTGTGTCATGCAGCGGCCGAGCTGAGACATATCATTTCTTCTTAAATACGGTCTATTTTAGCCAGAGCAGCTTGGGGATTCCTCCTCCTCTCCCCTTACAATAACCACATCCAACTCTTGTAGATGTAGTTATAGAGAATGGGACAGTTGGGAGTGAAGGTTTAGCTGTTTGATCAAGTTTCCAGGGCTTATCCTAACAGAGCTGTGAGAAGAGACCCACCACTGTAGAAGTGAGCTTGCCACTATAACTGCTGTGGCCATTGGCCAACTCAGCTTTCTTTTAGGTAGCCATATTCTGCAATGTGGACAATGTACCATTTGCACTTTTCCCTCCCTCATAAACACCTTCAGACTACATGATGCTAGAACAACCTTACTTGCATTTAGTTGTATTAAAATATTCTCAAAGTCCATACAATATATATCATGCAAAAAAAAATGTAACAGCTGTTTGCTTATGTAGGCCATTTGTAATTACTTATTTTATTATTCACATTTCATTTTTATTTTAATTTTTCATGTTTATAATGAACAGCATTCTCTAAAGTGTGTGGGCTTCTGAGGCAGGTACCTGGTATGAGAGCTCTACTTTCCTGGTTTTAAGGGTGTTGTGTGTTTGTTCTTCGTTGCCGAAGAAGACCATGCTATCAGAGAAATGACAACATGACTTGCACTTGACTTTGTTTTGAGTGAGGGAGGGCTATGCAGGTCACCAGACTCACTTCTCCTCCAGAGCCATCTGAATCCAGTGACTAGATATCCATCCATAGATGAGCCAGAATGAGGCAATTGGAGTTTAGTGACTTGCCCATGGTCACACAGCTAGTGAGTGTCAAGTGTCTGAGATAAGATTTATTTAAGGTAAATCAGTTCCTCCTGACTCCTGCACTGATGTTCTGTCCACTGCACCACCTAGCTGCCCTCAAGTAGTTACTTTAATAAAAAAAAAATCAAATTGGGAGGAGAAGACCCTCAGGGTTCCTGGGTAAACAAGAAACAATTATTATATAGTATTTAAATCCCCTCTGTGCTAGGTGAGTGAGGACTTGGTGTCCAGTCTATGAATTCATGTTAGGGTCAGGTTATATGCATTTCTTGATGGAAGATCTCAGATGATTTTGTTGCTAATTTCTTGGGATATTAAGTGTTGTGTTATTCCAGTATTTTAGTGACAGTTTAGACTAAGGATATTTAAGTTTTCAGTGTTCCCAGATTGTTTGATCCAAGGTAAAATTTGATTGTCATCCCCCTGCTCTGAGCGATATAGTTTTGGTTCTAAGAAAAAGTAGATTGCTACTAGTTTCTGCCACTTTGAACCAGAAGCTCTATTGGTTCAGTGTGACAAAAAATGAATTTTTCCCATTGGTCTGGGATTTCTGTACTGGTTTTATTTCTGCAAATTTCAGAACGTGAAGGAACCGAGACTGCACTGTACTCCTGGGGTCTGAATCACACTGCTGTTACTTGCTTCTGAATTTTCTTCTCTAGTATACACAGCCCAGGGCTTGTGACTGCTCCTTATACTGGAATGTCACCCTCAGCCATCAGTTTCTAACTCAGGTCACCTCTCATCTATAACCCAGAAATGGTTAATAAGTGACAAAACTGATGATATATGGTTCTTTTTTCCATCTCAGTACTATAATATGGGTTTGGAACCTCCTCTTGTCCTCCTAATCAGTTTCTTCCTGAGCTAGATATATTGTGAAGCTGCTTCTAGCAAGACACCATCCCCTCAGTCTGCCTCCCTATGCCAACCTGAGCTAAAGACAATGACTCATTGTGACTTTTTCTTGGGTGTTCTTATTATAATTTAGTCTTGTGTGTTTTCTAGATTTATTTGGAAGAGATGTTATTGCTGCTAGGGTGGGAGCTAGATATAGCTCTTCCTGATAAACTATCCTCTTGGATCTACCCCATCCTGTGTGTGTTAAACTTGTATTTCCATTCTGTGTGTGTTTGTTTATGTGTACAAACATATTCATATATGCATATTTATACACATAAATAATATGTAAACTTACAAATATATAGACACATTCATATGAAGAACATGCTTATGTATACATATTAAATATACATAAAGTATCATAGAATAAACATACCTAAAGCATTATATGATATAAAATATTGTGTGTATTAGATACTTTTCTATATAAGCAAATATGTAGGTACATATGTACATGTGTTCCACCAAATAATCACAATTTTTCATATACAATATTTATATACAGATTACATATAAATAATATACATTATATGATTACATATGTGTCTGTGTATGAGTACCCATATGTATTTTTGATATATGAACATTTTATTTTCCCAAAAGAATATAACCTCTTTGAAGAGAGGAATTATTTCATTTTTATCTTTCATTTCCAACATCTAGTCAAATATCTACCACATAGTAGGTACTCCATAAATCTTTGTTGAATGTTGATTAGATACAATTCATTTATCTCATTTTTTGTTATTTTATTGTTTGTAGACATTAATTCTGATAATTCTGATTGTACTCAGGTTAATTACTTAAAGTAAAGTAAAAAATGGCCCTGATTATACACATGGGTCCTGTCTGCTTCAAATCAGCTTGACTATGGTAAGAGTCTTGCATTAAAGATATTATTTTCAGTTTATTGAGAGAAAATTGACAACTTCCTCTTTATTCACAGATTAATCATTGAATTGATGCCAAGTCTTCTTTTCAGAACTCTCTAATTACTTTTTCATGCTTTTCTTGCATCTCTCTCATTTCTCTTCCCAGTTTTTCCTCCACCTGTCTAACTTGATTTTCAAAATCCTTTTTGAGCTCTTCCAAGGCCTGAGCCCATTGGATATCTATTTCAGATGTTTGGGATACAGAGGTCTTGACTCCTATGGCTTTACCTGATGGTGAGCATTGGTCTTCTTCATCAAAGAGGAACCTTCTATGGTCTTATTTTTTTTTTCCCTTTTCTGGGCATTTTCCCAGCCAGTTACTTGACTTCTGAGATTCCTTGTCCACCCACACCTATATCTGCCCAGCTAGTGCTTGGGGTGTGAGATTCAAATGCTGTTCCCCAGCCTCAGGGCTTTCGGTGGAAGGCCTAGCTGCTATTCAGGGTAAGATTAAATCAGGTTCTCAGGTGGGGGCAGGGCCTCTACCCAGGCTCAGTTCCCTCAGGGGGTTTATGCGGACACCTTCTGTAATGGAGCTACTGCCGAGCCCTGTCTACTCTGAGAGCCTCTGGCTGCCAGCTGCCTCTGCTGCTGCCTCCTGAGGGGCCCCGAGTCATGGAGACACCCTGCTCCCCTCTCAGCCTGTCCAGACGTCTCTTTCACTGAGCCGTGCATCTGTGGTTGGAGGGACCTTCGTGGCTGCTGGAGATTCTGTCCCTGAAGCCTGCTCTGATCTGCTCGCTCCTCTCAGTGCCCTGCAGCCGGGGCAGGGCTGGGCTCTGCTCCCGTCCAGTGCATGATGGACCTTTGGGATCAGTTTTTCAGGGCTCTCTGGAATGGAAATCTCCTTCACCCCGTTGCTGCACGGCTCCACTGTTCCAGAATTTGTTGGGAGTTCTTTTTATAGATAATTATGGGCTGTGGGTTCAGAGCTAGCATATGTGAGTCTTTCTACTCCACCATCTTGGCTCCACCCCCCAGAACTCTCTAATTACTAATAACTTTTTTTAAATTTAAATCTTATGTGTTTCCTCCTCATTTCAAAATATACATACATACATACATATATATATATATATATATGTATATATATATACATACATATATATATATATATATATATATATATATATGATGGCTCTGGATTAAATGAAACTCTTATTTCAGTGTGTTTTTTTTTCTTTAGAATCTGAATGGGAAAAAAAAAGTGTACCTTTTACTCTATCAAACTTAATTCAACTTTCTTATATCAGGTCCAATTTTCTCTAAGCAACCTATACATTCCTCTTTAGTGTTTATAGTGCTTAGTGCTTGTGCCTTCTAAAACCTTCATTTTAAAAGAACACTACCATACTAAAATAGTATTTTAGTGATAGAATCTATCATCTATCTATCTGTCTGTCTGTCTATACATCTATCCTTTATCTATATCTTATCATTATCATGTGTGTGTATACAGATGTCCAGTATTCTTTTAAATATCTATAATTTATTTATTTTTCTGTTCTCAGCATTCACTTCCACAAGAATTTGAATTCAAAATTTTCTTCCCATCTCTCCCCACCTCTACCTCAGGACAGCATGCACAGCATCCACCCCTTCCTCCAGTTTGTCCTCCAATCTATTACCTCCACATTCTTCCATTCCCCTCCCCTCTACTTTCCTGAAGGGCAAAATAGATTTCTATACCCCGTTGCCTGTGCATCTTATTTTCCAGTTGCATGCTAAAAATATTTTTAACATTCATCGTTAAAACTCTGAGTTCCATATTCTCTCCCTTTCTCTGTCCTCAACCACTCTCACTGAGAAAACCAGCAAGTCAATGTAGTTCGTATGTGTGTAACCATGCAAAACTCTTCCATAATAGTTATCTTGCAGAGGACTAACTGCATTTTCCTCCATCCTATCCTGCCTCTCTGTTTTCTGTTTACCTTTTCTTGTTTCTCTTGATTCTTGTATATGAAAGTCAAATTTTCTGGGCTTTTTAAGAAGAATGTTTGGAAATCCTCTATTTCATTGAAATTTCATTTCTACCCCTGAAGTATTATACTCAATTTTTATGGATAGGTGATTATTGGTTTTAATCCTGTCTCCTTTGATCTCTGGAATATCATCTTCCAAGCCCCGGATTCCTTAATGTAAAAGGTGCTAAATCTTGTGTTTTCCTGATTGTGTTTACACAATACTCAAATTGTTTCTTTCTGGCTGGTTCTAATATTTTCTCCTTGACATGGGAACTCTGAAATTTGGTTGCAATATTCCTAGGAGTTTTCCTTTGGGGATCTCTTTAAGTAGATGATTGGTGAATTCTTTCCATTTTTATTTTACCCTCTGGCTCTAGAATATCAGGGGAGTTTTCTTTGATAATTTCTTGGAAGCCAATATCTGGGCTCTTTTTTTAATCATGGTTTTCAGGTCGACCAATAATTCTTTAAATTATGTCTCCTAGATCTATTTTCCAGGTTAGTTGTCAACGAAATATTTCACATTTTCTGCTATTTCTTCATTCTTTTGGTTTTGTTTTATAATTTCTTGGTTTCTCACAAAGTCATTAGTTTACATCTGTTCCATTCTAATTTTTGAAGTACTATTTTTTTTTTGATTCTCATTTTCCATTTGGTCAATTCTGTTTTCTAAGGTATTCTTCTTCTCATTGGCTTTTTGGATCTCTTTGCCATTTGGGTTAGTCTATTTCTAAAGGCGTTACTTTCTTCAACGTTTTGGGAGGTCTCCTTTAGCGAGTTGTTGATTCTTTTTTCATGATTTTATTGCATCACTCTCATTTCTCTTCCCAATTTTTCCTCCACCTCTCTTACTTGATTTTCAAAATCTTTTTTCAGCTCTTCCATGGACGGAGATCATTGCATTTTTGGGGGGAGGTTTTGAATGTAGAAGTTGACCTTGTTCTCTTCTTCTGATTTTATGCTTTGCTCTTCCTCATCCTAAAGGATGGAAGAAAATATCTTTTTGCCAAGAAGGCAACATTCTGTAGTCTTATTTTTCCCCTTTCTGGCCATTTTCCCAGCTAGTTATATGACTTTTGAGTCATTTGTCAAGTGGAGGGTATACTACCCTAGACTTCAGAGGTTTGGGGAAGCTGTTCTTTGAGATATCTCTAGGGAGGTGTAAGTTCTCAGTTCCTGCAAGGTGACACAAACAAGGGAGAGGAGTTTACTCCTCTCCTCATCTTTGTTCTGGTCTATGAGCAACCAAGAGAACTCTTTTCTGTTCTGGAACTGTGAATAGCACTCCCTCTCCACAGCTGCCACCAGCTCACCATGCCAGCAATCTTCCTCACCCCAGGGCAGCCACTCAGGACTGAAACCAAGATTAGGTGCTCAATTTCCCCAGGATCTTTACCCCATGTGCTCCAAAAGTTGATGCTGTTGCCACAGTGGATGTTGCTGCTCTGGGGTTGGGGTTGGGGCCAGATGTATTCCTCTCTCACCCAGGTGAAAGAGCTTTCTTATTGACCTTTAAAGCTGTCTTAGAGTTTGTGGCTTGCAAATCTGGAAACTTCAGCAGCTACTCCTGATTCAGCACCATTATGCCTCCTCTAATCCTGTCTGTGCCCAGTGACTCATGCTAGGTAATGCTCCACTCCAAGCCTGGTGTGATAGACTTTTCCTGTTGGTTTTCTGGGCTGTCTTAGATTGGAAATATGTTTTACTCTGTCATCTTGTGCCTTCTGCTTCTCTAGAATTTATTTAAATTCATTTTTACAATTATTCTAAGGTACACTTTTAAATGACCTAACTGTCATTTGGCATAGTTACACCTTTCTTATGCAAAGCAGTGTAAATAATTTTGTTGCAATTATTCAACCAGTATAACAACTGTAGAACACAAATTGTGGGTGACTTTATGATCTGAAAGAATCTCAGGAAAATTTCTTCTAAATATCCAAATAAGGCTTATATTTTCATTTGTTTTAAATGGTAAGAATAAAGACTGTCACCTCTCATTGAGGAAGTACCTACATTGCTGTACATATCACCCACAAACAGATTTTTCATCTGTATTAATTTAGAATATTTAGTGAATTTCATACACTAGATAGATAAGATATGAAAGGAAAATATTCATTTTACTAATGTAACATGATATCTGTATAATGCTAAGCCAGGGATTCTTAAACTTTTTCCACTAATGACTCTTTTTGACTGAGAAAATTTTTACATGTCACTGGGTATATAGGTATACAAAATAGATATACAAATCAAATATTTATTGATAATAAATGACAAATAAATTTATTTTAAAACAATTCTTTGGTATACATATAATTTTACCATTTACTAAAGATGGAAGCAAATTTGCATGCTAATGAAATCGTTGTTCTTGTTTAATTTTACATAAAGAATGAAATCTTGGTAGAATATTTGATACTGTAGGACACAAAGCATCTTCAAAGTTTTTCATGGTTGATTGTTATTTTGATGTTATAACCATTAATGCTGTTTTCAGAACTAAGTCTATAGAAGCTGAGCAATATAACGTGAGCAATCACTGCCAGAAACATTATGGATCTATTATGTGTATGATTTTGAATTAATTTTTGGGCATTGCATGTTCAGAAACCTTTTATTATTGCAGTATTTTTCTTGAACCACACATTCAGTTAAGTAACCAACCCACAGTTTAAGAAGCATTGTCTAAGCTACCATTTTATTGAACAAAATACAAATTTAACCCGACCACTTCTTTCTTCTTTAGATCTCAATGTCATTTAATGGAATAAGAAATAATGTATTTCCCCCTTCAATTTTATCTGAAAGAATGCAATATTATATTTTACCTTTGGTTATTCAATAAATAATACATCTTCCTTACTTCCAACCAGAAACTATTTTTATACTAATTCTGAAAATTGCAATTTTTTAACTTGATATGTATATGTAGTAACTTGGCAGCAATGTGAAAGAATTGCTAGAGTTATATTCTGAGCAATTTAGTTTTTATTATTATAAAAAAACATACCCAGATGCTTTCTTCTTGGCGATATTGCTTCCAATTCCTTCCACTGTCACTAAACATCAGGAAGTAGCTTGTTACCCAATCAGAACTCCCATATCCACCTTGGGTAGCAATAGCAGTGATTTCCATTCTCTCACCAAGATCGATCTGCAGCCACTGGTATTTATTTGACACGAGTGGAGACCAGCCACCAGCTCCTTTTGTGGGGAGAAATACAAGAAAAGTAGTAAAGAAGATTACATAATGAATTCATGTTCATAAAAAGAAAATGCCAGTGAGATGAATTTCATAACTGTGCATAGGCATTGCATAGTGTCTTAGGATGAACTAAAAATACCCACAAATTCAGTATAATTGTCTAGATTATAAACCAATAACTTTAAAAAAATTAAAGAAAAGCATATTCATCTTAAACTTTTATTGTTCAGGCTGCCCAGCATATTGATGAACTAAGTCACTAAGTTGTTGGTGGAACTGTGAATCAGTACAACAATTTTTGGAAAGCAATTTAGAAGTAAATAAAGTAAATAAAATAGCAATGCTCTTTGTCTTCAGAGATTCCACAACTAGGCTTTTATATACTAAGGCAGCCATGGATAAGAAGCAAATCTTCAAAAATATCAACATTAGAAGCATTTTCATGATACTAAAGAATTGGAATCAAACTTATCACACATTTTCTGGGGAATGTTCAAACAGTTTATAATATATGAAGAGAGTGTAATATTACTAAGTCATAAAAGAAGTGATGAATATAGAAAAGTATGGAAAGATCAACATATACTTATGCACAGTGAAGTTAATAAAGCTAAGAAAATAATGTAGATAATGACTAGAACAATATAAATGTAAAGAACAACCACCAAAACAAGGAAATCAAGTGAATATTGCTGTATTGCAAAGAAAAAATGGTAACAAATAAGAGATCTAAGAAGATACACAAACATAAAATTCCAAGTTCAGATGGGCCTGAATACAGTGTGTGTTTGTTTGAGTGAAGAGAAGAGAATGTATGCAAAAGATGTGGAAACAAATATCATATGATTAAGCAATTTAATGTCTATACAGAATCAGTGAAAGAAGAGTCACAGATGACATTGCAGATGTAAACTTAAATTTAGAAAAATAGAAGGATGATGGTGTTCTCAACAATAATAGGGAAATGTTGAAATATTACAGTGGTATAACACTTGAAAAATGTGCCAGTTACCAAGACATATGGAAAGATGTGTGGATATACATACACACATATGCATAAACACATACATATCCACATAACACAAATATACAACACATATATATGGTTATACATATCACACACCAAACACATATATGTATACATGTGTATATGTGAACAACAATGTAAATGAAAAAGGAACCACAAAAAATTTCTGAAATTAATATTTTGAAATTATAAAGAATATATAGAAGTATGAGATTCAAAAGTGTATCAAACATATTTTCAAACTTTTTCAAGAAACTAATCAATATTGATCATTTTTTTCTTTTTTTGTTTAAAAATACAATTTATTATATGTGATAGTTTTCTGGTAAGAAAAGAAATGGTTTAATGGGAAATGGTATAGTAATGTAAAAAACTCAAAATATATCAGTAAAATCTTATTGTAAAAAAAAAGAGTAATAGAGAAATTATTAGGGAGGAGGATTAAAGAGAAGAGATAATAGATATGTTCCCATTCCAGTTTACAAGATCACCTATAAATGTGAGTCTGAGTTTGGAGCCATCCATTACCTTGCCTGTGAGTTTCATACAAGTATTGCAGATAATAACAATATTTCCATGATGATCCTCAGATCCTGGAGGTGTAGTGAATTTTACCATTATTCATACTGTGTTTTCATGTCATATAACGATTCACCATGTCTTCTTTTAACTGATAGTACATCAATCACCAAAATTAATCTTTTAAATATTTTGGATGAACCACTTCTTTATCCCTTTTACTCAAAAAGTGTATTTCAAATTGAATTTTATAAATTTTATAAACTTCTCTAAGAAACTATTGAATAAAACAAAATTCGAGGTATATTAAACATCCTAAGATATTGAGCTTTCAGCAAACCCTGCAAGAAGGTCTGTTTGATTTCATATTTCCTTGGGTAATACTGTTAGGTTAAAATAAGACTCTTAATCATAAGACAAATTATCAAGAAGTTCAGTCTTAAAAAGCAATTCCTCTTAATTGCTATTTAGTTAGTTTCTTAATATTCATGGTACAGAACAGAAATATTATATATATATATATATATATATATTTTTTTATTGGCATTTTGACTCTTTCAAACTGCACAGCAAAATTAGCACAGAAATACACGTAGAGAAGCAACCCATGTGGGAAAAAAATAGCTTCAGCAAGCTTGTAGTGTGCTAACCTTGGGCCATCAGTTCTCATCAGGAGAAAAATGAACCACTGAATACGAGCTTTCCCCAGCATCTCTCACAGTTACAACTACAGCACTTTGAGCTAACTTTAAGCATTTGCAGTTAATTGACCTTGAACATTTCTCATTTCTTACCTGTGGTGCAGAGGTTCTAGTAGTGAGCAAACTGTGCTGTCTTATTAAGTAGGTACAGTGATAAAATAATGAAACTCTTCAGAATCTCCTTAGGCATGCCAATTAATTTCTATAGGATGATGCAGCCACAGGGAAAATAGAATTCCTGTAGGGCTTTAGGAGTATGTGCATGCATTCTTTGGGTGTGTGTGTGTGTGTGTGTGTGTGTGTGTGTGTGTGTGTGTGTGTGTTTGCCATTCTGAATACTTGTTCTTGATGTTAAAGAATGGGCACTGTCAAATAACAATTTCTTTTTCATAGTTATCAAAGTTTGATGTTTCAGGGATTTTTATTTATCTTTTTTTAAATGAGCATTCTGTCTCCTGAAGCAGCTCTTATCTGTCCAAAGTCTACATTACAAGTACAGCAACACCTCTGGGAGCAGCTTGGAAAGTTTTGCAATCACTCCTTTCTTCTACTCGCCAGTCACCAATTGTTTAATCCAGAAAACAAAGGCACAATGAGAAATTTCTATGCTCAAAGATTCTGCCTCCCTTTCTCTCCTCCACTCATTTCCACCTCCACACACTACATTTTATTTTAACAAACCAAAGTTTCACAACATTTACAGAATGAAACTCTGGTGGAAACATTTTTCTTCTTCTTCCCTGGAAAGGCTAATTAAGTTTTATCTGTATGTGTGTATGTATCTATGTATATATACATATATGTGTGTATGTGTGTATATCACCCTTCCAATTCATTCAAAATATTATTTCTGTCATTATCTTTAATGAGAAAATATATGCACTACTTCATGAATTTTATCTTAAAGTGTTATACTGTTATCAGTTATTTAGTTGTGGTTGATATTCAGTCACTTCAGTAGTGTTCAACTATTTGCAATCTCATTTGGGGTTTTCTTGGCAAAGATCCGGACCATTTTCCTTGCCAGCTCATTTTACAGATGAAGAACTGAGGCAAACAGGGTTCAATGACTCGCCTAGGCTCACAAAGCTTAGAAGATTTTGAAGCCAGGTTTGAACTCAGGAAAATGAGTCTTCCTGAATCCGGGTCCAGCATTTTTCTCACTGTGCCACCTAGCTGCCCCATGGAAAAGTATTAGATGTTAATAATGGAAGAAAGGAATGGAGGAAGGAAGGAAGAAAGGAAGGAAGGAAGGAAGGAAGGAGGTCGGAAGGAACGAAGAAGAGAAGGAGGGAAGGAGGGAAGAGAGGGAGGGAAGGAGGGAGGGAGGAAGGAATGAAAGAAGGAAGGAAAGAATTATATGTTTCCTGTCCTTGAAAAAATTTAAAAGGATTCTGACTATAATGGCAGAAGCAAGGGTCTATGAATGTTCTTACTGAGAAGGTAGACTACAACAGATATTACTTAATTTAAACTTAAACCTGAACCACTTACAATGTCACTATAAATGTCAATGTCACCCACATGCCCTTTCAGTTATTGTTGATCAGTCTTGCCCTACTCTGCATAAGCCCATTTGGGGTTTTCTTGGCAAGGACACTAGAGTAGTTTCCCATTTTCTTCTCCATTTTATTTTATATAAAAGGAAAAAGAGTGAAATGGTGTTAAAAGACTTGCCCAGGCTTCCACAGCTAGTCAACCACTGAGTTCAGATTTGCACTCATGAAGATGTCTTGCTTGATCTCAGGTTCAGTACCTTTTCCTCTGTGACACCTAGCTGCCCAAACCCTTTAGTTACATCACTACTAGCAGAAGCATTGTTAGTGCTTCTGTGTGGCTTAGCCGAGGACCTGTGTACTGATATGGAAGCGCAGATGAAGAGAAATAGCATTACAATCACCTTGCATTTGTAGAGATTTTTATTAGAGTAAAGCTTATGATGCAGGTGCCTGGAAGAACAATTCCCTTTTTAATTTGTCGTGCATAATAATATTAAAATAGTCTCATCATCATCATGGGCATGATGAATAAAAAGATAACTTTGAAGTCAGGGAAACCTGATTTCAAGTCCTTCCCCTGATAGAGAATATCAGTGTGAGTCTATGGACAAATTAACTTCTCAATACTGTAGACAACTTTCTGAAACAGTAAATTACACAAGGGGAGTCAATTTACACTGATATTGGGATTTTCTTCTCTAGAAATTTCACACCCCAGTGATATCACAGGTCTGGTCAAACGAATAACATCGAATCACATTCAAATAGCACTTTTATTCTTATAAAGTACTTTACACATACATCTTCTTTTGTCTTCATGACCCTGAAAATAGTTGTTATGATCATTTTCATTTTGGAGGAATGGGAATGGTGACTTAAAGAGCAAGAAGAGAGAGTAATGACTCATGGGTCAAAGCAAAGAGATCACATGAGAAATGAGTCATTGACTGGGGTGGTGGTGCTGGTGTGTGTTTAGTACTAGGAGGTAAGAAAGGAGACTATTGGTGGATAGTTGTCTCTTTTCTTCAGGACTCACATTATGTTCCAATTCTTATGGATATATTTCCCTAATCTTCTTTGTTTTTCTTTACACTATCTTACATTTATGTGTTTTGTGAATGTCAATCTACCCAGATCCTGCCAAAAAATATCTGGTTTTTTGAGGGCAGACAATGGCGTTGAATCCCTAAGACCTAGATAGTTTCTTGGACATGACAGGCACATAATAAAAATACTTGGTGACATTTAAAGAGGAAAATAAGTGTCTATGATATGAGTACCCCTTAGATTATTTGGACTACTGTAACAGTAAGCACGCTGACATACACAAGGGGGCCTGCAATCATGGATTCTTAGATCTGCACTTATAAAAGGAAAGGCAACTTTTGAGGGGTTAACAATGACCTTTAATCAAGCACCTATATCATTCATAATTGAAGAGGAAAAGTCAGCACCCTGAACTTCAGAGAAAATACAGAGAAATCAAGGATCAACAGACATGACTTCTAACTGTCTGACAATAATGAATACATATATAACAAATCAACAGACAGGTCCAACTGTCTGACACCATAGTAACTAGAGAGCAAAACACCAACATCTGGGCTTTCAAGGACAGGAGGCTCCTGAGTGGCTTCCCAAAGTCTCCTTTGACCAAACAAATGCTTCCAATCAGTAATCTCCAAAGTAAAACCTCAACCTCAGAGTATTTACACTTTTTTAGAATCAGAGAGCATCACAACCCCTAAGAACAAAAGGCATGGGTTTTCCTACAAATCTTGCAGCCCCAATAATACATGAGGAAGATCTTTTATCACATTAAAAATACAAATATATATACTATTTCTAGTTAAAGAAACTTTTATTTCTATACTTTACTCCTAGTAAAGACTCTTGGATGATAAAGCAATAGTCAATCAGAGGTATTTGATCATACTAAAATGAAACAGCAAAAGATTCCATTTTGCTTTCCATCACACTCCACACTTCCGGGATCCTTGACCTTACAATCCAAATGGCCATGGATCCTGGAATAAACAGAAGCATTATGCTTCTTGATTATACTAAAACAGAAACAGGAAAAGATCCTACTTTGCTTGGCCTTACAACTACCTTACCTCAAATTGTCAAAATGGATGGTAAATATTCTATTTATGGTTTTGATTGAAGAAGGCTGGGTGGAACAGGGAACAAAGGGACATGACATAAATGAAAGAGATGGAGGAGTGGAAGGAGAAGAAGAAGAGAAGATGAAAAGTGGAAGAGAGAAATTTTAGGAGAGGAGGAGAGAAGAGAAAAGAAAAGGAGAGAGGAAATGGAAAAGAAAAGGAGACTGGAGAGGGGAAATAGAAAGGATTCAAATCCTGCTTTTATCTCTTGCTATTGTTTTATCTTGAGGTAAAGTTATTTGACCTCTCCAGACCTCATTTTCCTCATATGTTAAATAGAAATGTCGGACTAATTGGCCTCTAAGGTCGAGTCTGTTAATATGCTTCTTTATTTGCACATGTGCGTGCACACACATACATACACACATGCACACGCATACACTCACACTTTACTTAATGAAAAAGAAAGAGAACAGAAAAAGTAAAGAAGAATCATGATTAATATTATGTTGGAAGAATGTTATATAGAGTACATAAGTGATGGAAGGATTTCTGATGCCTTGAGAGTAAATAAAGGTAAAGTTTTTCCTGAAGAGGAGGGGTTTCAAATCTGGTGAAGAAACAGCCCTTCTCCTTCCTTGGAAAGAAGACTGTCAGATGAGAAATTAACGTGTAAGTACCTGGGGAAGGAGAGAGGACTGGTGAGGCAGCTATTTGTAACTAGATGACAACGAAAAGGAGATTTTTTGCCTATCTGGAACATTTCAGAAAACCTTCTAAGACTTTTGAAAATTAAGGTGGAGAGAAGTTGTGATTTATCCATGGGCAGACAGAAAATGTGTCAGAGGTAGAATTAGAACCCAGGACTTTCTGCTAACAAATAGAACAAGGACATTCTCTCTTCCACATGAAAACCTTTAAGATAAAGATAGTTCTCATTTTCCCACAAGATTATATATCCACAGTTCCTTAAACACTTCTACATAGGGGATGGTCATTTCGTCAACATAGCCATTCATTCAGGGAAGATTGGAGATAAAGGACCCAGTAACTTCCTCTACAGGAGCTGGAGACCAGCTTTCTCAGAAGTCATAGCTACTGAGGACCTGGAAAATAAAATTCTTACCAACAAAACAACTGGCATGGTCAAGAATTTGAACATCAAAAACTAATGTGGGGGGAGAAGTTAAGATGGCAGAGTAGAAAGACGCATATATACTAGCTCTTACCTCATAAAATACTTGTAAAGAAGAACTCTCAACAAATTCTATAGCAGCAGAAGCCACAGAACAAAGAAGTGGAGATTTCTATCCCTGAGTGACCTGAAAGACTGATGGGAAAGGTCTGTCCCACCGGACCTGGAGCAGAGCCCAGCCCAGCCTTGGCAACACAGAACCTGAAAGGAGTATGTCAGAGCAGGCTTCAGGGACAGACTCTCCAGAGGCAGTACAGATCTCTCAACCTACAGGCACCAAAGGTGAGTGAGAGGGTCTTTTCAGTTGGCCGAGAAGGGAGCAAGGTGTCCCCATAACTCGGGCCTCCTCAGGTAGCAGCAATGGAGGCAGCAATGGATGGAGCTCTGATAGAAGGCAGCAGCCCACATTCATTGTAGAAGGTCTCATGGTAAAGTCCTTGAGAGATCTGAGCCCTGTGTAGAAGCCCTGCACCCATCTGAGTAGCTGCTCTTAATCTCACACTGAATAATAGGCCTGCCACTGTCTAAGCCCCTGAGGGTTTAGAGCAGCTCCTCTGAATCTCAGCCCCTAGTGCTGGCTTGATGGAACTGGAGGCAAGGTAGCTGTGGAGAAGAAACTCAGAAATCAAGTAACTGCCTGGGAAAATATCCAAAAAAGGGGAAAAACACATGACCATAGAAGATTTCTTTCTTGGGGACAAGTGTCTTCCTCTATCCTTTCAGATGAGGAAGAACAAGGCATCCTGTAAGAAGAACTCAAGGCCTCTCTCTCCAGGGCCTGCAAAGGAAACTTAAACTGCTCAGGCAATAGAAGATCTTAAAAAACAAGTCAGCAGCTTACTAAAGGAGAACAAAAACATGCTGAGGAAAATAACAGCTTTAAAAAGAGGCTAACTCAATTGGAAAAAGAGGTCCAAGAAGCCAATGAGGAGAAGGAGGCTTTAAAAAGCAGAACTATCCAAATGCAGGAGAAGTTCCAAAAGCTCACTGAACAAAGTAATTATTTGAAAGAAACAATTAAGTTCAGGGAAATGAATGACTATGAATTAAAGCAAGCAGTTAGTAAACAAAACCAAAAGTTTGAAAAAATAGAAGATAATGTGAAACATCTCATTGGAAAAGCACCTCACCTGGAAAATAGATCCAGGAGGAACAATTTATTTTTTTTGTTTAATTTATATCTTTAACTTCTTACATTTATTTTCACAAAATTTTGGATTGCAAATTTTTTCCCCATTTCTCCTCTCCCTCCACTCCAATATACCAAGCATTCTAATTTCCCCTATCACCAATCTGCCCTCTCTTCTATCATCCCTCCTGTACGTTGTCCCCATCTTCTCTTTTGTCCTGTTGGGTCAGATAACGTTCTATTCCCCATTACCTGTATTTCTTATTTCCTAGTAGCAAGAACAATACTCTACAGTTGTTCCTAAAACTTTGAGTTCCACCTTCTCCCCATCCCTTCCTCCCCATCTTTCCCAATGGGAAGGCAGGCAATTCAATATAGGCCATATCTGTGTAGTTTTGCAAATGACTTCCATAATAGTCATATTGTGAAAGACTAACTATATTTCCCTCCATCCTATCCTGCCCCCTATTTATTCAATTCTGTCTTTTGATCCTGTCACTCCCCAAGAGTGTTGATTTCAAATTGCTCCCTCCTCCCACTGCTCTCCCTTCCATTCTCCCCCCCCCACTTATCCCCTTCTCCCCAACTTTCCTGTATTGTAAGATAGGTTTTCATATCAAAATGAGTGTGCATTTTATTCCTTCCTTTACTTACATGTGATGAGAGTCAGCTTCATGTTTTTCTCTCTCCTCCCCTCTTTTTCCCTCACTAAAAAGTCTCCTGCCTGACTCTTCTATGAGAAATAATTTGCCCCATTCCATTTCTCCTTCTCTTCTTCCAATACATTTCTCTCTCACTGCTTAA
This sequence comes from Potorous gilbertii, assembly GCA_028658325.1. Lineage (NCBI taxonomy): Eukaryota > Metazoa > Chordata > Mammalia > Diprotodontia > Potoroidae > Potorous > Potorous gilbertii. The sequence continues at coordinate 116,164,107 of CM053772.1, read as the reverse complement.
CTTCATTTTTTTAAGATATGATCCCATACTATTCATTTCACTCTGTGTTCTTTGTGTGTGTGTGTAATTACACCACCTACTCAGATACTGAAAAGTTTCAAGAGTAACAAATATTGTCTTTCCATGTAGGAATGTAAACAGTTTAACTTTAGTAAGTCCCTTATGACTTCTCTTTGCTGTTTACCTTTTCTTGCTTCTTCTCATTCTTGTGTTTGAAAGTCAAATTTGCTTTTCAGCTCTGGTCTTTTCATCAAGAATGCTTGAAAATCCTCTATGTCCTTGAAAAACCATTTTTTCCCCTGAAGTATTATACTCAGTTTTGCTTGGTAGGTGATTCTTGGTTTTAGTCCTAGTTCCTTTGACTTCTGGAATATCTTATTCCACACCAATCTATCCCTTAACGTAGAAGCTGCTAGATCTTGTGTTATCCTGATTGTATTTCCACAATACTGGAATTGTTTCTTTCTAGCTGCTTGTAATATTTTCTCCTTGACCTGGGAACTCTGGAATTTGGCCACAATGTTCCTAGGAGTTTCTCTTTTTAGATCTGTTTCAGGTGGTGATCAGCAGATTCCTTGAATACTTATTTTTCCCTCTGGTCCTAGAGTATCAGGGCAGTTTTCCTTAATAATTTCATCAAAGATGATGTCTAGACATTTTGGTGATCATGGCTTTCAGGTAATCCTGTAATTTTTAAATTGTCTCTCCTGGATCTATTTTCCAGGTCAGTTTGTTTTTCCAGTGAGATATTCCACATTCTCTTCCAGTTTTTTCATTCTTTTGGTTTTGTTTTGTGATTTCTTGGTTTCTCAAAAAGTCATTATCCTCCATCTGTTCCATTCTAATTTTAAAAGAGCTATTTTCTTCAGTGAGATTTTGAACCTCCTTTTCCATTTGGCTTATTCTGCTTTTTAAAGCATGCTTCTCCTCATTGGCTTTTTGAATCTATTTTGCCAATTGAGTTAGCCTACTTTTCAAGGTGTTATTTTCTTCAGCATTTTTTTGGGTCTCCTTTATCAAGATATTGACCCTTTTTTCATGCTTTTTTTGCATCTCTCTCATTTCTCTTCCCAGTTTTTCCTCCACCTCTCTCACTTTATTTTCAAAATCCTTTATGAGCTCTTCCATGGCCTGAGCCCACTGAATATTTATTTTGATGTTTGGGATACAGAAGCCTTGACTTCTATGTCTTTCCCTGAGGATAAGCATTGTTCTTCTTCTTCTGAAAGGAAGAGAGGCAATATCTGTTCACTAAGAAAGTAACCTTCTATGGTTTTATTTTTTTTTTCCCTTTTCTGGGCATTTTCCCAGCCAGTTACTTGACTTCTGAGATTCCTCTCCACCCCTGCTTAGATTGGCCCAGCTAGTGCTTGGGGTCTGAGATTCAAATGCTGCTCCCCAGCCTCAGGGCTTTCAAGGGGGCAGGGCTGCTATTCAGTGTGAGATAAAATTCAGGTGCTCAGGTGGGGGCAGGGCCACCACCAGGGGCTCAGTACCCTGAGCGGGTTTATGGGGTGGCCTTCAACAATGGATTTGAGCTCCTGCCTGCTTTGGGAGCCCCTGTTCACTGCTGCCTCCCTAGGGGGCCTGAGTTATGGAGACACCTCGCTCCCTTCCTGGCCAACAAAAAGACTCTCTCACTGACCTTTGGGGCCAGTGGGTTGAGGGACTTGTGCTGCTGCTGGAGATTCTGTCCCTGAAGCCTGCTCAGATCTGCTCCTCTCAGTGCTGTGTGGCCAAGGCAGAGCTGGGCTCTAGTCCCCAGGTCTGGTGTGCGATGGACCTTTGGTGTCAGTTTTTCAGGTCTCTCTGAAACATAAATCTCCTCCACTCCATTGCTGTGTGGCTTCTTCTGCTCCAGAATTTGTTGGGAGTTCTTCTTTACAGGTATTTTATGGGCTGTGGCTTAGAAGCTAGCATATGTAAATCTTTCTCCTCCCCCATTTTGGCTCCTCCCCCAGGAAAAACAATTTAAAAACTATGGGACTAGCTGAAAGCCATGATCAAAAAAATAGCCTAGATATCATCTTTCATAAAATTATCAAGGAAAATTGCCTGATACTCTAGATCTAAAGGGCAAAATAAATATTGAAAGACTCCCCCAATCACTTCCTGAAAGAAACCCAAACAGAGAAACTCCTAGGAATATTGTGGCAAAATTTCAGAGTTCCCAGATCAAGGAGAAAATACTTCAAGGAGCTAGAAAGAAACAATTTGAGTATTGTGTAAATACAATCAGGATAACACAGGATCTGGCAGTTACAACATTCAGGGATTGAAGGGTTTGGAATGGGATATTTCAGAGGTCAAAGGATGTGGGGTTGAAACCAAGAATTACCTACCCAGAAAATCTGAATATAATATTTCAAGGGAATAAATGGTCATTTAATGCTATAGAGGACTTTCAATCATTCATATTGAGGAAAAGACCAGATCTGTATAGAAAATTTGATCTCCCAAGACAAGAATCAAGAGAAGAATGAAAAGGTAAACAGGAAAGAAAAATCATAAAAGACTGTCTAAAGATGAACTGTTTACATTACTACATGGAAAGAAAATATTTATAACTCTTGAATCTTTTCTCAGTATTTAAGTAGATGGAGAGATTGTACATACATACACATACATATACATATAGATAGACAGTACAGGGTGTGTTGAATCAGAAGAGATGATATCCACACCAAATAAATAGATAGATACATGGATAGATAGATAGATAGATAGATGGATAGATAAAAGAAAAGTTAAAGGATGAAGGAGGAAAATATTGGGAAGAGAAAGGGAGAAATGAGACGGGGCAGGTTATAAGTTATTAAAGAGATAAGAAAAATCTTGTTCAATGGAAGAGAAAAGGAACAAGGAGAGAGGGGGAAAATGAAGCTACTCTCTCCACATGTGGCTGAAGGAGGGAATAACGTGCTCATTAAATTTGATATTAAAATTTATATCACACCACAGGAGGGTAGGAGAGGAGGAGACAAGTGGGGTGAGGGGAATTTTAGAAGGGAGGGCAAATAGGAGGAGGGAGTCACTAGAAATACACACTTTCGAGAAGGGACAAGGTCAATTGTTGGGAGGGAAGTAAGGAGGGATAGAGTAGGACAGAGGATGATATAATTAGTATTACACAACATGATTATTATGGAAGTCTATTGCAAAGCAACACATATTTATTCTATATTTAATTGCTTGCATCCTCAGTGGGGCTGGGGAGGGGTGGGGAGAAAAGTTGGAATTCAAAGTATTAGCAACGAATGTTGAAAATTTTTATTGCATATAATTAGGAAATAAGAAATACAGGGGATGGGGTATGGAAATTTATCTTGCCCTACAAGGAAAGAGAGAAGATGGGGATAAGGGAAGGGTGAGGTGTGATAGAAGGGAGGGTTCACTGAGGGAAGGAGTAATCAGAATGCAAGGTATTAGGAAGTGGGAGAAGGGGATTGACGGTGAGAAAAATTGGACATGTTACAAAGTGAAGTGAAAGCAATTAGTACTAAAACAATTGACTCAATTAATTACTGAGAAAAAAATCAATGACATCTTTAGTTTGGGGAAAAGAATTTTAGTCAAAATTTTTTAGAGGAAATAAACTTGTGTAAAATTTGGCATTGATGGAAAAGTTAAGGTTTTAATGGTAAATTTGATTTCATGATTGCTATTTAATCAGGAACTAGAACAGGTATAGAAAGGCATATAAGTCACTTAAGACTTTCTTCAAAAGATGTTTCTTAGCCAAAGTGAAGTTGTAATCATATTTGAAACCTGGTTACTGGAACTTGCCATTTTTAGATGCTATGGGACTATTAAGTGACTATTCTTCTGAGTCTAACTTCAGGTATGGATAGCAAGCAAGGCAGTCTGAGCCTTCAATCCATGATTCCAGTAAACCAATGAGATGCTGGTATGAAATGCAAAAGATGATCTCAAGGGAAGGGTGGGAGAGCGGCTGTTCAGCTTGGACTGAGGTAGGATTTTCCTGACTCAATTTCCCCACTGGCACCTGTCAGACATCAAGCCTGACTCAATGCAAGCTGAAAATTTACTTTTGCCTGTAATTGGCATGAAGTTGGGGAGATATTGTATTCCTGCAATGTCCCTACTCTTGGTGGCAATTTTCTATTGTCAAAATGTTTGTAAACTTAATTCTAGATCTATTAAATTATAGATTATTGGTAGGGGAACTCCTGAGGTTAAGTCTAAAATGAAGCTATTAGGTATAGGACTTTAGACTAAAAACAATAAGTTAGGGTCCTTGAATGTGGAGACAATTAGGTCAAGAGTTTGTGAAGTTACCAACATAAATATTATTTGTGTCTCAGTTGGTCAATGTTTAAAAAAATTCTTTTGTGGTCCATATTGTAAATGCTTAAAAAAGAAGTATCACCTGGCCACAAGTTTGAATTGCTTTATCTGTTATAAACTGTGTTTAAAACGAAAAATAAAATTAAAGAAAAATTTTAAAAAAAATAAAAACTAATGCAATCTTTTTAAAAAAATTAAATTATTTTGTTTTCAATATTCGACATTCACTTCCATGTATCTTAGATTTTTTTCCCTTCCCTCCCTGTCATTTGTCCCACCCTCCCCACTCCCTTTCTGAGACAGTGGACAATCTTGCATAGATTCTAGATGTACTTTCCTATTGAATACATGTTGCCTAGAAGAATTAAAATGAATAGGAGAAACTATAAAACAAAATAAAACATTATACAAAAGAAAATGGTCTTTTTATGTCTGTGATCCAATTCCATAGTTCTTTCTCTAAATGTGGAAGGCATTTTGCCTCAAGAGTCCATTGGAAATTTTTTAAGTTCATGCATTTCAATGAAGTAGTAAGTCTACCAGAAAAATTCTTCACATACTGTGGTTGTTGCTGTCTACAAAGATCTCTGAGTTCTGCTCCTTTCACTCAGAATCAGTTCATATAAGGCTTCTCTGAAGTCTTCATTTCTCATAGCACAATAGTTTTCCATTACATTTGTATACCACAACTTGTTCAGCCATTCCCCAAATGATGGGCATCCCACTGATTTCCAGTTTTTGGCCGAAACAAAGAGAGCTGCTATAAATATTTTTGTACAGGTTTTGTTTGTTTTGTACATTTCCCATTTCTGTAATCTCTTTGGGATACAGAAGTGATATTGCTGGGACAAAGGGTATGCACACTTTTGTAGCCTTTTGAGCATAGTTCAAAATCGCTCTCCAGAATAGTTGGATCAGTTCACAGCTCTACCAAGAATAGATTAGTATTCATACTCTCTCTCATCAGCATGAAAAACGGGTCAATACCTTAATAAAGGAGACCCAAAAAAATGCTGAAGAAAATAGCACCTTTAAAAATAGGCTAACTCAACTGGCAAAAGAGGTTCAAAAAGTGAATGAGGAGAAGAATGCTTTCAAAAGCAGATTTAGCCAAGTGGAAAAAGAGGTGCAAAAGCTCACTGAAGAAAATAGTTCTCTCATACTCTCCCTCATCTTCTCCAACATTTATCATCTTCTTGTTTTATCATTTTAGCCAATCTGATAGGTGTGTTGTAGTATCTCAGAGTTGTTTTGATTTGCATCTCTCTAATCAATAGTGATTTAGAGTATTTTTTCATATGATTAGAGATAGCTTTAATTTCTTCCTCTGAAAATTACCTGTTCATATACTTTGACTATTTATCAATTGGGGAATGACTTGTATTCTTGTACATTTGACTCAGTTCTCTATAGGCCTTTATCACAGACACTAGGTGCAAAAATTCTTTCTCAGTTTTCTGCTTCCCTCCTAATCTTGGTTGCATTGGGTTTGTGCAAAAATTTTTCAATTTAATATACTCAAAATTATCCATTTTGTACTTCATATGGTTCTCTATCTCTAGTCTGGTCATAAATTTCTGCATTCTCCATAAATCTGATAAATATACTATTCTTTGCTCCCTTAATTTGTTTATAATATCAATCTTTATACCTAGATCACATATCTATTTTAGCGTCATTTCTGTGCATGGTGTCAGGCATTGGTCTATGCCTAGTTTCCGCCACACTGTTATCCAGTTTTCCCAGCAATTTTTGTCTAACAGTGAATTTTTATCCCAGAAGCTGGGCTCCTTGTGTTCATCAGACAGTAGATTGCTATATTGATTGACTACTCTATCTTGAGCATCTAACTTATTTCATTGGTCTACCCCTCTGTTTCTTAATCAGTACCAAGTAATTTTGATGATTGCTGCGTTATAATATAATTTAGATCTGGTAGGGCTAGGTCACTTTCCCTAAAATATCTTCTGATTAATTCCCTTGGTATTCTGGACCTTTTGCTTTTCCAGATGAATTTTGATATTATTTATTCTAGCTCTAGAAAATAATTATCTGGTAGTTTGATTGGTGTGTCACTAAATATATTAATTAATTTAGGTAGAATTGTAATTTTTACTATATTAGCTTAGTCTACCCATGAGCAACTGATGTAAATTCACTTACTTAGATCTGACTTTATTTGTGCAAAAAATGTTTTGTAATTGTGTTTATATAGTCCTCAGGTTTGTTTTGACAGGTAGACTCCCAGATATTTTATGGTGTCTATTGGAGCTTTAAATGGTATTTCTCTTTCTATCTCTTGCTGTTGGACTCTGTTAGTAATATATAGAATTGTATATTTATCTGGGGATTTTTTGCAACCTGCAACTTTGCCAAAGTCGTTTATTATTTCAACGAGGTTTTCATTTGATTCTCTGAGGTTGTATATGTATATCATCATATCATCTGCAAAGACTGAAAACTTAGTTTCTTCTATGACATTCTAATTTCTATAATTTCTTTTTCTTCTCTTATTGCTATAACTAGCATTTCTAACACCATATTGAATAACAGTGATGATAATGGACATCATTGTTTCACCTCTGATCTCATTGGAAATGCATGCAGCTTGTGTCTGTTGGATATAATGCTTGCTGATGGGTTTAGGTAGATACCGCTTACTGTTTTATGAAAAGTTCCATTTATTTCTATACTTTGCAAGGTTTTCAATAGGAATGGGTGTCATAATTTGTCAAAATCTCTTTCTGCATCTATTGAGATAATCATGTGGTTTCTGTTATTTAGTTTTTTTGTTGATATGATCAATACTGCTAATGGTTTTCCTAATACTGAACCAGACCTGCATTCCTGGTATAATTTCTACCTGATTGTAATATATTATTCTCATGATAAGTTGCTGTATTCTTTTTGCTAATATCTTATTTAAATTTTTTAATCTATATTCATTAGAAAAATTGGTCTATAATTTTCTTTCTCTGTTTTGTTTTTTTTCCTGGTTTAGGTATCAGAACCATATTTGTATCAAAAAAAGAAGTTGGTAGGATTCCTTCTTCAGCAATTTATCCAAATAATCTATACAGTACTGGAATTAACTGTTCTTGAAATATTTGATAAAATTCACTTGCAAATCCATCTGGCCCTGGAGGTTTATTCCTAGGGAATTCATTGATGGCTTGTTCAATTTCTTTTTCTGAGATGGGATTATTTAAGTGCTCAATTTCCTCTCTGTTAATCTGAGCAATTCACATTTCTTAAACAATCATCCATATTATTTAAATTGATGAAATTATGCACCTACAGCTGGGCAAAGTAATTTCTAATTATTGTTTTAATTTCCTCCTTATTGAAGATTAGTCCACCCTTTCCATTTTTTCTATTGGTAATTTGGTTTTCTTCTTTCTTTTTTTTAATCAGATTGACCAAAGATTTATCAATTTTACTGTTTTTTTCATAAAACCAACTCTTCATTTTATTTATTAGTTCAGTAGTTTTCTTAATTTCAAATTTCTTAATCTTTCCTTTGGTTTTCAGTATTTCTAAATTGGTATTTACATGGTGATTTTCAATTTGTTCTTTTTGTAGCTTTTTCAATTGTATGCCCAAGTCATTATTCTCCTCTTTCTCTATTTTATTCATGTAGGCATTCAAAGATATAAAAGTTCCTTAAGAACTACTTTTGCAGTATCGCATAAGATTTTTTTGGTAGGTTGTCTCATTATTGCCATTCTCTTGAATGAAGTTGTTGATTGTTTCTATGATTTGTTGCTTAATCCACTTGTTCTTTAGGATTAGATTATTTAGTTTCCAATTAATTTTTAGTCTATTTTTCCATGACCTTCTGTTACATATAATTTTTATTGCACTGTGATCTGCAAAGGATGCTTTCAGTATCTCTGCCTTTCTGCATTGGATTGTGAGGATTTTATGCCCTAGTATATGGTCAATTTTTGTATATGTGCCATGTGCCACTGAGAAAAAGGTGTATTCCTTTCTATTCCCATTCAGTTTTCTCCAGAGATCTATCATATCTATCTTATCCAGAGTTTTATTCACTTCCTTAACTTCTTTCTTGCTTATTTTCAGGTTTGATTTATCAAGTTCAGAGAAGGGGAAGGTTGAGGTCTCCCACTTGTATAGTTTTGCTGTCTATTTCTTCCAGTAACTCCCTTAATTTCTCCTCTAAGAATTTGGATGCTATATCACTTGGAGCATATATGTTTAGTAATGAAATTGTTTCGTTTGCTATGGTGCCTTTTAGCAGGATGTGGTGTCCTTCCTTACCTATTTTGATTAGATCTATTTCTGCTTTTGCTTTGTCTGAGATTAGGTTTTCTTCCCCTGCTATTTTTTATATCAGTTGAAGCACAATATATTCTGCTCCAATTTTTTACCTTTATCCTGTGTGTATGCCTCCATTTCAAATGTGTTTCTTGTAAACAACATATTGTTGGATTATGGATTTTCATCCATTCTGCTATCCATCTCCATTTTATGGGAGAGTTCATCCCATTCATATTCACAGTTATGATTACAACCTGCATCTTTCCCTCCATTCCCTTTCCCCCTGTTTGTGTTTTTAGTTGCCCTTCTCCCTTCCCCTCCACAATAGAACTAATATGATCTTATCAACAGTAATGATATTAGATATGTGGATTAAAGGACATGAATTTCCATCTGCTTTGCTACTATAACTTACAACCAGAGACTTTCCATCAGTTTTGCAGCTGGGTGGCACAGAAGATAAAGGGCTAAACCTGGAGTCAGAAAGACCTGATTTCAAGTCCTGCCTGAGACACTCATAAACTCTTTCACTCTCATCAAGTCACTTAACCTCTATATGCCTCAGTTTCTTCAACTTTAAAATCGAGCTAATAATAGCACCTATCTACCAGGTTTGTTCTGAGGATCAAATAAGACAATATTTGTAAAGCACTTTGCACAATGCCTGGTGCTGATGAGTACTTAGTAAATACTTGTTTCCTTTCTTACAGCTGAATCTTCCTATTAGAATATGTATTCATGTTCTATATTCCTATTAGAATATATATTTTAATATTCTTATTAGAATATCCTCCAAAGGAGGGACTACTTAGCTTTTCAGTTTCAACAGCACTTACAGCACAATATTCTGTACATATTATAAGTCCTTAGTAAAAACTGTTCATTCATTCATAATCTGTCACACTAACTGCCTTCTTGTGGATATCATTAACTTTTCAATATCTTTCCTAAAATTTGATACTAACCATGATACTACGCATGTAATCTTTCTAGTATCTAATACAGGGAAATTAACCTAAAATAATCCTAAGGTTTATAACTAGAAGTAGAAGTGTGCCGATACATGTTTAATAATCTACTCACTGAAAACTCAGGAGACACTTTTAAGTAAAATATTCATTGGAAACATTTTCTCCATCATTTTCTTAAGTCAAGGTAATCAACAAAACATTTTTCTGATTTCTGAAGTATAGGTGATCACATTGAAAATTTAATAGTTTACTCTTATGTGAGTCTTTTTTCAACTGGCTCCATTATACCATGACTAGAAGAAAATTTAAAAGCCATGGAATTCAACCCCTCATTTTACATAAGGAGAAACTGAGGGACACAATGATTAACGGCTTTCCCATGTGTGAGGGAGAATGTAAACAGGTCTTTCTATCCATTGCTGTCCTCTACTGAGGTACTCTATCCACTATACCACTTAAGGTACTTAGCAGCCTAAAATTCCATTAGTTTAATGTACTCTACTACTGCATCAGCTTTCTTGTCTGCCATATTATTATAGAGTTATATTGCAGGCCCCTAAAAATATTGTTATTTTCAAATGCACATGCTCAGTTCATCTGGTACATGTGAAGTTAACATTAAAAAAATGAAAAACCCTTAGCATTTAACTTCTCCTTTATCTCTATTAAATTTGGCCCAATGTTCTGGACTATAAATATTTTTTTTTTCTGAACCTTGACTATGTCATCCAGTGTCTTTGCTATTCCTTCTAGACTTGACTTCTTTGCAAATGTAATAAGATACCATTTATGCTTACAACGAAGTAACTTATAAATGTGTTAAATAGCATAGTACCAAGCAATATTCCCAAGGAAACTTTTTTTGGTGACTTCCAAATTGACCAATGATTCCTAATGAACAATGATCAACAAATCCAAAGAGAATCTTCTGTAATTACTTTCATCTAGCCCAAATTGTACCAAAACAGAGCCAGAAAGTGCAAGTGCTAGAATTACTGTCCTGACAATAAAGTCAGTATGAGGTTAGGTGTTAAAACAAGTTAGAAACCCAAAGTGAGGGTAGGAAGGGGATAGTCCAGAGAGGTCCTGAAAGGACAAAAGGTACCAGCAGCATCCCAAGCAGGAACAGGCAACCATAGACCTCTGATTGGGATCAGACTGAAACTTGCCAATGCATTGAGTGATGACACAGCAAGGATGGTAGTACATATGAGAAAGAGACCAGAAAATTGAGGATGAGGCCTAACAGGGTTTAATTACTCCATTCAAGAGAATGGGAGAGGATGCAGTTTGACTCAGGCACACAACTTCAAATAAGGAACTGATGTTGGAAATAGGAATAGAATACAATACCAAACATTAAAACGAATTACTCTGAGTTAAAAGATGCCTGAAAGAAAAGTCCATATTGAAAGTAACTCCACATCAATTAAAATTAAAACCTCAAAGGGGAAAAAAGCCTTGCCCAAGTGACTATAAGAGTTCCTAGGACAATGAAGAAAAGATTTTTAGTGGTATTACTAGAGAAAAAAGACTCTGGAGAAAAGAATTGGAAAAAGAATAATAACAGCTGTAATTTACCACTTTAAAGCTTGCAATGCATTTTACAAATATTATCAAATATCCTCACAATGACCTTGGGATAAAGGTGCTATTAATATCCTCATTTAACAGATAAGGAAACTGAGGCTGAAGTAAACAAACAAAGGCTAAGTGATTACCCCAGGATCACAAACTGGAAACTTCTAAAAGTCAGATATGAACTCAAGTCTTCCTCATGAGGCCCTCCTGGGAAGTCCAATATATTGTGCCACCTAGATGACCCTTAAAATGACATAAACTCTTTTATATATATGTATATATATATATATGTATATATATATATATATATACATATATATATATATAATGTACACACACACACGCACATAAATGAAAGATCAACTTAGAAAACAACTGAAGAAAAGATAACTAAAGAATTATCAGATTCTAATGAAAACATAATGAAAAGACTAATACTAGCCCTTATTACACTCTTTTGCAAGAAAATATGAATGAAAATAATATAGCTTTATTAGAACCTGAGGAAAAAATGAAAACAGAAAGAATGCTCTAATCAGTTTTTGAAAGAAACACAAAAATAGAACTCCCAGGAGTGCCAAAGACAAAATCTAATAGATTTTGAAATACCAATTTCATTCAAAGGAAAATTATTTTAATTAGTCAGAGAAAAAGAATTCAAATACCAAGAAACCACAGCCAGGATAGCAATGTTTGGCAGCAACTTCTATAAAGAAGAAACAGTCCTGGAATATGAAACCTCAAAGGATACAGATGAAGTCCATGAATAACATATCAAAAGATATCTGCCATTATATGCAGCATTTGATGACAGCCATCCCCCATCTTTGCAAAGAAGTCAGGGAAGGATCCTCTCATATCTTTACTCTGGGACCAAGTCTGAATATGTTTTTGTGGAACTCAGTTTTTATTATTTTGCTCTTATTCATTACAATCAATCAATAAACATGTTTTAAGCACCTACTATGTGACAGATACTGTGCTAAGTCCTCGGGTTACAAAAAGAGACAAATTACACTTTCTGATTTCAAGGAGCTTACAGTCTAATGGAGGAGACAACATGTAAACAAATAGAGGCAAAAAAAGCAATATGCAGGACCAATAGGAAAGAATAGATGGAAGGGACTAGAATTAAGATACATTTGGGGAATGCTTCTTGTAGACTGTGAAATTTTAGTTGGAACTTAAATAAGTCAAAGATGTTAGGAGTCATATTAGGGAGGAAGAGCAGTCTTGTCATGAGGGACAGCCAGAAAGATTGATTGGGCCAGGGAGAGGGAGTGACTTGTTCACTGAATAGCTAGGAGATCAGTGCCACTGGATCAAAGAGGCAATAAGGT
>CM053772.1:116141454-116151526 GCA_028658325.1 Potorous gilbertii | reverse complement strand
TATATATATATATACGTATATATATATACGTATATATATATATATATACATATATACGTATATATATATATATATACACATGCGTGTGTAGCATTTACTTTGTTTCTTTGGTATTATAAAATAAGTTCTGCTACCAACATTTTTATGGGTGTATTCTTTATTTTTATCACTGACTTTCTGATGCACATGTAGAGCAGTACATCTATGGGTCAAAAAGTATGACTATTTTAGCCAATTAGTTTTTATCATTCCAAACTACTTTCCAAAATGGTTAGACAATTTCATTGATTGATCAACAATGCATCTTGTTGATTCTCTTTCCATGGCCCCTCCAAAATTAAGTATTCCCATTTTAGCTATAATTTCTAGTTTACTAGAGGTCAGAGAAACCATAGGTTTATTTTTATTTGAAGGTCTCTTATTTGGTGCGTTTTTTGTATGGTTCAATAACTTGAAATACTTCATTTAAGAACTGTTCATTCATATCCTTTGATTTTTTTGTATATTGTTGAATGGCCTTTGGTTTTTTCTTTTCTTAAAGTTACCTGTGTATCTTGGATATTAGGCTCTTATTGGAGGTACTTGATGCAAACTATTTTCCTAAATCATCTAAAATTATACTTGTGTAAAAAATGAAACAGTGAGAACTCAGTACTTGATGAGACCATAATATGTGAAGAAGAAAGTCTTTAGATGTGAAGTAGATAGTCTTCAATACTCAGAGGACAGTAAGACAATGAACTTGATTCCTAGGTGCAGACTACATTTTGGTTCCTAGGCATTCATCTATATAAGATTGTCCAAGGAGTATGGGAGATGAAAATGATTGAACTGAAACAAATTACTCTAAAGCAACATAAAATTATTTTCTGAGGGAACGAAAGGAAGAGAAAGGAAGAATTGGTTAAAAATGAAACAAACTTTCTACCATCTTCTGCTTAAAGGTGACAGTCTCAGAACTGAAGCTCTGAGACATTCAAAGATTCAAAGGGAAGAATATTCTGCCTGTCCTAAGTAAAAGTCTGTCACCCTAGTTAAAAAAAAAAAGAAAAAAAAAGTTTTGTTAAGATACCACTTGAGTACTGTAGGTACCTATTGAAGAACAAGACCAGATACCACCCATCCAGATGTACCACACCTTGAGAAGAATCTAGATGACAAGCAACCAGTTTTCCTGGAACAGCCAGGAAGTTATAGTCCAGCTATGAGTAACCCCACCTGGTAGCAAGTGTCATGAATCCATCAAGGCCACTCCAGCAAAAAGTGTATGGTCCACTCCAGCATCAGAATAGACTAGCAAAAATGTCAATAAATCCACCAACTGTCCAGTCTAGGTCAATCCAAGAGCATTGACACTCCAGTGAGGATTCAGCAAAATCACTAAATGATCTGTTTGAACCAGTCCAATGACAGGACTAGCTAAGATTGTACTCTAGGAAGAGAGAACTTGCAAATTAGAATAGTGATGATTCATGCTGTGAAGAGGAACTAAATAGTAGAACAACCATAGATTTAAAAAAAAAAACTAAAGAGAGAATATTGAGAATTTAGTGTTATAAGTTACTTTGACCATATGATGTTCCTCTTATACACGTGCCTCCATTATACTTCTATAGTGCTTTAGGGTCACTCTTATTCTGTCTCTCTCCTGGATTCTGAATATATTAGTGGGAGAGTGTGACCCTTATGTTGTAGGAAATGCTTTGTAACATTATTTTTACTATGATATTTAAGTAAAAGTCTCTGCCAATGACCTGTCTGAATCTACTGACAGATTGTTATGAGGAAGCACACTGGTGAGGGCTTGTGCGCTAGCATTTTGGAGAACATTCACATATTTTTAGCTAGAATTCTGGAAGTGATTAAAAACACTCTACTGGAAACTCAACCTGTCTATGGTACTATAAGTTAAGAGGGTGATCCTCAAGAGTATATTACACAAAGGAAAAATACATACATTTTGTCTTGTATGACTGACTCCATCTTTTGTTTGGTTAAGAATTTATCCTATTTCTAAAATTGTCAAAGATTCTTTTCTATTGTTTTAATATTGAGGGTACATTTCCATTTTGAGTTTTTTGTGGTATATGTTATAATTTGTTGATCTAAATCTAACATATTGTTTTTCAGTTTTCCCAAAAATCTATTTTAAATGGAGTGAAGGACTCGTCTACAGGTAATCTTTATTCTCAGACTTACTGATTATTGGATTATAAAATTCATTTTTACTTGTCTAATATATTCTGCTTATTTCCTTCAAAAAGAGTATCCAGTACCAAAATGGTTTTATTATTACTGTTGCATAATAAATATGAGATCTAGATGTAAGTTATCTAAGAGATAGATCTGTTTTACTTGAGTCTTTGTATCCTCAGAAGCAAACGTTTTTTCTGGCATGGTAGTAGACACTTTACAAGTTCTTATTGAATTCATTGCTACAGAGCTGAATTTAGTGACAATATTTTCACAAGTTTGTGGATTTATTCAGAACCTTATCCACAAATGAGAGTAAATAAATGTATGTTCTCAATTTATCATTACATAAAAGTGTTTCAACAACAATATCTTATACAATTCTACTTAGGTTTTCTTTCTTCTTGTGATTTTCCCCTCTTTCTTATAAAAAATTGACCTAAATTGACCACAAAACTATCAGTCTCATTTCTGGGAATTGCCATGTTAATATTTCTGTAGCCTTTGATGTTACAGTGAATGAAAAAAGAAAATCTACTCATCGTCTCCCTCTTTCACCCTTTTACTAAAAGGCTTTTAAGGTGCTATGTTTATTTTTCTGAAGAGCTACTTTTCTTTGGAATTGGGAATGAAATTTATGAAAACATAATATGCACTTGGCACATTATTTGGCACACAGTAGATACTTCATAAATGCTTTTTGATTGATTGAAAGACTGCCTCCAGAATTTGTCAGCTGTATCTAATTTCCAGGAAACCCAAAAAAGTATAAAGTTTAGAGTACAAGAAATTTTAATAACTATTGCCAGGCAAAAACCATAGAGAATCAGTTTTTTTCTGTTTTCCAAATCCTTTGTAAGAATTTTTATTGATTTCTTGATTTAGATATATTCCACTATGTCAGTTCATTTAAAAAAAATAACTTACAGAATTCTGAGGCAAGAACCAGGTAAGAAAAATGCCATGAAAATGCAGGAAAGTGAAAATATCCAAAAGATGAATGGTCAACAGTATCAAGCAGAACCTGGAGTTTAAGACAATTTGACACTGTGAAAAGGCCATTGGATTTAGCAATATATTAATCATTTAGTGACCTTGGAGAGGGCAGGTTTAATCAAGTGGTGAAATGGAGTGAAAATAAGTATTTCAAAGAGTTCAGAAGTGAGTGTGAAGTGAAAAATTGGAGTCAGTTAGGGTAGGTAGTTGTTTTATTTCCCCCCAGGGTTTTATTGTGAAAAGAGATGTATGCCCTGATGATATCTGCCAAAATAGTAGGTGAAGGTGAAGGGTTTTAAGGGTGCAATAGTACTGGACATGCTTCTATACTGCAAGGAAGAAACAAAAGAATGAAGAGAGATGGAAAACTAAGGAGAGGGGATGAACAATGGGGCAAGCTTGCAGAGCAAATGGCAAGGATCAAGATTAGGGAAAAAGTAGGAATGAGAAGTAGAGTAAAGGAAGGGAAAATGGAGAATTATGTGGACAGATTTTGAGATATATTGTTAGAAAGAAGTGGTTTGCCATTGATGCCTTTTTTTCAGTAAAATATGAACGGAGGTCCTTTGCTGAAAAGATTGGAGAAAAGCTGGATGATTTGAGTAGAGAAGTTTTGGAAGAGACACTGAAGGGAAGCAACAGAGAATCAAAAAAGAAAAAAAATATTGTCACACAGTAGTAATTGTTTGGTGATGTAGCATTCATCAATAGTACACTGGTAGAAATAAAGAAGGCAAACTGGGGAAATTTTCAAGGTTGATGTTTGGAAAGGAATGGGGACAATTAGACAATGGGGAAAGGGACTAAAGAACAGAGGACTTGATTTACTGTTAAGTCAAGATTCTGAAGCAAGCAAATGACACAGATACAGGGGGAAATTACCTGAGAAAGTGGTAAGGTGTTATATAACAAATGTGATAAAGAATTTGTATAATAGTATACGATTTACGAAGGGACTTAGAAATATTATTTCATTTCATTCTCACAACAACCCTGGGAAGTAGATATACTTATTATCCACTTTTTATAGATGGGTAACTATGGCAGTCATAGGTTGTAACTTTTTTGCAGTGAGGATAAAGAAAAGTTTAAGGAGATAGTGAGACACAGAAAGGGATGGCATGATAGAAGATTGTGGTCAGATGAAGTAACTTCGGAATTATGATTACGGCTGTAGAACATCTTCAGTTGAAAAGGTGAGGGCAAGATGATTTCTGTGTATGGCTGAGATGGAGATGAAGTATAGGTCCTGGGAACTAATGAAGTCACTTGAAGTGATATCAATGTGAAAAGTGGTAGAAGATAATATTAAAGGTTACTGTGAAGTGGAACAAAAAGAATACTAATTATATATATATGTATATATATACATATATATATACATATATATACTTTATATATTGTTTTAACTTTTACCAAGCACTTTAGAAATATCTCCTTTAATTCCCATGACAATCCTGGGAGGTAGATACTATTGTTATCCCTATTTTATAGTTAAGGAAACTTAGACAAAGAGATGTTAAATGATAAGGTAAAAAGAAGAGTAAGAGTAGCATAATACATAAAAAAAATACAGTTCTATAAGGAAATCTAGAGACAGAGAGGGAAGTCATGGTAGAGAATATTTTGCTAAAGATAAACGGAGGCAGAAAACATTGTCTTTGGAGTATAATTCAACTAGCCTGTACCAAATGAGGAAATAAGTGAAAAGTTTGGAAAACAAATAATATACCTGAATTATAGAGACATGGTTTAGAACTGATGAAGTTTAAGACCATAGGAAAGTGGCAGAGTAAGTAGGGGGAAAGGAAAGGAGAAAAGGAAAGATGAACAAAGTAACAAATAAATGTTAGTGTCATTATGGAGGGCAGCAATCCCACAACACCAGTAAACAGCATTAATAAAAGCTTACACATTCAGAAAATTCAACAAGGACAAGAAAAAAAGTGAAAGGACAGATTTGAAAAATAATTATTATGAAACAATATCTGAAGAGAAATGCAGCAGTCAAGTGATTTTATTGTGTTGGTCATTCTCCTTCCTCCCAGCTCCAGTTTCCTTCTTTCATCCCCGCTTCCACCACCCCCCCCACACACAAGTAGCCCTTTATGGTTCTTGTAACTTCAGGCATCCATTCTTTTGAGATAACACTTTGTATCTTTCCTAACCATATTGCTCAGGTAAGTTGGAAACCATCTATTGGAAGTATCCTGAGGTCAGAGAAGAAGGAAAGGGAGTGTGTGTATATGAAGGAGATTATAGTCTGGGTGATAAGAAAGTGAAGAAATGAAAAGATAATAAGCATAGGACTGATTAAAATTAACTAATATAGCACAAGATAAAATGGGCAGCAAGGAAAAGTTGTCAGAGGAGGGACAGAAATCGATTTCAAAGACTTCTAGTAGCATCACTCTTAGTAGTGCCCTGTGTAACTATCCTGTGATAGAAATTTGTAGAGACCAAGCTAGTGATTGAGGGAAGTCACTTAATGAGAGGATTTTGAAGAGTTCCATTAAGAATTAACCTATAGCAGTGAGTCAATTGACTACCTTCACGTGAATCTGGGATTCTGAGAGAACACAAAAAGGGAACAAGGGCTAGAGAAGGAACTGAAGAGTCCTGTTTTTTGTTTTTTTTTTTTTTCTGAAGGGAAAAATTGGCAATAAATGTGCTTGCTGTTCCTCAGCAAGTGATTGAATAAAGCAAAGTAAATATAAATGAAGAAAGAAAATGAAAAACAAAGTACTTGAAAGTTTATTTCAATTGCCACATTCATTAAAGCAAAGTTAATTGACTCAAAAATGCCCTGAAGAGGATGAAAGTAGTAGATCATTTAAATGAGGACACCTAAAACAAAAATTGAACAAAGATATGATCCTCTAAAATTATTCAGTAGAATAGTCAAATAGTTATTTTGAAGAAAGGAATTATAGCCTTTAAGGAAAATAAATAAGTAAATCTAACAAAAGATTAATGAACTTAGGGATAAAAGATACAGAAACACTGTCTGTAAAAGCAAAGCATTTGAAAGAGGAAACAACACAATTAGTGGGTAAATGGAGAGAATTGTGGAACAAAATTATAGAGACAAAACACAGATTGATGTATTACATATGCATGTTAAAAAATATTGAGCTTGAAAATGGAATATAAAGATTTAAAAGAAACCATGAAAAATAAAACCTGAAGACCTGCTTCAAGAAATCATGCAGAATGTCAAGAAATATTTGAAAGAGCAAAGTTGAGATTGTGAGAATCTATAGAACACTAACAGAAAGAAGCCCTAATTTTAAATCACCAAGAAACATTTTGTTCAAATTTTTAGAACAAAAACTAATTCTGAGGAAAACCAATCAGACTAGCATATGATTATTTTGGGAATTATAAAATAAAAGAAAAATATATAGCATGATATTGCAAAGAGCAAAAAAAAATAATTTTGCACCCTAAAATTAAAAAAAATCCTTTAAGACTGAGGTTGAAAAACAATAAAAATAACAGCAATTACTTCTACTATTACTGCTACTATACAAACAACTACTGCTACTGCTGCTGCTACTAACACCACCACTACAAAGGAGACATATGGATCATTTTTTCAGAAGAATTCAGAGATGGGAAGAGAATTCATCATGAACACTAACTAAAAATCTGAGTTAAATATTTTCAGACAGTAATGTGAGATTAAATAAGGGAACATTCATTTCCATGTAGCTATGTCTAGAAAAGGATATAAGATTTTAGGATCATACTCACAGATCTAGAAGGAACATAAAAGAATATATAGCTCAGGGGTAGGGAAACTGTGGCCTTGAGCCATCACACATGACCTCAAGGTCACTGATTCCCTATCCATCATCTAGTCCAACCCCTCATTTTATAGATGAGCCAACTATATTATGGAGAGGTCAAATACCTTGACTAATGCCACACTGATATTAACCATTAGAAATTGAATTTTAACCCAGTTTTACCAGGGTCAGTGATCATTCTATTGTGCCACAGGTGGAAAAATATTTTTTTCTTCTCATTTTATTCCTCTGGTTTTTTTCCTCATTAAGTGGTGGGAAAGTAAAGATAGAACATGGTAAGAATGGGGAATCAAAAAGGAGAAAGTGAGGTATTGGATACAAACAAGAGATAATGAATGTTTTGCCTATAGAGTGAAGGGTTTCCATAGTGACACTGACCTTTATTTATTACTTTGTACTTCTTTCCTCTTCTCCTTTCCTTCCCTGCTGCTGACTTACTGACTGGGGTCACTATTAGCTACTATATGTCATTGTTCTAGGTCATGATACCAACTTTCATTAAGTGGAAGGAAGTGGTTAGATATCCAGGAAGGCACAGTCACCAAGGATAGACTAAGGGTTCATTGATTCAAAGACAGGGTTTGATAATATTGAAATAGATTACCAGTGAAGTAACAGATAAATAACAAAATTAACTCCCTCTGAAAAGTTCTAGGTATAAGAAATACTTCCCATTTTATCCTACTGCCTTTATCAAGAATTAGAATTCCTAGGATTAGATTTTAAGGAATATTAGAAATAGTAAGAAAGGGGATAGGGGAAGAACATGTATTGGTAAGAGACACGATAAATTAATATCACTTTGAATAGATGGAGGGATGATAGGGAGAGTCAGGGAGGATTAAGTACTATATTTTTATCTGAGATAGCAAAGGAAAAAGTTAAAGAAAGAAAAGAGAGATAAATTTATTTTAAGAAAAATAAAATTCTAGAAATCTGGATTAGACAGCCCTAAAGGAAGGAGAGAGAATTGTGGTGGAAGGTACCTGGTGCAAGTTAGTGTACAGAAAATAAAAAAAAAATGACGTAAAATATGGTTGAATTTTAGAAAAGAAGGTAACTTTATGCATGAGCATTTGTGTGGCATATGCTTTTTTTTTTTAGATGGACAATGTTGCTTATCCTTCATTCTAAAAAAGGAGGAATGACATCATGAGAGTGATATCTTGATTTACTTGTTAATTAGATTTAAGTGAGATAGAGTTGGGCATGTCCATCAGCCTCACTGTATCCTTCAAGGTCATTGGAATCTAGTGGCAAAACAAAAGTTAAGACAATTGGTAATGGCCCAGGATGCAGTGGGTGACCTTGGCGTTTCTAAATTAAGGTCTTTCCCTAGAGTTTGTCTGAAGTAAAACTCACTCAATGATTAAGGATTAGGAAAGAATTGAGACAAAAGATGGCCTAGTTTATCATCACTAAAGTATCAATCTGAGAGGGGAAGACCCTTAGAGTTTCTGGCTAGAAGAGAAAACAATTGCTATTTACACTCATTCTAAGCCATCAAAAACTAAACAATGAGCCAGATGGAGGATAGATAATGAAAGAAATGCAGTCAATAATTATAACTGCAAATGTGAATGGATGAATTTCCCAACAAAAATTGAATAAAAATAGAACAAGAAACTACATTATATTTAAAACCAAATTAAATAGTGGAAGAATAATAACATTAAATACAATATTCACCAAATAACATAGAATGTAATTTCTTAAAAGAAAAGCTAGGTAAAATGCAAAAAAAAGGACTAAACAAAAAAGAAAGCTAATTAGTATTAAGGATTAAAAACACAATTTATACTTCAAAAGTTAAAGATATTCCACATGAATGCAATTAGTAAAGCCAGATTTGGAAAATAAATTGCAGAGTAGAGAATAGTGTTTGCATTTAATTTCAATGATAAAAGTCTTATATGCAAAATATACTTAAAACTTATTATATTAAAATCTATAATATCAAGAATTTCTTAATAGGCAAATATTAAAAAGGCATAAAACACTTCAAAATGACCACATGAAAACATTCTCTAAATCACTAGAAGTTAGAAGAAATACAAATTCAAAATAATTCTAAAGTTTCACCCCTGAGAAAGCAAATAATGAAACTAACAAGACATTGAAATAATCAATACTGGAATTACTATGGGAAAAAAAAGGGCACACTGGTGCCATTCTAGTCAAGCTCTACATTTGATTTAAACATTCTTTAAAGCAAATTTTAGTTTTACCTACATATACTTTAATGGTAATTTAGATGGGAAGATCTTTCCCATTCATTAATAGGCTCATGTGACCTATATGGGTCTCATGGAAATCTGAGTCACATGGAACCTGTGGCAGAGGGAGTTTGCTGAATGGGTGGAGCAGGAAAGAGGTAGAGCAGGAAGTAAGTCAGACTAGTCAGATCTGGGAAAGAGAGAGAAAGCAGGCAACTGGCTGTGGGTGAGAGAAGGGCATTTTTCTTGAGGGTATTCATTTGTGGGAACACATGATAATATATATAGTCTTCTTGGTTACTATGATAGACTTCTTTGTTGTAATGATGGATTTGACTTTCTGATATTGGGATTTGGCTTTCTGGTGTCTGAATAAATGTTTTTCCTTCTATATAGAGAATCTATTACACTTTGTGATTCGGAACTATGCCTGCTTATTCACACCATCAGTGCTCTGAATATTACTTTGGTGACATATACATACACACATACACACACACACACACACACACACAAATTTTTAGCACCCCTTGGCTAACTAACCCTAGTGAGATTTTAGGATTCAAAGAAGTATAATGTTCAGGTTTAGGTAAGTAATGATCCTATGGTATTCTGTCTTGATAATAATATAGCTAGAATAATTTGATTGATCTGGATAACATCCAGAGGAGGAATAGTAGAGACATTGAAAGATTTCAAGATCCTAAAAGTATACATTGAGATTTCAAAGGGACCTTAGATGTCATCTCCAATTAATTCATCTGAGATATGAAGAAATTGAGGCTTCCAAATTTTTAGAGTTGGAAGGAACATCATTGGTCATTTAGTGTAATCTGTACAGGGAATAAAAAAAAA
>CM053772.1:116125864-116140954 GCA_028658325.1 Potorous gilbertii | reverse complement strand
AAGGTATTTGATTTTTGGAACTCTCAGTAACTACACAAATAGAAAGACAAACTGAGGCCAAAACTCTGGAAAGGCAGACATGTTCTTATTTCATGAGTGAATGTAGAATGTGTATGAGGTACAACACATAGAATCCAGATCATTGATTCTAGAGCATTCACAAAAAGATCTAGTAGGATTCCTCTGTCTGTGATGATGGACCTTGGAAACCATATTTTTTCTTCTCAGAATCATGTTTTTAAAATATATTTTAATATTATTTTTCTCAATTACATGTAAGGACAATTTTTAGCATTCATTTTTATAAAATTTTTCTTGTAAATTTTTAAAAAAAATTATTTTTCCTTCATTCTCCTCCCCAAAAATAGTAGACAATTTAATATAGGTTATACATGTGTTGCCATGTAAAACAGAATTGTGAAAGAAACATTAAAATAACATGAACAAGAATAAAGTTTCACTTACTTTTTTCACTTAAAAATATGCTTCAATTTGTGTTCAGAGTCCATCATTTCTTTATTTGGATGTGGACAGCATTTTCCTTCTTGAGTTCTTTGTACTCGTCTTAGATCGTTTTGTTGTTGAGAAGAACTGAGTCATTCATAGTTGATCATCACACAATGTTGCTGATATTGTGTAGAATGTTTTCCTTTTTCTGCTCATTTCACTTTGCATTAGTTTGTACAAGTGTTTTCAGGTTTTTCTGAAATCTGCCTGGTCATCATTTCTTTTTTGTACAATAGTACCACTCATATACCAATATACCGCTACTTGTTCAGCCATTCCTCAATTGATTAGCATGTCCTCAATTTTCAGTGTTTTGCCACCATGAAAATGACTGCTATAAATGTGTTTGCACTTGTATGTCCTTTTTCCAATGATCTCTTTGGGAGACAGATCTAGGAGTGGTATTACTAGATCAAAGATTATGCACAGTTTGGTTGTTTTTTGAGCATAGTTCCAAATTGCTCTCCAGAATGATTGGATCAGTTCACAAGTCCACCAACAATGAATTAGTGTTCCAATTTTCCCACATCTTCTCCAATGTTTATCATTTTCCTGTTTTGTCATGCCAATCTCATAGATATGATGTAGTTCCTCAGAGTTCTGATTTGCATTTCTCCAATGAATAGTGATTTAGAGCATTTAGTCATATGCCTATAATTTAGATAGTTTTAATTTCTTCATCTGAAAACTGCATGTTCATATCCTTAGATCATTTATCGACTGGGGAGTGATTTGTATTCTTACAAATTTGTCTCAGTTCTCTATATATCTTAGAAATGAGGCCATTATCAGAAATACATGGTGTAAAGATAGTTTTCCAGCTTTCTGTTTTCCTTCTAATGTTGGTTTCATTGATTTAGTTTGTACAAAAGCTTTTTTATTTTGATATAATAAAATTCTCTATTTTACATTTTGTAATATTCTTTATGTCTTGTTTGGCCATAAATTCTTCTATTTCCCATTGATCTGACAGGTAGACTTTTCCTTGCTGTACAAATTTGTTTACAGTTTCATCCTTCATGTTTAAATCATGACCCGTTTTGACCTTAGCTTGGTATACAGTATGAGATGTTTGTTTATACCTACTTGATATTCTCTTATTTTCCAGTTTCCCCGGTAGTTTTTGTCAAATAGTGAGTTCTTATCCAAAAGACTGAGGTGTCTGGGTTTATCAAATACTAGGTTACTACGGTCATTCACTACTGAGTCTTATGTACCTAATCAATTCCATTGCTCCACCCTATGTCTAAGTCAATAACAGTTTTGATGATTACTGCTTTATACTGTAGTTTGAGATCTGGTATTACTAGGTCACCTTACTTTGATATTCTTGACCTTTTGTTCTTCCAGATGAATTTTTCTATTTTTTTTCAAGCTATATCAAATAATTTTTGGCAGTTTGATTGGTATGGCACTGAATAGGTCAATTAGGCAAAATTGACATTTTTATTATATTGGCCCAGCCTAACCATGAGCAATTGATATTTTCCCAGTTGTTTAGATCTGACTTTATTTGTGTGAAAATGATTTTGTAATTGTGGTCACAGAGTACCTGGGTTTGCCTTGGCATGTAGACTCTCAAATATTTTATATAATTTACATTAATTTTAAATGGAATTTCTCTTTTTGTCTCTTGTTGCTCAGCATTTTTGTTCATATAACAACATGCTTATAAGTTATGTGGTTTTATTTTATATACTACAACTTGGTTAAAGTTGTTAATTATTTCAAGTAGTTTTTAGTTGATTCTCTAGGGTTATCTAAGTATACCATTATATTATCTTCAAAAATTGATAGTTTTGTTTCCTCACTGACCATTCTAATTACTTCAATATTTTTTTCTTCCTTTACTGCTATAGCTAACATTTCTAGTACAATATTGAAGAGTGCATACATTGAAGAAGTGAGCATCCTTGCTTCACCCCTGATGTCATTGGGAAGGCTTCTAGCTTATTCTCATTACAAATAATGTTTGCTGATTATTTTAGATAGACACTGCATATCATTTTAAGAAATTTTTCCTTATTTCATATGCTCTTATTGTATTTAATATGAGTATTATTGTTTTGTCAAAAAATCTTTTTCTGTGTCTATTGAGGTGATCATATGATTTCTTTGGTGAACATGGAAAATTATATCGATCGTTTTCCTAATATTGAAACAACTCTTCCTTCCAGGTATAAATACCCTCCTGGTCCTAGTGTATAATATTTGTGATATCTGCTGTAATTTGCTTGCCAGTATTTTGTTCAAAATTTGCATCAATATTCATCAGGGAAATTGGTCTATTATTTTCTTTCATTATTTTAGTTCTTCCTGATATCAGCACCATATTTGTGTCATGAAAGGCATTTTATAGGACTCTTTCTTTCCCTATTTTTCTTTTATTTTCTCCTGAGCAAAAGAGTTCTGTTAAGAGTTTTTTTTCAAATATTCCCCATCGGCCCCAAGACACACTAATCTCCACTTTCTCACCTGCTATATAGTGGTGAAGGGAAATGAGGTGGAGGTGGAGGTAAGGGTGAACATGACGCAAGGGAAAAAAACCCATCTACAGATCCATCTTCTCCATATCTCTTTCCTCATTGTAGCTCCAGAGAGAGGAGGTCAATCAAAGGGTGAACTAGAGGATAAGAGCAATATCTCTCTCTTCTTTCTTGTCATTACTCCTTACTCAAGCCTCAATGGCTCCTTAGCTCAGTTCCACATGCTCCTCTGGTTGGAAGATGTGGTTCTAGTAGAATAAGTCTTAAAGATCCCAGAGCCAACTCCTTTGGGGAAACCAAGGGCATTGCTGCCCATTGTTCCACTGAAGCTCATTCCATCACCTAAACTTCCTCTGATTGAATTCACCACAGAGATATTGACAGCTCCAATTCCATCTCCAGACAACCTGCTTAAACCTCTTCTCAATTAAAGGCAGAGTATTTTTCAGCAAATTCATGGACCTGAAGCCTGGAGAGACCAGGCAACGCAGTTCTGACAAATATTAGCCATGTGAATAAACATGAACAATTCATTATATTTCTCTAAGCCTCTGTTTCCTGACCCATGAAGTGGGGAAAATACTGGTTGTACTACCAAATTGCTGTTGTTTGCCTTTCATTCTCAAAGAGGACCAAGAACATCACAAGGGTGATGCACACAATTAGATTCAAGTGAGGCACAAAGTTTTCAGCCTCACTTTCTCCTCCAGAGTCACTGAAGTTCAGAGGCCAGACAAAAGTCAAGAACAAAGTCAAGGTGATGGCCCATGGACAAGGTATTCAAAGGGGAGAAAGAAGAGAAGAGAAAGGTGGAAAAGGAAGAGAAAAGTGGTAAAGGAAACTTTTCTGGCACTGTTAATACCAAGTTCACAAGGTTATTGTGAGAAAAGCACTGATGTGTCTTAAAGAGGAAATATGTGCATCCTAATACCCTCACTCATTATAATTTGAGCAAGCAAGTTACAGAAATCAACCATGGAGGAGACCCATTGAACAAATGAATGAACAGACAGAAACAAATCAAATACATTAAAATGTTCAGGCTCAAGTCAACTGAAGTGTTTACTAGCACACAGTCTTCCACTCTCTTTCTTGAAATCAAAGTGTGTTTTAGCTAACAATCGTTATGTTAGTTGTTTGGTGGGTGGCTAAGTAATTATTCTCTGCAAACATTGAATGTGCATCTTTCCAGAATACTTAGGCTATAGTGATTCAAAACATTTTAGTTGTTCTCTAATGGTTGTAATTTTGAAACTGGTACCTTTTTCTTCAAACTTCAGTGTTTAAACAGATGGAAGAAACTCTGTGGTATTGTATTGTTCAAGATAAAAATAACTTTCAAAGTAACCAGAAGACTTCTTTTATAAGGAAGTGGCTACATTAACTAACTAAACAAAAATCTTTTCAGCTCTTAGTACGACAACCTCCTTAACCCTGGGAACTTGTAAGGGATTTCATATTTCATGATTCAGGGATAAAAAAAACACCAAGTGACCATTTTCCTTTTAACCAAAATGCCACCAATTTTGCCTGCTGCCCAGCATTTCTTTTGATACTAAATTCAACACAGAATAAAAAAAGGAATAAGGTACTAAAGATAGTTCTGTCATAAATTTTCAAAGAACTATCATATTAAGGCCAAAGTAAGGAACTAGACTAGTTAAATTAGAAGGAACTTAGGAAAACATTGGCCAACTTCTGAGCCCCTTCCCAGTTCTACTACTCACTACCTGTGTCACTTTAGGCAAGTGACTTTATCTCTTTGAGTCTTCACTGTCCCCAAAAAGGAGCTATATCAGATATCTCTACATTCCCTTCCTGCTCCAGATTCTCTGATCTTATAGAATAAATGGAGGACGTAAAGCTGTATCTATACCCAGTGAATAAAGTGTTTTACAGTACCACAGATCTGCTCAATCTAGACTTGTTCACCATAGATCATCACAGGTAAAGACAATCTCATCAGTTATTGAGAGGTCTTGAATGAAGTCTGGATCTAAGTTCATTTACTTAATAAGATAAGAAAAGAAAAACCTTTAAGTAATTCAAGGTCACAATATTTAAGCTGTTCTTAACTCTTCCCTATCTCATATCTAAGCAGTTGCCAGTTTCTGATAATTATACCTCCACAAATCTCTCATATATCCCCACTTTTCCTAGCTCCTCTTTTCTTGTGACTATTGAAACAGGCTTCTAATTATTCTCCCTGTACACACTTTCTATCTTCCACATAGCTGTCAAACTATGTCCTAAAGCACATACATGATGAAGTCACCCCTTTTTCTAAATCTTTCATAACTTTCACTTCAAAGTATAATCTTTTTATATCTAGCATTTTAAGTCATTCTCCTTGTCTTACCTATAATTTCAGATTAATTTCATATTATTCCCTCATTCATTTTATATTTCAGGCATATATGTTGTTTCTCATACACAATAATTCCATCATCTTCTTCCATGACTGACAGATGATTTCTTATCCCTGGAATGCTCATCCTTCTCACTTTACTGTGAAGTTATTTGGAAGTCTTAACTTCGTTCGAGGTTCAGGGAAATGCCATCTCCTATGTGAAGTCTTTTCTTGCTACTCCACTTCCAACAATGTGCTATTTCCTCCAGCAC
Source organism: Potorous gilbertii (assembly GCA_028658325.1). Taxonomy (NCBI): domain Eukaryota; kingdom Metazoa; phylum Chordata; class Mammalia; order Diprotodontia; family Potoroidae; genus Potorous; species Potorous gilbertii. Next base: position 116,135,339 of record CM053772.1, on the reverse strand, counting down.
AAAATTACTTTGATTTACTCTGCACATATTTTGTACTTGTTTTTTTTCAAATTGTTTTACCCTTCCTCTCCAATAGAAGCTAAGTTCTTTAAGGGCAAGGAATGTTTTTGTCTTTGTCTCTGCATTTCTAGTTCCTACAAATGAGTTATATTTGTTTGGATAATTGTTTGTTTGTTTTTTCTAGACCTGTGATTTTATAATTGTGGGGAGCTCCAGGGAATGGAAACTCCCTCTACCAATCCAGGTCAACAGATGTTATATATAATAGAATCTTATAAAGCCATCTTGGGGCATGAAGGTATAAATAATTTGTTCAGGTTCACAAAGGTCATATGCAGCAGAGGCAGCATTTGGACAACATCATGCTCACTTTGAGGCTTTGTTCTCTCATCTTTGTCATGCCTTTTATCTGATTGAATTGTGAAATAAAATCAAAGACCCACTTAATACTTAAGGATAAGAAATTTGAGTTTTAACCATATTTGGTAAATTCACAAATTCATTGCAGTCAATACTGATCATAAAGACAATTATGTATCTGTATTTTTGGTATCACTGAATAGACTGTTTTTTTTAAATCTTAAAAGAAAACAAATAATAGACACTACATATAAAAATAATGGGCTACACTTTAAAAATTACAAGATTCTCTGAACTTTCCTAGATGTCTTTGTTTCACATGTAAGCATTTTATGAAACTTTCAACGCAGCCCATTTATTTTTGCCCTGTTCCCAGGCTTTTTGAGTTTACCATTTTATTTCAGTCTAACTTTGTATACATGATATTCTGCTGGGTATTTCTTAACCTCAGTTTTTACTACATGAAAGTCACACATGCTAATTTATTCTCACCGTCTTGAAATAAGCAACTAAAGAATTAAGCCAAATAATCAAGGCAGAATTTTACAGAGGTTTAAAACTATGAGCACTTTTAAATTCCATTCACTTAAAATAACTACTAAATGCCTATTACAAACAAATAAATTGCTGGAAGATCAATAGTTCAAAAGTGGATGGGGTTGAGTTTGATAATATCCAAATTCTCTTTAGACTCTTACATAAATCTATATTTTTCCTTATTTTACAGTTCTCATTTAATAATGTTTTCCATTTCTTGTAGCTATGGGTTTCATTTCATCTCATGGAAGGTACTTCAAAACGTACACATTCCTGCATAGATCATATGATCATATGTTTTACCTCAATTATATAATTTTCTTTATCTTTTTTCTTTTCCTAATTTTTATAACAGAAACAACATATATATGCTAGATTGTATTATATATGTATATATAACAAGATATATTATGCATATATGTATAGAGAAATAGAGACAGAAGCAGAGACAGGCAGTGAACGGAGTGAGAGAGACAGAGACAGAGACAGAGAGACAGAGACAGAGACAGAGACTGAGTTTCCCTATTTTGTCTAGACTAGAATTCAGGGGCTGTTTCCACTAATTATCCCAGGAATTTTTGCCTTGCTCTTTTCAATCCAAGTACTAGTGTTTCCACAAAGTAACTCATTGTTTTCATGCTAAACTTTATATGAGCACTTATTTAGTTTGGAGCTCCACAGAAATCTTCAGTTCAACCAATCCATCAACCTCAGGTGCAGAAATAACAGGAATTCAACACCTCCCCCCAGACTTTCACAAAAATTTATTCCAAGTAGTTTCCCAAAGTTTTCAAATGTCTTGTTATTGTGTGGAGGTATTCTTGAGTCCACAATGTTATTCAAGTAGAATATAATCTCTGGCAAATGCTAGCATGATGGAAATAATTTGTACACAATGCTGACAAGAGACAAATTTTCATGTTAGAAGAACAATATACTTAGTCTAAAAAGTTTTTTTTTAACCAGTCAGCTAGCCACATGGTGATGAATTATTTGAATGCATAAAACAAATAAAAATACAAAAGAACCCTAGTGTTGGTCATCAGATGTAATAAAATGATGGATGATATCAGAATGGGAGAAACAACCACAGAAGTTAATAAGAAACACTCAGACTTTTAGAACATTTGTAGAAGGAGTTTTTACTATACCTATGGATAGATTTTAAGGGTGAGAATATTTGAACATGGAAAAAATTCATCAAATCTTTTCACTAACTTCGAACTGCATTGTCTATATCTACATATAATATAGACAACTGCATTGTCTATATCTACATATAATATCAGTCTACCAATTCATCTATTTATCTATGTATAATTGTGAGAAGGGGTCCAAAGGCTTCTACAGAATGCCAAGGAAATCAATGACACAAAAGATGATTGAGTGTGCCAGATCTATAAACATTAACATATCCTTTGATACTCTATGAAATATTTGTCCAGTAATCAACGCGGGAAGATTAAGAGAATCTGAAGAATAGTACAATGGATAAAGTGCAAGATCAAGCCAAGAAGACCTGAGAGCCAATACTACCTTATATTTTTATTAGCTGATGACAATGAGAAAGTCATTTAGCTTCTCTGTGCCTTTGCTTCCTCAACTGTAAATTGGAGATATTACTAGGACTCCCTTTATAGGGTTGATGAGAGAAACAAATTATCTAACTTAAGCAAAATGCTTTTCAAATACTAGTTATTACTTTTCTGTTTTTATTATTAATATTGTTTCTTTAAATAAGATAGGGAAGGAATTCGCAGCAGAATAAAAGGATGGATATAATCTGCTTAGAGAAATAAATAATAGAGTTGGCAGAACTTTTTCATGCAGTTGAAAGCAACAAGAAACAACAGCTTAGGCAAAGTTTGATCATCTTACATCGTGTTTCTTAGAGTAACCAAAATGGACGCTATGATAAGCATTGTAATTTACATCCCAACATCTATTGCAGAAAATTAAAAATGCAGTAGAGAAAACTTAAGGAAAACTAAATAAGATACCTTAATTTAGATCAATATATACATTCAAATTAAAAAATGGGTCCTGAGGAGATTGTAAAAAGTATGTTGGAAAACAGTCCATGAAAAAAATGATGCTAAAGGCTTATAGAAGATACAGAAAAATTATAAATCATGAATGCTTATTTTAAGAAAAGCAACAATAAACACTGGGTATGATGATTGCCAAATGATATAAAAATTGAATTGATGATATCTTAACACACAGGAAATGATTCATTGCTGGTATTAAAGTCTTTGTCAAATTAGCCATCTGGGTAGTCAGACAACCAACCTGTTAAAATAACATTAAAATAACTATCAGATTTATAGAAAAAAATGGAATTCAGAAGATATAGAACATAATAGAAGCAGATTAGCCTCTATACAGACTATTGCCTTTTCCTAAGGATGCTTTATTGATAGAAATTAACTATGACAATGAAAAACTCAAAAGATCTTAGAAACCACCTCAGTAGATAAATGCATCATCTACTTGCCAAATAGAGAGACTTGACAACTATTGTGTCAAATACAATCTTATTCATATATTATGGAGGAAGATGTTGGAATATTTTGAGCAGTATAGATTCATAAAACAACAAAGGAAAAACAAAAAGCTTGGTGAGACAAAACCAAGGCAAATTATGCTTAATTAGACAAATTTAACATGGGAAAGCATCGTGAATCACTCTACAACAAACATGTTGATCAGTAAATTAAAGTACAGTCTCCACATTGAGAATCTAACGTCACAGGCTCTGTTTGCTGTTTGAGGATATAAAGACATAAATCAAAAAAAACAAAAATAGGAAGAACAGTTAGATTAGGCCAAGTATACACAGATAATATATCTCCATGTTGGAGGCAACACAGTTTAGAGTGAAGTAAAGAATTCATTCTCAAGATATGATTGAATGAATGAATTCACAAATGATCATGTATTAATTAGGCTTTCACTATGTAGTGAATGATAGACTGAGCTGTATTTGAGCTGTGTGTGATCACCAACCAGAACAAAGAAGGCAAATAAAGAAAGGAAGGAAGAAAATACGGAATTTATTTTATTTTTGGTCCAAATCAGTGGTTTAATTATAGTAGAAAACTACCTATATCAATGGATATTGACAATAATTCCATACTTTATAATCTTGGAGAATTGCCGGGGTCACTGGAAGATTAACTAACAACGTGCGCCATAAGGTAATTGAAACTAATTCTTCCTTACTCTTTGGCAAGTTCTGTATCCTTTCTAGTCTTCTATACACGATGTCTCACTCTTTTGGAGGAAGGCCTGCAAGAAGTTATACTATACTACAGCTGTCTCTTCTTACTAATCCATGCAGTTTACTTATCTGTAACATTTATATCCTCTATAATGAAGAATAAAATAGCCATAAAGAATACAGAACAATTAAAAATAGCCATAACTATGCATCAGATTACTGCAGGAATTATTTAATATATAACAGTAGATACATAATTCTGAAATAAGAGTATAACCATTTCATAAGAAATAAAAATGAAAGACAGTGAAAGTTTGCTTTTTTTTCACATGCATTACAATACTAGAAGCATATTTAATACTGAAACCCCTGGATCTCACATCCAGTCACTTATTATATCATCCTCTGAATCTGTAATATGACATAAAAGGTAGGATGCTGGACTGAGTTCTAGTTTCAGCTTCTTCATTTAATAATTGTATGAATTGGGTCAAAGCACTTAGCTTCTGAGAGCCAAGTCTTGCATTCCTTATTTGGAAAAAGGAGTATCACCTTTCAAATGCCTAGATGAAAAGGCAATGCATCTGAAAGTATTTTGAAGTATATAAAGTACTAAACAAATGTAAATTGTTATTATTTACTTCACTGCATTGTAGTTTAAAATTCAGTTTTATATTGCCAAAACACTTTAAAATATGGGAATCAAAATGACACTGTGACAGATTATTTTTCTATCTAAATCAATTTAGAAACAATTTCTAAGTTTATAGTTTCTCCTTAAGCAGGCTGTCATGATGATGGAATATTTCTAACTAGATTGGAATGGGAAACAATTGATTAAGTAACAAAGAGAATAACCTTTCTCATTTTAGCTCTTGATGCTATATTGAGCACTTTCAAATATTCATTGTCCAAGCTAAAAATTTATTATGAATAAAATACAGTTAAAAATAAAGAAAAAGTGAGTGCTCTTCATTTAAGGCTAATCATAAGGATATAAAATACGTTTTCTGTCAACATTAAATGGATTCTGGACAACAAAAAATAATTACTAACTCATGTCTTTATTTAATCTATTTGAGACAAATCACAGAGGGAATAATCCTTTTGTTAACTGTAGTCATCTGATTTTCCATTTGTAAAAGGTTATTCTAATTTGTTCCAGAATGCACCTGCAGAAATGCATGTGTAAGGAGTGAGGGTTGGATGACAAGCCAAGTTTTCTGTTCCAGCAATGTGTGCAGAATGCTCTGGTTGGTGCCAGCCCAAACTGATGCCCGATAACCTACTTCTGAAAGTGCATGATGAAGAATGGAAGGGCCCAACTGTCCTCTTTATAGCATGTGTAATTTCTTCTGAGTGGAGGCAATCTCTATGGGAATCCTGCTCTCAGAAAAGCTTCATGGAGTACCCTGACCTTCAGTCCACATAATCTGAAAGTATTCTGTGACAGCTTCAAATGGCTGCAGAGACAGAAGTAGGTGTGGGTAGAAAAAAGCACCAATAGGATAAATCTCTTTAGTTTTCTCTTCTTTCCTTCCTACCTTCCTTCCTTCCTTTCTTCCTTCTTTCTCTTCTTTTCCATTTTCTTCTTCTTCTTCTTCTTCTTCTTCTTCTTCTTCTTCTTCTTCTTCTTCTTCTTCTTCTTCTTCTTCTTCTCCTCCTCCTCCTCCTCCTCCTCCTCCTCTTCCTCCTCCTCCTCTTCCTTCTCTTCTTCCTCCTTCTCCACCTCTTCCTCCTCTTTTTTCTTACAACTAGACCCCCTTCCACAGTGTGGGTGGGTCATGTAAGGAATAAGAGGGAATTGTATGAAAGGTTCAGAGTCACAATCACAGGCCCAAAAAATAGGTCATAGGGGTAAGAGTGATCAAGATTAATCTTGAAGAGGTGAAGGACCATAGCAAGGCCATGGAAAAAGCAGTCAATATATATAGACATCAATTTCTCAGCATCCTTGAGTTTCCTCTTCTCTTTATTATTGAGAAGATTTCTAATTATCCTTTTGTTCTAAATTTTCTATCATGTTTCCAGGAGTAGAGAAGATTCTGAAATTAGGATCTGTTGTTGGGGAGGAAGAAACAGATGTTTGCTACTCGTTTCTATGGCTCCTGTTAGTAATGCCTTTGCAGGCTAAGCTGGGAGTAGTAGCAAAAGAATTGGGACAGATCCTGGAGAGCTGCAGAGAGCTTGAGCAGTGTGCAGACAGAAAGGACAGAACCTGGTAATGTAAAACTCAGACCTGAACAGAATTTGCAGCTGCTATGAAACCTCTAGTTCTAGTTGAGATTGGGTGGAAGGTCAATTTAAGCTCCCCACTATTTCCCTCCTAGTCTTTCCCTTGCTTACTAAATCACGCTTGGTGAATTCTAAATCTGCATTCCGGATTCTTACTTTCTATCTATAGGATGAGAGGAGGTGATAGAGAAAGGGAATAAATTGCACCATTGTTTGTTTGCCATTTTCCTATGTGAAAGATCCACTTACAGTCACATGACAATTAGAAAAAAAATCATTTGATTGTTTTAAGGAAATCAGTTGAATAAGTGAAGGAGCATTCCCTAAATAGAAGTTGTGGACTTGAGAGCAGACATGAACAATTTTCTTTTGGAATATATTCTATACTATATTGTATCCCTAGAACTATAATAAATCTAAATCCATCACCAAGGTATTATGAACTCTGTGAGTTGAGAGGCTAAGCGGGGAGAATATCCTAAGTGTTGGTAGACTGAGATGCCCCTCCTGAACAGGGAGGAAGCCAGTGTATATGTACTATGTATGGTGTGCCCTTTGAGAAAGTCACTAGACAAGTAACCTGAAAATCTTGTTTCACAGGAGCCAAAATGTGGACTGCACTCCCAAAGGCAGGCTGCTTTTCTATAAGTGGCAGGAAGCAGGACAGTGAGCCAAATCTAGATTGTTTTTGCTTCTGCAGTGCACACCTAGCCCACACCACCTGTCACACATTAATTTATATAACCGTCAGCAAGAATCATTCTCATTCCAGGTTCATTTTCTTATAGTTCATACTTAAGCAAGATATCAACCTTAATGAATTTTATTTGCATGTTAATGAAGTTGGGGGAGGGAGGAAAGACCCATTTTAATTATCTTTTGCTATTAACTTACCTGATTATGAATTCATTGTTTTTGTTTGTTTGTTCATGTTCTGTCCTTTTCCACCTCCCTCCTGTTGCCCTGCAGTATCCACAAAGGAAATCTAAATTAAGAGTAATTTATGAAAGGCTAGAGATTATTTTCAGTCTTCTGATATCCCTCATGAAATCAAGATCATACTATGGAAAGATAGGAAACAGAGTAGTCTGTTCATAAGTAATCAGGCCAAAAAGTAAATGGACCAACCCAGTGAATAAATAAGACATTAAGGCCAGCATCCTGGAGTGCCCAGTGACCTTAGAGTTAAAGAAGAAGGCAGAAGACAAGCAATCTTCTAATTAGATAACCCACTGTTTTTAATGTATTGGAGAGGAAAGTGTCATGGAAAAAGCTGAGATAATTACTAATGCCCAGGACATCAGGGAGAGATTAGAAGAAAGCAACTGTTTAAAATAATGAATTGCATTCTACTAGTGGGAAAGGAGCAAATAGCTTATGTTTTTTGAAAAGTATTAATGCGTTCACGCCATTTGTGTACCATTTGGCAAATTACTTCTTCTAATGGAGTAAATGATACTCTAGAGTCCATGCACCTCCAAAAACAACCAAGTAATTCACTCCACTTTTGCCAAGAGGAAGAGACTCAAATTGTCCATGAAAATTTCGTAACTGAGGACACATAGTCACAAGTGTTAATTCGTCCCCCGCAAACACATATGCATGAATTCAAGACCAGAGATATTAATGAAATCACACTATTGGCTTTCATTTTAATGATGCTTCTATAATCACAGTTTCACTTGTACATGTATTTCAATATAATATGTAACTTAAATAAGCTAAATTTCATATTGCCTTTAACTAAATATTGACTAGGACAAATACGTACCATTGTACTACTTAATTATTAAAGCATTACAATAGGAGGGAAAAAAATGACCCAAAGGCTTTACATATTATTGACTAGATTTCTGAAACAATGGCCTAATCTAAACCAATTACTTCTTTATTTATTTTATGCACTTAGGAAATCATGGAAGTTTCTCTACACATAGACATGAGCCAAACTAGGGAAGGGAATCTAGTATTAATGTTCATCAAACACATAGAAAAATGTTCTCAAATAGAAGATTACTCTAATAAGGGAAAAAAACTCAAAGCTTTATTTGTTTCTCTTTATTCTGTTTAATAAGGGCCCAGAGAACTCTGATGTGACCTCCTCCCAAATAAAAAAGGAATAAGATATTATTTCATATTTTCCACAGTCTTTTGTTTACTACTCTGTCTTTTTTTGTTTAGTTTCACATGAAAACAATTGTAAAAGCATCGTTTTCCCTTATCAGCAGACTTTGATGTTGAGATCAAAAATCTCTTTATAAACAAAATATTCAGAAATAAAAGAGTAACTTTCCCATAAGTTACTGACAAGATTAAGTGTAGTTCACAGATATGACACTAATGACATGGATTGCAAAATTATTGCTATAGAGGTAGAATTTTACAACGTATGTCATCTATATTACACATACATATACACCTAAGCTTAAAACTGTTTCTTTTGGAAACTCCTATATACACATGTGCATGTATGTGTATGTGCTTGTAGGAAATAACCATGTAGAGGAAGTATATATGAGATAGATGAAGAGCTTGCTTATTTTTAATGGACCTCTTCTTCCTCATAATTCATTGTAAATTTCATGTGACATGTGAGAGTACCTAAGAAGACTCACCTTGAAAGGAAGGCAAAGAGAATTTCATTGTGAATGGATAGTTTCTAACATTTAACATGCTCTGTGACATCTTCATAACAACAGTTTTTTGTTATGTTATTGACCATCATTTCATTATATAAAAATATTTCATTAAAATAATTATATTGAAATGTTGCTGGCAGAGTTATGAAAAAATATTAGATGATTACAGAACTTCAGAGATTCATATTACTACAAGACAACAGAAACTATTTATTGTGTGCATACATATACACATATGCAGATATGCAACGCATATATACACATACCTATATTCTAGACATATACATATGTGAATTCTGTGTATCTAGAATATACCTATGCATATACATGTCCATACATATATCTATACAGACACCAATCTACACAAACATGTAACCAGATTGTGATTCTGTGTAATGGGAAGAATTAGCTAGAACTTGGGAAAAGTGAATTCCTGGTATTCTAGCTTTAAGTTTCAGGAGAGAGAACATATGATTCCAGA
>CM053772.1:116105309-116125364 GCA_028658325.1 Potorous gilbertii | reverse complement strand
TTGCAAACATGGAACAGAGAAGAATGTGACAAGGACAAAGCAAAAATCCAGACAAAGATCTACAAGAAAATTTGGGGAGGGAGAAGTTTCTGTCTATTTGTTTCGAGTTCAGTTTTCTGCCTTTCCTTGAGTGTTGCCACTCCTTGAGTAGAAGGGAAGAGTCATTTATTTGTATCTTAAACATACCCACAAACATTTATCTATACTATCATGGGGGCAACATAAATTAATATGTACAGGATAATCCTAATGGAGCATACAGACTTTTTATAACCTGTTCCTTCAAGAGTCAATGGTAGAGTGAACAAATGAAATCAACCAAATAAGAACTGAGCAAACAAAGATTATTTTTTTCTAGGGATTTACCCTCTGAAATATTCATAATCTAAAAGATCTATTCTATTCTCTGAACATTCTAGCTCTAATTTAAATCAAGGGGTGTGTAAGTAGTCACGTATCATGTATTCATAATGATGATATATTTGAGGTAACTGGGATTGCTGCCATAGCAATTAAAAAGCTTAATTTATAAAACATTGCAGCCCAACTTGGCAGACACAAAGGCATTTTAAACAGTATTTAAATGTGTAAGTGATAATTTCAAGCTGGTTTTGAAATATCACGGATGTTCCAACGAGTCTTATGCTTACCTCTTCTCAAGTATGGCCACAATGAAAGTAGCAACTGTTCTAAATCAGAGGTGAAACTTGATTCTTAAGGTTCCCAAAAGGCTACATTCTAATAGGCATATTCCCTTTTCTAGCTAGATTTCAATATTTCATGGAATATAGCATTCAATATTTGAAAATCTCATGATTTTGCAAAATAATAATGTAGCAATTGAAAATGGAGAAATTTAGAACAAATCAATAGAAGCAATGGAAAGAAACTCACCATCTCTTCGGTTGAGCCTTGCAAACCCAGGGCTATGGCTACTAGACAGCTCTGAGGAACAACTGAATGATGACTGAGGCAAAGCTGAAACCAGTTGATCATCACAATTATCTGTTAGGGAAAAGCACCACATTCAGATTAATACATAGAATTATATTTTCTTGGAATGCACAGATAAAAAAAAAAGAAATCACCTAACAGGAATGGGGAGCCTGAGGACTCCAGGCTACATGGGGCCTCCTTGGTCCTTGGGTGACGTCTTTTGACTGAGTCCAAGTTTTACAGAACAAATCTTTTTATAATGGGTTTTTTCTCTGAAGTTTGGATTCAGTCAAAGGGCCACACTTGAAGATCTAGAGGGTCATATGTGGCCTTGAGACTGCAGGTTCCCCACTCCTGCTTTACTGCAAATTTAAAGAAACCCATTCCTTATCAAAATTTTGTCTCTTTTGTAATCTTCTCTGTCCTACCCTAGTAATAACATTATGTTAACATTTCACATACCTGTCTAAGTTTCATCTCTTATTTGCCTTGACTTCTTTCATTCCCAGAATTTTTCTGCTAACTTTAGAGACAAGCTTAACAAAAGATTCACAGTTCTAGAACATCTGTTTATTGGAGCTGATATTGAAATCTGCCTTTTCAGTTTAAGCTCAAGTAATAAGTAGTGGTGATCCAGATAGATATGTGTTTCTTGCACTATTGAAGGGAAATTTGTATTATGCTCAATTACCAACAACTACAAAAATTCCAGCAGCTCTTAAAACTACATGAAAACCAGAGTTGATTGGTCCATTACTGCATGTGTATAAAAAGCAGAAGAGGTATCAAAACATCAATGTGCCATTATTAACATGCAGGTCTCTAGTAGTTTCCATAGAAAAAGTGCATAGTATTTCAGAAAGGGAACTAACTGCAATTCACAATCAATTGTGCATAAGCAAGCAGTTTCTAATCAATAACTTGGATGTTAAATCTCTCTCCACCACAATTACCATACAGGGCATGTATTCATTCTCCATTTATTTTTGCAAACTATAAATTGAGAATCAATACCAGTTCTACTTTTAGCTAAAGGAGAACTGACTTAAACATCGGAAAAAGTGTACAAATGCCTTGTGGCACTGCTGTCTGAAAAAAATGAAAAAGTAAGCAAAATATGTGCCATGTGAGGAGAAGAAAAATATTATAAATAGAAACTCTTTTTGGGGTCAGGAACACATCATTTATATAGTAAGTTATAGAAAAACCCTGGAGTCAAAGTGTTATTTTCATGACATCCAAGAGCCAGTTTGTAATAAAAAGAAAATGCCATATTTTTTTCAGTGACATTTTAACCTTCAACAACAACAACAACAAAAAGCAACCTAACTCTTTATATACTACACAAGCACTCTTCAGAAATTATTTCTCAAACTAATGGATATATAGGTCTCATAAGTGTGTGTGTTTATGTCTGTTTATGTATAGAACCATGATGAGGCAGACAGAGTTGTAGCCTTGGACTCAAAAAGAACTGGGTTCCCATATAACTTGGACACACTTGTGGTATGACCAAGCCAGTAATTTAACCTCTGAAAACCAGAGATAACTTCCTAAGACTGCGTTACAAAGAAGATGCTCCTCTAAGCTGGATAAGGTTGCTAAGTGTTAATATTCTCTTCGCATTGTGTGATAAACTTTCTCTGATTGAGTTGGACAGGCAATTTAGGATTGGCTGGCTAAGAAATTGACCATACTACAGGAAGGTCCTTAAAAACCTGAGCTCCTCAACTATGTAGCCAGTTAGTCATGAGTCAGCATTTGAGTAAGAACACAGATCTCAGAGAATAAACAAACAAGTCAGACTGGGTAAGAAAGGAGAAAAGAGAAGGAGATTTTTCTCTCCTCACCCTTCCCATACCCCCTTTTGTTTCCTATCCCTCCTGCCTACTCTATTTTACTTCTACCCACTACCTTGCCCTCCAAGGATCCCTCTCCTATCCTCCTAAGGGATTTATTTTTACAGTGGAGGTTTCTGGACAATGGTTTTATAAATAAATACCCACAAAATTGTGCAAGGGTAATAGCTACTCTCTAGGTAGACATAAAGTAATGTAAATTCAATTGGTTGGAAAGGTCATGGAAGGGGGTGATACTTCCCCTACTCTGTTTTCTAGATACACTTCACTTGTTATTCTCATCCATTAGAATATGAGTTTCTTGAGAGTAGAGAACATAATTGTGTTTGAATCCCCTGCATTTAACAGTATCAGGCACATAGTGAGTCCTTCATAAAAGTTCTATCCATACACACATGAGGGAATATAAATATATTTGAATATTCACATGCATATGTAGTTTATACATATATAATACATACATAAATACATACATATATATACCTTACATATGCCTCTGTTTTTCCCCCACTTAGGCTTATATAGTCAAAGTGATCAATTATAAAGATTCTCTAGTTAATTCAGTCCCTAATACCTATTCTTAATGAAAATAATATTTTCACATGTGCATAGCTAAAATATTCAAGAACATTAATTGACTAGATGGAATTTTGAGGGCTCATTTGAGTTAGTCCCTGAATGAAAGCACTGAAATGGCTAAGCACTGAATGGCGCAGGTTATTATTCTGTTTATCTTGGAAAATATTAAAAAGATGGAGACAGACCATTCTCCTTTGTTCACTGTTTCAGTGATTTGTCAGTCTGACAGATAAGAAGTCCTCCTTTATGTAGGGAGAACTAGTCACTTTGGAACTGATCACTGAACTTTTTAAACAGGGTCAGTTGCTGAACAATTGAATAAATTTAGCTCTTCAAATGTGGTGGGTTGATTTGGATTTGTCTGAGACTATTACTTGAACAGGATTTATCTTGGTTATCATCACACAAAGTATAAATTCAGAATTCTGTCCAACTTTGCTTTGTTTCCCTACAGTACATCCTGTATTTTGTATTTCTATTCATTCATTCATTTACTCATCTATTTTTTTGGTTTTGTTTTGTTTTATTTAAGGATAACTTCTTCATCTCCCTGTCAATCAGACTTCATATATGTGTGAAATCAGTAATATTTTTATAGCCAATTGCCAGATTCCTTTTTTTCCCTTGTTATATAATCTGAAAATCTGATTGTTTATACATAGTTTTAAGAACATATCTATTTAATGAAGTGTTTTATTCTGTAGAAAACAAAAGAAATGACTCAAGAAGGAAATCTGACTATTCTGTTCCCAATATAAATTGTCTTCCTTGTAATTTAAATTTTTGCTCATCATACTTTCTTAAAGTGAGATTCTCAAATGAGCATGTTTAAATAGCATGCTCTCCTCATTTAAAAATTTGATTCTTCTAAATAATATTTCCAATCCATATATAATATTCCCTTCATTTCTAATCCTCATCAAAAGAAACGTTAAAGCAAGAATAAGTTTAGAAAAATTCCACTCTAAGCCAGGATTTTGTATGCAACAGAGTCATTTTTCATTTAAATAAGTAAATAAATCATTGAATGTTCAGTGAACCTATTTTTTCCCCAAAGTGCAACTTGTAGCAGTATATCAGTGTTATACTCTATAATGGCTCTTTTTATTTTTTCTGTTCAGATGAACTGAACAGTGTGTTTTCTCTGCTATACTTCCCAAAATTAGGTGGAATAATACGATTCTGTAATATTGAATACCACCATAATTAAACAAGAATTCTTATGATTAAAGTTCAAATAAGCTGGCAGTATGTAATACTTGTTTAACTCTTTCTAATTTGCCTAATTCCTTTTCCTTGGTGGCAAATTCTCAATACTTTCACACTTTTTGGTATAAATTCTTGAGTAACTACCCCATCTAGAGAAAACTAAGGTTAGTTAGAAGCTATTGTATTACCAGGATTCAGGGATCGTTATCTTTGTCTCTCTCTTAGGAAAGAGGGGGAACTTTATTTTGAAGACAATTTTTAACATTCATATTTTTAAAATTTTGAGTTCCAAATTTTCTACATCCCTTCTTCACCTTCTCCTTTTCTGAGATCGGAAACATTTTGTAGTGCTATATATGTACAATCATGCAAAACATATTTTTATATTAGTCATATTGTAAAAGAAAAGAAAAAGAAAATGAAAAATAGTAGGCTTTGATCTACATTCAGATTACATCAGTTCTTTCTCTGGATGAGGAGAACATTTTTTCCATCATGAGACATTTGCAACTGGCTGGGGTCATTATGTTGCTGAGAATACCTAAGTTATTCACAGTTGATCATCCCACCATATTGTTGTTAGTATGAATAATGTACTCCTGGTTCTGCTCACTTCACTGTATGTTTGTTGTGTAAGCCTTACCAAGTTTTTGTTTTTTGTTTTGTTTTTCTGAAGTCATTACGGTAGGTGCTAAACCCTAGAAATATAAAAAAAGGCAAAAAATAAAGTCTCTGCTTTCAAGGAGCTCACAGCAGGAGAAAACAAGCAAACATGTACAAACAAACTATGTAAAGGAAAAATATGAAATAATTACGAGAGGTAAGGCACTAAAATTAAGAGAGATTGGGAGAGACTTCCTGTAAAAGGTGAGATCCCAGGGGATACTTAAAGGAAACCAAGCCTGCTGCACATGTGCTTTTCTAAGAGGAAAATATCTTTTGAGAGGTCAAGAATCTTCTTTAATTACATTCACCAACAGAAAAAATACAAGGAGAGAAAAGACCAACAGCCAGGACTTTTAACTACCTGATCATAAGCAATACATGCATCAGAGATACCATTACATACATACATAGTTTAACAGAGAGAGAAGCACCAGCATCTGGGTTTTTAAAGGAGGGGGGAAGTTCACACAACAAGGCTTGACTCAGATTCTCATCTGGCACATGAACCTTCTTCCAGTGAAAACCCAAAAACAAAACCTCACCTCACAGTATATACTCACTTTTCAGAGCAGAAGGGTACTACCTGGATCCAGTGCCTCGTTAACAATTAACAAAAGGTGTAGGCCTTCCTACAAAAACAAGCCTCCCCCAATCAAGAGTCCTCCAAAGAGTTGCACCTGAGGCCTCTTAACATCACAGGAGGGAGAGCATTCCAGGAAGGGGAGATAGGCAAAGAAAATGCTCAAACCAATGATCATCTTGTTTGTGGAACAAAAAGGAGTCCAGAGTCATTGGATCTAAGAACATTGTACGTGGAATGGGGTAAGGTGTTAGAAAACGGAAAAGGTAGAATGGAGCTAGGTTATGAGAAGGACATTTCATGCCAAATTTTCATTTTCATTTGATCCTGGAGACACTTGAGTTCATATTAAGTCGTGTGTGAGTGTGTGTGTATGCAGTATGTGACATAGTCAGACTTACACTTCAGGAAAATCATTTGGTTGTTGAATAGAGGGTAGATTGCAGCGAGGAAAGATTTGAGGCAGGCAATCCACTAGCAGGCTATACCAGTATTTCAAGTGTGAGGTGATGAGGGCCTATGTTAAAGTGGGAGTATCAGTGGTGTGAAGGGAGTATATATGAGAGATGTTGAAAGTTTAAAATTCACAGGCATTAGAGATGTTGGATGTGGGAGATGAGGAATATTGAGGAATTGAGGATGGCACTCACATTGTAGGCTTAGGACTAGGAGAATAGTGTTACCCTATACAAGAAGTAGGAAAGATTAAAGAGGATTGAGAGGGAAAGGTAATATCTTCTTTTTTGGATGTTTTTCATTTAATATATTTACTAGACATCCAGTTTGAGATATCTGCAAGGCAGTTAATGATACAAAATTGTAGGTCAGCTTGGAGATTGGGGCAAGATAGATCAATTTGAGAATTATAAGAAGAAAAATGATAATGAAGTCCATGGAAGTTGATGAGATCACCAAGTAAAATATTTATACAGCCAGGAAAAGGACCAAGACAGAATCCCGAGGGACATCTACAGTTAGAGGGCTTGCTCTGGCTGAGTATTCAGCAAAAGACACTGAGATGAAACAATTAGATTGGTAGAAGGAGAACCAGGATACAGTGGAATTATATTCAGAAGATCTAGAGATAAGAGAGCATCAATGTGAACTGGATGATCAAGAGTGTCAAAGGTTGTAGAGAAGTCCAGGAGAATGAGGACTGAAATTGAATTTGGCAGTTAGGAGGTCATTGCTAATTTTGGTGAAAGCAATTTAAGTGGAATGATAAAGCTGGAAGCCAGAAAGAAGGTGAGAGGAAAGTGGATTGTAGATTGTAAAATCTCATTGTTGAGATTTGAAAGGAGTTTTAAAACAAAGGGAAGAATAGGACAATAGCTATTGGAGACAGATCAAATAAAAGATTTTCAAGAAAATAGAGATATGGATTTTTTTTAGGCAGTTAAGGATGAGTCAATAGACAGGGAGAGATTAAAAATAAATGATCAAGTGGAGAAGACAAAGGGAAATGTATTGAAAGACATGAGATGGAATGGGATCTTGCTTGAGCAGATAGAGGGTTTAGCCTTAGTAAGGAGTAAGGCTACCTCTTCCTGTGAGACAGGGGTGAAGGAAGAGATAGTGGCAAATGACAAATGAGCATCCTGAGAAGAGGAAGAGAGAAGAGGAAGCTCTCAGTAAATATTCTCAATTTTTTTCTGTAAAATATGAGACAAGGTTTTCAGTAGAGAGAGTGAGAAGATGGAGAGCCATGGGGGATTTGAGGAGGAATGGCAAAGTTATAAAGAGCCAAGTTGAAGAGAGTGTTAATGAATTGATAAAGGATGTATAGTGGAATTGCCTAGCCATCAGTGAAAGTCCAGTTTAAGTTGTATAACATAAATTTGTATTGGTCCTAGTCAGACTAATTGTGAAATTTTCCACATCTGTATTTAATAGTAAATGTGTAGGAATGAAGGGGTAAATGGTAGGAGTGATCTAAGGCTGAGTTTTGACAGTGCATAATTGAAGATAAGATTATGGGCTGGCAATTCAAGGGAGGTGGACAGTATAGAGTATAATTGATTAAGCAGTAAAGGGTAGGAAATGAAGCCATAGGAACTTTTGCAGGGAGGTGGCCCGGAAGAGAATTCAGAGAATTGGGAGACATGTTATGGGCAAAAAGTTGGATTTTGTAAGAGAAGTCAGAGGAAAGGTTGGAAATTCAATAGATTATAGAAAAGGCCAAATTGCAGCTACAAAGTTATGAAATTCAGAAAAGGTTATTTTAGATTTTTATTTAAACAATATGAAACTTCATACATAGAATGCATTTTTAAAATCCATTTCATGGGAACTATGAAAGCATCAAATGAACATAAAAATGACTTGTCTATGGTTTCTAATTGACTAATGTAAAATAGTAATACATTAAAAACTCAAGCTTACAGCAGGTAAGGATCTTGGAGGTAATCTGATCCAATCCCTTATTTCAGTTGAGCTGAGACTATACTTGAATCCACACATATACTAATATTTAAGAACTGTATCTTTAACTTGAAAATTAGATTGACATTTCATTGTCAAAGAGTGGCAGTTACTTGGGTTGATTTTTCCCCTTGGAAGGCAGGCTAGTCAATTCAATTTGAGAAACATTTAATAACTGTGTAATGTAAGTAAATCTCTGTGCTAATTAGTTTCCAAGGCTGTTAATATGAAGACAAAACAGTCCTTGCTTTCAAGGAACTCACATTCTACTGGAGAAATCGGTACAATGACAACTCTTCTTCCTTCTGCAAAAGTAACAAGTATAGAAGGACAGATTATTGGAGCTGGAAGAAAATTTAGGGCTGAACTCAGTTAATTTGTAGATGAAATATTACAGAAGGGAATGTATTCTATTCAAGGTCATATAGCATACTCATACAAGTAAATATTACCCAGCTTGTACTGATAAATATTTAACCACCTCCTAGAAGGCAAAACAAGCAAAAAGGAAAGGAGTAAAATGTATTCACAACATATTTTTAAGTTTAATCTGTTTTTTTATTATTTTAAGTCTAGAAAATTCATAAAACAATAAATTAAGCCATAATATATACCCTTTGCTGATTTTGTGAAAATGCTTACACTGAAAATTTAACAAGCAATGCTCATGAGTCAGTCCAAGCCATCTCCAGTACACCCCAATAGAACTCCCCTTCAGCACTACGCGTTGCCATTCAGGATTATATCATATTTGAAGGGAGACACTTGCAACACAGTCAGTGTGGCCAACACCATACCCCTCTCCAAAAATCAGTGCCCTATCCCTTCTCCAACCTTGAGCTGCACCAGAAAACAGGAGTTGCAGTCTTGTCATACATCTTCGACAAGGTGATAATGGCAAATTTAGGAGCTGTGTGTATGTGTGTTAAGTAATTCAGTTAAGATATAGAAAGATCAAATATTAAATATTTCTTTTTCCTTTTTGAGGAAACCATTCCAGATTTTTCAAAGTTTGCATTGTAAATAATGTTGAAATTATCAAATTAAAGCATATCTTCTTAGTTCTGAAAGAAATGATGCAGTCTAATCCAGGAGTGGGAAACCTGAGGCCTCAAGGACATATGAGACCACAGATTCCCCACCCCACCTAATCCCTTCACATAATAGAAAGAACTGATTTCAGAGCTGTGATTGCCTCACTCAAAACCACATAGCTAATTAATATGTTGGCTGAGCCTAGCACCTTAGCACTCTTACTTCATAGGCTCTTCTTCACACTTCAATGGTTTTCAAAATGGCTTTTTTTGTGGCACATAATCATTGCAATTAGAAATTGCCATGCTTAAATATGGAACAAAGAAAGATTCCTGGGCTCTCAGGCCTATAGACCCATTGCCCAAGCCTTAGGAATACTATTTAAAGCGCCTTCTTGATCCAATAAAAGATTGTTACATCTCATAGCTGACTCATCTTTTTGCCACATTTTAAATTTCTTCACTTGTGACAACATTCTATGATTACATTGGATATTGACTGCAAGTTCTCCACATCTCATACTTTAGTTATTATCTTACAAAATACACTTGATACTTTTCCTTCTACCCAATTTTTTCCCCCAGTTATATGTCTCTTGATTGTTTTACAATTTTTATATCAGTATCAGTCTTGTCTACATTTGGGAGTGGCAGGATGAGTATCAAAGTATAGAAGGATGTGTTTTTTGTTAGGATTTTCACCACCCCTCCCCAATGCCATATGTGCACATTGGCTGATCAGACATTTAAGGAAAAGTAGTAGTTTGTAGGTAGTGGCAATATTTCCAGCAGGAAGCCAGGAAGCCATGTGACAGTATTATATAGGGATTATATGTATAAGGGATATCCAGACTTGGAAGAGGAGATACAAATGCCCTGGAGTTGCCCTTCTCCAGGATGGTATGCTCTTTTATAATTAGCCTCTACTAAGTACAAAACGCTGCAAAGAAAAGAATAATTAGTGTTCTCTTCTAAGAATTATTTTCTTGTCAGCTTTAACAGAATACTGCTTTCAGATACTCCGTGAAACTTTTGATATTGAAATCTGTCAGTCAGTAATTTAATCTTAAAAGAATCCATTTACCACTAATTCAAAAAGGTGCCAATATATGTGGCCATATGTCACACTAATAGTACACTTAAGCCAAATAGAAGGAACATTTTTTGAAGTATGCATGGAATGTAGTTGGCAGAATTATATCTCTGTTTTCTGCTGAATAAACCACAGATACACATTTGATAGATTGCTAACACACTGTGATGTTAATGGGAAGTCCTTGGTTTAGAGACAACCATTGGCTTTCAGAAGGTTGGCTTATAGACTTAACAGGTTGAAGAGTTAGCCCGATTAACCTCTGGGGAAGGAGGGAAATAGAGAAGCAGTTAACTACACAGCTAGAGGCTGATTGAATTTAGAGGTATAATAGCAGCTATTTAAAGTTCAGATGTAAGAAAATGGAAACCCCCCCCAAAATGAATGACCAAAAGCAAACAAAGATGAAGGATAACACTATGAAAGAAAAACAAAATCTGATTAAATATAATAAAAGAATACCCTGAAGCTATGAGTCAAAACGCAGGTTGAGAAATGATGATATGGTCCTATCAACCACTTACAATTGCCACATTTCCCAATATACTGTAGACAAGGAAAAGAATAAATAGAATCCACTGAGTTTTACTACCAGTCTAATAAAGGAATGTGCTGCACTTTCAAAATAGGAAATACTTTGCATGGTAAACATCATAACAGATTTACTATAAGTATAATTCTTTAAAGAGGAAATAAAGTGGCACCATTTGATTACAAAGCAAGAGATAATATAGTATACTAATTTTAAAAGCTAACTAATATGGGTCTCTAAAATGTGCTAAGTATGAAGCACATCAAAATATTTATTTCAAATTATTTTATTGAGTCATGGAAATGAGTTTGAGTTATGCTTCTCCTGCTTTTCAATGAGTCGAAAATTAATAACTTCAAGTCTACCTCAGATGAAGATTGATTGACGGAGCTCAGAGTATTCTGCCTAGAGAAGAGAATGCTCTGGCAGGTCATAAGAACTGTCTTCAAGTATTTGAAGTAATGTCATATAAAAGAGAGATTAAACATTTTATTCCAACTCTGAAATTTTGTGATTTTGTGAAATTATTTAACATTAATTTGGAAAAATTAGAGAATAATTGAAGTAAAATTATGTTGGCCATTTGTAGCTAACTGCAAAACATTTAAAATATTCAGAAGCTTAATGAAATCCTCTAAAATAATTCATGTGAAGTGCCTTCTGAGTTCAAGTGAATATAAATCCCACTTTCCCTAAAATGGAGGGTTTGAAGTTGAGGCATAATGAATTTAATAAAATTAAACTTAGAAAAAACAAAATTATTGTCGGCATATTGCATGAAGAGAATAGATCCTATGGGGAATGACTGTTTATATAATAATCATAGTCCCTGTCTTTAAGAAATTTAGAGAAAAGTCACAGATAAAACATGTAAAATAAATATTAAAATGAGACTCTAAATGCATAAAATAAAATTACAATAATTTAAATGCATCAGGCAGGTTGAAAACTAAATGATACATACATAAAGTTTGTGTGTCTGTGTATGGGTATGATAATGTTTCTAAGTGTGGTACTTGTGATATGTTCACTTTATGGTGGAGGTATTGTTTAAATGAGGCTTTAAGTAATAATTAGGAATTTCTTAGGCAGAATAGCAGGAAGAAAAACCATACCAAGAAAAGGAAACACTCCTTTTAAGGAGCACAGTGTGAAGAAAGGTAAAGAGGCATGAAAGTAATGTACAAGACATTTTAAAAAGATAGACAATAGTCCAGTTTGATTGAAATATAGTATGTGATAGATACAAATGAGAAAACATTTGAAATGTGTAATGGTACCAGACTACATTAGATGCTAAATATCTGATGAAAGATTTTAAACTTTACTTTGTAAGGAAAGGAAAACACTAAAGATTTTTTTTAGCAGAAGAATATGATAAACACTTCTAAGTATTATGAGGGAGAGCCCATGAAGTATGCCCTCTGGTTCTAAGGGGAAAGCATTCATTCTTTCTCAGTTCTAAAAGACTTGCACATCATTGTGAGGATGGGCTCTATCCCCGGGAGCATGCATGCAGATGGGCATATGCTCAGGCCTCTTACTAAAAGTGAGTGTGCAAGCAGAGGCTTCAGCTTATTTCCTGTGGTCCCTGTCCTTGGGAGATGCATCAATTAGCCACTGAGCAAAGAACAGGAAACAGTTCAGGTGATCCAAAGAAAAGGAATTTTATTCCTCTCCTCTCCCTTTTTTCCTTTTTATGGAGTTTGTCACTTGAGATCCTTCTTTGGATTTGGAAAAGAGACAGAGAGTAGATTCCCTCTTCCCTTCCTTGCAAAAGCAATGGTGACTATATACATATAGTTTATATATATATGTATATACATATATGTGTATATATATATATAATACATATAGAGTATTTGTATGTAGAATTTGTACATAGAATATACATATCTAATATCTGTATAGTAAATATGTACACAGCATATTTGTCTCATCTAAATCTGAAACTAGATCTGAAGTGCCTGGCTTTTTTAGTTTGTTTATTTTACTGCTTTGCTTTGTTTTGTGCACCTTTTCTAAAGTACAATGCTAACATTCATCTAAGATGGTCATTTCTAGTTCTGGTAGCAATCTCCTATATTCAGTCAGTTAAGAAACATTTATTAAATGCCTACTGTGTGCCAGACATTGTGCTAAGCACTGGAATTTAAGAACTACTGAGTCATGCTGATTGTTCATCAGGAACCAATCTCTACAACAACTTCTCAGAGAAGATCACCCAGGCAAGAGAAAAAGCTAAACAAGCAGAAACTATATTTCCTCCCCACCTCTAACCTCTCATTGGGCTTTTCCTTGGACATTATTTTCC
This sequence comes from Potorous gilbertii, assembly GCA_028658325.1. NCBI lineage: Eukaryota > Metazoa > Chordata > Mammalia > Diprotodontia > Potoroidae > Potorous > Potorous gilbertii. The sequence continues at coordinate 116,112,141 of CM053772.1, read as the reverse complement.
ACATACTCCTTATCATAAAGTGAGCTCCTTGAAGTCAGAGACCATGATTTTTACTTTTCATTCAATCACCAACAATTAAAACACTGTCTAGCAACAGTAATTGCTTAATAAATTGTTGATTTGTAGGCAATGATGGGGCCAAAGAATTGAACAAGAGAAAGAGACCAACTTAGACTGTCTTTTGAAAATTGCACAATGCTTTTAATGACCCAGACTTTTTTCTGAAATTGAGACTCATAAAGGAGAAAAGAAACAACTTACCAATGGTCATGAATCTGTTTAGTCACAAAGAAAAAGATCTCCTCAACTGTAAAATGAGGATCTTACTAGCATCTAACTCAGAGAATTATTGTGAGATCAAATGAGATGTTTGATTAACACAATGCCTATGACTATTAGGAAATAAGAGGAAGTGAATAAGGGTTTATTACATGCCTAACCTAGCTCCAAGCTGTAATTAGTGAAATTTTGCTGTCTGAGGTAAAATCTCTTGGGACTGTCATTTGATACTGTTCTGATAATTCTTTTTTTCTTTTCTATTTTTTTCTTTTTTCCCCTCCATGGTTACATGAGTGTTGGACTAAGAGTTGGGCAGAGAGATCCAGTACCAGCAATCTAGGGATTAACATCAGTGATGGGGAAGAGGGTATATCAAAATCAAGGCAAGGATCACAAAAATATTTTCTATGGTTTAGAATAGACTGTTAAGAATAAGTCAAAAATCTGAGAAGTAAGAAGTTAAAACAGAATAGAGAGCCACTTTCAGGGTCAAACAACAGATCTGAGAAGCAAGATTATAGACTTGAATAAGTCTTAGTTATCAAAAAAGAAATTCAAAGTAAACTAGGAAGGAGGAGATGAGGGTTTCAAACAATAATATAGTGAAAGAAGTGGGATTCTCTGGTGGTTGCCCACAGTTAAACCCAAAGGATCTCAAAGACTATGGAAGGTAAGTAAGTTCCACTACTAGATCTGTTTCTAAAAATGATTAGGAGGAAAAGGAAAAGAATATATATATGTTCTAAAATATTAATTGCAGTTGTCTTTGTGGTGGCAAAGAACTTGCAATTGTGGGGATGCCTACCAATTGGAGAATGGTTGAACAAGTTGTGATACGTTAGCATGATGGAATACTACTGTGCTGTAAGAAATGATGAGCTAGATGACCCTAGAAAAACAGGGATAGATTTGAATACAATAATAAAGGACAAAACAATCAGGGTCAAGAGAATGTTTTATATATATGTATATATATATATATATATAGTAACAGCAATACTGTTTTAAGAACAATTTTGAGCAACCAAGTAATTTTGACTATTATAAATACACAAACCAGGACCATCTCCAGTTGTACTGACCTATATTCAGATGTCTCTGGAAGACAGAGTGAGGCTGGTGACTTTGCACAGCCCTTCCTCACTTATATTCAATTCATTTGCAAGTCATAACATCACTTTGTGATGTCATGGTCCTCTTTGTGAATTAAGGACAAACAGCAACAACTACAAAAGATCTATGAAGGAAGATGCTATCTACATCCAGAGAAAGAACAATGAATAGAAATATGTATATATATATATGTATATGTATATATATATACATTATATATGTAGAGAGTGAGAGAGATGTATGTATGTATATATGTTTGTATGTATGTGTTTACACACATATGTATTATACATGTTCTCACACACATATATTTGTGTCTAATAGCAGCCATCTCTATGGTGGGAGAAAAGATAAAAAGGAAAAAAAAGGTTACATAATAACTTTGTTATATATTTTAAAGGAATAACAAGTTGTACATAATAAAGTTGTAGTTTCATGAGCAATCATACTTTTTCTATACTCTTCCACTATGGAAATGCTTGTTTTATTTAAGATCAGAATAAAATAAGATTTAAATTTTAAAAAGATAAAATGTGCTCATTAACATTGGGAATTGGTTAAAAGTAGAATTGATGTTATTTAATATTAATGGAAAATATTGTATTATTTTGACTTTTTCATCGTTTATATTTTCCTGCAACAACAGTATGTTCAAAACCCTTTTATTTATTGTTCAGGAATCAGGGCCATTCTTCTTTCATTTTCTTTTGGTTAACTGTCTTTTATTAACCTTCCCTGACCCCAATTTGACTTATGAAATAATAATGTTAACTGTTTGGCATTCCTCAAATAAAAACCAAAAAGAAGTTTGGGCTTCCTAAAGACATTTAGTTATTTCTCAGCTACCCAAATTAACTTTAACGGAGGAATCCTCTGAACTAGGTTTTCTCATTTTCTGTGTTGATAGGTTAATATCCCCTCTCAATAAATCCATTGTGAATCCCTAAATGGGACTTAATCTGTCACCTGGCTTATTTTACCTAGCGATCTGCTTAAGGAAGTTCATTTACTTAAGGCATATAGGAAGTTATGATTACTGAACTGTTTGTTCAGTTTTTATGATATTGAAGGAACAAGGAATTATGAGTTTTTGTGATACATATGGCCACAGTACACTTGTTTCCTAGTGTAATTTAAGTCCCTTGACTCACGACTCCTGAGACTTTCTGACTACTAGATGTTGGGAAAAGTTTCTCACCAATTTGGCCCCTACACAACTTTAAAGAAATTCTTTCGAGCTTTGGATGAGATGGGTTGTGAGGATGACACCACTGAGTCAGAATGTTTTAATGAAATTTGACTTAAATCATAATCCAGCCTTTTGTTCCCATAACAATGCTTCTGGTGGTATAAGAATATTGGGAATTGGTAATCCCAAGCAAGAAAAACTGTGGATGCTTTATTATATTTTTTGAAAAGCTTATTAATTATTATACTGCTTAAATCTAACTAGAAATTGTTTGAACTCAGAATGTCTCACTGACCTTAGTAACTCCAGGAATGCTAGAGAGGGCTACAAGGAATCTGGGTTTCCCCAGGTCCTAGATCCAACCAAAACAGGGTTGTTTAGGGTTTTCACACTGACATATGGTTTTGAATCCACCTAACTTTGTATTTTGGGTTCTTCTTGTGTTTTGACTTTTCACAATTTGATCGAATGTTTATATTTACATGTATTCATCTCAATCTACCTTGCTTTCAAAGTGCCCTCTCTTATATATGTGTGGTTCATATGTGGGTTATTGTTTTTCAGTCGTGTCTGACTTTTTGTGACCCTATGGACCATAGAATCTTGTCCATGGGGTATTCTTGGCAAAGATTCTGTAATAGTTTACTATTTCCTTTTCCAGTGGATTAAGGCAAACAGAAGTTAAATGACTTGCCCAGGATCACATAACTCATGTCTAAGGCAAAATTTGAACTCAGGTTTTCCTGACTTCAGGTACAGTGAAGCTAAATAACTTCTTCTGCTGTGTGGGTACTCCTGTTTAAATCCTATGTAATATGAACCTTTCAGAGACCAGAGTAGACAGAGTTACATCTCCTTTGCAGCTTATCCTTCTGCCAAATGACCTAATAAGTTTCTAAACTATTTCAGATTTTGGGATTTGTTCTTGGGTACAACAGAGGTTAATGCACATTTGGAAGGAGGAAATTAGATCCTAATATTTAAGATAAGCAGAGATCTAAATTTGATAAAGTCAAAAAATAACATCAACAGAGGTAAATAATGGTATCAGCAAAAAGAACATAGATGTTTGAACCAAGAATGATCTGCCCTATGTAATCTCTTCAATATCTTCCTGAAAGTGGACATCTTGGGTCCATACTAATTTCCTCTTTCTTCAGGTATTTTCCTGACTTTCCCCCTATACCTGGAACACTCTCCCTCCTTTATTTACAAGTACTGATCTCACTGAATTCCTTTAAATAATAACTAAAATCCTGTCTTCTACTGGAAGATTTTCACAAACCCTTGTAATTCTAAGATTTTCCCTCTTTGGCTATTTTCTGCATTTCCTGTCTTTGGAGCCCCTCCACCCCCCAAAAAAACAGGGTATGTAGAAAATAATCAAAGAGAGAAAAGTATGGGAGAGAAGAGGTATTAGACTGACTAACAAACTGAAGGTCTACAGAGCGATTATGCTGACTTCATTGTTGTATGCCTGTGAAACATGGACAGTCAACCAGTGCCATGCCAGGAAACTGAATCTCATCCATTTATACTGTCTTATACAGATTCTGAAGATCATCTGGGAGGATAAGGTACCTGACACTGAGGTCCTTGCTTGAACTAAACTGGCAAACACTAAAACTATGTTTCAGAAAGTGCAACTCCGATGGGCCAGCCATATTCAAAATATACACTTGTCAAAAAGACAAGAACTTTCATGGATCAGGTGATCACATAGTGGTCAGAAGAAGTGGGACAAGAACACTCTCAAGGTCTCTCTCAGGAACTTTAGATTTGATTGTGGGACATGGGAGACACTGGCATAGGACTACTCAGCATGGCATGCCCACATCAGAAAGGATGCTGTGCTGTATGAGCAAAGCAGATTTGAAACAGCTTAGAGGGAACATAGAATGCACAGATTTGGAGTATCCACCCCAAATGTTCACACAGACTATCTATGTCCATTCTGTGGTAGAGCATTCTGAACTCCTATTGGTCTGATCAGTTAGAGTCGGACATGTTGAAACTTGACTTTATCATAGTGATGTCATTTTGAACCTCCTTGAGAATGAAGAACAACTAGCCAACCAACCAGCCAACATATCCTGTACAGAGCTTGTTTTGTATATATTTGTTTACATATTATTTCCCCCATTAGAATGGAAAGGCAGGGACTGTCTTCTCTCACTTTTTATATCCCCAGCACTTAGTACAATTCCTGCTACACAGTAGACACTTAATAAATTTGCTGTGTACAGAGCTTTACTCTATTTATGGTTAGATAAAGTGTAGTAGATTCTGATACTGCTGTAAGCAGTTCATACAGACTCAGGAATGATTGTTAAATTTTAAGTGTGAGCATTTACAATTTGGAAATCTATAGATAAAACATGGCTTGATTTATTGTTTTGTTGACTTTCTAGACTTAGGAAGCTGCTAAATTTAAGCAGATTAAATTTGAAAGTCCACTGTGCATGTATCCTCTCTCCTTCCCCCAGATATTTGCCAGCACACTAACAGAACAGATATGAGATTATAATTATATATATATATAATTATATATAAATTTATATATATGTATATAGAATTAGAACCTCTGTATGGCTCTGAATATAATTTCTACTTAGCTCAAAATTTCAGCTACCACTATAAAATATATGACTCTCAATCTTTACCTTTCCCTTAATTGTCCATTTCTATCTGAATATCTTACTGCCACTTCAAAATCAAAGTGTTCTAAATTAAATATTCATGACAAACCTGCTTCTCAACTTCGTTTTTGCCTAGTCAGGCAAGGAAAATATTTTAGAGTAATCCAAGACTCATCCCATCATGTTATTTCAGCCATTTAAGTTCTACTGAATTGTCCTTCAATTATTTTAGTGCTGTGCATATGAAGACAAGAGTATAATAAACATTTGCTATTCAATTGATAAAATGGTTGATTCTAATACTCAACCAATATTTCACTGCTAACTGAAAGTTATAACACAGACTGCTCATGTAAGGTATCTGAACTTGAGATGATACCGTTTTCCCTTAGGTACAAAAAAGATCTATAATATACTGATTGCTGATACTTTATTATTTGTTTTCAATCCAACATCTAAACATCCTTCAGTGATACCTGATTTTCCAATTTGAAATGTTGATTTGCATAAGAACCACTTTCACAAAAGAGGTAGTTGGAGACTGGAAGTTAGTTGGCTTTGTGAGAAATTGTGGATTAGTCAACAAACATTTAATGAATGCCTACTAGACTCTGAGCTAAGAATTGGAAATAAAAAGAAAGTTAAAAGTTAATCTCTTCCCTTGGGGAGCTCACAACCTATTGTTGAAGACAACAGACAAACAACCATGTATTACTGGTTTGTTATAAATCTTACACGTGGATAAATTGGAACTAATCAACAGAGGAAGGCACTACAATTAAGGCAGATAAGGAAAGACTTCCTGTAGAGGGTGGTATTTTAGCTGAGATTTGAAAGAAACCATGAAAGACTATGTCACAGCCCAACTCCTTATTATGACAATAAAATTTCAAAAAAAAATTGACAAAACAAAGTACTTGGTTTTGTTTTGTAATAAAACAAAAAAATCCCTTAAGGATAACTCAGGAGGAAAACATTAAAGATGATTTCATTTTGAGGTTCTTGGAGAATGTTTCTATTTTGCACCTAGATGAATGATCACTATTCAATCTCAGCCCTGAAAAAGGGAGACTATAGAATGTTCATTTCATCTCTAGGAATCTTCTCACCATTTGGACCCAAAGCCCTGATAATGAATGCATCTTACTCATTGTTCCAATTGAGCCAATGGCATACAAGTTAATGATGGAAATTCCATAATACATAAGAGGCTGCTACTTCTACTGACATTGAACATTGTTTTATGTCTGACAAATGATTTAGTTCATCAGCGAGTAGGGAAAAGGTTGATTTCCCTGACTGATCTCACAAGGATCATGAAAGAAAGGACTCTCAATAAAGGCCAAAGAGTCTAGACATCCAGACAGGCCTACCCTTTGCAAAATCAAGTCTTTATAGTAGAAGTATGAAACATACAGTCTTAAGCTGCAATGTGAACCTATTGAGATGAACATATTATAAGTTGGAAACATTTTTAAAAGTAAATAAAAAATCATAGAATGTAGATTATGTTAATATGTTATTTTCTAAGTCAATATAAGGCCAGGAGAAATCACTACATATGATTTAGTGGCTCCCCTTCTATGTGAGTTTGACACCACTTATCTACAGT
>CM053772.1:116017589-116104809 GCA_028658325.1 Potorous gilbertii | reverse complement strand
GAGGGCAGATTGGCGATGTGGGTAATTAGAATGCTTATTGGGGAGGGGGGAGGCGACAAATGGGGAGAAAATTTTGGAACCCAAAATCTTGTGAAAATGAATGTAAATATGTAAAAAAGTTACATAAATAAATTTATAAAAAATAGTGTGCTATGCATTTTTCCAGAGTATCCATTGATGGCCTTTATTAGATATAATTAAACACAAAATAAACTGAAAGAGATCACGTCACTAAACAGAGCAATCATGAAAGATACAGCAACTAACTTGAGACTTGATATAGTATAAAGATTCATAGAGGTGAAGATGAAGAAAGAATGAATTCTAGGCCTGAAGAATAATCTTTGCAAAGCCACAGATATCAGAGAGGTAATGTTTACTTTGAAATCAGTTATTATGCCACTTTGTCCAGAATATAGAATGGTGGTGGTGGTGATGGAAAAATAAATATGGAGCAAATCTGCAATGTTTTATGTCATCCAGATTGGAAAGGGCTTTAAATGTCTGCCTAAGAATTTTCTATTTTAACTAGAGGTAATAGGGAGAGGCTACAGGATTTTGAGGAAGCAATTAATAGATTCAGTTTTTATACTTTAGAAAAAATGTTTGGGTAGCTAGTTATGTGAGGCATATATTGAAGTAGAGGAGAGAGTGAAAATAGACCAATTATTAGGTTCTTGTCCAGTTATGAGTTTATATGGTTAATATGGCCTGAGTTAGGATAGCAAACATGTAAAAGAAAAAAGCACAGGTGCAATGCGTGCTATAAAGTAATATCTCAATACTTAATGACTGAAAGAGGTAATCAAAGGGAAAAAACAAACATGGATGGCTCTCAGATTACAATGCTGAGGGACTTGGAGGAGAAACAGAAATCATGACAGAGGAGCACTTTTAAGTTTAGTGAAGGTAATCAATAGTGCCATGGGCTGCAGAGGAATTAAGAAGAATCAACATTGAGGAGTGGGGAAAAGACAATAGATTTGGCAATTAAATGATCATTGGTAACTTCGGAGAAAGTAATTTCAGTTGAATGAGAAGGTGCAATCTTCTGAAGAAAAAGGGGTGGAATAGGATTAAAGTATATGCAGAGATTTAGCTTTACAAGGAGAAGACCCACCGCTTCATACAAAACAGGGAAAAGTAGTGTAGCATGAAAAGAAGAAGAAAAATGGGAACTTTAGATGAATGACCTTTTTTTTCCTGAAATAGGAGACAAAATTTCAGGAAGAGAGAGTAGGGAGTAAAGAAGATATAGGAGGCTTTAGAAGGCATGAAAAGATTTGGAAAAGACACTGTGATAAGTACAATAAAGAATTGGCAATTGATTAGTTAACTCAAATGATTGCCTTGGTACACTGAAGTCTCAGTTAAGGTTATGTATCAAACTGGTAGTGATTCCAATCAGTATGATTTCAAACTTTTCTCAAGTTCCATTCACCATCACATGGATGGCACTTAAAGAAAATAGATGGTGAGAGGCTTCTAAGGTAAGAGATAGGCAGAGATTGATTGCTGCTAGAATGAGGCATCAAGGAACTTTAAAGGACAGTGTACAGTTGAACTACTTCTCTAAGGGGTCATGATAGGGAAGGTCGGATACTTTCACAGTAAGACTGAGAAAAATCCTACAATATGGGTAAAAATGACCATCTCAATGAAATATCAGTCTGTGAAGTATTTTTGATGAAAAACAGGAGCTAAGTAGGAACTTTGAAAGGCGAATGAAAAATTCAAGAGAAGCATAGAAAGAAAAATGTAACCATGGTGATCTGATATTTTAATACCAGCAAAAGAAATGTGTCCCATTAGAACGTGAATGTCTTCAAAAGGTACTCAGAGAGAAATAAGAAAAAAAAAGTCTAAGTTAAATAATGGGAAAAACATGAGGAAATGTACTGATTCCTTTCTGTGGATGTTAAGAGGTGAAAAAAAGGGAGAATAAAAGGAGTGGCTATTTCTCACACATAATTGATATGTGAGAAAAGAATATATAAACACAGAAGAAAGTGTGGTGGAGAGTAGGCAGCAGAGGAAAATTAAAATACACATGGATCTGTACACAATTTGGTAAGCCAAGATGCCAAACTCAAGAAGGGAACAAACGAGAATGGTGGGGAGGGAAGGACTAAGAAAGAAGACAGAAAGAGAACGTGAAAAATTGGAGACAAACCAATCTTCCCAATCCTGAAATGAGTTTTAATAAACGGGACAAAGCAAAAAATTAGAATCTAAGAAGGTGGCAATCAACTAGAGAATGACCAAACAACTAAAGTCTTAGGATACAATCCTTAGGATTTCATCATAAGAAATTCTTTTGGAGAATCATGGGTAGTATCAATTGATGCAGAAAAAAGTGAGGATCAGGAAAAAATGTATATTAGAAAGAATAGTGACACTGTCAAAAGAAAAAAAGAAAAATGTAAGAAGTCTGAACAATTCAATGAGCAATTATGTATCCAAATGACTTAGGATAAAATATGCCATTCACATCCTAATGGAGAGGTGATAGAATCAAGATGCAGAAAGTGATACATATTTTGGAAATGACTATTGGTGCAGATTAATTTTTCTTAAATATGCATATTTGTTACAAGATTTTCTTTTTGTTCTCCCCTTTCATCTGTTGTGTTTTTTGCTAAATGGAGGAGTAGATCTAGAGGAATGCAGCAGTACTGATCACAAAATAAAAGGTGATTATTGAAACATTGTAAAAATAATGGACAGAAGAAAGAGTAGTATTCCCAAGGAAGCACTGACAAGACAGATGATTCTGAAATGATGTGGAATTATGATATGCTTATAAAAGGAGTACACACTGGAGATTTATATACCTATATCAAATTACCTTTTTGCGTTCTTGTTAGCATGTCAAAAATGTTTTTTGGGAGGGGGGGTGTTTTAGATCAATTTTAAAAATTTCTTTTGCAAGAATGGAGGATAAAGTGAAGGGAGAGAATTGAGACCAGAGAACCTGAAGAAGACAGATGTAGGAACTGTTGTAGAAAATAACCAGAGATGTCATATAAGATATCAACTGATTGAATATGTGGGATGAAGGAGAGTGAGAAGATGGCATCAGTTTTGTGAACTTAGTGCCTAGAAGGATGGTGGAAATGGATGGCCACTAGGTGATGCAGAGAATAGAACACTGTAACTGGAATCAGAAAGATGTAAATTCAAATTCATCTTTAGACACTTAATTTGTGTGGCTACGTATATATACATACATACATACATACATACATATATACATATATATATATATATATAGACACACATACATACATGGAGAGACAGAAAGGGAGAGAGAGAAAAAAAAAGAAAGAGAGAGGGAGAGAGAGAGAGACAGAGAGAGAGACAGAGAGAGAGAGAAATGTAGGTAGGGTTTTATTGAGGAAGAGCCCTGTGGTGGGATTTCCAGAGAGGGAGGCATTCTAAGCATACTCTTATTCCTGATTATTTGATTTCATACCTCTTATAGTTAGATCACCACTGCAAATTCAGGGAATACTTCTCTCAAACTTTGGTTCTTAAAGTTTTTGGTCTCAGAACCCATTTACAATCTTAAAAATTATGCTTATAGATATTAACCATATTAGAAATTAAAACTAATAAATGTTTTAAATATTTAGTAATTCATTTAAAATATTTTAAAATTAATTACACATTAGCATGGATCATATTTTTATTTAAAACATATTTTTAAAACAAAACATGAAGAACAATGGCAATTTTTAAACCTTTTTTTGCTAATCTCTTTACTATTTAACTTAAGGGAAGATGGATTCTTCTGTCTTTATCTTCATTAAATATATTGTGACACACTAATTTGTTTAAAGTATATGAAGAAATTCAGTCTTTTATTGGTGTGTAGTAGGAAAACTGAGGAGTTTAGTAGCCAAATTATATTTCAATCTTGAGAACCCCCTGAAAGAGTCTTGGGGACCTCTAGTGGTTCCTGGGCAACATTTTGAGAAACCCAGATGTATAAAATTATATAGTAAAGTAACAAAAGCTATCAGTTGAGAGATCATCAAATAAAAGAGTCTGAGAAAGAATCTTAATGCCGTAGTATTAGGCGATTACATGCTCAGGCATATAGAAGTAGCTGTCTGCTGACTTCTAACGAGAAAGCGTTCTGCCCTGGTGCAGGAATCTAATGCGTGAGACTGTGTCTTCCAAGATGTATTAAAGCAGATAAATACTCCCCACCTCTGATAATTCATGTCAGCACAAATGACACTGCCAGAAGAAACCTAAAAAAGTTTTGTCAAAGGTTAGGAAGTTTGGGGCAATAAAATTAAGACCCCAGTGGCACAAAATGTGTTTTCCTCTCTTCTGTCCATTAATCAACTTATTTATTAATACTTATTTATTAGGTTTTCACTCTGTGTCAGGTATTGTGCTATGAACTCTGGATATAAAGAAAATCCAAAGCTGTCCCTGCCCTCAGGGAGTTCGTGTTCTAATGGAGAAGATGGCACACAAATAAGAAAGCACACATGAAATGAACAGAATAGATAGAAAGTCATTTAGAGAATAATCATTTGAGGTGAAATTTGAAGCAAGCCATAGCATAGAGAATTCTGGAGGAAAAGCAGCATCCTACAGAGAGACCTTTAACAAACTTCATTCCTACTCACAAAGGGAGGAGAAAACCAGTTGCTGACAGAACAGGACTTTATGTGTAGCCTCTATGTTTGCAGTTGAGAGGGGTGGAATCCAGGTCCAGTGTAAATCCACATCTCTCAAGGTTCAAATTTATGTATCATTTGAGACAATGATCCAGTATGCTACCAATGGGATAATATCCTCACTTACTTATTCCCACAAATTTTGAAAGATAAAGTTACATCTGAGAGAAATCAGAAGTTATTAGTTTGCATTTGTCAGAGAGAGAAGGCTTTGGCATATGTCTGATAATTGAAGTTCTCCATTACTACCTTATACTTTTATGGAAGGCTTGTGTTCTACTTCCCAAGTTCCTTATCTATTTTCAGTGATGGTCGCCAATTACAAAACCACTTCTATCTTTTCCCCTCCAGTGACCATCACCCCAAAACTCCCCTTTATCTTTCCTTCCTGTTTCTGAGTTTTCCAACACAAGTATAACTTATTATTAGAGGTATCCTATTCCTAATTTTAACTTTCTTTTAAAATTAATTTTAATTAATTTTTAAATTAATTATCTGTGTTATGTACAGATCAGTAAAGGGAGAGTATTTTTTTATATCAACTAGGTATGATAGAGAATTAAAGAGCAGGGAAATAGGGAGATCAACCCCAATTTTACTATTCCAACAAGAGGACAAAGAGAAGGGTCCTTGATCCATATCAGTTACATTAGTTTTCAACAGTAGGCAAGAGTTATGGGAGTTTAGGGGCAGAGATGAGGAAGCAAAGTTCAGTCCTAGAGGATAACCAAGGGAGACAAGAAATCAAGGAGAAATCAAGTAGACAAGATAGTGACTGTCATGCTCAAGAAACAGTAAGTAGGGTAAAATATTTGCATTGTAAGGCGTTTTGAACAGAATAAGATATAACAAGAAGGGAAAGGTAAGAAGGAACTATGAAGAGCTTTGCCTGATAAATGGAGGATTTATACTCAATTAAGAAGGTCCTAGGAAGTCAGTAGAGTTTATTGAGTTATTGTGTGTATGTTGGGAGCAGGGGTGAAGAAACACGGACAGATATATGTTCAGAAAAAATCACAATGAAAATAGAATAGGGGATGGATTGAGGTAAGGAAAAACTTTAAACAGGGAGACAATCCAAAAGGCTATTGAAGCAGTCCAGTGGGAAATGATGAAATCATGTTAGTATGAGTGCTGAGAAGAAGACTTGGTAAAAATGATTAGATACCTGATTGGATGTGAGCTGATATATTGTAAGGAGTAGAAGAAGATGTAGAGATTACAAGCCTAGGTGACTTGGAGGATTGATATTCCTTGGGAAGTAATTAATCCAATTTTTGATATGTTAAGTTTGAAACGCATGGGATGGGGTGGAGAGGAGAAGGTTTTGGAGATAACTACCTAGCTAAAAAGATAACTGAAAAAGAGATATGAACTCCTGGAACATGGATCAAAATATTGGCATAGCAAATTACTGATCAAAGATGGATTGTATCAAATAAAGGCAGATAAGAATATATTTGGTATATAATTCAATGTAAATAAAATCGAAATAATTTTTTTTAAAAAATAGGAGAGAGAAAAAAAATCATGAATATTCAAAAAGATAGACACTGTGAAGAGTAAGTATACTAACAGAAGGAAAATAGCAGTTGAAATACCCAGATATTCACAGGGGACAAAATGCCTCCAAAAATTCAGTGGTAAAACTTTTGGCCTCAAATGTTTATATATAAATGAAACAAGAAAGAAAAAAACAAAGATCCTAATTCCAGAAGTAAGTTTGTTCTCATAGGCATGATGTGCAATATGTGGTATGATACCTGTGAGAGGACTGCCACCTTCAATTAATTAATTTTTAAAAATAATTTAAATTAAATTTAAAAGAAAGTTAAAATAGGAATAGGGTATCTCTAATAGTAAGTTATACTTATGTGGGAAAATTCAGAAAGGAGGAAGGAGAGATAAAGAGGAGTTTTGGGGTGAAGGTCAGTGGAAGAAAAAAATGGAAGTTATTTTACCATCATTGAAAATAGATAAGGATCTTGGGAAATAGAACACAAGCTTGTCATAAAACTTTGACATGGTAGTAATGGAGGACTTCAATTATCACACCTATTTCTGACTTCTCTCAGGTATAATTTTATCTTTCAAAATTTTTGGGAATAAGTAAATGGGGATGTTATTTCCTAAATGATTCTCATTAAAAGAGCCGGGCTGTTTTTGGTTAAACTTGATTACAAAGGATGACTTGCTGCACATACATTGAGAGAAGGTTTTTTTTTTTTAAAAAATAATGTTGTATAAAAACAGTGTATCAATAAGAATAAAATAAAACCATATAGATGCAACATTTGAAAACTGAAAAAGTGTAACAAAATTGTTTCAGGTGATGCTGAAACATCAGAAAATATAATTGTGATTTTAAATAAGGCAATGATATGAATTATTGTAAAGAGATACATAAGGAATCTGCATCCTGCATATAGGCAGCTTGAAAATATTTTTCAAAAACACATTCTTGCTAAATATATATAGATGAAATGACAGTACATTCTTTAAAGAAACAATTCTTGGCAATTTGCACAAAGCTATTGATGTTATCACAATTATTGTACAGTTAGATATTCTTTCAGAACTGAATAGATACAAGCAAAAAGTAAATAGGAAAAACATTGATAAGAAAATGATTATTTTAAAAATTGGTTTTGATTCACCTCTAGTGAATCATGAGGAAAAATACTAAAGGAAATGTGTTTATCTAAGCACCCTATATTATCTTTATTTACAATTTATGTAAAGTGGTGAATCATAAAAGAGTCATAAACTAAAGTAAAAAAAGACAAATAATAAATGTGTTTTATATCACATAACAGAATAAAATAATAATTAATAGATATATAGAAGTCACAAACTAAGTGGTGAATAAATTATATTGAAAACTAAGATGATCAAATAACATATCAAAGAAATAAATAATAATGTTGAATATGATAACACTTCAAGTTCATGGGATGTGACTGAAGTAATATATAGAAAAACCTTTGTATCCTTAAAAACTTATATGAACAAAACAGAAAAGAAGGGTTAATAAATAGATCATTTTAATTACTTAAATATTAATTAGAATGGCAAATAAATCCAAAGAGACAAAGAAAAGGGAAAAAAGTTTCGAAAATAGAAGAGATTTTGAAAAATGCTTAAAGAAGTTATAATCAAAATCTAAATTAAGAATTCTAGGGCTTTTTAAATAAAAGAGTTGTAAGAGTTATTAGTTAATTATTACTTAATTTGAATAAGAAAAGATAGAAAAAAGTGCATGTGTGTATGTGCATATACATAGTTATACTTACACAATTATAAATCACGTATCAAAATATAAAATGGAGATGAATTCACAATGGAGACAATTTTTTTCAGAAATTTCCTCAAGAATTATATTGGTAAAACAGAAAATTCAAAGAAAGTCAATAAATACCTTTTAAAAACTAAGATGTCCAAACTAACAGCACAAAATTAGAGAGAGACCTTAAATATCCTCACCTCTACAACATAAATGTAGGAAGCCATCCATATACAAACAGTTAAAGGATGGGAAGTAACCAAGGTCAGATGGATTTAGAAGTTATTTACATTAAGTATTAAAAAGCAATTATTACAGCTGTTACGAGAGCCTCAAAAATAAGAACTGGAAGTCTGAATTTATTTTGTTAAACAAATAAGGACTTGGTACTAAACCCAGGCCGAGATAAAGAAGGAAAGAGAACTATAAACTAATATCAAAATGAAATTTTGATTAAAAAAAGAAAATCTTCACAAATAGACTATAATACTCTATGCAGATGATAATTATGACCAAGTTGTATTCACACCATAAATAGAAAGGTGATACAGTCTTAAGGAAATATTAGTCTAACCAGCATATATGGAGGGGAAAAACATCTTAGAGGATTATATCAGTAGGCACAGGGGGAAAAAGAGACTTTGATAAAAATGAATCTCTCATTTATTATTATGTGTGTGTGTATGTGTGTGTGTTTTAAATCATAGGATTGTAAAGGCTTTTCATTAATAAAATCAAAAACATGTGACTCAGAGCTAGCATTATGTATAATGGAGAAACAGCATGTGTTTTTCAGGTACAATTAGAGGTAAAACACGAATGTCTACTCTCCTCACATTTATTTGACATAAAATATAAAAAACAGAATTAAAGGTAAAAATAGTAAATACAATAAAAATATTCATATTTTCAGATAGTGTGTTGGTATACTCAGAAAACCCCAGAGAATCAGCAAAGAGAATAAAGGAAAGATTAATTGAGTTGATGAGATAAAATAAAATCACAGAAATAATCAACATATGTATATTGTGTTCAGAGGAAAATTTAAAAAGTAATACAGAACTAAATCATGAAAAAGTTATTACAAAATAAAATCTATTCATTATAAATACAAAAGCCTTTAAAATGTGTGGGAACTAAAACAAATGAAGTTTATTTGCATGTGGTGGGCTTTTGAGATGGTATTTGACATCATGTATTTTGAGAGGTGTAGTCTGAAGGAGACAGTTACTTTTTTTTTTTACAGACCTGGCTGGGAGAGAACTGGAGCATCTTGCAGAAGTCATGCTCAGAGATAGGGCAGAGATTTTGAGTACTGAAGACGTGGTATATTTGTTCTTCATTACCAAAGAAGACCATGCCATCAGAGAAATAATGACGTGACTTGCATTTGACTTGTTTTGAGTGAGGGAGAGCTGTGCAAGTAACCAGCCTCACTTCTCCAGAGCCATCTGAATCCGGTGATCAGATATTCATCAGGATGACTGGAGATGACCCAGGATGAGGCAACTGAGATTAAGTGACTTGCCTAAAGTCACACAGCTAATGAGCTTCAAGTATCTGAGGTGAAATTTGAACTCAGGTCCTCCTGACTCCTGCACAGGTGCTCTATCCACTGCACCCCTAGCTGCCCCAACTTTTTAGTTTTACATTTGTAGTAAAACTGCTCATTACAGACTACAAAATGCAACTAACGATCCATTACAAAATAAAGGAAGAAATGATAACATAAATATTTATCAAAATAAATTAATAAAATGTCTGGGGAAAGGACATCACATGGATAAGTGGGCATAAATTAAAAAAATATACAAATAATTGATAATAAATATAGTGTGACAAATTTAAAGTAGAAAATAAAGTGTATGAATACTTTCTTTACAGAAATAATGGGATCAAGATAGCAACAGAACTATTCAGTACTCATGGAGGATGTTAATTTAATGAAAATTAAAATATGGTCCAAACAATTTATAGAATTAGCATAATAAAAATCTAATGGAATATTTCTAAAACTAAACAAAGCAAAGAGAAAAAGTTCATTTGGAGGCGTGAAAGGTCCAAAATGTAAATCAAAACATTATAATTCAGCAGTCATTAAAAACTATTTGAAAAATAATAAAATCACAAAAGTAGATAATATGGAATAGAATGGATAAGCAAGTAGGACTGTTTGATAAACCTACTATATTACTGCAGGAAAACACTTTTTGACAAAAATCTGAAAAATAAGAGTCATTTGTTAGAATCTTGATTTAGATTTACATATATTATACTGTAAATACATATATATCTTATATGATACATATATCCCATGTATGATACTCAGATCAAAATGAATGTTACCAAAATATAAAAAGGCACACTATTGAAACAAAAACAATTAAATTAAACTAAACTAAATTAAAAGGTATCATAAGGAAGCACCTTTCATCTCTATAGTTAGGTGGAACATTCTTAGCTAAATAGGGAAAAATAGAGATAATAAAGTCAAAGTCAACCGTGTTGATTGAACAGTTTTAAGTAAAATGAATAGCAGGGGGAAAATAAAAAAACAATTAAAGTAGAATGGAGGAACTCATTTTCATAAAATATCATTGACAAAGTCTTGCAACCAAGATACACATGAAATTGACATAAATATTTAATACCTAGAGTTAGATAAGTGGTCAAAGGATAGGTAGTGATAGTTTTTAGAAGAAATGAAACCTTTGAGTAACAATTTGGAAATATGCTTCAAATACTAATAGAGCAAATGAAATAAAATTGTCTTCCTCCCTAATACTGAAAAGTCCTTACTTTCTTAAATCAATGGTCATTGTTGGAGAACATATGGGAAGATAGGCACAAAAATATGCAGTAGGTAGAACTATAAATTGATATAATGCTTCTGTACATCAATACAGACGGACTCAGTGATCCCACTACTGAGTATTTAGCCCAAAGAAGACAGAGATAATCTATTATGTATGAAAATATTGAGAACAACAATTTTCCTGTTCTTAGAAAAACCAAAAAACTGGATACAAGGCATATGCTAATATATTAGAGAAATCATAAAATCTATATTATTATGCAAAAACAAACCATGAAATCAGAAAGACAAGAAAATATGAATTATATAAACTGATGGAAAATGGAAAACAAAAATATATAAAGTTGAAACTAAGCAAATGAAAAAAATCAGTAAAAATGAATCTGAACTCTGAATAATTAGAAAAACTATAAAGTTCACATATATGAGAAAATTAAAAATAGCATCAATCTTGTATCATAAAACCAGGGTCCATTAGGACAGAATTTTGAATGTATATTATTCCCCATTCAGTAGTCTTCTGAAGCTATGGACTGTTTGTATAATAATATTACAGAAACCATTATTACAGTTAAAGGTCAGTAAAAAAAAATCATTGTCCTCCATCCAATTTTAGGAACTCCTGAATTCCATCTATTGAAGGTCAAATATCCCTGTTTCACTGTTTCATTATTGCTGCATGGAAGGATAGAATTATTTGATTTCAACAAATGACTATGATAAAAAGATAGAAAAAAATCATGAAAATTCATTTTAATAATTATATTTTTTCAATATCTAACATCAAAAACAAATATGATTTACCTAAGGATTAGGGCTGTTGGTGGCATGGTTTTGTGTTTGTGTGTGTGTGTGTGTGTGTGTGTGTGTGTGTGTGTGTGTGTGGCAGGGTGGTGGTGGTGGTAGTGGTTCTTTCCTCGGTTTTACATAGCAGGAAGTGAAAAGAAGTAGGAATAGAGCCAAAAACATGCGTTGTCACAAAATCCAAAGGAAGAGAACATAATTTTCCAAAAAAAAAAAAGTAATAGAATAATAATTTTAAATATACCCTCCAAAATCTGGAGAATAAAGACTGCAAAAAGAGTTTTAAATTGTATAGTTATACAGTTTCATATTACTTTCAAAAGGCTAATTTCTAAGTACTGGAAATAACTCCATAGTCCAGATGGAGAAAGAGAGATAAAAATTTCCTGAGAAGGGATGATGGATGGAATAAAGACCTAGGAGACATGTAAGTGAATGAAATAATGTGTTAAAGTGAACAGGGTTAGATTTGGAAAAGAAAAAAGAAGCACAGGTCTTAAATTGAAACAAGTACAAAAATATAAAAAGGAAGGATGATGAATCTGGTTTTGAAAATTTTTACATGAGGTTCAAAAATACATTCAAGTGAAGATATCAAGTAAGAGGCAAGCATGAAGGAAAGGCACAGAAAAAATCAGATGAAAAGGAAGGAAATTAAAAGAATTTAGGTAATTTTGTCTCTTTTCATAATGAAGTAGGGGAATTAGGTCATCTTCTTAGAATCAGGGAAGTAGGATTTAATGTCGTTGTTGTGCAGAGTTAACAAGTGGTAAATAAAAAAATTCTTAACAACACTGAAGGCTTAGTTGAGATTAAAAACCAGAAAATTATGCTAGTGCTTCTTTGTGTATCTTAAATTTGGAAACATCAAACTCAGAGAAGAGGAAATTCATTGCATATTTGGACCAACAATATCGGTATCCCTACCAAACATCAATGAATAATTGTTGACCTATTTTATCTCCTTTAGATTTCCATTTTTGTTATGAAAAGCTGGTAACATTTTTTATCTTCTCTACATGTATATATGAACAAAATGCAAGCAATGCACTTACGTATATATCTTCTTGAGGCAATTGTCATTCACATTTCTGGTAAAATACAATACATACATAAATGAGAATAGGGCAAGGAAATGTAAGAAAAGAAAACTATGCACATGTATTGCATGTGTCTGTGTGTTTGTGTGTATGTGTGTGTGTAGGAGTTTATAGGTTCAGCAAATAGAGAAGAATAAAGAAACTGGAGGATGAGGATACAGAATAAGTTCATTAGAGTTGGAGAAATGACAGATGGAAAAATTAGACATATTCTTAGAGATGAAATTTTTAGATTGAAATCTTGGAGGTGAAGCAATTTCCTGTGATATGAATGTCTATTTTGTGCCTTTGCTGGTAGGTGATTGATGGGAAGTTATAATGGCTGTTTTCAGTCCCATGTTGTACTAACTTAGCTATGTGACTTTGACCAAGCAACTGAAACTCTTTGTTCCTCATTTTCCCCTTCTGCAGAAGGATGACTTTGCATGAGACTTAAGTTGTTTTTTTAACAACAGAATTCTATGATCAAAGATGAGCAGTTTAAATAACTTTAAAGAAGTTTCCCAAATTAAACAATACAAACTGAATTGAATGAAAGGAAGTAAACAAATGAAAAGTTATGTCTAAATGTAGATGTACCCCAAAGTTCTATTTTGGGATGTGTTCTCTGTCTTCACATTTTCTCTCAGTGACCTTGTTAGCTCCCAGAAGTTTACTGATCTCTGTGGGATGTTTTCTAAATCAATGTTTTCCATCCTCATCCTAAACTCTAGTCATACTTCACCAAATGACTCTGGATATTTTGAACTAGATTAACCCAGAAACAATTCAAAATCAAGATGTCCAAAATAGAACTCATCTTTCTCTTCAACCTCACATACTCTGTGAACTTATTTATTTATGTTGAGATCACCACCATTCTTCTAGTTATGAGGTCTGTAACCTCTGTAACATTCTCCAGTCCTCATTCTCATTCTTCCCATATGCAGACTAACTTGTCAAATAATATTCTTTCTATTAAACATCTTTCTGTCTCTTTCTCATCTGTCTCTCTCTCTTTCTCCATCATTCCCTTCTCTGAACTCATACAACCATAGTTCATCCTCATCACCTTTTTCCTGTGCTATTGTTACAATATTTAAAAGTGTCTCATCTCAAATTTCTCCTCTTCTCATTCTTCACACAGCTACAAATTTCATTTTTTCCTAAAGAGGAAATCTGACTATGTCATTCACCAAGTCTAAATATTTTTAGTGTCTCCCTTTTACCGTGCAGTGGATAGAGGAGTCAGGAAGACCTAGTTCAAAGCCAACCTCAGACATTTATTAACTGTGAGACTTTCACAAGTCATTTAAACTTTGCTTGCCTCAGTTTTCTCATCTTTTAAATGGGGTTGAAAACAGCTCTCAGGATTTTCATGAGAATTAAATGAGATAGTAATTGCAAAGAGCTTACCACAATGCCTGGCTCATAGTAAGTACTATATAAATGTTAGCTACTATTATTAGCACTGAAATTCCTCCATGTGGCATTTAGAATCCTTAATAGTCTGGCTCCAAACTACATTTCAAGACTTACTGTACATTATTCCTAACCAAATATGTCATGGTTCATCCAAATTTGCCTTATGCCAATCCTTAAGCACATCACTCCATCTTCTACTTTCTTGTCTTTTCCCAACTGCCTCCCATAACTAGAATGAATCCTATTCTCCTTTGCTTCACATAATTCCTAGGTTGCTTCAAGTCTCAGTTAAACTGTCACTTTCTCCGTGAAATCTCTCCTGATCATCCTAGATTTTAATACCTGCCCTCCCCCAAATCACCTTTTATCTATTTGGTATATGTCTATGTAAATACATGTTATATCCTCAGCTAGAATATCAGCCTATTGAGGTCAGGGACTGTTTTAACATTTGTCTATATCTCCAGAGTCTAACACAGTTCCTTAGATCTTTAATAAATGCTTGTTGATTGATTTATATAACAACACCATGCTTGAATATAAATTCATTTGCAATTTCTCTTCAAGTCTGAAATAGTAGTTGATCATGATGATTTAATGCTTACAAATTTTAATGGGTTTTACAGGCTTATTTTCATTCATATGCTATGGTGAATGCATAGACTGAGCATGGATGGCAAGGGTTTGGGATCTCCAGGACACCTTGTTATTCTATCTCATTTCTGACCTGCACAAAGACCATTAAAGTTGTCAACACTATTTTCCCTGATCAAGTATGAGTGTTCAAGTCTTCCATCAAATATTTGAGCATTTCTCTGTATGTCCACAATAGTCCATTTAGAATTTGACTTTGTTTTTATGTAGTACACTAATCACTCTACCACATGGGGAATAAGTATCACTTAACCAGAAAGAGAAAAAAATACAGTTCTTTATTCAGTTCTCTTATTCATTATGCAGCTTATTTATGCCTCTTAATTTAGTGCAGTGCTTATTTGAAGTCTATTTTCCTTTTTGAGTGTATATTCTAGGGTCCTTGTGAAGACCATCACCAATTTCTCAGGTTTTAGTTTCATAGAGGGATGAGACATTTCTTAGATCCTTTACTACCACTACACCACTGATTACATAACTGATATTCTCAAATCACTCACATTCTTATTTCCCTTTATTTCTCTTACTACTACTGCACTCCATATTTTGAAAGGGTTCATTTTAAGAACTAAGATGTTTCCCAATTCATAGTCACTCAGGGATGAGCAGGAGTGTCTGAGATGACATCAAAGAGTAAAAAAAAACAAAAAACAAAAAAAACAGCATGATATGCTATTGTCCTAAAATAAAAGATATAGAAGGGCCTGGTGTGACCATGGGGTGACTGAACAAATGAACAACATTCAGCATGAAATATTACTACTGCTTTAACATGAAATGTTAGAAAGAACAGGAGAAAAGTACCTGTATTGGTTTTCTAGTGAGCATTTATGGGGTGTGGGAAGGATATGAATAGTGCAAAACAAGAAGACAGAGTATTTGTGATGAGTATTAGTTGAGGGAATAGTCACACTGATCAAAATATGTATGTGCCAACATCGATTATATACTCTCTTTGTGAGGTAAGGTATCAGAAAGAACTCCCATTTCTTACTTATAGAAAAATTCCATTCATTTGTGTATCCTTGCTGTAAAGCCAGAAAGTTGTTTTATACCTCTTTTTTGATGGTAGGGGATAGCTTGTCAGGCAGCATCTGGTTACACATAGATGAAGAACCAAGATCACATTAACAATTTTATCAAATTCTTTGATCTTTAGACTAGTAATTTGTTTCTCCACCCATAAGACCTTTAAACATCTGTCTTTATTTCATACAATTCAACAAGTCGTTATTGAAAGACACACATTACCAGTCAAAGAAAAGCAAAATAGTCCTGGATTCAGAAGCTTTCACCCTTTTTGGATTTTTTTTTTAACCTTCTATTATATAAGGCATGAATTTTCCCTTCCTATGATATGTTTTTTACCTTTTTTTGACTGCCTGAAATTTTTATTAAAAATCTGAGTGGAGTACCACTGCAATTCCAGAGTAGCCAGATGTTTTAGAACTTTTCATTGATCAAATTAAAGCTATTTAATTTAATTGAGTAGACTCTCCCCAGCTTGAAACAAAATAACAAAAGTACCAGCCAGGTCAATATCTCATGCTTTTAAATCTCTTCCAAGAATGACTCTATTCCCCTAACAGATATTTATATAATAAAAATGCTGACACCCTTTCCAAAAAGAAAACAATGTTTTAAAAGCTCCGTGAAGACTTTTTTTCTTTGATACTGCTTAGATTACTTCTTTCCTAACTGAATATTTGAACTGATACACAGGACAGCTGTACATGTATGCCATCAGAATTAACATTAAATATGTCCAGGATATAACGTATGACTTCTCCAAGCTGCAGTACTTTGAAATACTCTGCCAATTAAAAGGAGGAAAGATGAAGATGGGCAGTGAATCGGGAATACTTCATTCCTCCTCCCCCATCCTTTCCTCTCCCCACCCCCAAAGTGTTCATTATGATGAATGGAGCACAGAGGGAGCAAAAACAGCAGCGAGAGCCTATATCGATGCCAATGTGCAGGCTGCTGTATCTCATTGTCTGGCTTTCATCATAGACTCACATTTCCTACCTGTCACCACAAGGGGTGTCCAGGACACATTACGAACATGAAGCTTCAGTAACCAAGCTGTACAGAGTAGTCTAGCAGTTTAGCCCTGAGTGATTCTGAGAAATTGGAAGAGAGATTTTTTGCTGCTGCACTTCAGGGATTGCTGCTGCTAGGGAGGGGTAGGGAATGGGGAGCAGGTTTGTAGGTGTGTGTGCATGTTTGAGAGAATTCAGGGCGCCTTTGACTGAGGAGCCTGGGCTCTGAGAGAAAGAAAAAAAGGGAGAGGGAGAGAGACGAGGACGACGGAGGCAGAGAGAAGAGGAACAAAAATAGGACTGAAGAGAGCAGCTGCTTCCTAATACTCCGGTTCTTTGGGTGCTTCTATGAATATGAACATGGATTCTGTCACTGAAGCCTTCCTCAAGCTCCTCTTTCTGTTCTCTATTCAAAATTGGAGCCCAATAGTAGGAGGAAATGCATGTAAGTAAAACAAATGATTTTTAAAACTTCAGGCTATCTGAAAAACTTTGGGGTTTACTATTTTTTCTTATTATTTTTTTATTATTTTGACTAGAATTACAGAATATGCTATGGAAAAAAAGCAAATCATTTTTCTAAATCTTCTGTTTAAATGGTAATCCTAAAAAAGAAATCTCTGTTTACAACCATCACCACCACCATCACCACCCCCACCAGTTCTCTTGCCTGAAATGTACACTGTATTTTTTTTTTTACTTTTTCTCTGTAGGCATGATATTTACTCAGTCTTCTCTGAATATTCATTGAAAAACCTCAAGTTCTAGTAAAATCTGAAATTAGCCTTTTAACCAAAGACTAGTATGCAAATGTCTTTATTTATTCCTTTTGAGGACTACTGCATTTTGTAGGAATTATGTCCATCAGAAAAGAACTGACACACTTTATAGTATGCTGCATCAGCTAGGATGTTAGCAGGTTATAATTTTGTAGAATAATATCTGTCTACATCTTTAGAATAACTGTAGTACTATAATAACAGATTTATTGTATAGTTCAGAAGAACACATGTAGGAAAACCCAAACATTGGAGATTGAGCTCTTTAGGTTACACGGGTCTACCTGAGACAGGGGGTCTCATTTGTAGTAGTAGAAAGTTTTTATTTTTGTTTTTGTTTTGTTTCTTTTAATGTAAGAGAAAGAAATGTAACTGATGATCCAGGCTTTGAAGAAAATTACATTTTTATACGTATTTTATTAAAAGCTGAATTTATAAGCGATTTGTAGGGGCATATATGAGGACTCTATAAACATCTCCTAAGCCCCACTATTTAAATAACAGCATTGTGAATCAAATCTAAAGATATTTCTGAGAGAAACTTGGTAGAACTTAATAGGTTAATATTTTATAATAATTTACAAAAAGTTGATCTGGATTTTTTTTTAAATGGTTTGCAGTGCAAAGTAAGCAGAATTTTTTTCTTAATGAAATGTTAATAATCTCTAAGGCTGGGATTTTCAAGATCAATTTGCTCAAAGCTTAAAATGATAAAATATAATCATTTCTTCTTTGACATCCTGACTCCCATTCTCCTCTCCCACCATCCCTCAAATGTTTGAGTGATTATCTTTTTCAAGAAAGTGCTAGTAGAAATGCTCAGGAATTACATGACTGCAGTATAGCTGGGGGAGAGTTTGGGGGAAACAACTAAACAGTTAACTAGGAAGTTTGTCGTAACTCACCATTTTACAATACTTAAGACCTTGGGAAGGTGTGATGAGGGGGAGAAGCATAAATGAAACTCTGAGTACAAGATAATCCCTTATATGACATTACCCCGATGATCTTGTGTTGTCATTCAGTAATGGTAGCTCGTTCAATGCTCTAGTGTATATATCAGGGCAAAAAAATGAACACAACTCCTGTAGGCAATTGCCATGGCATTTTCTAAGATTCTAATTTAACTCCTGGAGTACTCCAGATCCAGGCAAGCTCCAATGATTTACACATGACTGTGCTACTTGAGTAGCACCTTGGTTATCATTGCATATTGTATTAAAAGCTAAATGAATTGCTGAAAGAAAAAAAAAAAGCAAAGCATTGCAGCACACAACTGCCAGAATATAGCAGAGAAGTAAGTCACTAGAGGTCACTCTTACAATTTAAGAAACATGACTTCAAAAATAGTTCTTCCCTTTAAAGAAGCAGAATTTGCTTTGAAACACCATCCTGCCTTGCCTTATACAGATGTGATTAGACTGTATTGACAAATGATTACCTTTGTTTTTAGTTTTTATTAAAAACTATACAAGGGCACAATGCACAGAAAACAGGAAAGTGAATTATCTCTCTCTCCCTCCCTCACCCTCTCTCTCTCTCTCTCAACTCTCCTCTTTGCCTCCCTGTCTCCATACTTCCCCACCCCCATAAGAATTCTTGTTATAAAGGAATGTTGCTTATCTCAAATTTCTATGTGTAGAGGACAGGATATCTGATTGAAGATGAACACAGCCAAAAATTTTTCCTGGTAGGGAAGAGAGAGAGAGACAGAGACAGAGAGAGACAAAGACAAAGAGAGAGAGAGACAGAGACAGAGACAGAGACAGAAAGGAGAGAGAGAGAGAGAGAGAGAGAGAGAAAGAAGAAGAGAGAGAGAGAGAGACAGAGAGATGATTTTTTTCTCAAAAAGGGAAAATTTTTCAGAAATTCCTTACCTTGTTTTCAATATTTTTAGGATGCTGTAATAAGGTCTAACCATTGAAACTTAAAAAAGGATTCCAATTAAAGTTTGAACTATTTAGTCACCATGAACATTTGGTTGAAATGAGATTTTTTTTAATAGCACTGGAAATGCTACTATATAATATCATAGTTAAAGATATACTGTTATAACTACATAGCAATTCTCATTCATTTCATTCTACTTTATTTGTAGCAGTGATTGTGAGAAGCATATCTGTCAGGACACTGTAGATCAGTTCATTTGGACAAATTTTATTTTATTTTATTTTTATCCTGAACATTTTAATGGTGATTTATTTGGGTCATTGTAAAAGTTTAAAATATGTAGAAATCTGAAGATTCAGTTCAAAAACTTTTTTGAAAAAAAAGTTTCATGTGAATTTTAAAAAAATTTTCCCAGTTGAAGTTTCTACAGTTGTAATAATGATGATGACGGTGATGATGATGATGATGATGATGGTGATGATGATGGTGATGATGATGGTGATGATGATGATGGTGATGATGGTGGTGATGATGGTGATGATGGTGATGATGATGATGATGGTGATGATGATGATGATGGTGATGATGATGATGATGATGTTTTACCAACAAGAATAGAATTCTTTAAAAACTAGGTAACAAGTCATACACATTTTAAAAGACCTGCAAAATGTTTCTTTGGGAGTAGGGATTTTTAAAAAAGTTAAATAATCATTCCAGAAAATGATTAAAATCAGTCACAAAGAGGGCTGTCTATACACACTGACATTCACATATTGCCTTTAAAAAACTGGTTGAACTCAATATTATACATACACCTATTTGAAAGTCACAGAAAAATAAGTAGATCTACATATTTATATATATATAATTATGTACATATATATGTATATATACACATCTATACATGCCAGCATGCTTGCCTTTGTGCATGTGTATAATTATACATGTCTACATTAGTAAGTTTATAGTGTGGGTTGGGTGTGAAGGCACACCTGGATGACAATCTATGCATGCTTCTCCTCCCATTCATCCATTCTTCCATGTATACATACTCATATAAATCTCTATATATCAATATTTCACTACAAAAAGACTTGCCTTGAAGCCATTTATATATTCATGCAAATATGTATGTATATGCATGCATGAATGTGTGTATGTAAGGGTGTCTATTGCTTAGGCATACATCCAACAGGGACCAGGTGTAACATTATGTGCAGGTGTGTAATGGGTACATATCTATGTAAAAACACACCAAGCAAATATGGGTTTACATGAAAATATTTATCCATAGAGCATCAAGGAAATTTCCTCTGAATATACTTTATTTTTCATTTTGTGAATACATTTTTTTCCTCACTGTATTTACAGCTTTTTCTCCCTGAGTAAATCAATCATTCTCCAAAATAGCCTATGGGTGCTTATGTGAAACTGGGTCATAGGAAATACTGGCATAGGGGTAAGGGGCAAAGGTGTCATTAATAACTTTTTTATTTTAATATTTTATTTCGGATATAAAAAGATTTTATTATTCAAGGGGAAAAATTTCAGTTAAAAGTGGTTTTTTTTGGGTAGGTAGATAGTTGACAACTTAAAAAAGGGGGCATTTTATATTCTGGAAATACCACATCAATATATTTCCCTTATTGTTTTGAACCGCTCTGTGTACTCTGTCATTTTCATGATGAAACATGTTGAATAGATTATTTTAAGTTTCCTGTAGTAACTGATACTGTAAAAACAGTGAGCCAACCAATTGGTCTTTTCTTTAAAACTTTTTTTTTTTATTCTTAGTCAAGACTATTGATTTTTATTGTGTGAGAAAGTTGTTTTGGCTAGAACTGAAGGATGATAACTTATACATAAACCTGCCATTCAGGATCAAAATTCTAGAAGTTGTGTTAGAGGATTCTGTATCTCTTCTACTTATAAAAGAGATGACAACTTTCTGATCCATATCTGTCTTAGTCAATAGCAAATAATATCTGACAGAGTTTAAAGAAAGGAGTTAACACCTAGCACCTACTTTAAAACTAGTATCATTCTCTGAGTTCTTTCTAAAGATTAATTTTATTAGTTTCTGCCTCACCCCCAAAGTAGGGAAAGGATGCATTGCAGATAGTGGAAGAATAAAATAGTTCAGTGGAAAAATCATTGATTAATATCTATAGCTATTATTGGTTAGCTTTGTTCTCTAATAGCATAGTCTATTAGCAGTTCACAATCAACAGGATGATTTAAATTTCTCTTAAATTTAAAGACAGGCACTGTGGCATAATGGATAGAGATACAGACAATGTCTGGAATACTTTTGTTCAAGTTTTCTCTTGGCCATAGACTATGGGACCCCTAGGCAAGTCATTTAAAGTGTCAGTGGCCACCATAACTAAGGCTGTAAGTTTCTACAACAATAATAAAAAAGATATTCGTCTTCCTTAGCAGAGAAATTTTCCTCAGCTGAGTTCTGTTATCAATATTAGAAATATAATCTAAAGCACAGCTTTAACATATGTATATTGACATTCATTCATCCATCCAAACATATATGTATGCATGTATGAATCTATGTTGAGAACTGGACATTTTGATTATGATGAACTTGAATATCAGGATATGATGTGAATATGAATATCCAATTAAAGACTAAGGAGGCACAATTTAGATTTTATCACTTAAGACTTCTGAATAAATACTCACCAGGTTGAAAATGTTTGTTATCCTAGATTCTTAAAATTGATGATTAATGGATGTTCTGCTTGGCATTGGTTTTGCTTGTTGTTGAATAAGTAGGTCATGAATGTATAGTTGTTTTAAAAATCTAAAAACTATGTTTGCGTAGAATTGAATTTAACATTGCATTTCTGAGTACCTATGAATTTCATTTTGTCTACACTGCTGCTTTTATTACTTTATTTTATATAGAAAAATGTTTTTAAGAAACTTCAGTGCGGTTGAATACATTTACAAATATTTTGTCAAATTATAATTTCACTAAGAAACTATTTCAGTAATGTGTCATCATCTAGGGAAGTTCTGAGTTTGTGCATTTGTGTACATTATGGATCTTTCAAATGACAGGTCAAATTCATTAGAAAAGATAGTGTTCCAAAACAAAACTCTGAGTCCCAGACAACTTCTCACTTAATTCAAGTAATAGAAAATATACTAAAATTCTAGCAAGACAAAATACCTAAAGCTGGTCCTTTGAATATATTGCAATGAAGTTTAACCTACACAAAGCAAGCTCTAACTTTTTGATCCAGTAAGGTATATTGACTGTGGTTCTTGTAAAAATACATTGATTATATGATGCTCATCTCAGATTGTGAAAATTAATCTGTTGTCAAATGACAGTTTTTTTGAATGTCTTCCATTTCTCTTAGAATTTTTCTTCTTTAGAATAATTTTTTTCCCAAATTGGTGTTTAATAGAGTAATATGCTTTATCATATGCCATAGTGGATGACTGTGGAAGTGCATGACAACCTAAACTTAACTAAGAGTTGGTCCATATAATCGTTATGTGATATACCTATTACTTTTCTTTGTTTTCCCTTCTAAAACTTTTAGGTATGAATACCTACATAAGGCAGAAAACAGTACAAAGTGTAAAAAAAAAAAAACCAAATCAGATATGTCCATTCACTTTAGATACACTTTAGGTATTCCAATTTGCTTTAAGATTTTACTGAGGGAATATATAAATTCCGATATCTTGAGCTTTTAATTAGTAAAGTTTTGGATAATGTCTCTTTTATTTACTTATTATTTCACTGACAAATGCTTGTATAGTTCTGATATTTTTGTCAACATGGTTTGTTTTCTCTAGAATCCTCAAATTATTTCAGGAAGAGTTAAATATAACTTAATCAATATAGTTAATTATGGGACCTGGATAAATTAATTTAACTTATTCAGACATCAAAATAATTTGGGGCATTGACATCTTTGCATAGCATGTAGGGATAATGGTCTTAGTTGATAACTCAATTTGTACTTTTAGAAATATACATTATCAACCATTGAATTTTAGTCTAGTAAGCAGTTTATTATCAATTTTATCACAAAAAACAAAAACAAAAGCTGTGAACATGTTGTTTTTTTTTTTAAGTCAACACATGAAGTAATCACAATACTAGAGGGAAAATAAAAGTCTTCTTCCCTCTTTCAGATTTCACTTAGAAAAAAACAAACAAACTCAGAAATCTTCATAAATATATAAGAATTGTATATGTTTTCATTATTTATATAAGAAAGACAAACTTCAATTGATCGTGAGGAACAGTGGGTTAACTAAAAAATTGATGTTAAGGATTTACATTTCAAGTAAGAAAAACACATTTCAAATAAAAGAATACACTTATAAACTATTTTTGTCTCTGATAAAAACTATGAGGGTTGAAAAGGTAAATATACAAATTTTGAAGTTCTAGAAGCTGATGAGAAAAGACAAGTATATGAGATAAGGATGGTTCTTATTCTTACCCGAGAAACTGTAGATTTAATTATGTATTACTCTTGTGAAATTTATACTTTCAGACTCTTCCTCACAGCTGCTTTATGACCGCTAATGGATGCATTTAGTCCTCTCATGTGATATCTTTATTGTTGTTTTTAAAGAACACTTTTGATTGAATCCTTCATACAGGGGCACTGCAGATATTATGATGCTAAAATATAAACTTTTCTAGTGTCTATCCATTAATTCTGTCTTCATTGAGGTGTTGTTAATTCTTTTTTCCTTGCTTGGTTATTTTATGATTCTCTTGAATTATTTAAGATAGTTTTTTTTTTTAGTTTTTTGTTTTATTTTCAACACTTTAACCTCATTCATATTATTTTCTTTCCTAAATGCAAATAAACTGCTAGAATTGAACTACCAAAAATTAGAATAGCCTCCCACAGAGGACTCATTTCTAAAATGCAGAATTTTTGATAAATCTTAAGACAACTGAAATACTGTCTTTCCAGTGAACTTCTGGTACATACAAGTGCATCACTGCATATTACTTAGTAATCTTTTCACACTGGCATAGTCATAGGTAGCTGTAGTAAAACCATTATTCTGGAGAGAAATAGAGCTTGCCTTTTGTTTTTTCACAATGAATTCCCTTCATGGTTCATGAAAAACTGTTACTCTAGTAATAAAATGGGAGAAGGGGCATGAAACAGGAGGTAAAAATGATGCTGTTTATGTTGCAGCTAATGAGTACTTTTGGTGCAATAATTTGGAAAGTGATTGAAGCCTGGAGACTTTTGACATTTTAAGTAGTTTTAAATTAGTAACTACAGAATTATTATTTAAATACCATACCTATTTAATAGAGCAGTGATGAAAACTACTTCTAAGGTTTTAAATCATAGAGGAAAAGAAAAAAAGTATAAAATAGATGAGGTGGGGTGTAGCTCTAATTACTTTTGTTATTAAGTATATCTCATTACTTGGTGGTGTTCTATAATAAGATATTGCTTATTTCTAACTCACAGAAGGGCTGTTGTTTCCACAGTCTTTTAAAAAATGAAGAAAGGAGAATGACTAAAATTAGGATATTTTTAAAATGAGGTTTTAAGGGATAAAATATTAAGAGGTGCAAGTCAAATATTTAAATTTATCTGCATTACTAAATCACATTCATTATACAGTTTCACAGTGAATATGACTTGCATTTTTTTCTTGACATCAGGCAGTAATATTCAAAGGAAAAAATTTTGAAAATGTCATTTATTGTATAGGTGATTTTTACAGTGTGGTACTAGAGAAAAATGAGTGACGTTCTAATCTAGTTTACTAAGACTTGAACTATTTGATTGAATTTGAAAACAATTAGTTGTTTTAGTATGAATCAGGGACTTTTGCCAAGCATCTCTATTGTCTTTACCTTGTTCAAGGCCACTGGGTTTGCATTTGAATTTTTGGCTGAACATTTAAGAGATTTTTGAACTTCCATATCACCTATCTCCCTAGTTCTCAAATCATGAAACAAGAGGATACACTGGTCTAAAAGTCTCCATAAACTTCAGTTTCTAGGCACCTGAGTATCAAGAGACAACAGCTAAATGTAGCATTCAGGGAAATAATGCTTTTGGAGTGGACAGCTAAATGAAGCCTTATTCTATAGTGAGATTAAGAGAATAATGTTTTTGTGAGATAGAGGGCATGAATATTGCACTGTAGCAAACGGTATCTAGCATATGGTTGCTTACTTGCTACTTGGTAGTGATGTCAGGAGAATAATCCTTAGCCGGGGTTTTTTTGGCAGAGTGAAGAATTGAGAGATGGCAAGATGCCTGTTGTAAGCCTGTGTAGATTCTGCTAAACTCAGAGGATAACATCATTCTATCACAATCTCTTGATAAGTCATTTTCCAGGAAAGCACAATGTAAACCACAGCAACACCCCACACTTAACAGTGATTCTGGATGATCTCTGTGTGTCAGTCTCCTCACCAGGAACCAAAGGATGAAATTAATACTTTTAAAGGACTTGCTTCATAGACAAATCATGGGGGTGGGGTGGGGGGATGGGGATAGGGACTTGGAAATGGCAATTGTGTTAGTTATAAAGGGCAACTTAATTTGTAGCAAGTAAGAAGAGAGTTATTTTAGTCAGACTATTTTGGCAAGGAACAATTTAAGGATAATCTATTCTTAAATTTAGCTGGTAGGGGAAAGGTATGCATGTGTGCATGTGTGTGTGTGTGTGTGTGTGTGTGTGTGTGTGTGTACAAATGAATATATGTGTGTGTATGTGTATATGTGTGTGCATCTATTATGTATGTATGTATATATGCACATGTTGGAAACAAGGAATATATTTTGAAGACTTGTTGGTTCCTAAATGAAATATTTTAAACATTTCAAAACATAACATTTTCTTAGTTCAGATTGTCTGAATTATGTAGGCAAACAGCAATGGGAATAGCATTAGATTTGGAATCAAAAGTTTTGGGTTCAAGCTATAAGTCTGCCACCAACTAGATAGGCAAGTCTCAATTTTTCTGAGCCTAAATTGTCTCATCTGAAAATTAGGTCATGACTAGAGGACCTCTTGTATGTCTTTTGCCCTGAATAATCTCTCTATACATGAATTTGTAAAATACTCAAATTTAAATAATTACATGACACAATTTAGAAATATCACATTTTCTAAAGTTTATACATGGTAAAAGTAAGCAACACATATAATTTAAAAATACTTACTCAACGCAGAATTAGAAAGGCCCCACATTTGGCTCTCTTTGTCAGGCATATGGGAACTTGTGTCTGGAGTACCCACTGTAATTGTTCTCTTCTGATAAGAAATCCTAAGCTTTGTGTAAAATAGAATGAAGTATTTAATTGTTTCTTATAAATTGATTTAGAGGTTGGAACAAAGGAAAGATTAATTTAAAATCCAAAACACATCAAGTTAATAATTGCTTCAAAAGTGAACATTATTTATAGGATTTTTTAATGGAGCAGAATAAACTCTGGCCAGGTTTCATAGTTGAAAATATTAACAGGCACTATATTATCTATTTGAATTAGAATGTACGCATTTATCATGTTAACTTTCAATATTGTTCTTTCCTTAGTACATTAAGATAAGCCTAAACAATTCAGGCTTAGTAGGACAAATTTGAGTAGGTCTTTCTCCTGGCTTGTTTCGTTCCCTCCCCACTAATAGCTCATGATTAGTTTGGGCAAGGTATTCTAATACATTTCCTTTATTCCTTTGTGACCAATAGAATAAAGTTGTCAGAAGACTTCCTTTGTAAAAAGTCCATTCATGATTTTTTTGATTGAATATAATAATTACATTAAATAGAACTAGTCGAATCATAATTCTTCTAGATTGCCATCATCTACTTCAAATTACTTTAGGTTGGTTGGGTAGAAGTCATTATAAAAAGTTGGAACATTGTTATTAAATATTAAATGATAAAGTAGAAGTGATGATTCCACAAATCCATTTTATTTGGTAGTTGATAACATTAGCAACTTGGAATACACACACAAACACACACACATGCATATATACATATATATTCACATACATAGATAAATTCAATTTTACTGTAAATTATATACATCAATATATCTTTTCTTACTAACACTTACTGAAAACCAAATATTGTGTAATTAAAGTGCTGTTGGACCCATAAAGATGTGATTTCAGTTGGTATTTGTTATATGTTTAAAGGAAGATATTTGGAAAGCAATAATTCTAATTTTCAGTTCCATCAATGTATCTATGTATCAGTTATCCATAATCTGTTTGCCTCATTTTCCTCATTTTTATTATGTCGATAACAATATCATCCAACTCACAATGATTTTGTGAGAATGAAATGAAATAATTTTTGTAAACTGCTTTGCAAATCTTCAAGTGCTACAGACGCTATTAAGATTGTTTGTAAGTTTATGTATACTAACTATGCACAGCTACTTATTAGGAAAACACCCCCTGAATATTTATTTCTTTTGTTGAATGAAAATCTTTATGAATGTGTTATCTTATTTTCTATTTTTCTATTGCCCCAATAATTATGTGTACTAGACAGGTAGTTATCTCTATTTTATATCTCTGCTTGGTATCTCTTATAGTTCGTAGTACATGGTGGATACTCAAGAATTGTAGACTAAATATCTTTTTCAGTCAACAGAAATTCAATTCAGATTCAACTTGTAGGCAAAGTAAAGTGCACTTTCAGTCCTCCTTCACTCTATGATGTCTTATCTTTCTGCTCTTGACATCTACTAATAACATGAACTGTTCCATACTCCTAGATCTCTCTGCAACTATTTTTTTTCTACATACCAATCCCCTGGGACCCAATAACTTATGAAGTGCTAGAATAGGAAAGGTAATGGATAGAGACTGGACAAAGAAAGAGGTATCATTGAAATCATTTACTAGATTCTCAACTGAGTCAGTGATAATGGCGACCTCTAAGCCATAAGGGAAATCATCTCTTGAGGATGGAGGAAATCAGGATCCAGGGAAGCAAAGCCAATAACCTTATCCCCACTATACTAAAGGCTGTTTTACATTTTTAATGCATTTATTAAGCACCTACTCTGTGCTAAGTACTGTGGTAAGTGCTTTACAAATATTATCTCATTTTATTCTCACAACAATCCTGGAAAGGAGGTGCTAACATTGTCTCTGTTTTAAAGATGAGGAAACTGAGGAAAATAGTGTTAACTTGCTCAGTATGTGTCTGGATCCAAATTTGAATTCAGGTCTTCCTGACTCTAGGTCTAAAACCTTTCATTAAAATTTTATACAATAAATGTTTATTAAGCACCTGCTATGTACCAGGCACTGTGCTAAACAGTTGCTGATCTCAAGGAGCTTAAAACCAAGTGGGAAACAATACACAAAAGAAGATTGGAAAGTAAGTGTGTAGAACTCTAGGAGGCATCTTGTTGCAGTAAGGTGAAGCTGGATTGAGTGGCAGATTCAAACCAGAATGAGCTAAAAGCCCAATTGCTACCCTTTATAAAGTAAGATTTTGTGATGGGTTTGGTACTTCCATAGCACACCAATCAAAGGGGGAATCTAAGTTGAGTTTCAAGCCTTGAGTTAGTAGCATAATGATAAGATTAGAAGTGGTAAACTTATCTTGAGAAGGGCATATTATTCATGCCCTTGCATGAATGCAGGCACTGTTGAATGCAGGCAGAGCTACAGGCCCAAAGCCTTTTCTAATTATCAGTTTCTCAGGAATGTTAGTGACAGCTAGGTGGGTCAGTGAACAGAGCAACATTCCTGAAGTTGGAAAGACCTGAATTCAAAGCCAACCTCAAACATTTGCTCCAAGCAAGTCACTTAAACGAGTTTGCCCTGGTTTCCTCATTTGAAAAAATGAGCTGTAGAAGGAAATGGCAAACCACTCCAGTATCCTTGTTAAGAAAACCCAAATGGTGTCACAAAGAGTGGGACACTACTGAAATGAGTGAACAGAAATAACAGGAATATTAAGTACCAAGGCTTGAACTGAAAGCCAGTATCTGGAATTGGAATTTAAAGTCAAAAGGTCTACATAACAAAAAGCATACAACCAATTCCAAATGCCTAGTTTTGACTGCCAGAATCTGTTATCCTTAATTATGTATGTCAGAGAAATGCTCACAATCTTTTCTGGTATCCAATGACTTTGCCAACTCATGTGCCTGAACCTCTTTCTCCTTGTGTTCTAGGGTTGGTGAAATAGTGATAATTGAAACCACCTTTTACAAAAGACTAAAGATAACCTTCAGTGAATTTTAGAAGATATATAAAGATCATTGCATGCTATGTTTTAAATTATTTATAAAGAAATAAGTTTAGACTGGCAAAAGTAAAATTAAATTCAAATTCTTATAAGAAACTGCACTAGGGAATTTTCTGTAGCTCTAGAACACCTACACATGTATAAACATAAATATGCACAAACACATACATATATACATGAATATGTGAACATATTAGCTACACGAATTATGTACAAAGCATTGGATGTATTATGGAAAGACTAGGTTCTAAACCTAATAACATCATTGCCAGATCATGGCAGCTCCAAAATTTCAGGTGAGTTTCTATGGAGGAATTATTCTGTTTTTAGATACATAAACACTCGAGGAAGACAAAAATCACAAGCACTTCTTCTCAACTCAATTTTTTTTATCCCATTTCCTGCATTTCTTCTCATAAAGTGTCTCCTAATATATTTCTGAGATATGTATTTTGTACCCATCAATATGTTGTAATTAGTAATTGCAATGACATGAGTTAAAATGGCATATTTTCACAGATTTATATAGGATATTAATGATTTCTTCTTTCTAGTGAAAAGGTATGCTTTAAAGACAACCAAGGTTTCTTTAAAAAAATTCATCATAATATTTTGAGAATGTATTGTTCAAACAAAATAATGGGAGTTTATATGATTGGAAGGGCAAAGGGAATTAAATTATGAAACTCAACCGTTCATTGTGATACACACACACAGACACACACATACATATACATATGTATATATATAATATGTATGCATATATACATATACATATATTAAATTCTACAAAGTCGTATCATTTTTTCATTGCCTGTGTTTCAAAATACTGGCAGCCATAAACTGAACTGTAGTATCAGGCTGGTAGTAAATATACACTTGTACTTTTCTGAGATCACTTAAGCTAAAGTTTTCCTTCATTATACTTAGTATCCATTATATTTAGACAGAAACCAGTGGTAAGGGGAAAGAAATATTCTACACTTTTCAAAAGTTTCCTTCTCTTTCGAAAAACTCTCAAATGTAAAAGTTGCTAATCAGCAGATCTGAGACAAGCCTAGTCTACCACCTTATATATAAAAGCAAAGCACAAAATAAATAGTGATAGCAAAGTTTCTGCAAGAATAATGGAGTGGAAATAAAATTTCTATTGCTTCTCATGAAGTGTCTATCCTTCTTGAGTTCCTTTTTGACTAAGATTTTGACTAACGGATGTCTGGGAATCTTCAGATTTGGTTTGTGTGACAGATTTCTATTAATTACTTAATGTTGAAGAACATGCAATACTGTAAAAAAAAAATTCTGTAGTTGAACTGAAGCAAAGTACCACCTACCTGAGAAGACGTTTAATTTTAGAAAAAAAGACAAATATGTTATGATGAAGTTTTAATACATTTAAATATTTTATAAACACTTTTCTGTAGTTTTCTGTTGCCATGGTCACTACTGATGATATTACAACTGACCAGGTATCTATGATGAATTCATGATATGTTCATCTTTCTGTCTCAAAGTTTTTGGCTTTGCTTGAAATATTCAAATTTTCTAACAATGTAACATACCTCTGATACAGTTTTTTTTTTTTCTGACCAATTGACTATTGATAATCCGTAGCTATTTTATTTATTCTGGATATATATATATATATATATATATATATATATATATATATGTGTGTATGTGTGTGTGTGTGTGTGTGTGCTTGTGTGTGTATGTGTGTATGTATATATATATATTTTTTTTTATATATTTTTTCTTTATTCTGTATATTTGCATAAGTTAAAGTGACATGAGAGACTCAATGTCTTGCCAAAACCAAACTTACATGGTCACAATACCAAAAATCTACCTGATTCAAGATTTTCAGATGAATCTATTTAATCAGAATCTATGGTGACTTGTGGTACTATGGTATAGGAGATGCAATGTTGCATGGTGGGAATAGTGTCAGATATGGGTTCAAATTCTAGTTCTGATACTTATAGCTAGGAGAATTTTGAGTTTTCAATTCTCCTCAAGAGGCCTCAGTTTTTGCACCTGTAAGATAGTGGTTACGATAATATTCTTACTGCCTACCTTGGGGCATGAAGGTCCTTTCTTTTTCTTTTTTAAATTTAATGTTCAATATAAAAATGGGCTATCATTACTTAGAAATTCCATGTGTCTGTCTTACTAACAAACACTTGAAGGGATATTTCTGGTACAGCAATTTTATAATTGATGTACTGTTTCCAATCTCCTATCTGACCACAATTTACTTTTTTCCCCAATGTCACCCAAAGAAATACTCTTGCACGATATCTTTTTCACAATCATAGCCTCTAGCCTCTGAACCACTCCTCTCCCCTTCCCCATTTCCATGTTTTCCAAACCTTCTTCACTGTCTGTCTTACTTACTTATCATAATCTAACTTGTGTTATCACTATCAGTGTATGTGCTGCTCTCCTCTTCTAAAAGCAGGGATTCTGTGTTATTTTTCATCTTTTTTTTAATTCCAGTTTCTAAGAGAATACTTTCTCTGCACTAGGAGCTTAACAAACTTTTGTTAAATTGAATTGAAATGTTTGTTGGGCCTTAAATGTCCTAGGTGATATTTAAGTTCAGATACCTTTCCGGAATGTTGACAAATGTTTCTATCTTTCTCAGCGTTTCCCTACATAGTGTTAATGTAACAAAGGAGACAGTCCAGCAGACTGGTAGGATGAGA
This sequence comes from Potorous gilbertii, assembly GCA_028658325.1. Taxonomy (NCBI): domain Eukaryota; kingdom Metazoa; phylum Chordata; class Mammalia; order Diprotodontia; family Potoroidae; genus Potorous; species Potorous gilbertii. The sequence continues at coordinate 116,072,372 of CM053772.1, read as the reverse complement.
AAAATGACTGTAATTCAGAGCAGCTGAATCATTGTCCTCAGTCCTTTTCCTTTCAGGTAGCTCTGTCTTCTTCTCTGACTGGTAACCCTCAGCTCACAGTCAAAAAGTATTTTATGAAAGCATGAATATGTGTGTGCATGTGTGTGTGTGTGTGCATATGCACCCATGAGGATGTTTAGCAAGTTGTCATTTTCCATCAGCAGCATGCTCAGATTCTGTTTGGACTGGAGTGAAGTGCTAGGATGGGATATCTAAGTAAACCAAGGGGGAAAAAATAGACAGTGATATCTAATATCTTGGTATAGGTGCCTTGCTATACAACAAGTTTAAACTCTTATAGAGCTGGAATGAGCTTAATAATGAAATAGGAAAAAAAAATCTTCATTTATGTTACTCTCTAGCCTAAGAAAAGTCAAAGAAATCTCAGGAAATATAAATTTTTTCTACAACTCAGAGCAAAGAAATGTAATTGAATTATCAATATATTTGCATGAGCAACCTTTTTTAAAAAAATATAGTTTATTCCTCAATACTCCTGCAGAATCCATCAATAACTAAGCATTTTTTCAGTATTTGCTAAGTACCAATAACTGTGCCAAACACTTAGAATACATACCCTAGCTAATTACTAGGGGCTGCCATTCTATTCTTTTACTTTCTCAGATACATCAATAAATTGATACCAAAATTGTAACCTAAATTTTCTGAACAGTTTTTATTCCCTATGCATGGAACCTTCCACAAAATGATTCAAAATCAATAAACCCAAGTTTGACTACCAGTCAGGAAACTTACTAATCTGTGAGCATGGGCAAGTCAATTTCTCAGTTTTCTCTACTGTCAAATAGAGGGAATTATATTCTACGGATTTCAGAGAACTGTGTGAAGAAAGCAATTTTCCCTAGAGAGATAGAAACTGCTTACTGGTGGTAACAATAGTAATTCTCACATCCTGAAGAAATTTTAAATACTGTCCCAAAAAAGGACTGAGTTTACTTATCAAGAGCAGCACCAGCACGATATTCATAGATCCTATAGCAGCCATGAACATCAAGGCACAATTCTGAATCGCGAAATACAACATATTCTCCACATGGAAAACAGAGCCAAGACATTTATTCGGAAACCAGAAAGCCAAATCCCAACACCAGAAAGTCAAATGCATAGTAGTAACAAAGACATCCATACACAATAACAATGCAGAGGGCAATACCAATCCCGAGCCTTCCCTCTGTTAGACTTCCCACAAACCAATTCCCTAAAAAAAATCACAATCTCTCTCACTCATACTAGCCATCACCTTTCCCAGCTCTGATTGCTCTTTGACTAACTTCCTCTTAGTTCTGCTCTAGCTTTTCCTCTTTTAGTCCCACCCTTCCTGTTCCACCCATTCAGCAAACTTCTCCCACAACAGACTCATGTGATTCAGGGTTCTATTTGACCTACAGGTCATATGGGCCTATTAATGAATGGGAAAGATCTTCCCATTTAAATTACCATTCCAATGATATACTTTTGACCAATCCAGCTATTTGTACAATGTTTGCCCTGTGCTACATGATTTATATTTTCAGCTTTCATAATTTTATGAAGGGAAAAAATTTCTATGTAGTTTTGTAAACAACAAAGAGTTAAATCAGATTTTATCATATCTTTCTTCTTCACTTCAAAGATTCAAATATGAGAATGAGTTTGTTTCCTTTTTGGTTAGCATTTTGGTTTTAGCACTCAAAATTGTCTGACAATTTATAGCTTCATTATTTCTTTTCCAAAGATTATTTTGATTCTCAGAAATTTAGAAGATTCCATCCATTTAAAAATAATTAATTTAAAGCCATATTTAAAAAAAATGCAAAGGTGATGGTACTAGTCTGCTCTGTGATATGAAGATTGGTACTTTCTCAGGTCACTTAAAATTGCTCCTTTGTTTAATATATATTATATATTACATGATATAATACTGTTTTTATCACATATAACATGTTATATTATTTATTAAGATTATTAATAAAGATTCTTAAGTAAAATTGATTATATTCAGCCTCTAACTTGTATAGGATCAGCATGTTATTCATATAGATTTTTCTTATTGGTGATACATGAAAAGTAAACTCCTACTTTCTTGATTTACATAGAAATGTGTAAGTTCTCTTCATCTGTCCAGGGATATCAGTGACATAGACATAAGTTTACTGGATCTGATGAAAATAAGGAACTAGCTTAGCATTTCTTAGGGGGTGTGTGTATGTGTGTGTGTGTGTGTGCACGCACATATGTGTTGTTTCATTCCGAATAATAGGCATATATTATTTGTAATTACAAGTTATTTCTAATTTATGACATATCAGAGTGCTTTGCCACTGCCAAGATGGAGTCTGGCCCAACATTAGTTATTTGGAGAAAGTATCCCTATGATAAAAGAAGAGGAGAGAGTATAAGGATTTTTTCCAAGAAGAGAGATATAAGAAATATTAGCATCAAACTAGAAATGAAGCATCAAGGTGCAAAACTATTCAATTATACTTGTACCATATCTGGGCTACAATGGAGTATTGGTAGGACACTGAAAATTATTTTATACATTAGTATTATAGCTGCTTGTGTAAGCATTTTATTATCTCTTATGATTGTGCCAAGGACTGAATTTTAGAAAGAAACTATGCTATCATTTTCCTATATTTTGGACTATATTGATTTCTTAAGTTTATGATCATGCTAGGTAGATTCCTATTGAAGGCTGCCTATATATCTGAATTAAGTCCATGTTGTGTGAGTGCCTTTAAAAAAAATTAAACTGTTACTATAATCATTAAATGTTAATGGTACTTAGTGCTTACATGTGTTTTTGTATTTTGCTTCAATAATCAATAAATGTTTATTAAGTGCTTCCTATGTGCCAGGTATTGTGTTAAGCACTAAGTTTACAAATATGAAGGAAGAAAGACTGTCCCTGCCCTTGGGTATTTAGTATCTAATGGAGGAAGAAAGCATAGAAAAGAAAGGGGAAGGAGAGAAAGTATCTTATAGGGGTCTGTAATAGTGGAGAGATCAGTCAGTGGAGTGAGATTAGATAAAACATCTAAGCTGAGCTCTTTCCTTAAATGGAGATTTGGAGTTGATAGCCCTACCAATCAGAGAGGAAGAGTGTAGCCATGAGATCAAGTACCAAGGCTCATGAGATATAGCAGGAGGAGATAATTCCAGGAATGAGCTTCCTGGAGCATGGTGAAATTAAAGAATTCTCAAATTAGTTCAGCCCGGGGAAAAATGAGGATTTAGAGACTGGGCTTATATTCTAAGAGACACCTGAATTTGATTTAACAATAGTTAAGTATTTAATTGTTTGTTTTAGCATGGTCTAAGTTCCTGATTCATGTGTCTCATCTTGCTGTTTTGGTATATGCTAAAAGTTATGAACAACAACAAAAACAAAAGCAGAAATAGTCTCACATTTGGCTCTGACCCTAGTTAGACAATTCTATCATTCTCAACAGAGGCCTTATCCTCCAAAGGATTTTTTTCTTGTATATGTAATTAACCAGTCACTAGCATCTCTCATGGTCATTCCCTTTATCCTATTTGGACAAAATTGATATGCAAATATGTGTTACAAAGAAATTATGACATATTGGACTTTTGGACAGTAGTAATACTCTTTCAATTACACAGATCAGTACAACAGTTTTAAAAACACTCAAAAAACAGAGAAGGTTTGGATCAAATGCATGGCATCTATGAGCAAAGATAGAAGCGAGTGATAGAAAACCCAATTAAAGAACTTCCCTGTCTTTCTCTAAGGCTTTTGACAGAGAAGTAGTTCAAGTCCTGTCCTTCACAAACTGACTATGTGACCTAAGTAAATTACTTATTGTTCTAGGTAAATCTAAGATGGGATTGTAGAAAAAATGCTTACTTGAATTAGTGGAAGTATTCTACTCCAATGAAATCACAGGTCCAGCTTCTATCTCTGTAGTAAAACTATAAAACTAAATAAAAACAACAACAAAAACCCAAACAAACCAGAAAACAATAATCAAGCCAAGCCTTGAATATGAATTCAAATGGATATCTATATTTCTTTTATAAAATGATAGAAAGGATTCCTTACTTTTTAAAATTTATGACTCAATTCCTCAGAATTTTTTGCTTTATAATTCCTGAAAAGCTGCTTTACATTGTAATTATACTGCCCAAAGCATTTTAATGACCTCTGGGTCAAATACACTCAATAGAAATATTTTCCACATTATTCACCATTATTTATGATTTTCTTCTCTTATATTACAACATGTAATAAAATATAATGCTATAACATTCAGATTTTTGAATGAGAAATTTTTTGATTCTGATTTGTTTTCCTTCTCATTTCTTTAAACTGAATTGGCCATTTTATTAAATGAAGAGAGGAACATCAGAGTATAATCTCTTCTCATTTATCCCTCACTAAAGAGAGAATATTTTAGTTATGTAGAATTGACAGGTTAGCTGTAAGGTACTGCTTTTGAATAATAACAAGAAGGCTTTCATCAATGGTAAAAAAAATCATGCCAGTGTCCATCTCCTCTCTACATATGTATTTGTGTTTTCAGGAATATTAACTTCAGATCAGTTGTCTTTGCTTCTACTTGAAGTCTTTGCACTGTTTTTTTTTTTGTCAAAATTATTTTTAACAGGGTCAAAATCTTGCTAGTTATGAGGTGATTGAATATTCTCATTGATATAGTCGGTAGTCTTGGAATTTCTGCTAATTAAGTTTCACCACTGTTTGCATATCCCATTGTGGTGTCAATTGCTACTTAGAATCTCATTAAAATACTATTTAGAATCTCATTTATCAATATATGGAATTGAACAGTTAAAAAAATCTCTTGATATTTAATTTGGAAGGTTTAATGGCAACCATATTCTTCCCAGGGTCTTCACTATTTTTCTGCCCATGGCATCTCAAGAGAAGACACAAAACTCAACGAAGTGAAATAGTATTTCTAAAGTGCTTAGCACAGTGCCTGGTGAATGGTAGGTACATAATAAACTTATATTCCCTCCCTTCTTCTAGGAAATTGTCAGGTCTGGGATCCACTGATATACTTCTGGAGCTTAAAGTTGTTGGTGTAGGTGAACATTTTTTTTCATCATAATCCAACAATATTCTCAACTCTAGAAAATAAAATATTTCCTTAAGCAACTTTAGTGATAAAGATATTTCAGTACCCTGAATTGGGTACTGAATTACAAAATGTGTAGAGTATGCCATGTGGGATGCATAGACAAGAATGAACTCTCCTTGTTCTTAATGATTTCATTTTCTATTGGTATAACAGTAATAAAAGTTAGACCAAAATATGCCATTAATGAAACCATATTAAACACCCTTTTCCATCTTGTAGTATCTTCTTTTCCCCAGTGATATGAAAATATGAAAATTTATTAATGTTAGTCAAGGAAAGACAGAGAGAGTAAAGACGTCAAACCTGGATGGGAGTAGACGATTGAACCAATAAACAAATGTTGATTATCTTGGTTAATTATGTCAAGCATAAAGATACCAAGAAGAAGGCTATGGTTGAATATTTCAAGATACTGGTAACCAGAGTTTAAATTTGAATGGGAAGAAGTTTAAAGTAATGAATGGCTATTGAACACTTGGAAATACATATTTCTTGAATTGTAAAATTGACCATGAAAGGTTGGGAAAGTTTATTAAAAACAGTTCTTTACCTTTTGAACAAACATAGTGCCTATGTTTCTAAAGCAACTATAGGAAAAAAAAAATCCTTCCCAAAAAGGAGAAAAAGGATCGATAGAAATTCTTAGAACACAAAATAAACAGGTCAAAAACTTCGCAATATTCTTTTGGAACAAGCTGACATTGCTTTACCAAACAAACTGATGACAAAGAAATGTCACTGGATCTATTGAATGGAACCAAAAATATTTGTGCTCTAGACATTCAATTATTTAATTCAGATGTTTCCTTCACTTATTGTGCATCACAATACATCCATGCTTGCCTATCCTGTGCAACTCAACCATTACCCTCTCCAAAGTATACCCACAGAGGATCCAATCAATATAATAGAAAGATCATTTTTTTCTACTGATATTTTGAAGGAACTATAGAATATACTCTGCCCACATGTTATCCCTCATTTGTACCATATGACCAGATTATCTTTTCTTCTTGCCATATAATTCCTTGATGCTTTTATGTTTGCTTTTTTTCCAAAGTTCCTTATTATCCATATGTTACAGCCTGCTTAAATTTACCACAGACCTCTACATTGTCCCATGACTGGTAATAAATTTAATTTCAGCGGAATAAATCATAATCCATGTCTTGATGCTATATATATGGTTGCAACTAAGGGTCCATTTCTACTTGCCTGTCCCAATTAGATAGGCTGATTGGCTCTATGTGGTGTGGTGCACGGCCTGTGTCCTTACACAGCTCGGTGATGTGGTAAAGAAGAAAGACACAGGAGGCAGGGGAAGATAGACCAACACTGTTTATTGATCTGAGGGTCTGGGTTTCTATAGACAGAAACTGCAAATCTATGTGACATTCTGCTTGTCTCTTGTCCTTTTGATTTTGATCTGTCTTATCATCTTAAAGACTGTTAGTCTAGAGGGCATTATTTTACATATCACTTGTTTTCTGTAATTGTCTTGTTTGTCTCACGGAGACAGCAACATCTGGGGGGAATGGAGAGCCATTCCAGATGATAATGAGCACAGTCTCAAAGAACAGTTTCCCCAAAGATCTATCCTGATCTTGTCAACCACACTCCACCCTGGCCCTCAACAATGTGGCATCAATCCAAATGTAGGTTGAAATCTGATCAATAGACATTCTTCATCCATTGGCCTTTCTTATACAGAGGGACAGACCAAAATGGTTTAGGTCTTGACAATTCTCTTCCAGGAGGCCCTAAAATATTCTGGGGCTTGTTTCAGTCAACATGACGTGATCTACAGGCAGGACCATTCATCATTTTTCACCTGAAAGTGTCGCACTTGCAGTGCGACATCAAAATGGTGAATATCATTGTCAAGCATACATGGCAACATTTTATGTCTCTCCCTGTGACTTGGGATGAGTAGGTCATTAAGAAGGACCATTTCTGTTTTTATATTTTGCTAGGTTATAGTTGATGTATGGGATAGTGACATTTTGATGGAAAAGAATCTATATAAAATGTTTATTTTAAGGTGTCAAATAACAAACAATATGTGCAATGGGATAATATTTTCTCTACATCTTTCACTTAATTATGAAGTTGCACTCCACTGAATATGTTTGTGATGGACTACTTGATCCTTATTCATTTTCTCATCAAAAATTGTTTCAATTCCAGTACAGGTGACTCCTTTGAATATTTTATATAGATGGAAGAATAGAAATATAAGTAGGTAGTTATTGATGTTCTCTCAGTTGTATTTTTCTATAATTAATAAGGTCTGAGATTTGTTTCTATATCTCGGGTAACTTCTCCTTCTTTAAATATGTTTTACATGGCAATATCCCTTGGTTCCCTCACTATTATGTCTGATTAAGGAAAGTTGCCTCTAGCACTGATGTTATGGAATCACTTCCATTATCTATCTCTAGTGGTTGACATAGTGCTTTGGACGTAGTAACTGCTTAATGGTTCATTCATTCATCTATTCATTCATCTACTCATTCAGTCATTAATTCATTTGCTTCCTCTATGTACACTTAATCTAACTAGCAAACTTTTCTTGGCTTCATTGCTTTTAATGTAATTTCGATCTCTACTATAAGTATATCTGGAACTATACTTTTAGGGTTCAAACATGGCAAGACAATGGTTTTGTTAGAAAATAGTAATTTATAATATTTTTTCCAAAGCTTTTCATTTTTTCTTATTATTATTTCAACTTTCTTTCTTCCATTTTCATCCTTGAATTCCTAGGATGGTTTTGCTTAGTTGGATTTATTGTCACATTTAAGCTTTCTTTAAACTGGTTTTAATCTATGCTTTTTATGTCTTACAAGATGATGGTATTCATAACCATTCATCATCTTTCTTAATAACATTGCAAACAAGCTTGTATTCTAACTCATTGCTGCCTTTGACAGTCAACTGTCTCCATTAGGCAACTAAGTCATTGGACTTAATTTATTGCTAAGGCACCTTCTGGGCCCATTTAATCTCCATACTGTGGCAATTGATTTACAGTGGTTAAATTTCTGGTTAAGTTGGATATAGTAGATGCCTATGTCCTCTTTGTCTGTCTTATATTTAGGTACAGTTTAAGAAATGCCCACAATCCAAGGGTGAAATCAATAGTACTTCATGGACAACTTTTTTATAAACTTAGCAAACATTATATTGAACAGAAAACATGGAATAAATGTCTGAGTCACTCATAATTGTGGGAATGGAGTTTAGGATGGAAATTTGAGATTAGGTCATTGCCTCAGGAAATTATATGAGGACTATTCTTGAGGAGCTTGGACTTTGTGATCAACATACATTTTGCAAGCATATGGTAGCAACTGTCCAATATATTACTGTAGGATTTTTTTTAAAGCACTTACCAAATATGTACTAAGACATGACCTCATGGCTACAATTATATATCAGAAGTTCACGACCTTTCATGACAGTTGAAAAATTGTAATACTGCAAGTACAGAACCTAAAATATCCTACAGAACTCAACCATCAAATTTATGAGAATGGGGACATTATCACAGTCTGAACAACAATTCACAGAATAGTGCAGATGTAACTGCTATAAAAGAGCTTAGGAACAATGTTGTTATAATAGATATTGTCATACCAAAAACTCATTATTTTCAATATGGAATGAAAAGCTTTCAAAATACAGAGACCAAACAGAGGAGATCAAAACCACATGTAATAAGGTACATGTCATCACTATTTTACCATCTGCAACTAAATTTATACTTCTGGTATTTTCAGTAAGTCTGAAGATGGTGAGATTACACGTTAACATTTTAATTTAACCACAAAAATCAGTGATTTTATTTGCCTGTTCAGTGGTCAATAGAACATTATTTTGTTTGCTTTCTAAATAACAGGAGAGTTATTTGTCCCAGAGTCATTTCCATCCAAATTGTATTAAAAATGGAGAAAATGAGGTGCTACTATGAAGTATTAGACAGCTGGTACAATGGCTAATACAATAGTTAGTTGGTACAATGTTGGTACAATGGATAGAGAATTGTCCTTGGAGTTAATAAGATTTGATTTCATATACTGATTCAGATATTTGCTAGATGCCACAACTTTTGTCTGCTTCAGTTGATTCACCTGTAAAAGGGAGATGAAAATACTACCCATATCCCAGGATTATTATGTGTCCTATATGCCTAAGTATTTTTATGTATATGATCAAGAGTAGATGAAATGTTTGACCTCGAAGGTCTCTTCCTATTCTGAATCTCATTGATTCTATATAGTTATTTGCATTTCATCTCCCCCATCAGATTGGAAACTTCTCTAGAGCATGGATTGTCTTTTGACTTTCTTTGTATCTCCAGCACTTAGTACAATGCCTGGCATTTCATAGGTGCTACTTTGCTGATTGTCTGACTTGATCCCAATCATACAGCACCGATCAAGTACCATTATTTCATTCCTCAGATGAGTGCCATGAAACAGTGTGATTAAATGACAACTAAACACATTCAGGGGCAGCTAGGTGATGAAGTGGATATAATGCTGGATCTTAAGTTAGGAAGATGTCTTCATGACTTCAAATGTGTCCCCAGATACTTACTAGCTATGTGATCCTGAGTAAGTTACTTAATTCTGTTGCCTCAGATCTATAAAATGAGCTGGAGAAGAAAATGACAAACCACTCCAGTATTTTTGCCAAGAAAACCCAAAATAGGATCAAAAAGAATCAGATATGACTGAAAAAACCTGAGCAACAAGAGTAGCAAAAGCATATCTGATGCTTTTAAGTGGCAGAGATGAGAACACAAATCCCTTGATTTCTAGTACAGATATATATATATATATATATATATATATATATATATATATATATATATATATATTCTACTAAGCCTAGTCACTTGAATCTAGATGCTTTGTTAACAGTTAACAGATTTGTAGTTGAGTAATGCAGAGAAAGCAATATATGTTGTATAGGTCAACTTGAATTTTCAGAAGGTCTCTTCTTTTATCAATGTTTTATTTTTAATCTAAGTTTTCCTGAGAAGTTATTTTAAATACTTGCTGCAGCAAAATACTTGTTCTGGGATATACATTTCTAAAAGGCTGTTTTATTGATATCCATTCCTACCAGATATTTCAGACTATTTTATACACTTTCCTCATTTTTTTTCAGTTTCTCTATATCTCACTATCCTCACTAAGATACACAGTTGACTAGGAAAGTAATTCTTGAGATAGACACTTTCTCTTTGAGTCTATTAGTATTGTCTTTAAGTCAGAAAATTGTGCTGTCTTGGATTGTTAATTATCATAGAGGATTATAATATAAAAAGGAAGAAACTCATCAAATGCATACACATGTATCTGTTTATTGTATACACACATATGTGTATTATATATTTATGCAAATGTGTGCTCATGTATGTATCCTAATGTAAACTTTAATAGCTTAAAATTGTACTGACTGTTGGGGCACTCTGTGTAATATGTTTACATGTACATGTGGTCATATGCATATATACATTATTTATGTGCATATAGTATAAGATGCTATATTGCCATGCAAACTGCCATATATATTATTGAGTATATTAACACTTGAGCCCAAGTTCCTATTCACTCAGTTGGTCCTAAGCCAGAATTTCTATGCAGCCCTCCTGTGCTCCAATCTGCTTCTCTCTAGAGCTGTGGTCAGCATCTAATTGCTAAAGTCTGGAGGTCAAGTACCTCATGGGCCTACAATGGCTGGGTGAACAGCTTCACTGACCCATTATAGAACTGAGTTTTTATAGTGCTACTAGAGCACATGACAGTACATAAATCAATCCTTTCAATCATTGTACTTTAAGCATTTGTTAACACAGTTCATGTCATGCTTTCAGAATACCCTTAATAGGACAATGAGAGCCAGACACCTGAGTAAAGTACTGATGGAAGAGCTGGGCCAATAATGGAAAGAAAACTCCTGGGTGGGATCTCTTTCACTAAATTGATTATATGCATCCTACTTGAACAGTAGGGAAAATACACACACATACATAACGTGTATATAAACACACATATAAATGTATATGCGTGGGCATATATTGTGTATATGTGCATGTATGTGTATATATGTATGTACATATATATACACATATATACCCATGCATGTATGTATGTGTATACACACATATGTACTCATGTGTATGTATGTATATATACATACACACACGCATACACAAACACACATATGGAGAGAGGGAGAGAGATTTACTGCTGAGTGCAATGAAAACAGGCTGAATTTATTTACCCTGTACATTCATTCTCCCTTATCATGTGTACCAAATGTGTATCATGTGTACCATTAGATGTGACTGTGAGTCTTGTACAGATATTGCTTTATAAATGCATGAGTATAAATCTGAGCTATTCCATACATAATAAGTTTGGATTACTAATAACACAATTATTGTGTAAATAGATATCTTTAATATTTTTCATTTTCTTCCTCATCAATCAACAATTATTTACTGTACACTCTTCCAAAGATATCATAGGAGTCTACAATACCTAGCCTTTCTTTCTTCTTCTTTGCCCACATCTTCTACAATTTTAATACAATAAATAACAATTACACATAACACAATGTGCAAGATTATCATGAATAATATTTCACTGCAACCTTTCCATGATATAAAATACTGCATCCTCTTCCCAAATAGAATGAATGCACACACATATGTATGCAAAGAAACACCACCAAAGCTATGACTAGATGTGTATTTGTGTCAGCTGGGAGATGCCAACTCCATCTGCATGGAGGCAAAAGAAACCTCAAATGCCATTACTTGCAGTCCCACCCCATGATGGGGAACTTAGGCCCCTCATGAGAAAACATAAATCCACTCCCAGAGGGGTTAAATCCAGAAATAAGGAGGTCATCATGTAATCTTCTATGTCAACTGATGCTAAGGGTAGTTGTTTCTTCACAAATAGCCTGATAAATGCGATAAGTGATAGGAAGGTTTGTAGAGGTTACTTCTAGAGCGAAAATATAGACATTTTTGAAGGAACAAGATTGAGAGTGATTTTAAAACCAACATAGATGATAACATTAAATCAAGAAAGTTCCTTTTAGATTTAATATTGTCATAGTACTTTTACCATCTGCTTCCTCATGTTCCTTTGAAGATTCTTTATTTTCTAAGGTGTGTTAGGGCTAGGGGGATTGTTACTACTACCACTACAACTACTACTGCTGCCTCAGTTTCCTCACCTGTAAAAAATGGGGAAAATAATAAAACTTTCAGGCTTGTTGTGACTGTCAAATGAGTTATCATATGTAAAATATTTTGCAGACTTTTAAAGCAACCTGTAAATGATAGTAGTAGTAGTAGCAGTAGTAGTAGTAGTAGTGGTAGTGGTGGTAATACTGTACAACTCTCCATCCTTATAGTTTTTGATCTCCAAAAAGTCATTGTATGCATGGTCTTTTTTTTTGGTTCTCCCATGTTCCCTGGGTCATCTTTAAGCTTCCCTAGCACTTGAGTTAAAATATAGAATTATAAAAGACATTCTGTTAACTCAGTTATACCAGGTATTTCTCTCTTTGCTTGATGGCTTAGAAATAAAAAAAATAATTCTGAGCAATTTTCATTATCTGCTAAATCAAATTTCCACTGCCTTCATGATGAAATAGTCTTTATTTGGTCAACTGCTCCATCTGATGCTGTTGATCAGAGACCGTGCCTGCAGAGAGCTAAGCCACTTAGTTCTGCACATACTAAGATCCTCATCCTCCTTCTGGTCATTTTCTTCCAACCCCCTTCTCCTGTTACTATTGCCTCTCTCTCCAAACAAGACTACCACTTATCAAGCTTAAGAGCTAAGATGTTCCCCTCTCTTCTCTGGGGCACTTGTCCTTATCTTCATCCAGGTATTTTCCTTCTTGCCTGTCAGAGCTCACCTACTTCCTCCACTCTCCCTTCTACCTCTTTTTCTGAAACTGCATTTAAATCACTATTTTGCCTTAGGAAAGGGTGTGTTAATGCACTGCATACAGTTCCTCTCATCATCCTTGTAAATTTCCTGATGTCCAACCCATTTCCCTGCCTTCCACTCCCTTTTGTGTATATAATATGCATTCTAGAACTCAAGGTCCTACACACCAAGTACTGTCTTGCTTTGGGATTTGTATTTCTAGCACTTTGCACAATGCTTAGCATTTAATAACTGCTTAATAAATACTATTCATTCATTTAGGTCCTAAAAGGCAAGAGGTTATCTTCCTGAGATTTTTCTCTAACTAGGATAAAAGAAAGGTTAATTATGCTGATAACTAACAGTTAGCCATTATCCATTATTTGATCAGTGGGACGTCATGTTATATAACCCTGCATATCCTGCTCTCCCTCTTCTGCTCTGACTACTGACCTCTCTGGCTTCGTTAAAGTTACAACTAAAGTCTCACTCTCTACAGGAAGCCTTCCCTAGCCCCTCTTAACTCTGGTGCCTTCCTTTAATTAAAAAATTCTGTCCTTACTTTATATACTTAATATTGTATATATGCGCATTCATTTGTAAAGCCCTTGAGGACGAGGACTGTCTTTTGCCTCTTTTTATATCTTTTGAACTTAGCACATTTCCTGGCACATGGTAGATGCTTAATAATTTTTTATTTAATTGAATTTTTTGAATTGAATATTCTCTATTGCTTTCTCAGTATTCAGTCTGCTAGCAAATCCTTGATGTAAGTGCTGGGGAGTCCAGGTCACCTTCTGAAACAGTTTCTAATAAATGTCACACAAATTTATCAACTTTTTTATTCTGCTCTTAATTGTGGTGAGATACCTTTGGTAACATTAACATGATACATATAAAAGGCAAAATGACAAATCCATGTAAATGTCACATTGTATACACATGCATGCAAATATATGTATATGTATTCTTCATGTGTACTTAAACTTCCAAATGTTCTAATACTTACCTGCCCATTGATTTCAATACATGAACCAGTGTAAATATATATGCTGTCTTCCAGGTTTCATCCTCCCACTTTCTGATGCTTCTGATTGCCCTCCTTCATAGTTATCACTCATTACCAATATTCTTCTAAAGAGTCTAGCAACTGCTGATTTCCACTCTGCCCAGTCAATCAGGGTGGTTCTAACACCCTGAGTTGGAGAACTTCCATAGGTATTACACTAATTGCTCAATTTATGTATAACAGTAATACATCTTTGGTTAAATGATAATTTAGGGTTCAAAAACCACTGCCCCTATATTGAGATAGCCCCTCACCATTGCCCCTTGGTTATGTATCATTTATAGCCTACCAGTCTAGCAAAGAGCTAACACTCCCAATTTAGGTTGCAGAAGAATCAAATCGTTTCTGAGCCAGGGCATAGAAATCCCTTTAATATCTTTGAATTTCCTTTGATCTGGTGTATGGCTTTAGATCCTAATGATATTGTGTCAAGGAAAGCCTTCCCTTTCTCTGTAGGCCCCCGTTTCATTCTCTCTTCAGGTTTTTAAATTGACTGTGAGGGGCAGTGTGCACTGAAGCAGCCAGCTAAGTCATTTTTACTCTCTATTCTCATCCTTCCCCCATTTTCTATGAGTTTTCTGACCATATGCATCTAGAAGCACACTTAAAAGCAGATTATTTATTCTCTCCACAAGAATCTCTTTATAAGTATAATTAGTTTTTTATGCCATTTTTTAACTTTGGCAACAAGTCAGGTGACCACTAGTAACCAAGCATTCTCAAATCATCTTGTCCCCCAGCATTCTCCTAGATTCCCCCTTCCATTTCATAGGGGTCAGTAATCTTTTGAAATCCAAGTTCGAACCTTGAGTGTAGTGACCTGACATTATTGCTAATTAACTTTCTTTGAAGAATGAGGCTATTTTTCTGCTGTCTCAGTTTAACTTTTGGCAACTTTCCAATAATTCTTGCCAAGTTAACTTATGTGGGTCTAGGTTCCTTCCTTCTTTCACCTCTTCTAAACGTGATTTGGCTGGAGTGGTGAGCAAAGCCAGACTGCTCACCAATTTATATGACATTTCACTTTCGTATTCCATTGCTATAGCCACTTTCCTAATCAATGGAAATAACTTCTTGAATGAGGCAATTTCAGAGTAAATAGAAAATATGCCAGTGGAAATAGTGGGTGAGCAATTTTCCACCCAGGGACTAGAAAACTAGAAGCTTCTGCCTTCCCATCCCACCTTCAACATATACACATTTAGCTTTATACTGTATGGGTGATTATTTCATTATAAAGACCTCACTTTTGGTACATTTTTCTATGTGTTATCTCTTATTTAAATTATTCCTATCAAAAACAATTAATGAATTCATCTTCCTCTCCCTAAAAAATGAAGAAACAGAGAGGTGTGTGTATGTGGCAGGGGCGGGGCACAAATTACATTTGAAAACTAGATTTGAATGATTCAAATGGTAGAATGCTCCTGTGTCTGGGCTGATGGTCTCTCTTATTTTTCTAGTGAGATTTTAGGGTAGCTATTTCATACTCCAGTATGTGTGTCTCTAGAGGTAAAAACAATTTCAGATAGGTCAAATATAAAAGTCAGCCACTAAACAAGGAAGTGATCACTGCCTGAAAGATTCCACTAGACTATTATGGAGTTGAGTTTTTATATTCCTCTGGGAGATCAAGGTCATATTTGTGTGAGCTTTTCAAACATTTGTGCATTACCAATTTGTTAACACAGCAAGATTTTAAGTCAGAGGACCTAAGTTCAAATCTTTCCTCTGGTACTTAATACTTTAGTGCCTTTGAGCAAATCTTTTAACCTCTTTAGATCTCAGTATCTCCATCTATAAAATGATGACATTGGACTAGATGTTATCTGAGTTTCCTTGCGTCTCTAGTTCTATGTCTTTATCATGATCATAGTTAGGTCTATTGGGGAAATGCTAATCAAGTTCAGGAATTGGGAGTAGGGATGTCCAGGCGAAATTCTCCTTTCATTAAATTGAATCTTTAAACATTGAAAGTTCAATAGGAGTGGATTTTATTTGTTGAATTAAATTGTAAACCCATTTAAGTAATCTACCCAAAACAGCCACCAGATGGGGTGGTGATGTTAGATTAAGTAGTCAAGTAGCCAGTCTTTCCAGGTACAGATGTCTGATGTCTAGAGACAACCAATGAGGATGGCATTTGGAGGTGGGAGGGTGTGGGGGGCAGCGGGGGGGATTAAAATGCAATAATATATTTGTTTAAAAATCAGTCTTAATATCAATCATCTAGAATCATGGTTGTGTTATGGAGAAGATACTATATTAAAGCCACAATAAAAAAAAAGTTATGTTGTTAGTATTTCATATTCCCTAACTTGTTTATATACCATCTCTCATAACAAGCACAACAAACTCATCAATTTGTATCTGAAGTCTTCGGTTTGTATTTTTTTTTCTTTTTATATTTTGAAATGACCTCTTAGGTTTTATCTATTTGCCCTGCTAATCTTGCTACTTTGAGACTTGAAACATCAGAAATGAGCAGAAACCAGTCAACTTTAGGTGATGACTGGCTTTAATCTTTCCAGTTACAGTGCTCTGAACCACAGAAGTATAAAACTGCAAGGGAACTCAGAGATTTACTAGTTGAATTATTTCATTTAACAGATCGGTAACATGTTAACCAGAAAGACTTGTCCAACTGTATATGCTTAATAATAACTGGTACTTAGGTCCCTGATTCTTAGAGTAGGACCCTTTGTATTACAAGACAGTCTTTTTAGTACCTCATTTCCCTATTCCATATTTTCTCACAAGTTCAACAATGTTTAGAAATTTTCTTTCTCTATGGACTTTGCTTCCCTTATCCCCCTCCCAATTATATTCATTCTCAGTTTATCCCTAAAATTCTAATTGTATTTTTGTCCAGTCAAAAAGAATAAATGTGTAATGTGTGGGATTACCATTCTTCTGGCATTTATTCAGTCTAGTTTAACTTCTATAAGGGATATTGGGGTATATTGGCAGTTGTTTAATAACTACCTCTCAAAAAAAATGTTTAAAGTTAGATTTAAGTTTCATTTGCATTACTAACATTTTTTCTATCACTTTCAAGTCTAGATAATCGACAAATCAATAAATTGAATCCTAATTTAAAATATTTGCTTATTCCCAAGGTGTAAATCAAACACACAAAAGAAAAGAGGCCAGCAATTGGTTTTGAACTGGTTCCAAGATATCTCTCATTTTTATAGAAGATATGGAATTTTCATATAGTTTCATTAATTGACAAAGCAGCATGGTATAATGGATAGAGTGCTGCATTTGAAATTAAGATGTTCAAATTCAACCTTAAGTATTTACTAAGGTTGTGAAATTTGTCAAAAGTCACAGCTTCTATGAGCTTCGTTTTCCTCTTCCTGAAAATAATGGAGTTGAACTTGATTGTTGATCATTCACATCTAAATCTATGATTCTATTATTTTACATTGTAAATTTTATATATCTTTTTAGATAGGATAAGTATATATTTTATTGAGCATTTAAAATTTTTAATTTAATAAAACTCAGCAGCCAGTTATTGAGCATTTATAAATTTTCCCACAGCACCTTACATATATTATAAATTAATATGAGTTACATGATTTAATACCAGAATTTATACTTTAAAAAGAGAAGTGTACACTTCAAAGTAGTCACCTTGTGACAGCGTAAATATGATCTGAAAATGCTGCCATTGCTCACAAAATGTTTTTCTTTAAGTTTTTTTCAATTACTTGCAAAAGTAATTTTAATATTCTTTTTTTAAATTTTGAGTTCCCGATTCTCTCCTTTCATCACCCATCTCTGCCACTGAGAAGACAAGCAATGCGAAAGAAGTTCTACATGTACAATACAGCTAAACATATTATCATATTAATAAAATGATGAAAGAAATCAAAAAAACAAAATAAAACAAAAACAAGAGAAAGACATTTTGAAAAAATATGCTTTGATCTACATTGAGACTCAATCAGTTCTTTCTCTGGAGATGGATGGTTATTTTTTTAACATAATCCTTTTGAGATTTTCTTCAATTATTGTATTGCTGAAAACAACTTTCATTCAAAGCTGATCATCATATAATTTTGCTGTTACTGGGTACATTGTTCTCCCAGTACTGCTGACTTCACTTTTTATCAGTTCATGTTAGTCTTCCCCGATTTTTCTGAAAGTACTCTGTATTGTTTTTTATACCACATTAGCATTCTGTCACAATCATATGCCAGAATTCATTTAAGCCATTCCCCAATTGATGGGTATTCCATCAATTTTCCATAGTTTAGCATCATTAAAAATAGCTACTATAAGAATTTTTGCATATATATATATATATATATATATATATATATATATATATATATATACATATATATCTTTTTTCCTTTGAAAAAACATTTTAAAAAAAAGGAAAAATTCTTTGGAATACAGACCTAACATTATTACTGTGTCAAAGGGTATGAATAGTTTTATAGCTTTTTGGGCTATAAAATTGCTCTCCAAAATGGTTGAATCCACTTGCAACTCCACCCACAGTGCATTAGTATACTGTATATCCATACAAATATTTATCTTTTTTTCTTTTCTGTCATAACTGCCAGCTTGATAGGTGTGAGGTGGCACCTCAGAACTGTTGTATTTCTCTAACAATGGTATTTTATAAATTTTTTCATATGATTATATGTGGCTTTGATTTCTTCTCCTGAAAACTGCCAATTCATATCCTTTGACCATTTATCAATTGGAGAATGTCCTATATTCTTAAAAATTTGACTCAGTTCCTCATATATTTGAGAAATGAGTCCTTTATCAGATAAACTTGCTATATTTTTTCACAGTTATTATTGCTAAATCTATATTTTCCTCCATTCTATTTTTCTTTTTTTGTTTTTCTCTCTCCTTTCACTGGGATTTATATGAGGAATACAGGATTGATTCAACATTAGAACACTATCAGCATAAAAACTATATCAATAACAAAACTAACAGAAATCATTTATCTCAGTAGATAAAGAAAATGCTTTTGACAAAATATTGCACCCCTTTTTGAAAGCAAAAAAATAAAGAGTCTTCCTTAAAATGGTAAATAGTATTTATCTAAAACCATTGACAAGCAATATATATTAGGGGATAAGCTTGAAACATTTGCAATAAGATCAGGAGTGAAACAAAGATTGGGGAATGACTTGTGTTTTTATAAAGTTGATTCAGTTCAGTATATATTTTGGAAATGAGGCCTCTATCAGAGACACTTGTTGTAAAGATTATTTCTTAGCTTCTTGCTTTCCTTCTAATCTTGGTTGCATTGATTTTATTTGTGTAAAACCATTTTAATTTAATGTAATCAAAACTATACCTTTCACATTTCATGATGTTCTATGTCTCTTGTTTGGTCATAAATTTTTCACTTTTCCATAGAACTGATTGATAGGCAAGCTATCCCTTGCTCTCCTAATTTGCTGGTGGTATCACCTTTTATGTCTAAATCATGTATTTATTTCAACTTTATCTTGGTGCAGTATGTAAGATGTTGCTCTATGCCTAGTGAGGGGAGGGAGGATGGAGAATGATTTGGAACTTAAAGTCTTACAAAAATGAATGTTTAAAACTATCTTTACAAGCAATTGGGGAAAAATTATATTAAGTGCAAAATAACATCATCCCTGAAAACAAAATAATCCCAGGAACGACAGACAGCCAGTAGTAATATCCAGAATCAGGAGATAGCATCTTCTGTGAAGAAAAATGAGGAAGTCATTGTGCCTGGATCACAGAGTAAGTGAAAGGAATGAAATTTAAGAATATTGGAAAGCAATCAGAAGATTTTATATTTGATCCTGAATGTAATAGAGAATCAGTAGAGTTTATTAGGTGGGGAGCAATGAAGAGTGGCTAAGTGATGGATGAACTGGAATGGGGAGAATCTTAAGGCAAGGAGACAATGAAGGCCTCTGTGAAGGTGATGGAAGTGTTAGAGGAAAGAAGTGAAATTCCTTTTAGATCTTCTCTTAGAATCATGTGCAGCCTCAAGAAAAGTGTGCTACACTGACAAGTAGTAGTATGAAATTGTCTGCTACTAACAAGCAGACAACGTTTTGAATTACATGGTTTATTCATGCTTAGAAGATAGGAGTTTATTCTCAGGCTCCCCAGGACACTTGCCACATCTAGTCACTTGCAGTTTTGGTATCTAAGCAGATCTATAATCTAATCACAGTATTTCTAACTTCATTTCTGATTATTTCGGAATTTAATTTTTCTTGGTACTAAGCAAAAAACCTCCTCAGTCAATAAGTAAACAAATATTTATTTAGCATTTGCTATGTGTAAAACATTATGCTAAATCCTGAGGATAGAAACTTAAATTTTTTTTGAGTACACTCATCACCACAGCTTGAATAAAATCAAAATTTTGCTGTCTGTCCATCTGTCTATCCATATATTTTTAAGAATCTTTAGGCATCAAGTTGTGATTATGAGAAAGAGGTGACAGTGTTGGGGATGGTTGTGAATGGGGAAAGATTTATTACTTTCTTTAAGTTCTCTCTTCCTTCAACAGAAATAGGTTAACCTCAAACACAATCTACCAAAAATACCCATTAGCATTTCAACAATGAATATGTACTTAACAAGATTCTCCATTAAAATTTAGGATGACTGAGTTTAAGAAGGTGAAAACCAACCAAAATGGTCTCAGTGGAGATGGATTCACTTGTCCAGATTGCTAAGTTTTGTGATCAAGTCATATTCTCAGCAGGAGGAGCTGAAGACTTTATCCATTTCATCTTGTCCACCTTAATATGTCTACCATCTCCTTAGCTATTGACCTGTTGGGGTTGATTTTCACCTGTCAAGGGATCTCATTTTCCAAAGGTATTTAAGTATTTAGGGATCTCCATGGTTTTGTTTTTGTTACTGAGAGACACTGACCATTGATTTATTAATTGTGTGTTAGCTTAAATAATAAATTGATAATTAATTACCAAGGCTTTGCTATTATAGTCTGCCTTCTCATGGACTCATTATATGCTTTTAGGAGTAGCTGAATACAAAAGTCATTTGCTAGACTTATATAATCTAGTTCAATTTTCTGACATTATCCTAACTGAGTTAATCCCAAATGGGCCCCCAGTGATCAAACTTTTCACTTCACTTTTCCTTATTGTCTCTCTGGTCTTATGTCTTAGATTATATACTATACACCTTAACATTTACCTGGATGTTATAATTTTACAGTAGCTAAATGATAACTAAACTGAAAGTAAGAGATGTAGATGTAGGAAAAACTTTGAAAAAAACATTATAATAATTTACATTAGAAAAAATATTAAATATAAACAAATAAATGGATCTTTTTTTTAATATGATAATTCATATCTTGTGAAGAATGAAAAGCCTGAGAGAAAGAGTATCTAGGTAGTTAACTATTTAATAAGGTGTTCCAAGAATAGGGCTCATTTCTATGGGGCAAAAAACTTGCCTAGATTGGATTCTGTTTATATTTTAAAGGAAAGTAAGGTCTTCTAGATGGATGGTGTTCTGCCCAAATTCAGTGAACATGTAACCCAAAGATTTGGGCAATTTCATCTATCAGCAATGTCTATCAGAGACTGACTGAATGACTTGCAAAGGTTAGTGCCTAAATGAGGAAATAGAAAGGAAAAACCTCAATCCTAATTTAATAATTGTTAATATAACAGAAAAATAATATTTTTTGTCTATCTGCTCTACCACATACTCCTAGGATCCTTTGTTGTTCTGAGTCTTATCAATTATATCCTTGTTGTGACTCCATTTGAGGTTTTGTTGGCAAAGACACTGTAGTGGTTCACCATTTTTTTCTCCAACTCATTTTACAGATGAGGAACTGAAGAAAACAGGGTTAAGTGATTTTCCCAGGGTAACATAGTAAGTGTCTAAGGCTGGATTTTCACTCATAGAGATGAGCCTTGTTAACTCCAGGCCAGGCACTCTATCCACTATGACTTTTGTGCTCTACCTCTATGTATTACAGTTCCCCACCAATGTAATTTGACCTACCAATATAATTACCTGACTGCTGCCCTTTTAGGACTTCCATGACCTTCTACCTGCTTTGTAGATTAAAAAAAGATGTTTTATGTGTTGTTTCCACAAGCGTGTCCAAACCTTGAGAACAGGTACTGTTATACTATTTCTTTAATTTGATTCAATAACATTTATTGAGCACCTACATCAGGCCAAGCACTATGTTAAGTACTAGAAATACAAATAAGAAAAAGAAAGATAGTTCCTACTGTCAGGGAGTTTATAATCTAAGAAGGAAACACAGCATAGAAAAGGACTATAGGAAAGAGGAGGAGGTCACTAGGAGAGAGGTCATCTTGTTCCATGGAGATCAAATCAAGTAGAGTTACAGATGGTAAGTGGTAGCTGCCAAGTTCAGATTCTGTATTCTACAAAGGAAAGCTTTGGGAGGAGTTCAGTGCTAAGCTTCCAGCTTTCCAATCAGAGGGGAGAGAAGACTAAGGGAGTTGGGAATATGTTGAGTATACAAGACTGAGTTAAACAAAATGTTGGAAGAAACTTCAAGTGATCAGTTTATTCCGGGAAGGGGACTTTGTTATGTGGAGACCAAACCAAACAGAGAGCTACAGATGAAAAGTGAAGAGAGTCCAGATCCTGCTCTCTATAAATGCATATATAACTTTGTATCTCCAGCACTTAGCTCATAGTAAGAGCTCAATAAATATTTTTATCCATTCTTTAATTCAATCCTCCTTGTCTCCTAGAGAAGGATGGATTTATACTTGGTTACGATTTCTACTCAGCCCTAAAATGGAAGTTCTAACTTGGCACTGGTAAAAACAAAGCCAGTGAGCTGTTCTTAGTCACTATTTGAAATTTAGTTCCGTACACATGGTCTTTGGACTTTTAAGCAACAGATCACTTCAAAGTTAATAACTTTACCTTAAAAATATGATAGTTTCACTTTCAATGTCCTCTGCTAAAAACTGCAATCAATTCCTTGATTCTCATGAAAAGGCCTACTTACATTCTCTCCAGGTCAGTCTCTGTGGGAACAAAGAAAGGACTGTTTGAATTTGTACACCTCAGCACTAATGCATGCAAAAAACAGTTGACCAAGTCTTTAGAAGTTTGTTTACATTTGCCCTTCCATTGATCTCCAAATGGCTTTGTGGTATTAAAACAATTCAGAATTTCCTGACTTGCTGTTTCTGGTTCTCTTTAATCATGTAAGTACAAGTCAGGTAATTCAGTGGTTTAGTATTAAACTGTTGTTCTTAATGGATTTGTGACAAATGCCATCAACTACTAGAAAAAGTATTTTGATCTCAGTTGTTCTGTGTTTATGGCAAGTTCAGGAGTACTCATATCTCCATTGTCTCAATATTCACACCTTTCTGAGACACCATGTGATGCAGACATTTAACAAAGATTCTGAAAATTTGGTACTTGTCAAGTGATGTCTTTAAAGCATTTTATATAGTCAATTCAACATTGTTAGCAATCTCTCTTCATGTTCTTCTACTGTCTTAGCTAAGATAAATAGAATCATCAAGGTATGTCAGGGCTTCTGGAAAGTTCGTGTTTCCAACTATTTTCTCCTTCAGCTATTGGAATAATGCAATGCTCCCATGATACCTGGGTCATGCACTCACAATATACTGAGCAGATAAAAGCAGACTTCTTATTTTCCTCCTTCATGGGAATTTTACAGCAACCACTATGTAATTTCAACACTGAGAAATACTTTGTAAGATAGTATTGAAATAGTTCAGAGCATTCTTAGCTTGGTGTTCTGATTTGATTCCTTTATTCAGAGTCTAATAGTCTACACATATTTACTTCTTTCCATTTCTCTTCTATATCACCATTATCAATGATGCATATGACCTACAGAACACTGTGATGAAGCCATCGACAGCTTTGGGACATGTTGTAGGCTAGGCTTCACTCAGGCCATTTTGATGTTTGTTCAGGTTTGGGATGGGAATGAAATGAGACATTCATAGATGAGCTAAGAGTTACTAAAAGGAAGTTTACTTATCCATAATTTCAAAAAGATATCCAGGAAAGATACAGAATTGATTCAGTTGGGCATAGCTTCTTATTGACCACAGAGGTTCATTGGTCAGAAGCCTGAGGAGTCCTTGACTCCTTATATTTTTGGTTTCATACATATGAAACCAGTAATCTGCATCAATGGTTGAAACCTTAGTTCCCTGGAGGAATTAAAGGTCAAGAATGGTTTTAATATGTTTTATAAAACAAATAAAATCAGGGTAGTCCAAGGAAAAGATAGGCTACCCAATGGGGCAGGGCCTTAGTAGATATTTCTCCCATTGTGAGGTAGTTTGGGAAGTTTCTCATCAAGATAAAGGGGTCACCTTCAGTTAATTCTACAATGATTAGGATTTAGTGACCCGAATATTATGAGTTGCTTTTTAGAATGAGAATATACTTATCTTCTTACTCAGCTTTTACTTCACTCACTCTTTCCATTCTTCAACTACTGAAGAATCTTCCAAGTCAAATTTTTGGGGATCTACTTATATAATTGGGAAGCAGGTGCTCATATGATGTTCACTACCATGATCTGATTTTGTCCCCTTGTCAGCTTCAGCATGGGCTTCATGGAAAATTAAAATGTGTGGGTACTGAGTACAATTCGATGTTTTCAGAATCCTGTTAATATTTTGAATAGATTGAAGGTTATTCTAACCAATACTGATGTGCCACCTTGCTGTTGAAACCAACTATTTCTTTAGAAAACTTCAAACTCATTGTTTACCTCACAGATATGAACAGATGTCACTAAGTTCACCATTTTCCAGACTCTTGAAATTATAACATTATTTTTCTCAAATGTCTCTAATAGAATGACTGAATTGTAATAATAAGTTGACATTCACTGTATAGAATAGTATTGTATTAGGAGTCTAAATGGAATTGCGAAAAATGAAAAGTGCAAGAGATAACTTCTGAGTAATCACTTTATTAATGCATAATTAATAAAAGGATGGTTGTTTCATTTGACTATCTCTCATAAACCAAAGACAGATCATGGTGGCCTCTTGATACTTACATGTCCTTGGGAGAGTAGGTTTTCCAGAGCGGTGGCAATCAGCTCTGGTTTGTTTATAATTAATGAGAATTAATATTATAATGAGAGGTGGGCTTATTCTACCCTGAGCAGAGCTCATTTGGAATTTTGTCTTCTGTTCTATGAACAGGAAGTGATGAAGAATGACAGAATAAACTGCATGTGATTATTACATCAGAGAAAAGATTAGAAGAGGAAAACATTAAGCTTCTTTGAATATTCAAAGGATTGTCATTTGGAGTTGGGAACAGACTTGATTTATTGGGTCCAGAATTTTAGAGTTATTCAAAAAATGGAATTGGCTGCTTTGAAAGGTTGGGAGTCCTTCTTTGGAGATGTTTAAACAGAAACCAGATGACAACTAACTGAGTTTCATAGAGGAAAACCTTCTTTTGGACAAGGTAGCTAGTGAGGCCTCTTCCATTTCTCAAATTCTGTTTCTATGATATATCAATAAACCCTTATGAATCTTAAATTCCACTATATCACAATACCATAAACAAAAGTTTTCCATGTTTTCAGTGATTGTTCCATTGATCTATGATGACAGCATTTTAAGTAATTGACACTTACTGATAAGTATGCAATGTTATACAACAGTGATTCAATGTAGCAAGTAAAGCATAGCAAATAGTAGGAAAGAAAATATGCAAATTAGTAGCAATGCATCACTAATATAGGGTTCATTCACAAATCAGCCATTAGAAAATAAATCATATTAATGCAACCATTAATAAATTTGAAAGAGACATTTTCCATGTACAGGCAGTTTGTGATTGCAGCAAAACACTTTTAAAAAAAGAGAAAGAGAGAATAAGAACCAGTTTTGTAGAGACTAAACAAAGAAAATTAAAAATTCGGAATATCAAAACTGTGAAAAATTAATAAACGCCCTTCAAAAAGGAAAATGGAATATTACTTTAAAAGAGGAAGGAAGGAAGGAAGGAGGGAAGGAAGGAAGGAGGGAAAGAATGGAGAAAGGGATGAATGAGAGAGATAAAGGGAAGGATGAGGGAGGAAAGGAATGGGAGGAAAAAGAGGGGAGGATGAAGGAAGGAGGGATAGAAGGAAAGAGGGAAGGAAAAATTGGACAAGGGAAGTCTACTTGGTTACTGCTACATAAAACTACTTTATAATATGAAACTGACCCGAAGGGGAAAAAAGTCATTTTACAAGGTAGACTTTTGCTCTCAGCCTATGGCATTAAGGGGGTGGAGGGAAGGTTCAACTTGGTTTCAGACCACTCCTCCCTCATAGGAAGTAGATTTTCCTTCAAACTCAGCTTGCCAAGAATAGTCTTTGATGGTTCAAAAATCAAAATATGATTACTTACTCTTCACTTCTTGTAGTATTTGCTTATTAGTTATTGTTTCTCTTTTTCTGTTTTGTTTTGTTTTCATTTTTGTTTTTCTCTAGGTGTATTCTATCCAAAATTTCTATGCCATGCTTCCACAAACAAGTACCCTACTTCATTCTAATTGATCCATCATCAAGATCAGCCCCAATGATAAAACCCTCTTTCCATAATATGGAATGCTTTCTGTCCCTTAACATCTATTTGTAAAAATCACACACACACACACACACACACACACACACACACACACTTTTAGCACTTATGCTGGCCCAAAGGGACTCAACCAAAATAAATAAGATCTAAAATAAAAGAGGAGTTAACAACTGCTCAAACTAGTAAAAGGAAAAGCAACTTTGCCTAGAAGTAGAATAGGTTCCTGCAGTGCTCACTGTCCTGGCCTACAGTTCCCAAGCAGATGAACAGAATAAAATTATATTAGATGTCTGGATGGGCTTCCAAGACTAATCTTTCTCCAGTACTCTTCCTGCTTATTCAGATCTCTTGAGTCACCTGTTCCCTCAACTCTCTCTTTCTGAAAGAAAGTGTGGGGTGAGTTTGAGGGTCAAGGTCAGTGGTTTCATGCCTCTCTGTCTCTCAAAAGCAGGTTACACATTTAAGTAAAGAACCTTATAACAGGGTGGCATTTACCATATTTTTCCTTGGGATTATTTTTCTCCCATAAGCTTTAGAGCTTGCCTGGATTGCCTTAGTGAACCAATACATTACATTTTTCAACAAACTTACTTTTATCTTCATCTTGGGACAATAGGCTATTAACTTTTTATGACTATTATTCTGTATTAGAACTATAAGTTTTAGCATGATACCAATAGGGATAACCCAGCCAACTGAACTATCTTTTTTAAACAAGACAAACCTTAACCTTTTTAAAACCACATAAAGGCCCTCAATTTAAATTCAATTTTATTTTATTTTCACTTCTAAATGCTTTTCTCCTTCCCTCTCTCCACCCATTGAGAAGGTAAGGAAAACACAACAGCCAAAGAAAAACACAACAACAAAAAAATATCTGTAGAAGGGCTATTCTTTTGGACACAATGGTAGATATTTGTAGAAAAAAAAATTTCATAATGTTAGAGCTTGGGAGAAATATAATTACTCTTTCTACCCTCCTTATTTTACAGAGGCCAAAACTGTGATTCAGAATAGAAAAGTGGTTTTTCTAAGGTTATACAAATAATGTGACAAGTGACTACTTCTAGCTGTCCTCTGACTCCCAGTCTCTCCCACGCAACATATATTGCAATTCATCTCTTTTCAGCTGACTTCTAAGGCTTTCCCCTAATTTGTAGCATTTAGTATCTAACTCCCCAGATGTCTCTCTTCCCTGACTCATAGTGTTATGTGAGACTGCGAAATAAAGTTGGACTTTCATCTTTTGTCTGTTTTCTTAACCATCTCTGCAAGGGTCCCTGCCCTTGCGTCTCTTTGATAGCCCTTAACATTATCCCAAGAATTATCTATGCATAAGATGTTTCTTTAATTTCTATAAATTACTGGAGTTCAAATGCTCCATTTATTTGGGATCTTGCAATTTAATTAATACAGTCATGCTGATAATGTAAACATTCTGTAATTGGTTTTATGTTACTCTATCAGTAAATAAGTGAAAACATTAACTGACTACTGTGGAAATATGTGGCATGTGACAGATCTGAAAACAATGTATTTTTATATGAGATTGCTCTTCAGAAACCCTTTTAGTTCACATCTTACAGACAGATGCCTGTTTTTCTCTACAATGTCATCCCTGCTCTTCCTCTAACATTTTCTTCACATATTTACCCCATTTGTTATTCATGATTTAGCTCTAAGTAACATAAGGGTTTGTTTTTCTTTTCTTCCTGTTTGTGTTTGTTCACTGACCTGACATTCTCAAAGCTAGACTTAGGATACAACAAATAGGCATATTTTTCTCCAGTTGTTTATATTAGTGTTTATTCGCATGAAAAGTGAATATATAAATTATGTTCATATAATCCCATGGTTTTGCTTGGCATGTAGACTTCCAAGCATTTTATAACATCAGCAGTTATTTCAAATAGAATTTCTCTCTGTTTCTTCATGGTGGGTTTTGTTGGTAGTATATAGAAATACTAATGATTTTCATGAGTTTATTTTTATATCCTGCAACTTTGCTAAGTTGTTAATTTTTTCAACTTTTTTTTTAATAGATTTTCTAGTATTTCTTAAGTATACCATCATGTCATCCCAAAGAATGATCATTTGGTTTCAACATTACCTATTTTTGTTTCTTCAATTTCTCTTTGTTCACCTATTGCTGTAGTTGGTATTTCTGATAAAATATTGAATAGGGATAATCTTTGTGATAATGACAGTGATAATGTAGTGATAATGTACATGTTTACTTCACCCCCAAACTGAGACGGTTGCTAAGTTCTCCCCATAACAGATAATGTTTGCACTTAGTTTTAGATATTAGTTATCATTATAAGAAAAACTATATTTATTCCTACTCTTTCTAGTGTTTTTAATAGGAATGGGCATTGCAGTTTGTCAGAAGCATTTTCTGAATCTACTGATGTTGTCATACAATTTATATTGTTTTTGATGTTCACATGGTCAATTATTTTCATAGTTTTACTAATATTCAATCAGACTTCATTCTTGGAATAAATAGCATCTACTTACAGTATGTGAGCTTTGTGAAATATTATTGTGGTATCCTTGCTAGTATTTTATTTAAAATTTTTACCTCAATATTCTTCAGGGAAATTGGCCTACAAATTTCTTTCTCTGTTTTTGCTTAGATTTAGTTATCAAGATTATATTTGTGTCATAAAAAAACTCCTTTACCTTTCATTTAAAAACTAGTTTATATAGTATTTGGATTAATTGTTTCTTCAATGTTTGGCTAGAATTCACTTGTAAATCCATCTGGTTCTGTAGATTATTTTTTTCCTCCTTAAGGAACTCATTTATGAATTGTTCAATTTTTTTCTAAGATAAAGCTAATTTAAGCATTTTATTTTCTCTCCTATTAATTTGGGCAATTAATATTTTTGTAAATATTTATCAATTTCACTTAAATGGATAGTTGTCCTGAATAAAATTGGGTCAAATAATTCCTATGAATTGCTTTCTTCTTCATTGGTGGTGCATTGACCCATTTCATTTTTTATACTAGTAATTTGGTTTTCTTTCTTTTTCATCAAATTAACTGATAGTTTTTCCTATTTTATTTTGTTTTTTTTTTTTTACAAAACCAGCTCTTAGATTATTTTATTAATTAAATGGTTTGTTTACCTTCAATTTTATTACTAACTCCTGTCATTTTCAGGATTTCTATTTTGGTGATCAATAGGAGATTTGTTCTTTTTCTAGTTGAATGCCAAATTTATTAAACAGATCTTTCTCTCCTTTATTGATGTATGCATTTAGAGATGCTTTATTTGCTTCCCACAAATTTTGTTTTGTTGCTTTATTATTGTTATACTCTTTAATGGAATTGTTGATGGTTTCTATAATTTATTATTTACCCACCCATTTTTAGGAATGTATTATTTATTTTCCAAGTAATTTTTACCTATATTTCCACAGCATTTTAATGAATATAATTTGTATTTCATTATGGTCTAACAGTTGTATTTTTCAGCATTTGTTTTGGAGATTTTTATTCCTTAACACATGGTCAGTTTTTGTGAATATGCCATGTACAGTTGAGAAAAGTTACATTAATTTTTATTCTCATTCAGTTTGTTCCAGACATCTATCATATACAAGTTTTATTATGTATGTTTAGTTTTATCTAGCTCTGAGAGTGGAAAGTTGGGGTCCCTCACTAGTAAAGTTTTACTCTCTATTTCCTCCTTTAACATTTTACTTTTTCTTTAAGAATCTGGCTACTCCAAACATTGGGGAATGGTTGAACAAGTTGTGGTATATGTATGTAATGGAAATGATGAATAGGAAGAAAAACCTGGAAAAACTTACATGAACTGATGCTGAGTAAAGTTAGCAGAACCAGGAGAATATCATACATAGCAAAAGCAACATTGTGTGATGATAAACAACGGTAGATCTAGCACTTGTCGGCCATGTAATGATTCAAGACATTTTCAAACGACTCATGAGGAAAAATGTCATCCACATCCAGAGAAGTAAATATGGAATTTGAAGGTAGATAAACACATACTATTTTCATGGTTTTGGTCTTTTTTTTCCTTTCTCATGGTTTTTCCCTTTTATTTTGATTGTTCTTTCATAATATGACTAATGTGGAAATTAATTTAACAAGACTGTGTGTGTATATACATACATACATATATATATATATATATAATATACCTATATATCTATCATCTATCTATCTATCTATCTATCTATCTATCTATCCATCTATCTATCTACCTATCTATAAAAGCTCTATCAGTTTGCTTGTTGTCTTGGAGGGGGGAGAAAAATTCGAAACTCAAAATCTTATAAAAGTGAATGTTGAGAACTATCTTTACATGCAATTGAAAAAAATGAATACAAATAAGTGGGGAAGGGGGGAAGAATTTGGATGCTCTATCATTTAATGCACATATATTTAGTGTTGAGATTGCTTCATTTTTCATGGTAACTTTTTAGGGGTATGTTGATTTTTCAGGGAGCACAAGCATGTCTGTTAAGAGGGTTTACTGAGCTCTTTTTAGGTCTGCTTATTCACTTTTGGTTTCCACCTGGCACTCATCTCTCACCAGTGACTCCAAGAAACTGTAACATGTACAGCAGCCCCAATCTGGCAAAATTGATTAGGTAGATGAGCTAAGTCAGTTTGAGGGTAACCAACAGACCTCAAACTCATCAGTAAGTTAGGAGGATGTCTATTCCAAGTATGTGAAAACATTATTTAGCATAATGAATACATATTCTTTTTTAAAGGAGGTGTTAAGCCAAATAAATTTGGGAACCTCTGACTGAATCTCTCATTTTAAATCATCTTTTTGTTTTTATCACCCCAAAATGATTGGCTTATGTTAGGCCCCTCTGTCTACATAGGATCCTTTTAACTTTGCTCAAGTTCCTAGGAGTTGCATGTATAATCTTTCCATATAGGAATATAAACTGTTTAACCCAATTGAGGTCCTTATGCTTACCTTACTGTGCTTTATTTGAGTTATATTTAGAATCAAATTTTTATATCCATTTTTAGTCTTTTCATCAGGAATGCTTGAAATTCAACTATTTCATTAAATATTCATTTAATTTTATACTCAGTTCTGTTGGGTAGTTGATATTTGGTTGTAATCCCAGCTCCTTTGCCTTCCAGAGTATCATATTCCAAGACTCCCCTTCTGAGGACCATTAATTCTTGTGAGATCCTGACTGTAGTTTCACGATATCTGAATATTTTCTTTCTGGCTATTTTAAGTATTTTCTCTTTGACCTGAGAATTCTGGAATTTGACTAATATTCTGGGGTATTTCATTTTGTCATTTCTTTCTGGGGGTGGTTATGGATTCTTTCCATTTCTATTTTACCTGCCAGTTCTAGGATAGCAAGACAATTTTCCTTAAAATTTTTTGAAACGTGATGTCTAAGCTCTTGCTTTGATTGTGACTCTCAGGCAGTCCAATAACTCATAAATGATCTCTCTTCAATATCCTTTTCAGGTCATTTTTTTTAATGAGCTATTCCATTCTTTTCTTCTATTTCCTTCATTCATTTGACTTTGTTCTTATTGTTTCTTGATGCCTCATATGATTTTAGCTTCCACTTGCCCAAAGAATTCTTACAAAGATATTACATGTAATTAATGTAACATAACATAGCATAGCATAACCTAACATAATATAATATATTATAAGTAATTGTTTTCTTCAGCAATCTTTTGTATCTCTTTTTCTCATTTGACCAATTCTACATTTTAAATAGTTTTTCTATCTTTGAAATTTTGTACATGCCTTGTTTGTCATGTGACCAATTATGGTTTTCAAGTTGTGTCTTCATTATATTTTTGTACCTCTTTTTCCAAGCTGTTGATTATCTTTTTATATTTTCCCTTTGCTCTCATTTCCTTTCCCCATTTTTCCTCTACCGCTCTTATCTGACTTTTAAAATTATTTTTAGTTATTCCAAGATTTCTCACTGGGATTATGTCCAGATTAAATTTTTCTTTGAGGTTTTGCTGTCTTGACATCATTTTGTTTTTCTTGATACTCTTGGAATATCAAGTTTATGTCTTTATATACTCTGTCACCATAACTTTTAATTCAGGTTCTTTGTTGTTGCTCTGTGCTCTATTTTTTTCTCCTACTTTATTTCTTGACTTTGAACTTTAACTTTTGGAAAAATCTCATCCTGAACTTTTGTTGGTTTTTTCATTCCAGAATTCAATTTGAGAATTATTTTAAAGTTTTTTGTAAGAGAATGTTGGGAGAATTTAATCACTTCCTCTACTCTGACATCTTGGTTCCATCGCCCAAGTAGGCTAATTGAAAAACAATAGCTGAAACAAGGAAGAAATATGCCCTGGAAAAGAGGTTCAAGATTTGGGTGAGGAAGGAACTAAGTAATGCAGATTGATTTTGGGGGGATTGATATACAAACATGTAAACTTCTACTTGATGGAATCGTAGAGCATAAGAATCTCACCTTAAATAAAACATTTGAGGTGGAATATAGATAGATTAGATGGATAGATAGAGAGATGGATAGATAAATAGATCAAGATTAAAATAAATCTAGATAAAGATATAATTTAGCAGCAGGGAACATGAGGGTGGGATACAAACAACACTCCCCCCACCCTTACCTAATCTAGATAAAAATACTTTTTTAAAAAATTGATTCAGACAATCAGGAAGTGCAAATAGTGTCTGTACAGTTCCTTGTATCAATCTTTGTATTAGAGAAGGATTGTAACTAATTTTGTCAGATTTTAGATTCATGAGAACTGTAACATAATACCGCGTGGTCTTGAGACTATCATAATAGTTTCACTTTAAGAGAGACCATAACTCATAGAATGTATGAAAGGAAACCATTGACATAAGATTAGGCCATAGATGATGCTATTTTTTTAAATGATGCATTTTTTTATTTTAAATATCCTTTTCTTTTATCCCCCTTAAAAAGTATTTATTTTTTTCTAATTACATGTAAAGAGAGTTTTCAAAATTCACTTCTATAAGTTTTTGAGTTCTAAACTTTTTCCTCCCTCCCTTCTCCCTCCCCCCAACAAAGATGGCATGCAATTTTATATAGATTATATATATGTATGTCTATATATGTATGTATGTATAGATATGTATGTATATGTGTGTATATATGTATTTATGTATGTGTGTGTATATATATACACACACAATCCTATTGTGGAAAAAATGAGAGAAACCTTTTTGCCATTTGAGTTAATCTATTTTTAAGAGTGTTATTTTCCTCAGCATTTCTTTGTTTTTCCTTTAGCAAGTTGCTGACTCGCTCTTCATGATTTTCTTGCATCACTCTCATTTCTCTTCCTAATTTTTCCTCCACCTCTCTTACTTGATTTTCAAAATCCTTTTTGAGCTCTTCCATGACCTGAGACCATTACATATTTATTTTGGAGGTTTTGGATGCAGAAGCCTTGACTTTTATGTCTTCCTCTTATGGTATGCTTTGTTTTTCCTCATCTGAAAGGATGGAAGAAAAAACTTGTTCACCAAGAAAGTAACCTGCTATAGTCTTAATTTTTTTCCCTTTTTTGAGCATTTTCCCAGCCAATTGTTTGACTTTTGAGTCCTTTGCCAAGAGGAGGGTATCCTCTAGGGACATGCAAGTTCTCCTCCAAGGTGGCACAATCAAGGGAGAGGAGTGTACTCCTCTCCTTGCCTGTATTCTGTTCTGGGAGCAACCA
Organism: Potorous gilbertii; assembly: GCA_028658325.1. Classification (NCBI taxonomy): domain Eukaryota; kingdom Metazoa; phylum Chordata; class Mammalia; order Diprotodontia; family Potoroidae; genus Potorous; species Potorous gilbertii. Next base: position 116,037,858 of record CM053772.1, on the reverse strand, counting down.
CAAGCTTTTCTGCTCAGGATTTGTGAGTTGGATTACCTGTCCAGAGCCTCTACTGGCTCCACTAGCGAGTACTCCTCCTCACCCATGAGCACTACTCAGGGTTAGGATCCAGATCAGGGACTCAATTCCCCCAGGCTCTTTAGATGGAGGGTTCCAATAACGGATGCTTCTTTTGTCTGGGGCCATGGCCAGGGCAGGACCTTTTTTCCTTCTCACCTGGTTGAAAGAGCTTTCTCACAAAGTTGTCTTTGGAGTTTGTGGGTTGAGAAATTTGGAGCAGCAGCTGCTGCCCATGATTCAGTGAACTGATGCCTGCTTGGGTCCTGTCCATTATGTGCCGTGGGGCCAAAACTAGGCTATGCTCCATGGGCTCTCTAAGCCTGGTGTAATAGACCTTTCTAGTCAGTCTTCCAGGCTGTTTGCCTGGAAATCTCTTTCACCCTGTCATTTTGTGGTTTCTGCTGGTCTAGAATTTGTTTAGAGTCATTTTAACAGGTATTTTATGGACTATGGGAGGAGACCTACAGCAGTTCTGTCTTACTACTCTGTCATGTTGGCTCTGCCCCAGAGCATTTTTTTTTCACTTGACTATAAATAGTTTTAATTTCTTCTTCTAAAAACTTCCTTTTTAAATCTTTTGATCATTTATCAACTGAGAAGTCACTCTTATTTTAAAAAAATAACACTTCTATACTTAGTATATATTTGAGAAATGAGGTCTTTATCAGAGAAATTTGCTCTAAAAAATTTGATATTATTTTGTTGTCTATAGTGCCTTTTAGCACAATGTGATTTTTCTGATAATCTCTTTTACTTGTCTACTTTTGCTTTTACTTTGTCTGAGATCATGTTAACTATCCCTCCCTTTTTAATTTTGGTAGAGGTATATTAAATTCTGTTCCAGTCCTTTATTTTAATTCTGCCTATCTTTATGACTTGGTATGTCTCTTGTAAATACCATAGTGGTGGATTCTTGTTTTTAATTCATTTAGATATCTGCTTCTGCTTTATGGGTAAACTCATCCCATTCACATTCACGTATGCTTACTAAATATGTATTTCCCTCCATTCTATTTTCTTCAGTTTCTTCCTCTCCTCTTCTGTGTCTCACTTTGTCTTTTTATCCTATATCTTCTCAAAGGTCATTTGTTTTAAAAACCATAGTCTCCTTTAATCTTCCTTCCCTTTTATCACCACCCCCTTTCTTTTATCACTTTCCCTTTTATTACCCTATTGGATAAGTTACAATTCTAGGCACAATCAAGTGTGACTTTTATGTCAGAAAAATTTCCTCATTCTATTTATCTCTTTTCCATTCTCCCAGTCCATTGCTTTTTAATTAACCTTCAATATTTTTGGAGATCATTCCAAATAATCCAGGCATACCCATCCCTTCTGTCAGTGTAAATTCCTTTTAACTGCCATAGTAATGATAAAATTCTTGGGGGTTACATGTATCATCTTCCTATATGCAAACAGTTGTAACAGTTTAACTTTATTGAGTCCCTTATGATCATTCTTTTATGTTTATCTGTTTATGCTTCTCTTGAGTCTTCTATTTGAATGTCAAATTTTCTATTCAGTTTTTTAAATCAGGAATGCTTGAAAGTCCTCTATTTCATAAAATATCCATTTTTCTTCTGAAATTTTACATTCAGTTATTCTGTAAATGCTACTCATGTTTTTGATCTCTATCTTTCTTGCTTTCCAAACTATCATATGCAAAGCCCCCCACTCCTTTAATGAGAAAGCCACTAAATCTTGTGTGATCCTGAATGTGTCTATATGATATTTGAATTGTTTTTTTCTATTTACAATTTCTCCTTGACCTGGAATCTCTGGAATTTGGCTGTAATATTCCCATTAGTTTACATTTGGGAATTTTTTAAAGAGTTTGTGGGTAGATTCTAAATTTATTTTTTATCCTCCAGGTCTAAGATGGTCTACTTTTTTTTTAATCAGGAGTTTCAACTACTCCAATAATCCTTAAATTATCTCTTTCTGAAATCTATTTTCCATGTCAGTTGTTTTTTGTTGATATTTCATGATTTATTTTATTTTTGACTTTGTTGTATTGTTTCCTAATATTTCATGAGGTCATTGCTCTTCACTTGCTCTATGTAATTTTTGAGGAATTATTTTCTTCAGAAAGATTTTTTACTTCTTTTTCTATTTGGTCAACTCTTTTTTTTTAAGGAGTTCTTTCTTCAGTGAATTTTTATGCCTCATTTCCTACCAGGTCAATTTTGTTTTTTTTTAAACTTATTTTATTAAGTTTATTTTGTGCCTCTTTTACTAAACTGTTAATTCTCTCTTTTTTTTAAATTTTCTTCTACTACTCTCATTTCTTTTCCCATTTTTTTCCCCATGACTTACTTTTATCTTGTTATTTAACTCGTCTAGGAATTATTACTGGGCTTGGGTCCAACTAGCATTTGTCCTTGTGGCTTTGTTTGTAACTGTTTTCACCTTTTTGTCTTCTTCTGAGTTTATGTCTTATTCTTCCTGCCACCATAGTAGCCTTTTAATGGTCAAATTCTTTTTCTTGTTTGTTGTTGTTCTATTTTTTGCCTTTCCCTTTATGTTAAAGTTGAATTCTGCTTACCTGGGTGTGGGGAGGTACTGTACTAAACACTTGACTTTTTCATGCTGTTTTCAGAGGTAGTTCTGTTGGTCTGCAAGTTTTTGGTGCTTCCATGGCAGTGTGACATTGAGAGGGGTATGATCACTGTTCTCCTAATCTAAAGTCTGATCTCTCTGTAGGAAGGGTTTCTGGTGTCCTGCAGCCAGAAGCACTAGCATTTCTCTTTGCTTTGGAACTATGACCAGGGCTCTTTTCCCCTTGTGAATAACTCCTGGCACTCTTCTTCAAATAGAGTTTTAAACAAGGACTGGGTATGGGCAATAGAGGTGCCAGCTAGCACCTGATGTGACCCATGCCACAGAAAGGTCCCCTGTAATCACTTTCTGACCATGTGTCTGAATTTCTTACAGTCTTTGGACTGAGAGCTCCAGAAGCTGTTGCTGTGGTCACTGGTGCCACTTCCATGGCTGCTATTATCTTGCCTGCATGTGTGGGTTCTGGATAGACCTTTACTCCTGTGTCATACACTTTTCCTGATAACTTCTTAAGTTTTCTCTGGCTAGAAAAATGTCTCATCCTGAACTTTTGTTTGCTATTCCATTCCAAAATTTGATTTGAGGCCTTATTTTACAATTTTTTGAAAGGGAATGTTGAGAGAGTTCATCATCTTTGCTCTGCCCTTATGGTAATATATTTAAGAGTAACACAGCTGTGTGTTCAAAAATAATATCTTGCCAACTTTTAATTTGTTTGTCCTTGTGTGTAGGTCAAAAACTTTTGCATACCTCAAAAATTCCTTGTGTACCCTTAACATTGACATAAAAATAGACAAGCTCCAGGCAGTCACCAACATCAGAATCTAAGTATCCTGCTCACAGAAAGGTGCTTTGGTGTATATCTCCCTTCCATAGAAGCAGTCTTTCCTTCCCTCTTAAGCACATTTCCTTTCTAAAGGAGCAATTATCCCCTTCCCAGGCACACATATATTTAAATACACAGGTGATATACAGTGATCTAGTCCTCAAAATCATGAATCAAAAGAAGTAAATTTGCCTTCTCAGGAGGACCTCCTTTATGCCACAAGACTGTCATGAGACAAAAAGGTTGCAGAAAGCATTGAGTCAATGGAAGACTGAGTGATGGCATAGGAAGTCGAGATTTAAAAAAAAATCTTTGGCTCTATGGACATATTAGTTCTTTCCACAACTGCCCCTCCCAGAAACTATCTGTCTATAAATACCATGATATAATATTATTTTGTTGCTCTAATGTTTCCAGTAAACTGAATTTTGCTTCAATCACAAAAAAGGCCAGGGATTCATGAAAAATTGATAATAAGGTTAAGGAGCGAAATCAGCATCGGTCTAGGCGTTGAGACTTTTTCCTGAGTTGGGACTTTAAGGAAGTCAGGGAGGGCAGTAAGTGGATATGAGGAGGGAGAACATTCTGGGCATGGGGGAGAAGTCAGAGAAACAGTAAAACTATTATTTTATCATTTCAATACTAATACTAATTCTGCCTTTGAATTCCAATACCATACACCAGAGCTCAATTTAATTTTCAGAAATTTCCTGTGTGAAACCATGATTCATATAATGGAAACCTTGTGATCAATGCACTTTAAACAGAGTTTTAAGTCATTGTTTTCTGAGTGACTAAAGTTTTCTGGGCCCCTCAGCTTTTGGTTCCCTACCAGAATCTATCCTCCTCCAAACAAACCAAACTCTCTTTCCCATTAGGTTTAGGACATTACCTCCCAGAATAGGATTATGGAGCCCTTTGGAGTTTTCTGAGGAAAAGAAAAAAAGAATCACAAGAGCATAACAGCACATTAAGAAGATTGATATGAGAAGGTGTAACCAAAAAGCATTTCCTTTTGTGATGAGGATATTTTCTTTTCTGGTTTAGTGATCCCTGATATAAAGGGAGGTTGGTGCTCATCAGTGATGGGAAGTGTCATTTCAACTTGGAAACAAGTGAGCAGGATGACTCCAAAACTACATAGATTTTCTTTTTTCTTTCCACAAAAAGACAAAAAGGAAGCCTCACATGAATGAGGAACAAATATGCAGCAAGTCAATCTCCACTTTTTCTTTGTAGCTTCATTGTAGTGTCTATGGGGATGTGGTTTTTCAAGATATAATGGTGGGCATCATATTTATTCACTTTTCCTCCCCAAAGACTCCAAACAATACAAAAGGATTTTTATTGTGGCCCACATCCTAAGAATTGGATTTGTTACAAAAAAAAATAACAGCCATCTCTTTTCTAATGAAAGCAAAAATTGGAACCAGAGTTGAACTTCCTTCCTATCTTACAATTCCAATCTCCAATACATAGCAAGGAGGAACACTTGCACTGGTAAAATCATACCATTGGATGAGACATGTATAATCCATACACAATGGGTTCAGAATGTGGAAAGATGTCTCACCTCTCTCCTGACACATTTTCAGTGTGAAAAGGAACCTGTGCAGTGTATGGTTCCAGCTTCAACGGCTACATAGAGAAAATTTTTCAGCTTCAAATACTTACATATATAAGCAGAAGCATGACTGATCATTCTCTTCCACACTACCCCTTTATTTGGAATATATAAATTATCATCTGTCTGCCTAAAAGAGAGAGATGGAGATAATGGGGTTATGAGTTGTAGGACCCTGGGAATGACAAGGCAGAGTTGGCTAGAATGAGTTCACACACTCAAGTCTTCTCATAATCAAGTGGCAAAGAGTTTATTGTAATGCTTTAGCAAAAGATGGCAAGTGTTCTTATGGGAACCTATGGGACTGAGGATGGTGATGGGGTTTATATGAAAAAGGGACATGAATGCCAGGGATACTAAATAGGTAATGTAAAGGTCCAGTTGACTTTGAACACAATAAATTGGAAAGCATAGGGAGTATACCAGACATTGACAGATTTGTCAGATGCATGGACATTACGGTTCTGGCAGGAAGAAGAGTCCTTGGGCCAGTCAGGGATGAAAATCCTTGGACCAGGCCCTCTTCTGTCTGTTCTGATAAGAGAATGTGCTCTGCAACAGGAGAAAATTTTCTCACAAGACTACTAAGAAACTAAGAGTCTTCTAGAGATATGATCTTAAGGATGGGGCCAGAGCTCCCCCTCATCAATATAGAGTGAACTTACCAAGAAACTTGCATATGTAAAGAAGATGAAAGTAAGGACAGTTTATTGAAAAAGAAGACAAAAGCCTGAGAAGGCCCTATAGTGTAGTGTCAGGAGCACTGAAGTTTCCCATGAACTCAGACTGGTGAAGAGAGCTAACAATAATAGAATTAAAAATAAGAGGTCTATTGAGTCATCTTGGGGAAAGGAAGAAAAATCTAAGAAGGAGTAGGAGTGCTGCTTGGAATGAATGTGATGATAATTGAGAACAAACAGAAGGAACTGCTGCTCACTTCACATTTGGCTTCTGTTTGCTTTGTCAAAGAGAATGCCTTTTGCCCTGGGCTGACACTGAGGCAAACATTGCCAGGATATACAAGGACCTACCCCTCCCTGCTCTGTACTCATCTATGCAGGTATGTACCTGCTTTATATTTCTGTGGTTATCTGTTTCCTCAATAAAGGAAGGAAGCTTCTCAATACTTGCATCTGTTGGCTCATCATATTACTGCAGTTAGTCTGGGGAAAATTGTTAGTTAAAATAACTAATTACAGAAATAGCAATAGGCTTTAAGTTTGGAGTTTTCCTCAGAAAAGAGGGAAAGTTAAAAAAAAAGTATCCAAAGAAAAACATGAATCAGACATGGAATGAGCTGTTTATTCCAATACAGAAAAAAAGGGAAAGGAATACACAAATTATAGGCTAGTGTGATTTGCTTCAGTCATCTGGAAATTTTAGAATGTGGATCATTAAAAAAAATTGTTATTGAGTAACTAGAAAAAAGATAAATCTGGTATATATTATAAGAGACCATCATTGCTTTATGAGAAATAGAGGATATTCAAATACATTATTAAAGGAACTATGTATTGACACAATCATATGGGAAAACAATTTAGAATTTTTAAATAAAATGACTATTATGTCTATACCTTTTGGAAAAGAAAGGAGAAAAGAAATTAAGAAAAAAAAGAATTTTCCTAACTGCTGCTGACTCATAGCACTTGAGACTGTGCTCAGGGCTCTTCATCTAAATTAGACCACCTAATGCCAAAGAGAAAGAATACAGGTTAATTTCTTGGACCATTATATTCATCCCTAGGTTTAACATAAAATAATTATTGTGACCACAGTATAATAAAACAAAATACATAATATTGTAAAAGAAAGTATTGAAATATATTGAAATACAACTATCATATCATTTTTTTAAAAAAAAATTCAATTTCATAGACTCCCAAGTTAAAAAAACAAAACAAAACAAAACAATAAAACTCCCTGTTCTCAAGAATTCTTAAAATATGGCTTTAAGAATGTAGGAGGCATTTGAGGTCATCTTGGGGCCTTTGTTCTAACATAAATACAGAGTTTGAAATTCTTCCTCCTTCAATTGTGTTTGATGGGAAATATTGTGTTACTTCTAAGAATGAATGGCATAGAAGAAAAGATTACACCAGCTTTTGTTCTCATATCAGAACAAAGACATTTCAACTTGAAAACTGGGGCTATCTGAGTTTTCAAATTATACTATCTGTGTGTTCCTACCTTTTGGAAGCTTTGAGACTTCACAATAGCGTATAACTTAACTGATTTCAAAATTCAATAAGTATCTGCTGTCCAAAGTAGGATTTTCTTGGCACCTTTGCATAGTGGAGAGAATGTTCTTTTTGGAATCTAAAATGCCTGGAATACCTCTTAGAGTTAAATTCACTTTTGATATTTATTAGCCATATGACCATGGACTTGTTGCTTCTCCACAGTAACCTCAGTTTATTCAAGTATACAATGTTCAAATAATACCTGAAGTACCTAAGTTACATGAATGCTATAAGACTCAAATGAGTGATAATATGTAAAATGCTTTACAAAGTTATTGATGTGACCTCAATGTGGTGCTTGGGTGCATTTACTTGAGCCCCAATTTAAAATCACATTTCTCTCTAAAAGTTCTCCCTAGCCTCAAAAAACAATCCCAAGCAGTTTCTCCCCAGACCAAGCATACAGCCTGACCCAGAAACAACTGTTATCTCCCTTTCTGATACAGCAGCCAGCTGCACCTATAGGACTAATTAGTCTGAACCAGCTGTATCCTGACTGAACTGGCTGTTCACTGAGGGATAACAACATTTACTACTCACTGACCAATCATATATATCCTAGACTTAGATATACATATACTCTGTTACATTTAACTTGTCTAACAAGAGATTGATGAGAGGAGCCTGGTATTCCTTTCAGGCCTAAAACCACACCTTCATCTAGCCCCTCCTTGGGCTTTTTCCTGATGAACTCTGGGTAAAATATCTGTGCAGTAGATACCAAAAATGCATGTTCCTTTAAGAACTAACCACTCCCTAATCCCACCCTGAATTACCTAATTAGCATATTTGGCACATGTCTTATAGAATAGCCTATATAAACTTTACCTGTACCCCTCTAAGGTTGTAGGTTCCCTAAGAACCCTTGATTGCTGAAAAGCATAATAGATCTTTACCTTACCTCAACAATTCTTGAGTCTGAATTCTTCTCCAGATGCCCCATGCATCTGGAGAATTCCAGTCTTGGAGTTCCAGTACTTTCCCTTCTAGCCCTCATCAACATGAGTTAGAGTATAGAACAGTGGACTTGAAATCAGGAAGACCAAGATTTTATTGATTTACACAGTTACTAGTCACATAACTCAGAGCAAGTCATGTAACATTTATATATCTCAGTTTCTTTATCTGAAATTTGTTAATATTCATAGCACTTGTGTCATGAGGCTATTGGGGAGATCAAGTAGATACAAAATGTATATAAAGTTCTTTGGAAATCTGAATACATTAGAGTAGATCCGTGTTGTGACTACCCCTGTAGGCACAGAAAATTCAAGTGAATACTGTCCAAGATTTCACAGGTTTGTGGATAATTTTTTGCCCTTGGCTATCTGGTGATTTCTGAAATGGAGAAACAAGAGGAACATTCAGCAACCAAGGCATAACGGAGAGTATGTTAAGGCAAGGCTGAGATCACTTTCAGAAGGGTCTCTACACTGCTCTTCTCCTTGTTCCCCCATGACCTTTTGAATCTTTGTTGTGTATTGTGAATTAGGAAATTTAGGAACAATTTGTTCCAATCAAGACTTGATGGCACCTTCTGGTAAGATTATAGAGAAATAGGAGGGAGCTTTGCCTTTTTTCTCCATTGCATGATCAAGACATAGTAACAAGGGTTATGCCTTGAAACAGTCTCAGAGTTGGTCTTACTGTTTCCAATCAGCCATGGTATACTAGTGTAGCATTCAGGTGAATGGGAGATGATCACCTTTCTGGCTGCTTCTGGTCATGTGGAGGTCACTGTGAACAGTGAAGAAAATTGAGTTTTGATATCATGTAATAAACCTTGTCCCTCTTTTAGAACTACAGGGCATTTTATAGGTTCTAAGGAGAGAGAATTAGTAGTCCACTTTCTTATTATTTGGCACAGTTGTCAGGTAGTGCTTTTGTTTCATTTTGGGTTTTTTTTTCTTTTGGTCTTTAGATGCCTTATAAAGAGGTTTGGTGATGATCAATGGTATTCTTTTTCTCTGAGATCCATTCCCCTAGTATGGACTAAATTACAAAAGTTTTCACCTGGCTCCTGACTCCTTTCCTACGCAGATATTTCAACATCTTCTTAGAGACATGACCGGGCTAGTAGGAAATTTTATAAGTTCAAGAGAACTGGAGGCCCTGGGTACTATTAGATTGGAGTTGGCCAGCATCAGGGGAAAACAAAACAAAACAAACAACAACAACAAAAAAACAACTTTTGCATAGGAGAGTAAAGTCAACAAATCTTTATTAAGTCCTTAATATATGCCAGAATTAAGAAGAACATTGGCCCGAGCCTGGCTTTTTTCCATCAGAAGTTGTGTGGATAGGGTAAAATTAAGGTGAAATGTAAAGTGCTTAATCAGCAGTCCTTCAAACTGTTTTATGTTCTAATAGTATTTAAATATCAGTCTCTCAGAAGAAAGGAGTAGCTCAGCCACTGAAAACTGTTTTAAGTTGTTCAGTTAATAAGTATTAAGTATTTTATATTTACCATTTCTTTTGTCTGCAAAAATAAATTAACTGCCTAATATCTAATTCTTGTTGCATAACAAGTAACTGTGCTCTCCCTTTTTGGGGAAACCCTAGTTATGAGATATAACTGCAGTATAAGTGAATTTTTCAATACAGTGGGGGTTAGGGGAAATGAATAATAATCCAAAGAATGTGGAACAGAGAGCCTAACCCTGCCTCTAATTAGACACCAAGCTTTCCAGGACAAAACATGGTCCAACTGGGTACCTGATTCCAGAACGAAGAGACTCCTATTCATTATGAAGGGAATTACACAAAACCCCAGCCCCTATAGACCTCCGTATTAGGAAAGGTTAGTTCAGTACTCATATCTCCATTAATTTGATAGATAACATTATTTGCCCTTCTCAAGAGATCTGAACTAAAAGTAAAAAGTCAATCCTCTGCTCAGCTCAGGCAGCTGTTTCCTTTCAGATGATTTGTTCCCCTATTGCTTGCTGCTATTCTTATTACTGTTTCTCTCTTTATATTAAAAAAAATCCAAAAGTAACCGAACCCCTGTTGAGGAGAATTAATCAGGATGGTGTTTAGAGATTTAGGAAGGGTTTGATGCTCTTTTCAATAGTGACTGAGGACACACCACCACTGTAAAGGAAAAAGAGAGATGATGAGTGGCCAGTGATCCCATTAAAAAATCCCAAAAGCAGTGATAGCATATACTGAATTGTTATACTGATGTAATAGTCCTAGCCAAGCACAACTTTCTATAAATAAGAAACTATATAAGCAGATGTAAACAATGTAGTATATATTATTTACATGCATTTCTAGATCAAGTGTAGATATATCATTAGAGGTAGGGAGAAGAGCTAAGTACAGGAGAGGGGATGATCCATATTCTACAATGGACATCCTCCCACTAAACCTCCTATGTTAAATTCTTCAATTTCCCCACAATGCAGGGAGACCTGTACACGGAGTGGAAGATCTAACTCCACTCATACTTGCCACATTCTTGTTCACTGGTGGAATCATGCCTTAAAATCTTTACAATTATGGCCAGATTATAAAATGGTATATTTGGATACCTCCAGACTCTGGTTTCCTTAGCCTAATGCCTACTTACACTAAGTCAGAACAAGTTACATCTCCCTTCTCGGGGTTGTGTTACTCCTTAGAGAAAGTACGGTGCCTCCCTAATGTTCTCCATTCAATTTCTCACTTTTCTGTGTTCTTCCCAGAGATTAGCACCACAATTTCACTTAATAGATTAACAATTATTATCTGTTACACAAGGGTATTTGCTAATAACGTGCAGCAGGAACAGAAGAAACTTTTGGCAAGTGGCAAACTGCTCCTGTATCTTTGCAAAGAAAACCCTAACTGGTGCCATGAAGAGTCGGACATCACAAAAAACATCTTAATTATTTTTTGCAGGCCTTAGATCCCTTCAAACTGATGTTTGGAGTTTTTTCCCCTTATTACAGGACAGACCCTGTGGAAAACATGAAACTTGGTATCAAGTCCACTAACTATCTTTTTCCTAGATAATCATTTCAAAAATGAGTATCTCAAAGTTGAGAAGGACCTCAGAAGCCATCAAATTCAACTCATTTTTTAACAAGAGTCTCTGCTACATTGCATTTACAACTGGGAATTTACTTGTGGCTTCATGAACTCAGGGAAGGAGGAATCCACATCTTTTGAGGCAGCCTAGTCCATAGTTAGAAAATCCCAATTATTAGGAAGTTGCCAAGCTTAAATTGGTCTTTCCACCACTTCTACCAAATGATCCTATTCTGATCTAAGTGGGACAAATGAAATCATTCTTCTAAGTGACAAGGTCACTGCTAAATATCTTTTTCATTTTGAGATCTTTCAAATGATCCTCACATGCCATCAACAAAAGAACGTTCAACATCCTCATCGTTGTCCTCTTAACACTTATTATTTTGCCAATGTCATTTCTAAACAATAGTACTTGGAATTAAATACTATATTTCAAATACTTTGTTAAAAGAGAAAAAGGGTAAAGCCGAAAAGTGAGACTATAACATTTTGTTTAGTAATTTTTCTTATGTCAAAATCATTTCAACTCATACCTTCAAGACTGAAAACTATGTGACAAAGAAAAAATAAACAAAATTGATTAGCTATAGTGTCCACATCTGATAATGTACACCATGTTCTGTTAGAGTAGTGCTCTACCTCTCTATGGGAGGTGACTGGAGAAAAGGGATGGCTTGCTTCATTATATATTTGTAAGAATCTTCATCTCTAAAAAATTACTGAATTCAGATTACTTTTACTGTTATGTTCATTTAAGGTGCTGCCAATTATATACTGTTGTCTTGGTTCTACTTGTTTCATTTTGCTTTGGTTCATATAATTTGCCCATTAAAAAATTCCTCAAATTTGTAATTTATTCCTTCAAATTATTCCATTATGTTATATACACTATCCATAGTATATGTGTGTGTCCAGTTCCTATTCAATCAATATCCAAATTATTTTCAGTTCTGTATGAATTACTGGTGTTGGGTCCATAGGACTAGAACAATAAACTGTCTTTCTCTCTCAATTTATCTTGGAAGAGGCATGGTATTCCATAGAGTCAAACTCAAGTAGATCACAGAATGCCATGAACTTTTCCAATTACAATGTGTGAATTTCATTCACTTGACTATAGTTCTTCATTATAAGAGAATGGTTCTACTTGAATAGTAATGTAGGGAGGTTGGCAGTGATAGTGATGCAAAGAAAACCTCACCACTATGAGGTTTGAACAGGGGAGAGGCAACAAGGTGTGGAAATGTCCAGAAAGTGGCATGGTTGGTTGATTATGGAAAAGATAAGGCTACAGTTCATCTATCAGAGCCTGGATAGGGATGATAACTAGATGGAGATGATATGACATAGAGATCGCTAAACAAGAAAAAGAAATGCTACACAATGTGAAGAATAGATAAAAAGGCCTTTGTGAGCAGTAAAAAACAATTCACCTGAAAATAATTATTTGGAAAGTCCTCAAAGCTTTTCATATTGAGTCTTGCCTCCCTATTTCAGCAACTCCTCTCCTCGTTATCAAAATAATGATGGGAGTTGGGGCAGGGGAGAGTATCCTCAGTCATTTTAAGTAAGTACCTACAGTGCTATGTCTCTAAAAGATATATAACATTTATGAAGTTAAAAGAACATTATAACACTGCAAGGAAATAAAAAACAACCTCTCAAAACAATATATAACCTGAAAGCATGATGACTCTTGTAAAATAAAGGTCATTATGAGATTTCTCTAAATACCTAAAGTGCTGCTGTGAGGAATATCCAAAGCATGTAACTACAGCTTCTCTATGGGTAAAATGGAAAGGCTTTAATATCTTCTAGATTTTTGATATGGTGGCATCTTCCCAATGATCTTACTTGAACTCTGGTTATAGGTTTAGCTATGTTGAAAAGTTACACGTACATAACCAATCTAAAGAACAGTCAATAGGATTATTAGACACTGAAAAGAGAAGTGGTGTGGAAGTTGCCTTTGTTCCTAAAGTATGGAACCACCAGAAAGTTTCATAAATACCCTCAAAAGCATAGTTGGCCTGGACATATAAATATTAAATGCCTGTATGTGGAAACTGGATCCTGATCTGCTTGGGAAATAGTGGTTGTGTGTTTTTGAAAGTTACAATATTGCCCTTCTTTTCCACCTCCAGATGATACCCGGGCATAAAAAGCTAATCAGACCATAACAGTTGAATACTTCTGCAAATATCTGTATTCTCTAGCATATCTCTACTGGTGGTGCAGGCATATTGTGACTCCAGTTTTCTTTCCTGATTTATTTCTGAGAGATTTTACATCTAGCTTCATACCAATACCAACTCCATAACTTTAAAAAAGATTAGAAGAAAACAGCTTTCCTTTAAGATGCATATGTGGCTATATGTGACCAGAGGTGGACTGTGGAACTTGAGATGATCCAAGAAACGTCTGTTTGCAAAATCTATCTTCAAGTTATTGTGGCTGTTCAGAGACTAGCTGAGTAAGAAATTACATATGTGTGAGATCTGTTGGTGCAAATTTTTCAATTTACTGTCTCATAATTTCTTATATTATTGATTATTTGCCGTGTTTGTGTGTGTGTGTGTGTGTGTGTGTGTGTTTGTAGGAAAATGTCATACAATGTCTAGAGTATAGATAGGCAGTCTTGAAGCTAGGCAGAATTGACTTTGTGACTGGGCAAGTCATTTAATGTCTAAGCATTCTTGGCAACTCTATAAAGCTTAGATTGTAGAGAAGATGCTGACCTACTTTGGCAGAGGGAGTTTACTTAGCTGGGAGTTCCTTATAGTAGCAAACACACAATTTCAATCCCTAACTCTTTGGTATAGGTAGATAGATAGATAGATAGATAGATGGATAGATAGAAATTAAAAGAGAACTCATAGACATAATTTTAAATTGATTAATAAAAGAAATGAACATTTATAACTTTATAGAATATAATATTTATTATATATACGTGCTTATGCCTACAGACTAATATATATATGCAGATATATGTATATATATTACAATGTGTTTACATATTGTTTTCTTGATATAAGAACTTCACAGCATACATTCTATAAAGCTACAAATTATTTCTGTGTATGACTTCTTGGAAGAAAAACGCTTATATCTTTGTAGTATATATTCTGTAAAGTTTAAAACTATTTCTGTGTGTGAGTTGAAAAAAATGTATATGTGCATGTTATGGGTTTTGGAGATGAAGACAAGAGCCCAGTTACTTTACCAACACACATAAATTTCACCTTCTTAGCTTTGTTAGTATGCCTACCACATGCAAGGCCCCTAGAGTCACCTCATTTAACTATGAGTTTATCCAATCAACCAAACATAAATAATTCAATCTGATCATTTTTGCCTTCCTGATTTCAGTTGTTCCTTGTTCTTCATAGTCAACATCATTTCAAAGTTAACAAAGCCAATTTCTTTTCATTCGTTCCTAGCAATGCTCATTGGTTGATGATCTGGAAATTTAGTTGCTTCATTGGGGCTTTAATGTTATTCTATTTATACACCAATTCGCATTTTCTATACAGACTTGCCTTTTGATCAAATCTCTGAGCATTGTTTCAATTGTCTGTTTTTTTAAAAGTTTAAGAAAGTGGGACATTTAGGACAGGTGGAGGAAAATGTGAATAGTTACCTAGTAAGTCTGTGTACTATTTTAATGTCAAAAACATCAGGCATTCTAGAGTGCTGCTCTTTTCTCCCCAGAAATGACAAAGAAAAGATAGTAAGGTCTCAGTTCAAATATTTTTGCTATTTTAAAATACTTTTTATAATGTACAGTTACATATTAATATTGTTTTAATTATATAGTAATTATGTTACATTATAACATATAATTAATATATTAATAATACATTTATTATTTATATAGTTATATACAATGTGTAAATGAATAGGTCATATAGCCTAAGGCCTATAAAACTTGCAGAATTCCTAGGATATGGTCATATCTTACTACTGTCTTATTTGCTTGTATCTAAGTCATTAAAAACAACTGGTGCCATTTCTATATATGTTCAAGAATTTTAATTGCACTTACTTTGACAGTGTGTATACTGCATTTTCCTTTTTTCAATCTCTATTATGCCCACCCTTTGAACAAATAGATAGGATGCCCTCAGTTACCTCATTAAACATCTCTGACTTTTGGTTCATACAATATCTGAAAATGTTAATTTACTATTCTGGTCTTATTTCATTGCTCCTAAATAATGTGGACAGGAAAAAATTATTTAAAAAAATTATAAACACAAATCTTTATGTAGAGACAACAAATTTGATTTAGATGGCATTATAGTGTTTGCTTATTAAGGCATGCTAAAAAAACAAAACAAAACAAAAGACACTTCCTAAGCTATTTAATTAAATTTCAAAATTAGTTTCCTTTAGGGATGTCTAGTTATGATCTTGAGGATTCCTTAACTCTGGTTGTTTTGATATATCATTATCTGAATACAGTGATCCTGTAAAAGTTAAAGTTAAGATACTTTTGTATGTCCAAAAATGATGGTGTTCAATTTCAATGATTCAGAAAACCCATTCTGAACTCTAAGGGCTTCATTAAATAAAATCTGGAAACTCTTTCTTAGCTAAGTAAGGTTGTGTAACTTGAGTTCACATTCCATCTATGACAAATACTAAGTGGGTGACTCTGGGTAAGTCATTTAACCTCTCAGTATTCCAGACAACTTTCTAAGCCTATCAAATGCTAAAAGTTGCTGGTTTTCAATGATAAAAGCAACTTCCTTAAATGGGAATTACCTGAAATGAAGAAATAATAAGTCTAGACTAAAAAAAAAAACAATTATGTTTTAAGGTTAACAGATACTTTTGTGTCTATCTCTAGAAATTACATCTGTCAAAAGTAAAGTAAATCACAAAGAAACAGACAAAGTACAAATAATATATCAAGGTGTCTAGACTTTAAGAAGGACAAGAAAATTCATAAGAAGATGCATTATATACCTTGATGAACTTTTTTGAATACTGGGGCTTTTTGGAGGTTTTATTAGAACAGATAAGTTTTCCTTAAATGATACCTAATAAATTTTATAAAGATATTAGAAAATGTCAGAAAGGAAAACAAAATCACTCACAAATAATAGAAAAAAATATTATGACTGGAGATGGGATCTAAAAGATGTGTAAAGAAGTAAGAAAAAGACTCTGAAATACTGCATTTTTGAGGAAAGGAAAAGGTAAAATCACTTTATTATTCATAAGGTCATAGGATCATTGATTTAGTACTAGAAGAGCCCTTAAAGGTAATGGAGTCCAACACTTTAATTTTATAGATGAGGAAACTGAGCAACAGAGAGTTTAAGTGACTTACTTAAGTTTATAAACTAAGCAAATAATAGCTCCAAGTTGAACCAAGGTCCTAGATTCTTATCGTACATAATTATGCGTTGGACAACAATAATTAACCCCTGGTATATCTGAATCCATGTGATAATGAGCCATGTTATATCTAGCTACTGTTTTTTTTCCCCTTTCTAATCAATTCTCTTCCTCCAGATGAGAAAGGAATTTTCTTAATGGGGTCAAAACTAAGTGGATTTAACTTTGCAAAAAACGTTTTTGCAGGCTTTTGTATGTTTCATATATATCATACAAACATTTTTGTTTCTGAGACGAATTAATTTTGCAAGTAATTATCAACTATTTTGATGTATTCATGTAATATAGCTTGTATATGTATGTCTTTCTTACCTCCAAATTTACCAAATGTCTTTGGCATATGCATGATAAATTGGAACCCATCCAATTTCTAATGTGTCTCATTTTAACCAATTCCTTTTTTTATACTCGTTCGTGTGTGTGTGTGTGTGTGTGTGTGTGTGTGTGTGTGTGTAGAAAGTTTTTGGCCTCCTTGTATCAAACAAGTTTATTTTTTCATTTTTTTCCAATAGCATGTACTTACCGTGTGCATCTGTGTCATATTGTGTTAATTCACACAATATTTCAAAATTTTCCATTATTAGTATAGGTGTTATGGTGATTTATAATCAGTGATCTTTGATCTCCTTTAATTATGTTGGGGTTCCATGAACCACACACATAGATGAAGTACTTAAAATAAATGTTACATGTGTTCTGATTGTTCTACGAAGATCAGCCATTCCCAATCTCTCTCTTTCTCCTTGAGCCTCCCTATTCCCTGAGACACAACAATAATGGAAATTAAGCCAATTAACAACACTACAATAACCTCTAAATATTCAAGTGAAAGGGTCAATCAATAAAGTGAACTTCATTGTTGTCTTACTTTAAGAAATTGTTCCAACACCCCAACTTTCAGCAAACCACCAGCCTCATCAGTCAGCAGCCATCAACACTGAGGCAAGATCTTCCACCTGTAAAAATATTACAACTTGCTGAAGGTTCGAATGATGGTTAGCATTTTTAGTAATAAAGTAGTTTTAAATTAAAATATATTTTTAAAGATATACTAATATTACATATTTAATAAATTACAACAGAGTTTGAACATAACTTTTATATGCACTGAGGAACCAAAAATTTTATGTGACTTGTTTAATTAAGATATCTGCTTTATTGCCATGATATGGAAATAAACCAAAAATGTCTCTAAGTTACACCTGTACTATGCGTGTGTATCAGAATGGTTTTCAACAGATCTTTTCTATCCAGAGCTTCTTAAACTTTTTCCACTTGAGACTCCTTCAGCCTTCTTAAATTGCAGGTTGCAATCCCATGTGGGGTCATGACCTACAATTTAAGCAGTGTTGGCTAGAATTATATGTTGCTTATGGATGCTGTAGGCCAGGGGTGTGGTCCTGTGGCTTGGCTTCACATGTGACTTTCTAGGTCCTTGGGTGTGGCCTTTTGACTGAGTCCAAGATCCTTTTATTAAGAGGATTTGTTCTATGAATTTTAGATTCAGTCAAGGGGCTGCACCCGAGGACCTAGAGGGTTCTGTGTCTAGGCTATTAAGAACAAAATGGAAGAAGAATAAAAATCTAGTTCTGATTTACTTAAAGCAATTTAATTCAGGCAGTTCATACCTATTTAACTGTAGAGACTTTGTTTCTGAAATGATTGATTATAGCTGTAGTGGGAGATGGGGGTGGGGGAAGCCTTTACCATTTGGGAAGATAGTTACTACTTACTACAAATTCCTTAATGTTCAGAAGATGGAAAAAACTATCAGCTGGGAAAATTGTAGCTTGTTTTATGAAATGATAACTACAGTGAAAGAAAGGAAAACTTGATCAGTTACAAAAAGAATAATTGTTTTAAACAATCTTTTTTTGTACATAAATGACTCATACAGTGAATTGTTTAATTATCTTGAAAAATTATTTTGAAGGTATTATTGGATTCAAAGACTTCTGTTGAGGCCAAATTATCATCCAATGTATATGTCACTTTTAAAACCATGTTTCACAGAAGAACAATTTAAGGTGAACATACTAAAACCATTTTTAATATTCCTTTAAACTATATAGAATAATGAGTTCTATCAAATAATTTTAAATATTTTGTATAAAACATGTAAGCAAGTTAAATTGTTTTCCCTACTTAACCAAAGAAGGAACTCCCTTCAGATAATATTAGATAGTTAAAATTTTATAAAGTAACCTATTTGGAGGCTTCAAATATAGGTCTAGCTTTACCAAAAAGGGAAGTATACTGTAGAGTGTTGTTCTGTAATCTTCAAAACATTTGTGGATTTTTAACCACTCTAGTTATTTGAAAGAGTGGACTCTTCATTTTCAGAATGCGTTGATATTGTATGCAATAAAATTACTTTAGATATTAAACAGAGAAAATTAAGCCAGCTCATACAGGTATTTTTTTCTCTGAAATCATCAATTGTCATTCTATAAATACAATCCTGAATGCATAACTGATGATAGTTATTCTGTTCATAAAAATGTATGTAATGAGAAACCTGAGATTACATTGCTTTACTGTGTAGCAATCAAATTTTGCATTCCCTTGATATATATAAACCTTTTTTAAATGATTAAATTTGCCTGTGTTGAAACAGTAATGGCCTGTAATTTTGAATAAACATGAGCACTTAAATGGAATGATTGTTTTATGGAAATTACTTTGGCGAGGTCCCAATTTTTCAGGGTACTGTTATTATGTAAATTTAAATAACTTTTAGCTAATAATTACATTAAACAACAATATAAATACTATAATAATGCTTTGTTGAATTAAACAAGAAAATAATTACCAGTGAATTAAATTAAAACTTGAATTTTATCTGACACTGGGCTGTATTCTCACACATTTTTCCACAAACTCTTTATTTGATAGTACTTCAGAACTTCATAAAAGTTCCTTTATTTTTTGTCACAAAATATATTTATTTTATTTAAATTATAAAATAGAATATATTTTGTCTAATGATTTCTGGAAAAAATAACCTTGAATTTGTTTAAAATGTGTAGATAAGTATTTCTCAGAACAACAGAATTTTCCAATACCATAATTAAAACAAAATAGCCTATGAAAACATAGCATTGGAAGTCAAAAAGATTCAATCAGGGAACTCAGATTCTGGTCCCATCTTTGATGTTAAGTAGTTCTGTGATCTTAGGTTACTAAACCATTCCCTACATCATTTTCCTAATTTTAAGAATAAAGGCAACTTTCTTTCCTTCTTTCTTTCTTTTCTTTCTTTCTTTCTTTCTTTCTTTCTTTCTTTCTTTCTTTCTTTCTTTCTTTCTCTTTCTTCCTTCCTTTCTTTCTTTATATGTTATTTTCTCCCAATTACATATAAAAATAATTTTTGTTTTTTAAAACTTTGAGTTCCAAATTCTATCCTTTCCTCCCTCCCCACTACTCCACCCCAACCCACTGAGAGGGCAAGCAATTTCATATAGGTTATACATTTGCAAAACATGTCCATAATAATCATATTGTGAAAGAAATTATAGATGAAAAAACCTC